>CM060902.1:1463238818-1464488818 GCA_030737815.1 Allium fistulosum
GGGCGGTCGTCACATTTGGTATCAGAGCATTGGTTAATCGATTTTACCCAACGCTCGCTGAAGTAACCACGTATGAGAGACGTAATTGTATTTTGATGGATGATTACTATATATAATATAGTAGCTTAGTAGGGTTTGAGTCCTTTATGCAGTTGTTTCTCTAGATGTTCTAATCATTCCTTTTTATAGATATTGAGAATGAGTCGAAGAGGGAGACCAGCTGCTAGGGAAGGCCGTGCTACTGAAGAGACTGCTGATTATGCAGCCCTGTTCGAAGCTATGATTACTTCGATCATGAGGAGGATACCAGTTCCGGGGGCGGCAGTTGATGTTGGAGTTCAAGTTCAGACTCTGAAACCAGTGGATTTTGCTAAGTTGTGCAAGGACTATACTGCTCTTGGAGGGAAGGTTTTCTTGGGAACAGAATCAACTATCGAAGTCCAGAGATGGATAGATGCTTGTAGAAGGATCTTTGGTGATTTGGGAATTGATGATGCAACTAAGAGGAAGTTGGCATCAAGGCAGCTTCAAGGGAGAGCCTCTGATTGGTGGAACTCTATTACCATCAATACTGCGGAGGAAGAGATTACTTGGGAGCAATTCCAAGTCAGATTTGAAGCTAAGTTCATTTCTACAGCTCAGAAGTCTGTTCTGTTCAAGAGGTTTGTGGAGCTCAAGCAAGGTGGAAGATCAGTTCTTGAGTATGTTTCTGAGTTTGAAGCTTTGTCCAAGTATGCCCGGTCATATATTGAGTCTGCTTACCAGAAGAATGAGAAGTTTATGACCGGCTTGGATAGTTATCTTGGGAGACAGTTGGTGGATCATTTGGACGATTCATTTGAGAAGCTTGTGGAGAAAGCTCTTAGGCATGAGAGTCTGTTTCCTAAGGAAGGACCTGTTGTTGCTGTTACCAAGGGAGAATCTAAACCACAGCAGGGTGGAAACCAGAAGAGGAAGCAGCAGCAGCAGAAGGGTAAGGATGGCCAGAAGAAGCCGAAAGGCGAGGTGACTTGCTACAATTGTCAGCAGACGGGCCATTTCTCTAAGGATTGTAAGAATCCGAAGGCACCGATGAAGTGTCACAACTGTGACAAGCCGGGGCATTTCAGGAAGAATTGTCCAGAACCAAGAAAGGACAGGCAGATTGTGCAAGCCTATGCTTTAGGAGCTGTTCCGTCGTCTTCGAAAGCTCCTACTACTGAAGAGAAGGGAAAGAGTGTGGTTGTTCAAGGTACTCTTTTCCTATGTGGTGTTCCAGTTAGAGTTCTGTTTGATACTGGAGCGTCGCATTCATTTGTTTGTAATGAACTCGTAGGCCGGTTAGGTTTGGCACCGGATATTGTTGATAGGCCATTGGTTGTGACTAATCCAGTTGGGGGTTCATCTTGTTTGTGCATGTTATGCCGTGGTCTAGTTGTGTCGAGTCATAGTTGCTCTTTTGTTTGTGATTGCTTTGTTCTGAACTTTGCGGGGTTCGGAATTATTTTGGGTATGGACTGGCTTAGGAAGTATGCGGCTAAGGTTGATTGTGAGAGGCTGGAGGTGACAGTCGAGAATGTGGAAGGGCAAAAGATTGTGATACGATGTAAGCATGAGGAAGGCGTCTTCATGAGCTTCATGTATTCGCTAGTTGTTCCACGAGATGGACTGTCTTTAGTGCCAATCGCAAATGGATTCGAGGATGTCTTTGACGAAGTCAAAGGGTTGCCGCCGCATAGAGAGATCGAGTTTCGTATAGATCTAGTTGAAGGAGCCAGACCTGTTGTGATGCCTCTTAGGCGGATGGCGCCTAGGGAACAGTAGGAGTTGAGGGTGCAAGTTGATGACCTTTTACAGAAAGGATTCATTCGGCGTAGTGTGTCCGAGTGGGGTGCACCAGTTGTGTTTGCAACCAAGGCAGATGGGTCGTTGAGATTGTGCGTCGATTATCGTGAGCTGAATAAGGTGACTAAGAAGAACAAGTATCCATTGCCGAGAATAGATGACTTGTTTGATCAGCTTCACGAAGCTAAGGTGTTTACTCAGATGGATTTGGCAACGGGATTTCACCAGTTAAGAGTAGCGAAGGATAGTGTGCCGAAGACTGCTTTTAGGACACCATCCGGTTTCTTTGAGTGGCTGGTAATGCCGTTTGGATTGACTAACGCGCCAGCATATTTTGTGGATCTTATGAATAGAGTGTTCAGAGATCAGTTGAACAAGTTTGTACTTGTGTTCGTGGATGATATTCTGATTTATTCCAGAACGGAAGAAGAGCACAAGACGCACTTGCGTATTGTTTTGGAAATCTTACGGAAACATCAGCTTAAGGCTAAGTTTTCGAAGTGTCACTTCTGGAAGAGTGAAGTGAGGTTCTTAGGCCATGTGATTTCTGGAAGTGGAATAGCGGTTGATCCCGCTAAGGTGGCAGCAATCCAGGATTGGGTTAGACCTAAGAATGCATCTGATGTGAGAAGTTTTCTTGAATTAGCAGGATATTATCGACGGTTTATCAAAGACTTCTCCAAGGTAGCTGCACCATTAACAGGATTGACGAAGAAGAACCAAGTGTTCAGTTGGGATGCTAAGTGTGAGCAAGCTTTCGGAATCCTGAAAGAGAGATTGACGAGTGCTCCTGTTTTGACTATTCCAAGTGGGAATGATGAGATGGTGGTTTACACCGACGCATGTGGTACTGGACTTGGAGCAGTGCTGATGCAGAAGGATAAAGTTGTTGCGTATGCCAGTCGACAACTAAAGCCGCATGAAAGGAATTACCCGACTCATGATTTGGAGTTAGCGGCGATTGTATTTGCTCTGAAGATGTGGAGGCATTATTTGTTGGGAGTTCGATTCGAGTTGTTTACGGATCACAAGTCGTTGAAGTATCTTTTCTCCCAAAAGGATTTGAATCTTCGGCAGCAACGTTGGCTAGAGTTTTTTGCATCATATGATTTTGGTATAGCTTATACTCCGAGAAAAGGTAACGCAGTGGCAGATGCGTTAAGTCGAAGACATGCAGGATTGGGAGCCATGTTTTCAGAATGGAAGAGTCTCGAGTATTTAGCTGGATTTGACTTCAGGCCTAGATGTCAATTAGAACCTGAGATGTTGGCAAACTTATCGATAAGACCCACTCTTGTGGAAAGGATTGGCGAGGGCCAAAAGCGAGATGATAAGCTTGTCAAGATTATCCGTGAATTGGAATCTGGATTGGATCCAGAAAAGGATAAAGGATTCGAGGTCGATCGAGAGGGTTGGCTTCGGAAGCAAGGACGACTAGTTGTTCCCGATATAGATGAATTGAGGTGTGAAGTTCTGAAGGAAAGTCATCGCTCGAAGTTGACAATTCATCCAGGTGGAAATAAGATGTATCGGGATATGAAGAGAACCTATTATTGGGAAGGTATGAAGAAGGATGTTGGAAATTTTATTTCCAAATGTATGAACTGCCAGTTGGTAAAAGCCGAACAGAAGAAGCCAAGTGGATTGCTTCAGCCATTAGAAGTTCCTACATGGAAGTGGGAACAAGTGTCGATGGATTTTATCGATGGATTGCCTAGAACCAGAATGGGAAATGAAGGGATTTGGGTCATTGTGGATCGTCTGACTAAGAGTGCACGATTCATTCCTGTTCGATCGACTAGGACTGCATCAAAGTTGGCTGAGCTGTATGTTAAGTGGATAGTTCGTTTCCATGGTATTCCGAAGAGTATAGTGAGCGATCGAGACCCATTGTTCACTAGTGGATTTTGGAAGAGCTTCCAGGAAGTCTTGGGAACCGAGTTGTGTTTGAGTACAGCTTATCATCCCCAAACAGATGGTCAGACCGAGAGAGTCAACCGAGTTTTGGAAGATCTTCTAAGAGCATGTGTTTTGGACTTCAGAGGATCATGGGAAGATCACCTTCATTTGGTGGAGTTTGCGTACAACAACAGTTACCAGTCAAGCATTGGTATGGCACCGTATGAAGCATTGTATGGAAGACCGTGTAACTCTCCAACATGTTGGTTGGAAACTGGAGAAAAGCTGATGCTTGGGCCAGAGATGATTCGTCAGACTTCAGATTGTATAGAAATCATTCGGCAACGAATGAAGGCAGCCCAAGACCGTCAGAAGAGTTATGCCGATAAGCGTCGTAAGGATTTGGAATTCGACGTAGGAGATATGGTTTTTGTGAAGATTTCTCCACTGAAGAATGTTATTCGATTCGGGAAGAAGGGAAAATTGACTCCGAGATTTGTTGGACCATTCCCGATTACCAAGCGAATTGGAAAGCTCGCTTATAGATTGGAATTACCTGAGAAGATGTCGAGTGTGCACAATGTTTTTCACGTATCATATCTACGGAAGTATGTGCACGACTCGAATACCGTGGTTTCTGCTGATAGCTGTGAAGATTTCGAAGTTGATCCAGTTGATAGAAGACCTCGTAAGCCGCTTCGGGTTGTTGAAACCGACACGAAGCAGCTTAGGAGAAAGGTAGTTAAGTTGCTCAAGATACAATGGAGTGATGATGATAACGACTGTACGTGGGAGGTGGAAGAGAGGATGAAGGCAGCTCATCCTGAACTCTTCAAGGTATGGCCCTAAGGTGTCGTCTCATCTCGCGATATTGTAACTTGTTCTAAGTCTTAGAATTCTGTACGCTAAGCTAGAATTGGATGCATGGTTTGTTGATTGCTATGGATGGTAGGCGTACAGAATAGTTTTTGATTGCTTGGAATTTCGGGGGCGAAATTTCTAAGGGGGAGAGAATGTAATGACCCGTATTTTTACGGATCGACATGTTCGTCAAAATCTGGAATTTTAGCACTTTCATGTCATTTCAGATTTTTTTGGCAGATTTGTCTAAGTCCTAGGTCGTGGACGACCTAAGAGCTAAGTCGTGACCGACCTATAGGATGGTATCGAGTTAAGAGCTATGTTGTAGACGACTTAGGCATGTGGTGCGACCTAAGTATGTTGGGTTTAGGTCGCAAACGACCTTAGATAGGGGACTTAAGAGTCTCGGGCGAGTTAAGGGTTTTTGAGCGACCTAAGGGATAGGTCGGTAACGACCTAAGGAGGACCAGCAGTTAGATTGCGTAGTGGTTTAGGTCGCGAGTTAGTTTGGGTCAGCCTATAGAATGTTTGCGACCTAAGGGAAGCGCGAGCTAAGGAACTTACGACCTAGTGGTTAGCGAGTTAGCGACCTAGTATATAGTTAGGTCGGCAACGACCTAAGGAAGCTGGGGCTGTAGTGAGCGACCTAAGAGTTGAGTGGTAGGTCGTAACACCATTAGGTCGCGTGGGTGCTAAGTTATTAGGTCGCAGGGTTTTGTAAGTCTTAGGTCGTAGCTTAGTAAGTTGTTAGGTCGCGGGTTGGCTTAAGTGTTAGGTCGCGTGGGAGTCTAAGGTATTAAGTCGTAACCTCGTTATGTCGTAGGTCGACAAGGCAGTTAAGTGTTAGGTCGGCAACGACCTAAGTTAGGTCGTGGATTTCTATGGTTGTTAAGTCGCGATGTGTTAGGTCGCTGAGGAGTTGAGTCGTAGCCTATGTGTTAAGTCGAGCGTTGCGTTAGGTCGTAGGTCGCTGGATGTTTGGATGCGCAGAAGGGTTAGGTCGGAGAGGTTTAGGTCGTAAGTCGGAAGCGACTTAGGGAGATAACCAGATTTCGACTTAAGGAATTTCAGCTATAAATAGGAGGGGTTGTTCTCACTTTTTGGGATCCGGATTTTGAAGCGACGAAGTGCTGCAATTTTGAGAGCTCGACTTCTACACTTCTTCACTTCTTTTCTCCACTCTAATCTAGTGCTTCCTTCCATCCAAATCAAAGATCAAGATTGAAGATTCAAGAGCTAAAGTTGAAGATCTTCATCTTTTCAAGAGAGATTTCATCGTTTGAAGCGGATTCGTGATAGATCAAGCTTGATCCTTCGCTGTCCAGATCTGAAGCGTATTGATTTGAGGTTGTTTAGGTGATTTGGTGAGTGGTGATTATCTCTCACACGGATCCAAAGGAGTATATCGGATTGTTGGCTCGATTTGGTGTTAAAATAGAGATTTCCATGTCTTTTCTTCATCCTAAGTGTAGATCCATGTAGATCCATTGTTCATGATGATGTTACATCCATTTTATCACATGTTAACCTATGCAAGTTCATTCATCAAGTTTGTAGAGACATTGTTCATGTTTTCATGCTTATTGGACTTTCAACTCTTTAATTACGAAAATGCCATTATTGTTATAATTGTCTACTTAGATCATATTTGAATGCTTGATTGCTTGGATTGATGTTTGATTTGATTGCTTGTTATGAACTAGATGATTGATGATTAGATTTAGATCGAAGATGATTCAAAAGCTAAGGGAAAGGCTCTTGAATTGGGAAAGCTGCTAGTGGCATATGTAGCGGGATGATGAAGCTCTTATGCATAGATTTGATGATGTGAAGTTGAGATGAGGTTTTGCAAGGATGTAATGAAGCGAGGCATCATATGATGAAGACTTGGTCTAATCCAGACGGGATCATTCCAAGCATGTTGATAACTCGGTGATATGATTCGAGTTGAGGATAATGAATGGATATGAGAATAGTCGTCGAGGAGGATGACTAGGAGGCTTGGATAGCATCGTTGTTGAAGGTTCTAGCATGCTCTAAGCAAGAGTACGTTTGGGCAGATTCGATAGTCCCAACGGCCAACTGTTGATGGTCGAGTACTCTGGGCAGATTCGATAGTCCTAGGCACGGGCTGCGATGACGTGCGGGAGTTATGTCTAGAACCGGGGTTTCCATTAGCCCTTGACGGACGGCTGAAAGAATGTGCCGGTCATTCAATTAACGGTGATATCGAAGCAATGATAACAGTGATAGCCAGAGTCATGGATGTTTGGGTGTATCGTCATTCGGACTCAAGAGCGGTATTTTCTGGGTGCTTATCTGATTTAGGCCTTGGTACTTGGAAAACATCGCCCTTGACTCGAGTGATAGTAGTTTTACTTTAAATTGTATGCTCTGCTATGTTTGCTTCTGCTTAGTGTGTGTCTGGGAGCTATCACTGTTGAATGAGGTTGGAGTGGGAGGGTTGTATTCCTATTCCTTTTCCTTTATGCTCTTTTGGTATGTTGTTAGTTAATTTACTGCTCACTAAGACTGTTGTCTGACTCAAGGCTTTATGTTTTAATTCTTATTGCCTTGGGCTGTTCGTCCATTTTGGGACGGGCAGACTAGGTAGCAGGTGACAGGTGTTGTTCTCTTTTCACGATGCTGATATCGAAGACGAGCTTGAGGGTTGCATAGTACCTTCTTATTATATGTACTGGATATTCCGCTGTTTTGTATTCTCTGAGAGATATGTAGTGAGGCTTGATGTATTGACTATGTGGATGCTTGTATTCAACTATTATGGAGTTTTATATGATGTCATTTTGTTCTGTAAAGCTTCACTATATATATGTTCTATTGTATTTTGTCCATGCGCTGTGAGTAATACGATAGATTCTATTGTTTTAAATCTTACCTTGACAATCGTCCATGGTCGCCTGGCACACTTTACAGCGCTCCATCCCTAGATTAGGTGCAGGGGTCATGGGCGGTCGTCACAGGTATTTGTTGTGATTTGCTTGAATTTGAATGCCACATTTATTTTTGAATAAGCGCTCACTATTCGGGTTAGCCGGGAAAGGACCTTTGTGTCGTATAACCCATTCCGAATTTGTGATACGACGATATGGATCGTATTGAAGACCGGTGGTGAAGACCGGGTATTTGTGAAAACGATAGGATGACCTATCGATTGTCTCTGCACCATTAGCTACGGTATAGAGATTTCCTTTGTGATGGGAAGTTTTATCGGGATTGTGAATATCCGGATTGCAAGGGCTTCTTTGGAAGTGTCTTCGGTTCTGTTCGAACCCGGAACAGACTTGTATGGTTACATGTCTGACATTACGTTTTGAGATGTAAAGCAGATTTATTTCAAATACATTTCTGTTGGTGGCGGAGAATTTATTCTCTTAGCTTAACACCCTTCTCTGAGACGTACGAGCTCAGAGGTTATGTAGTTGAAATTTATTAGCGATATATTCCCAATTTGGTAATGTGACATGCTAAGTGTTGCTGTGAAATGATCATTGTTTGATCATTTGTGATATGATCATTTTTTTGATCATTTATCTTTGTGATCATTTCTTTGATCATTTGTTTGACCCAAAGCATAGCTTTTGTATAAAGCGTAGCTTTGTGGACGAGACTTCGTCGGACCTCACACCCTGGAAATGGTCAAAACAGGAAGGATTCGGCAAGGTTATTAGGGGGTAGCGCCCCTTTAGTGTATGTCATTCCTTCTGGATAGAGGTGGTATCATGGTATGGAGCCCAGATACTTAACCTATGTTGTTGCTGCATTATAATTCTTATGTGGTTGTTGGAATCGAGGATCCTCAGAAAGATCGGTTACGATCGGGGGATGACATATTCGTGTCAGTAGTTACCCAGTTAGGGGTAACCCGGCCTTGTGTTGGCAGAGATCCGGTTAGGTTCTCGGATCGTCTTTCCAGAGGCGTACCCATGTGGCAATGGGAAGTTCCTTGGCCTGACCATTTGTTGGAAATCCAAAGAAACAATACGTGACTTGTACGATATTAGTTGTAGAACCTATCATTCACTTATGGTGGCGCCCCACTGTTTGGATGGTAGCTATAGTAGGCATAAGTGCGAAATGTCTATGCTGGCTAAGATTTATATTATACTTTCAAAATGATTTTTCTATACTATGCACTAATAATAATATCAAAAAGGATTTGATTTTGCGTAGTAAGCATCTTTGACTATCATAAGAAGAAATCTCCTCCAATTTTAAGTTTGCATTGTGTGTGTGGCGGGAGGTCTTATGGTAGTTTCATTTTCCAAAAGCATTGCGAAATTGACTTTAAAATCTTCCTATTGTTTGTTTTAAAGATAAACTGTTTTAAGTTCTCACACCAGTCACCATGACTAACCTGGAGTTTATTGTTTCCCTGGGTGCCCACCAATTTCCACACGGGCAGTCTAGAGTTAGGTTATCAGGTCATTCTGGATTCGGGATGCCATGGAGCTTAGTGGCGAGCTGGATGGCGAGACGTACCACTTGTATATGATATTATTTATTCCGCTGGGTATTCTGTATGAGGACAAGTTTATATAACTGTCCAGTGTTGTATTGTTGTTGTAAACTCTGATGATGATGTAATGTAAAAAAATGATATAGTTCTTTTGATTAAAATTATTCATTTATCTATTATATGTTGTTCCGCTGCGAATGTGAGATTCTGATATTGTTTCTGTTTCTGATGTTGTTCTGTTGTTCTTCTTTCTTTTCCTTCTATCTTTTCTTCTACCTCTTCTTTCTTAAACCCTAAGAATTCGGTTTTCCGACATTCGATGGCTCGGCAGTCGATACAGTGGACGTATTGATGTCGATATTCGAAAGTCGAAGAATCGGGTCCTTACAGATAATTACTTGAATGTAATTAAAGGATAATTAATCAAGGGTGATTAATTAAGATGGAAATTTGAGAATTATTAATTAATTAATTTGTAATTAATTAATGGTTAAGTAAGCAGGATTTATAGAATGAAGTAATTAATTTAATTTACTTTAAATTAATTAGAGATAAGGTAATTAATTTAATTCATTTTAAATTAATTATAAATGGTGTGATTATTAATCCTTGCTTATATATGATGGATGACATTGATTGTCTTAAGTGGTTTGAAATCTCAAATATGAGATAAGTAATGTTATGTGATATGGATGCTTTGGTTGAAGTGTGATGATAATATGGATTATCTATTTATGATGATAGTGAATTATCTATTTATGATGATAAAGTGAATTATCTATTTGTGATGTGAATTATCTATCTGTGATATTGTGAATTATCTATCTGTGTGTATATAGATAATGAATTGAATTGTTTTAACTTTAAAACAACTTGGCCCTAAAAGATACGTTTTGGATTTCGATGAAACCGGAATCGGGTTTCCAGATTTGGATATCCGAAAACCACATCGATCCAAATTAACGATAGGTCGTGAATCTCAAGTGAAGATGAAGATTTAGAGTGCAAGGGTTATTGTCATTAACTCTGAGGGTGATTCCAAAATGAGTGTAACGAGATAATGCCTTCGGTTTCGTTCGAACCCGGAACGAACTTGTATGGATTGAATGCTTTCAAAACATCGTCAGGTGGACGATGAGCATTCTAAGAGATGTGTTCTCTAAAGGTAATCGTAGCCTCAAGACTCATCAACCAGGAATGGCTAAAATAGGGGAGGTGCAGCAAGGCTAAGTGGGTAGCACCCAAGTAGGACGAGATTTTCCCCTGTCTAGATGTCCCTTCTTATTTCGGCTGTGTGGGCAGTTGTGAGCTCCAACTGCTGGGTTTGTCTTGTTCGGGACTGTCCAGTAAGGGATGGTTCCGGCTTTGTGTTGCAGGGGGTCGGGAGTGATCCTCGGTAAGTTGATCTAGGCCATGTACTGTGTAGAGCGGTACCCCAGTAGCCCAGCCATTGTATGGAATCCAATCTCCAATAAGTGCCGTACGTATTAGTTGTGCCCAACTATGTTGGAACGTGAGATGTAAGCATTCCAGCTATTTCCATATTTTATTTTGAAAACCCTAGACACTATTATAATATCACTGGATTTCCTATCAAATGTTGGTTAGAGTAAGGTAAAAACTTACCCATGTTTATGTGTGGGGAGTCTTACGTGATACCTTTTGTTTTCCAATGATTTTCGAAGTTAAGCAACTTTAACCTGTTACTCACACCAGACCCATGTCTGACCCGGAGTTTATTCTGTTTTTCTTAAACTCTCGGGTACTCAAATTTTTATGAGTAGCCAAGGGATTCAGGTTAGCTTTGACGATTTATGGAGGAGCAATGGAGCAGGAGGCTTCAGCGTTATAGATATGTTTAGTGTTCCGCTGAGTTGGTATCTCTGTGTAGTTTCTCTGTGTTATATTTGAGTTGTAATAACTAGACAGGTGTTTATAACTGTCTAGTATGTGATGTATTATCTGTGTAACTCTTATTGATGTTGTATATTATGTAATACTTATGTGATTAATATAATTTATTCGTTCCGCTGTTGAGATTCTGTTGTTGTTTCTTCTTTCTTCTCTATCTTTTCTCTTTTCTATCCCTTTCTTTCTTCAAGATGATGCGACTTTCTTGTGGTAGAAAGCCGGGTCGTCACAATGAAGCTATAAAATATACCTAACAGACTTCCCCACAACCGCCGACCTCTGCTGTATCTCGCGATATCACCAAAACCCAAAATCATCGCAGCATACTCGAACTTCCCCTGAGCCCATCGCCAACTCGATCGACACTGCCATCGACCACCCCATCGCACTGCCGCACCATCCAAATCTCACGACCCATGCCGAGCCGCTTACAGCACGAAAACCTAACTGCCCTTGCCTCAATGCCATTAACACGCTCGAGCCTCCCTACATCCCTCGAGATGATTCAAATTGAACTCGATTCACCCTTTTCCCCCTGAATCAAACTGGCGAAGTCGATTCCCTCTGACAGCGATTTCGATCGCGATCAGACTTTCTTTATTCGTTCAATTGATTTATCTCGTTTGAATTAAAGGATAAAACTGGAGATTGGTTTATCGAAAGAGATTGATTTATCATTGGTTTGTATTGAAGGATAAAAGGGAAGAAAGAATGAGCGGGTTGCGATTGATTTATCTGCCTTTTTTTTCTAAGATTATGAAAGCTCGGCTAGGATTTTTAAAATGAATGGAGTGGGACAAGAATTGATGTTGGCTTGTGAAAATGTCCTTACGTGTTTGAATATACTTGCTACAGTAATTTTGAGGTGAAAGGATAAAGTTTTGATTTGATTATAAATGTCCGAATATATATATATATATATATAATCATTTTTAAATCGTCTCGAATATGCAACTAAAAATCATGACCTCCTATCGAGGCATGCCGCTAGGCATTTATAATGTTATACCCCTATTCCGAACGCAATGGAAAAGGTTTCGAGTCCTAACTCGATCATATGGAGAAGATAGGTTTTTGGACCCAGTTATTATATTGAATTTTCGATATAAATTTCAGCGCGTTTATATCCCGTATGATCACACGACAACTCCAAACACTACGAAATTTAGAATCCGATTATAATACAATATAACAGATCCAATGGGACTAGTTTCGTCGAATTTCGAGACTGTGCCTCGGAAGGTTGTTTTTAAATGTCAATTTAAACGATTTACTTTTAAAACTGAACAAATCACTGTTAAATTCAATTTTAACATTTTTATTATCTTCAGTATTATCAATATAAATTTTATAAGCCTTCAAATTATTTTTAACGAGCTTAAAACTCAAGATTCAACATTTTACCCAATTTCTAATTATTTAATTAAATAATTTAAATCATCCAATAAATAGCGATATTTGAAATTCAAGTTTAAAATCAGCACATGAATATTTAAAATCAATTAAATATTCCAATTTGAAATATCAAAAATTCTGGGTCATCACATATACTATATATATACATATACATATTTAGATATTATAAATATACTTATATATATATATATATTTAAATATAATAATAATAATTTTGTTACTGTAATTCATACATGCATATATATATATATATATTCATTTAATTTTTAATGCAGTAGTATATAGATATAAAACATTAATAGTTTTATATATAAGTTATACATATATACATATATGCATATATATTTACATAGTTTTTAATATTTATATAAATAACAAGTTTACATACCTAAATATATGTGGACAACATATAATACATATTAGATGAGCTAACATGTCCGTTGCGATGTAAATCCCAACATTTATATACATGCATGTTATACCTTGTACGGTTTATTATTTTACACATACGCGCACACACGCACACACGCACACACGCACACACATAAATGTATATGATACATATGTGTACTATTATGTTTGATTGGATATAAATTAAATAAAATTCTATCTATAATTCGTCAATTTAAATGAAATAAGTGATTTTTTTGATTAAAATTAAAATGTTCTAAATAAATTAGACTTCATAGGCCCAATAAAGAACCAATATGGTAAAAAAATTAAAATTTCACCCATAACTTCCTCTGCGGATTGGCCCAGTTCCAACAACGGTATTAGAGCACAATAGCCTCTACGGTCTAAATTAGTCATGTAATGGTTAACTGTTAAGCTCATAGCCCAAAGGTTTTTCCTAATAGAAAAGGTCCAATTTGAATTGGGTCTTGGGCTAATTTTCAAATTATTTAAAAATTGAAAATATAAGATTTTAAATTTTATAGTTAAATGTAAAATAAAATATATACATATTATAAATGTTATAATATAGTAAAAATTTTCTAAATGTTTGAAAATTAATATAATTAATTTTGAAATTTATAAAATTTATTAATAAGATTAATAAAATAAGTTAATTAATTAATAAATGTTGTGATAACCCGAATTTTTGGGCATCTGATAATTGGATAATTAACTGGTTTATTCAATTGAACAGATTAAATTCTGATATCTGAAAATATAATAAATTTGAACCTATAATAAATATTGAAATACAAATATCTAGAAATAATAAATTTTACAATAAACTAACATATATATTAATAAGATATATACAAAACTCCATGACGTTAAAAATCATAAGTGTAAACATATACAAATTCATTGTGAATATATAATCACAGCAAACATATTAATATAATAATTTAATTTTGCAAGTTTTATCTTTTCAAGGCTAATAAAATGATTTTCTAATCATAATATATAAAATATAGGTATATATATATATTGAATTATGTTTTGGAAATTTATATGATAATTTTCAAGAGTTCTTTAAAAATTGAATTCTGCATTTTTAACTCTAGTACTTATATATATATAGTTATCAATTTAAATATAATGACAACTTAAGTATAACATGTAAACAAGATTTAATAAAAAGAATTAATGTTTCTTTCTTTCTAATTTACACATGTACTAAGTATAGTATATATATAATTTAAAAACATAAAAACAAATTTATAAAACATAAGATACATATAAATAAGGACTTTATACATTTGTAAGTTAGAGTTCATGCAAGAGACAAATGTAAGTTAAGTAGCTTACAATTTTACAAATGGCAAACAATTCTCATTTAAAATTTTTATGGAAATAAATATCAAAAAAATAAGAAAACCAGGTTTTCATTTTTCTCCTCACTTTCAAAACCTGGAAGTATAAACCTGAGAAAATGAATCAAAGAAAATAAAATTAAACAATAGATCGGAGCATCTTAAATTTGATCCCAGAGCAAAGATCATGTAAAGACCCAAAAGTTGGCCTTCGAAAATCGGCACCCGTACTTTACATCGTACTCGAATGCCGTTATTCCCAATCCTAAAAATCTAGATTTTCTGATCAAAAATCATCATTTGCCGATTCGAGATAGTTTATCAAATCAAAACTTGAAAATAGATCATTCGAATTTTTTTGACTAATATTGTTCATTACTGTGATGTTTTATTTTCAAAATATTTTCTAATTATTTCTGCTTGGAATTATTCTTAAAAATAATATTGCATCCTTATACACATTTCATCTTCAGAGCTCATAACTTAGAATTGAATATAAGAAGAGAAATCGATTTTTTTATTTGAATGTGTTTGCACCTGTTGCATAAACAGAGGCATTACATACTTTTAAATAAACAAGCACAGATTGTTTCACCTTTATACACTTCATATTATATTGAAAATATATTTTTTAAAATTAGGTTATGATGATTTTAAACATGTTTGTTTCTACATTTCTGGCTAAAAATGATCATAGAAGGAGCACTTTAATTCTTCTTTTATTTTGAAGACAGGTTTGGAAGCCTGTAATCAACAGAGGCAAATATTGCCTTTAAACCAGACATGCATTATTAAATCTGTACACATATGTATACATATATATTTATATATACAAACATAGTTATAACATCATCCATATCGTTCATCATCATAGAGCATAGATCAAGAAAAGAAAAATTGGGTTTTAAAGAGAGTTTACTCACTTTATTTTCCAGAAAATGAACAGGTCATATCTTCTTGAAACAGGTTTTGAATTTTCCACTTGAAATCTTCAATTTGATCTCGGGTTTGATAATGATCTGGATTGTTGTTTAAAGTTGTAGTTTGTTTTCTTCAGTTCAACATAACTATGAATGAACGAATTAAATGGAGATGGCTAATAATGTTTTGTACAGGTTATTTTATATTGTTTGTACAATATGATATATCTTTCTTCTCTAGTACTAATATGGCCAGAGATTTTTATGAAGTTTGGGGGCTGAAAGCATTTGCGAACAGTCTTTGTTTTGTGCTAGGATGGAAAGCATTAAATGCTAAGTACTTTATGTTACTTGCTTTACCTTCATTTCGGCTAAGAGATTATATTATGTTTCAGGTACATACTTATTTATTTTGTTTTGTGTAAGTGTACTTTATGTTCCTACTTATGATATTTGTGCTTTCTTTTCTTTTGCAGCCTACACTCTTTTGGTTTTGTTGCCTTGAAGTTTGCCTGTATATCATTTCGAACATTAGTTTCCCCTATGCAAGTTTAGTTATAAAATCTTTTTCTTGCTTGATGTATTCTATTTTATACTTATTTCATTCCTTTACTTTTGCTTTGTACAAAATTCACTTTATTTTATATTGAGGCTGAAATGATTTTGTTTTAGTGGCCAGAGACATTGTCCCATTTTTATTCCTCTTTTATTTTAACTTAAATTATTTATTTTACTTTTGTTCAAGTTGTATTTGTTATTTTATTTCATGTATTACTATATATATATTTTATTAACCCAAATATTTATTAAACCATAAATTCAAAATTATTTATTATTATTATCTATATTTTAAAACATCTATCTAAGATTCAAATCACCTATATATATTCACATATATGTACAATATTTACAATATTATTAAATTTAAATGATTTATTCCAATTCAAATTTTAGTTCGGGGAAACTCGCTTCAATTTATCAATTTAATTTACTAATTGTCTTTAAAAATTCAGTTAATTATCAATTTAAATTTTATTAAAATCCGGGGTCGTTACAGATCAACTCAGTACGAACAATTAAGCAAATCAGAGATTCATACGACAATCAAGTGTTCAAATTCAAAATCAAGTTCAAAGTTATAAAGCCTGTAGCTCTGTCCTCTGTTTGCATAAAACGAGTGAGTAAACAAGCTTTTAATCTGTTTAAAGTCTTGTTGCATGCAGTGATCTTGAAGTAAATTAGTGATAAGTGATTACATGATTGTTTTATATGATCATATGCGTATATATATGAATTGAATAGGTGTGCATGTCTGTTTACAAGATGTTTGCTCTGTTCTTGTTGTTCGGGTTTTAAATCTGAGAAAAATCATGTTCTCCTTCCCTGATCTTCTGTAGGGCATGATGTATAAACAAAAATTGTTTGTTATATAGATTTTAAAAATGATTTCAAGCTAAATCTGAAGCCAGTCTTAATAAAAAGGAAGAAGAATAGTAGGATTTTAAATTCTATCAAATATTCGACTTAAATAATTTCTGGATTCAAGTATATAATCAAATTTATTTTCGAAATCTAGGGTTTTTAAAAGTAAAATCATGATTTTTAGACTTGTAAATCAAGAGGATTTGCATGTTGATCAAAAGATGGGTTTTGAGCTTTTTCTGGTGATCGGAGAGTTTCGAGTGGTCGGGGTCTCTGCTGAAGCTAGTCTGGGGGTAAGCAATTGTCGGCAAAAATGGTCAGTGATATTCTCATTCACCATGGTGGCTGTACGAGGTGGAAATAGGGTTTTTAGCTGAGTTTTGGTCGAGGCTAGAAATGGGGTCGCTGCGTCATCTCTGTAGCATCGAGCTTGTTCGGAGATTGGGAAATGGAAGCGTGGTGGATCGGCGGAGGTGTGGACGGAGGCTCGTGATCGCTGGTGATCGGAAGCGTCGAGTCGAGGAGGTTTGGTCGATGTTCTACTGTTCCAGCTTCATCGATATAGCTCGATTTCGATTTTGGATTCGTGTTGAACTTTGGGCGGTCGGGATCGATGATGGAGATGGTTGACGACATGTTGGAGGTATCGCGGATGATCGGAGTGGCGGAATTCAGGCGTGCACGTGCACGAGTTTCTGGATTGTGTCAGTTGGTTTTGTTTTAAGGGAGAAGATGAAGTTGATCTCAGGTTTGGTCTCGAGGAAGTTTTGTAATGGCTCGAGTGTGTCTTCGGGTGAGTTCACGTGAGTGTTATAGGCTATAACAGTTCTATTTTTATTTTTAAAATAAAACTAGTTTTTTTAAGTTAAAACAACTTCTTAATTAATTCTATTTTATATAATAATTATCTTATTTAAGATTAGGATTAGTTAAAGGTTTTTAGAATGAATTATTTTAAATTAAGATATGTGGTATTAAACTTTAATAAAGTAATTAAAGGATAATTAATTACTTAATGTCATTAATCAAGGTGAGTAATTAATGGATAATTTCTTAATATGATAAATTAAAGGTTAATTAATTAATGTAATTAATTAAAGGATTAATTAATTTATGTGATTAATTAAAGGTTAATTAATATAAGTAATTAAAGGATAATTAATTACTTAATGTTATTAATCAAGGTGAGTAATTAATGGATAATTTCTTAATGTGATAAATTAAAGGTTAATTAATTAATGTAATTAATTAAAGGATAATTAATTAATTAAAGGTTAATTACTTAATGTAAGTAATTAAAAGATAATTAGTAATTAAAGGCTAATTAATTTATGATTAAAGATTTATTTATTTATGTACTTAATTAAAGGCTAATTACTTAATATAATTAAGAAATAATTAATTTAGGATAATTAATTAAGATAAATAATTAAAGAATGATTAATTAATTGGTTTGTAATTAATTAATGTTAAGTAAGCATGATTTAAAAGAAATTAAAGTAATTAATTTAATTTATTTGGAGATTAAGTTAAATTAATTAGGAATTGTACATCTAATTAATCTTGCTTATGAATGTTTGAATAATATTAAATGCCTTGGATTATTTGATATATCTGATATGTGATTGTGATGCTCTATGATATGAGTTGCTTTGGATAAATTGTGACAATGTAAGTTATCTATCTGTGATAGAATTGCTATATGAATATGATATCCTAAATTTAAATTAAATCGTTTAACTTAAACATCTTGGCTTAAAAAGGATGACATTTGAATTCGAAGAGACCGGAGTCGGGTATTAGTTAATACCCGAAACCACTTCGATTTGAAATCTTCTATAACTCTTTATAAATTGATATGTGATATCAATAGGCCGGTTTGGAATAATATGGACCATTTAAACTAAGTTGGATACTTAGATATTGTTTTGTGAAAAATAAGTGATGACTATATAAGTTGTTTACGTATAGTAAGTACGAGTTACCCCGGGTTTTAAATAAGTTCTATGGATTGGAATTTCTTGTTAAATGAGTTTACTCACGCTGGTTTCCAGCCTGACCCGGGTGTTACTTTGATGTAATGCTCGGGTCAGACCGAGTATTACAGATTTCAGGTGAGGACGTTCTGGAGCTCAGAAGGCGAGCTGGATGGCAGGAACGTATGGAATATATTCCGCTGTGATATATTATAGTTGTCTGAGACATGTTAATTCTAACTGTCTAGTATATTTGTGAATGTTGTAACTCTGATGTATTAAAATGTAATTAACAAATACAGTATTCTTTGTATAACTGATATTATTATTTGATATTGTATTTTGATCCGCTGCAAATGTGAGAATCTGTGTCTAGTTCTGTTTCTTCTTCTATCTCTTTTCTTTTTCTCCTAACTATCTGGAATTTTCGGGTTCGAAAATTCCGGGTCGTTACAAATGTATACATGTATTATATATTATGATATATGTTATGTTGTTTTAAATGTTTAATAAAACATAAGTATACATGTATGTATATGAAATGAATTTCGAATTAGTATAATTTAATTAATTTTTTTTAATTAAATCAACTTAATTAAATGTTGATTAGTTAAGTAAATTAATTAAAGATTAATTAGTTAAATAATGTGTACATATATATGATATATGTAATATGATATATGTATCATACTATAAAGGCTTTAGTATATAATAAAATTAAATATAAATGCTATATTAAGTTAATATAAAATTAATTAAATTGTTAATTAACTAAAATTAATTAAATAAGATTTAATTAATATATTATTATACAAAAGACTATTATATAAGTAATATGAAATATAAAAGTTATATAATAATAAAAGCTTATATAATATAAATGTATAATAAAAGGTGAAACGGTAAGAAACCCAAAATAAATTTAAGGGATAAATACATATGTATAGTACATATACCGTGATCTCAAATGTGTCTGACACTAGAATCACGAGGGTATTTTATAAGAAATACATTATTCCATAAGTCAATATTACTCCATATAATATATTGAAGATTAAGAATTCTCAATATAATGTTGTCCTCTAATATACATATATTAATAAATTACTTGCATACTCCTTAATTGTTGAGCAGACTCAAGCAGGGGATGTTATGTGTAGTATTATTAATATATTGAATAGACGAGGTAAGATAACTATATGTATTTATTGAGCAAACTCAAGGTATATATAATATACTTAGGTCATCGCAATATGGTAGGTACAAGTGAATAATTTCATTTCGATTTGTTGAGCAGACTCAAGGTCAAAGCGGAAATAGGACAAGGTACCAAAGGGTCAGGAGTTGTGATACAACTGATAAGGAGTTATCCATCGTCTATAGGGCTATGACTTATTGAACAGACTCAAGGTCAAAATTCCAAGATGGATGAGTAATAACACCTACTAGTAAAGTCAAAAGACTTCTATGTTTCAACTTATGGTTTAGCGAAACATAAAAGACTAGTGGGAGCCTTATTAGAAAAATGAAATGATAACATTTAACTTTTTTTTAATATTGTAAGAACATATGCTATATAATGTTTAATAATCTACATCGATAAATTTGTGCATTTAATATGATTGATAAAATGTTTAACAATTAAGATAAATGAATTGAATTGAAGATTGAAAAATAGAAATATAATATATATACACACACACTCTTACTATTAAATACTTCTTGCATGTTAATGTTTTCTATACCCATGCAAGTACCTAATTTCACAACTACTTAATACATTCGCAATTTGTCACTTATGTGTTTATTTGGTCGAGACAGTGTATTGCATTCAATGAGTTTCGAACTCTGAAAGCAATACAAGACTATGGATACTTGATCCATATACCATCGCATATAAGTGTTATATGGGGAATGGTCACAGTTCGTAATATACGGTATTTTTTTGAATTAGTTCACTTGAAATAAGCCAATAAATAATACTGTGAGATCGAATATTCAATTTGATTAACTACAAAAGGATCGTATTGGGTTAAATGTAACACAAGACCAAAACTACAATATAGATCTAAGAACTCGATCACTGCAATGTCGGTTTGATCAGTCTACACAAGATGCAACATATTTGATGTCTTAAATGTTAAGGATGATCAAGTACACTTTTGTAAAGAGTTCGTTATGATGTTGTAGTAAGGATATTCTTTTGAATGGTTCGACCATTTAGAAAGGATAACGAATGTACAAGAGTAGATGTGACTTAAGGTATAGTTGGGATGAAGAGAGTGAATAGTTACTTTTGCTTCATTAAGAAGCATGAGAAACGAGAATTATAATAATAATAATTGATACATAACATTGGAATAAGAAATATGATTTCTATTCCGAAATGTATTTTCATATATAAAACTGTTTTTTATTAGATTTATTTCTTTGAGTTCAAGATATTTGTTCAAAGAACACTCCGCTGTAAACTAGTTGTAGTATATGAAATAAATAATTTATATTAAGCGAATGATGGACCTCTGAATTTAGTACGCTATTACAGTAATGGTGGAAATAGTAGGTGCAAGTCATATAGCACTTATTGATTACGTCAAGTTATGAAAAATGTTTTCGTAAGACATACCGAATATTATTTATGAAATAATGACTAATTTTCAGTGCCGATTGAAAAACAGACATAGTTATATTTCCATGTGAATATTATGAATATTCATAATGAAATACAACTACAATATGGTACTTGTTTTCATAACAAAAGCGATGCATTATAAAATACAGAAGTATCTAAAATTGTTTGCGATTATTTTGGAATTATAGACTAAACTAAGTCGTAGTTTTGAGAAATAATTTTAGTATATGATTATGAATCATATGATATTGGTTAATCATATCTCAAACAATTAAGGGTTATGCACCCATTTAGTGGGAGCATCATAAGAGTTGATGAACTCTTCAAATTGATACATATACATGTATGCAATCATAAGTATATTAATACTAAAACAGTTCCATATACTTCATCATATTCACCGATGAGTTATCACAAACTTGGACTTATGTATTTGATACGCATGTATAAGTCCATGGTAAGCCCATAGAATATATAATGGAAATAAATAGTGTAATATGCGATAAAAACGATTCGATTTGATCGAATAGGTGATTATATTAGAAAGAGTTCCGAACGTACCTAAAAATGAATAAAGATTCAATCTCAAATGTCACTCATCCATGTGATATATAATGATGTATCATTAAGAAGTAATCGAACTTTATTTGACAAAGTACTATTAATTATGAGTGCAGTTGAGTTAATTTATTTCTATAAGGTTATGTACTTAAGAGTAGTGCACAAGGGTAATATTATTTCATCTAAATAATAGTTTATAAAATCATACAAGATAAAGGTTTATAAGAAACCCCAACATATCCTAGGCCACGGAGTTGATAGGTTGTGCAAGTCGAAAGTCTCCATATAATAATTGTTCATGTGGGATTCTGTACGAATCTCACCAAAAGAAATTTGGAAAGGGTTGGCATTGGATGACATATTTATGTTTGAACATAATTTTTGTAAACTAAAACCAAATTAGTTTTATATATAAGATAATTCATAAAATGTTTATGAATACATATTCCATTGCACCGAGGAACAATTGTTATTTTAAGAAATTCCAACTACATAATGAAGGGGTTTCTTTGAGAAATTACAGGTAGTAAAATGGATTTGAATAAAATTGATTACAGGGGATGAAATGAAATTGATCGAACCTAAATGAACATAAATACATTAGAACATCTGATGAGTATTCTTGTACATTAAAGAGAAACTATGAGTTTCTTATCGATGTCAAGAATAAATAATCCTCAGTTGTTTAATTAGACCACTAAGAGTATCGACTCTATGATATGGTACGATGCTCTAATCTAAAATAGATTCCAAGAACATTATCAAAATATGATTTTGATAGTGGTATCCAAAGGGATATGATCCATTGGCCGCAAATGTATCTTTAATAGGAAGACAAATATAGTTGGAATATAGTGAGCCACATTGATAAGAATATTACCATGAATTTCAATTGTTGAAATTAATGAAACATATTCACAATTCAATGTGCTCAAGTTGGTTCAGATTTACTCATAAAATTATTGCTCAGTATGACTTTGTGTTTGGTACGTATGTGCTGAAATGGAAAATTATAATTAATGATTTAGAATAGACTATTTGCATATAATAACCAAAGTGTTTTGAAGTCAGTGGGAGTGATATTTGAGTTTGTGAATTTTTGGATATGATCCCAGAATAACAGATACGAATGTGTCGCTCAACAAGCATCAAAATTGAACAAGTATTGTAATAACCTGATTTTTAGATATACTAAATTGAAAAACGATTAATTAATTCATAATTAATTTGGTAAAAAGTAAGTAAGTAATTACAACAAATATTTAACTCATTTGAGATTTTTAAAAAAAATGAGAAATATAAATAAATAAATTATTACTATGGATGAGAGGTAAATAAATGGTCGATAAATCAATCATTCTTGTTTGGTGTAATAAATTATAATTCCTTTTTTGGTAATAGAATTTATTTTGGTAATAAATGAATTATTGGTAAAATAAAATTATTTGAAAAATTTATAAAGTTAAAAATATTTTCTAAAATAAGAGAGTGGACTGGAAATTTTTACTTAGATGTAAAAATATGTTTTTTTCATGTATGTAAAATGTTAACAAAATAAGAGCTTGAAGATTATTTATTTGGAGTTTTAGGTGAGTGAAGTTTGGATTTTTATTTTCCATTATATGGCTTGGTGTATTCATTTTGGCAAAGACAATGAATCTTTTTACAAAATCTATTAAATGATAATGAAAAAAAGTTGAAATGCATTAGTTGTTGCTCCCTTGTTTGTGGTTTATTAATTGCAAAAAAAATCTACTTTTGCAAAGATTTAATTAATGTTGGTGATGATTGACATATTATTGAATGAAGTTTGAGCTTATACACGGATGATGTTTGTTAAAACTTGAAAGTAAGAATTTGATTGTTATATTGCTGAAGTAACAGTTGATTCGAAAATCATCAAAATTGGAAAAGAACCCTAAATTGTTGAAATTTTGATACGTTGTTCTCTACTTGTATGCGCATGTACCTTAAAAATTTTAATGAAAAATATTGTGGTTTGGTTGGTGATATCGATTGTTTACAGAGCTATATTTGCCCAGATTTTATAACAGAAGTGGCTGTTGACACGAAATTCGTAACAATTTAAAAAAACTTATAACATTATGAAATTTTGATATGTTCTTTATAACCCATATTCGCATATTGCATAAAAAAATTATTGAAAAATATTGTGTTTTAATGAGTGAAATTGATCGTTTATAGAGTTGTTTAAGTGCAGATTTTCACATTGGGGTCGGTTCGAAAACACCTGCTGCACTATTATGATTTACCCCATCAAAGCATAATAATTTTTGTATAATTTTTCAAGAAAAGATGTATAAATGAATTAGGAACCACATATTGAAATTTTTGTGATTTACTATGAATTATAGATCATAGGTTGGTTTATATAAAATTCAATGAATTTGTGTTGAATGTAATGTTGAATTTGAAGATGTTTATATTTTTATGATTTTAAAATAAGTTATTAAAAGAGAAGCTTTTATGGAAGAATTACAAAATGTTTAAAGATCCTTCATAATATATTTTTATCTTACATTGTTGAAGATAACATTTGGCAAAGTTTTGTATGAAAAGAGAATATACGACTTAGTGATATTTTTATTTATACCATGGTTTTGTTAAAAAAGGTTTTGATTTTTGTATCGTGGTATTTTAAAGAGGAAAAGTCCTTTTTTATTGTAATAAAATTTCAGATGCATTTGAATGTATGAGTTTGGAAAATATATTGATTCTAAAATCAATTTTCATTTGAGGTCTTGAAATAAGAACCAAATTGTGAAAGTATTTTCCAAAAAGGGAAAAGTGAAGTTATTATATTTCTAGAAACTGGAAATTATTACGAGTGAAGAGGTATAATATGTTTTAAATATTTTCTATGAAAATATCAAAATGGTTCTGGAAATAAATTAAACATTTGGGAATAAGTCCTGGATTTTGGAAGGTTTTGTAATAAGCTTTTGAGATATTCTAAAAGCTTAATCAATTAATGTTTTTTTAAAATTTATTATATTCTTTTATAATGGATATTTAAATAAGAGGATAGTAAGGCAGTTAAAAAATGAAATTTTTTATTATTTAAATTTATTTTAGTTGCTTTGGAATATATTTCCCCATATATATAGTTTGAATCGAATTCCATTTTGTATAATGGTTTATGTGAAATTCTATATAAAGAAGTTTGAGTAAATGGTTTAGTAATACCATGGGATGTTTGGTTATACTTCTTCGATTGTTCTTTTGACTCCTCATACGGAATATTTGCCCGTTTTGTATTTTGATCAAGTGAAATTTACTACATTATAGTAAGTATTCAAGTAACACCGCGTGGTATGGGATGCATGGGCGTTACTTGAGTGATTACTACTTGGAAGTGTATGACACTTTATGGGTTGATTTGATGTGTTTTCAGGCCATCTTTGAGCCGAGTGCTTTCATGCCGTCTTTATGGTAGTGCCTTTTTGTTTTGCTATATATCGCAACCTTTGTTGTTTGATTTTAGAGGTTAAATCACCATATTTTCCATATGGGCCTATGATGAGCATGATCTTGTTTATGACTTGGTCATATAATCGATGATTATGTCATAAGTTATGTTTTGTTTCTAGCATATTTTGGTTGCAATTATATCCTTTTGGGTAATGCTATTTTATTTGTTGAATCTTGGCATATCTATTCCAGCCATGATTATATTCTAGTTATAACATTGTTGAATTTCATGGCATGTTTTTTTAATAATAATGTTTTAAAATCCTTTCTGGTTTTGGGTTGGGATAGATTGGACTCAGCCTTACCAACGGGCCAAAACTCAACCTTGGCCGACCTGATTCAGGTTCGCTACCTTAATCGGTGGCATGTTGTTTGCCTATCTACCACCATTGGCCAATGGTCTACTACATTAGGCTAATCTTATTTACAGTCGGATTCCCAACCGGCGGGTCTCACACTACGAACGATGGAGGCGTGGGGGTCCCACATCTATTTTGTGAACAGGTAGCTTATGGCCTTCGCCTTAGACCATCTTGGTTATCCTGGGTTGATCTCCAGGTGTGTTATGGCATTATGAGTAGATTATAGTGTTGATATCTCGATGCGTGCTCGAGCTCTACCACTGTAATTTTACATCTAGCGCCTGGTAATTTAGTATTTTATGAGTCGGGTTATATTTATCCTATAAGCTCACTTTTTCTTGTAATTACCTTATTACATTTTTATAAATATAGATTTATTTATTATTATATTGTTTTGTATATGGTAATTGTTGTTGGTATCGTATTGATTTATATATGATGCTTTGGCTGGACTTATTTATTATCATATTGATTTACAAATGATAATTGTTGTTGGTGTCATATTGACTTATATACTATGCTTTGGTTAGACTTATTTATTATCATATTTATTTAAACATATAATTACCGTAGGTACCATATTGACTTAAATATGATGCTTTGGCTGGACTTATTTATTATCATATTGATTTATTAATGATAATTATCGTTGGTATCGTATTGGCTTATACATGATATTTTGGCCGGATTTATTTCTTTTCATATGGTTTTGTATATGATAATTGTTGTTGGTGTCGTATTGACTTATATACGATGCTTTGGTTGGACTTTATTATTATCATATTATTTTATATATGACAATTGTCGTTGTTATCGAATTGACTTATAAACGATACTTTGGTTGGATTTTATTATTATCATAATGTTTTATATATGATAATTGTCGTCGTTATCGTATTGACTTATAAATGGTACTTCGGTTGAATTTTATCATTATCATATTTTTTATATATGATAATTTTCATCGGTATCATATTGACTCCTAAACGATACTTGGGTTGGATTTTATTACTATCATATTGTTTACATATGAAATGACAGTTGGTGTCGTATTAACTTATATATGATACTTTGGTTTAACATCATCAATTATTTCATATGGCCAATTTTTCCCTTGTCCATAAATCTTACATCACTCACAACTAGAATATCTCTGACCCGTGTGGTTTGTTTTTAATGAATCCTTGGGTTGGTCTGAGGATTTTGTTTACAGGTTAGGTTAGCATGGACTGTAGCAAGACTCTTATTATTTTTCCATGTTTTGGGGATTTGGACTATGCAGCTTTGGACTTAATAATAATTGTAGTTTATTATGCTATTATGGTATGTATGCTATTATGTGTTTGGGAGATGACGTCATGTACTATGGACCATGTATTGTGGCCATTTATTATTATGATATGTATTATGTATTCTGTTGTTACCATTGTGATAAGTTGTATATTCTTTACTATGTTACCTGGGAAATTATTCTTGTACCATTTCTTTGAACCAAAGTTGTGCATGAGTGATAAGTTAAAAAAAATTAAATTCTACATGCCGGTATTAATTCAAGGGATAGGGTATAACATTTAGCACTATCGAGTCCCATTCTCTGTGCTTACCGACAGTGGTACTTAGTACTACTCTTGGTTAGCATGGGTATAGAGGCAGGACGTTTCAAGTGTTTTGATAGAAATATAAAATAGTTTGATTGTCAATAAAAAAGCAGAGGAAGCATGTGCTTATAAGAAAGAAAGTTAAAAGGTACATAGATATTTCTAAATCATAAGTAAACAATACACTACTGATTTTTAATGATGTACTTGTGTTAAAATCGGTTTTAGTTGTTTTAATACTCAATGTTGGATTTTTAAATGATGTCTTTTATAGTAAGTATAAAAGATATTGGAAATATCTCAAACGATATGCAAGGACACATTATTAAAATGTTTGATATAGAACATGTAAGATGGATTCCATATGCATTGACAATAGAAATTATCATATATGTCATGTTGTCTACAATATCGTGATTTGTTAATGTATTTGATACATGAAACAAACATCAAATCCAAACAGATATCACTAAATAGTTGATTGAGGTGTTCTTATATATTTTTGAAATACTAGAGAATTGTTTACAGAAACAACAAACTCCTTATGAAGGAGTGTTCGACTCAATCTTCCATAAGTGATATTGAGTATAATACGTCAATAATAAATTCAAGTTAAAATCTTTCAATTGGAAACGTTCCAAATGAAAGAAGGTGGCTGATTCAATGAAAATGCTAAGTATATGCCTTGGATAGCCCCGTATTAAAACAATGTATATAAATATAAATGCACAAATTTATAACTGAGCTGAGGGTGATTTCAAATGTTGAGAATCCATAAATTATTACATGATAACAATGTCGCGATATAGTTCGCAACAGAACTTAGAGCTCACTGGAAGTCGAGAGACAAACTATGATTTGTTCCACATGACAAAGGTAGTTTATCAATGTCGAAGAGAGTTGATTGACATAGCAGATAATTTAAACACAAAAGCATACCCATTCACTAAGGGATTGACCCAATTGGTTTTGAGGAAACCGAGTGGAGAAGTTGGAATAAGAATCCATAATTGACCGCAAGTGCAAGTGTGAGATTGATAGAGTTAGGGTTATGCCCTAGGGGTAATAATGTAATTTGTTACCTATATCTAACTGTTGACTAATCTTGTTCGAAGAAACATGTTTTCTTTCTATTATACACTTGATATAATGTGTTATATCAAATAATTAATTTGATTAAAAGTATACTTAATAGAAAATCCATAAATTGTATGTTTTGTGATAGTAGTTACAAAGTGTTATAACCGTGAGTAATTTATCACAATAAATTCAAATATACCATTTTAAATGTTCCTAGTCAAGATGCATCGAGCTTGGATATCGATGTATCCGTTGAGACTAGAGTACGTAACGCTATCCAAATGTTGGGCAGTGTATCACTCATAACTACTGGGGTCACCTAGGGGTTACGTAATGATAGTTATTGGATAATCATATAACAACTCATTCGATTGTTTTCTGTTGGTTAATATAACTAAGATCAAACAGAAAATATCAATGTGATGATTTACATAGTTCTCTTAACCTGAGAATACTATAGATCTTCAATATGAAAGTTCTGCTTTGATTATTGTCAAATCATGGCACGATGTCGATCGAGTGACTGTAGTTGGGTCAAGCGAAAGTATTGGAAATGAAGCACAAGCACTGTACAAGTGAGGATTCGTCTCCTTAGTTATATAGGATTAGTATGATGGTCAACTCAAGTCAACTCAAAGTCAAAGTCTTTGGCCAGAGCAGTTCGGTTAATAATAATTGTTATTATTGAACCAAGGACTTTGTGTTTGGATTATAGAGTTGAATATGGATATACTGGAATTTTGACCATTACCAAATTTCGCAAGTCCAAAGTGATATAGTTTTGATGAAGAGAATTAGTGTAAATAAAAGTCATAACCAGGTAACGGTTAATAATATAAAATTGGATTTTACCGAAACTAAGTAAGCGATAAATTTGGCAAAAATGTCACACCACCTACTAAGTGACATGTGAACATTAACATTCGAATAGTTCAATGTTAATCGCTGACTGAATTTACGTCTGACCAGTCACACAACCAGAATGATGAATTCTCTTTAGACTGAACGATTTAATTAGTTTATAATTGTTATAAATTAATTTAATTAATTAAATTAATTAATATTTATAAAATATTGATTATAAAAATTTTAATATTATTTGAGGAATAAATATTATTGTATATATTTTTAATAGTTATAAATATATCGACCAATATGCGATATCGATAAGCAATAAAATTAGGTTTAGTTAATAATATTCATTTGGGCTTAAATGGGCTGTTAGCCCATGATATTAAGGTGTTATTTCGATAGCAATAAGGCTTGTAGGAGGCGGCTAAAAAGGCTAGAGGGGTTTGGAGATGGATGGTTGAGATTTAATGAGAAATGGTATGAGATGTGATCCATATTTCTCTCTATTTCTTCAACTATAAAAGGACCCCTAACCTTAATGTAAAATGAAAATTTTGGATGCCATTTACCCATCATTGCTGGTTGACCTCATCAACAAGGAGCTTCAACAAATTCATCTCAAATCAATTCAAAAGGCGGCAACTAGTTGATAGCTAAAGATCTATGGTTCAAGGATTAGCAATCTGCTGAATCGAGAAGATTTCCAAGAAGGGAGAATTCATCATTACAAGGTGTGTTATAAGGCATTTGTTATCTGGCATTTTGACCCGGCTATAACCGAACTGACTGGACAAGTTAGACTCGACTGTCATCAAGGTTAGTAGCCCATAGCGATGATTATGAGGTCCAAAAATCAAGCATAGATGATAATATAAAGCAGAAGCATGAAAGCTCACTACTCCCCAAAGATGGATCAGGTACGATCCATATTCAACACTATGGATTGTATCATATTGATTCCACAATTCAATTTTGCAGTGATGATCGGTCAATAACTCAAAATCTACACATGCTATCAACATGAAAGTTGGAGCACAAACTTACTACAACATGTGGAACACCCCCTTGGGATCTCATTCCAATTGGATGAAGTTGGAGGGATTGGCATAACTGCCTTTGGAGGGATTGGCAGAAATTAGAATTCAAGCAACACTACTTCACGGAAAATGCGACCACAAACCGTACGTCGAAATTGCATGAAATTTGGGGAGCTAGTAGCTAACATCTTGGGACCACCCTCATAAGGATTACAGCCCATTTGGACACACTAATAGGGATGCTTACCGATCCCTATTGCGGGCCCCGATGGGCCTGGAAATTTTTAGGTGGCCTCGTCTTGGTCTCCCAAACCTTCTGCCGAAATTTCAGTCCGATCCATGCATGTCTTCCTCTATAAATACAGCAGACATGGCATAAAAAAAGGGATCCTTCTTTCCGTTGAAAAGGCTCTTCCATTTTTATTCTTCATTCTTGTACTAATGGATCATAGCTGATCCAAACATTATTGTAATCATAATCAAGTGCAAGATCAATAAAAATATAAAGTGGATGTAGGCCAAGATTGCCGAACCACAATAAAAATCTGTGTGTTCATTTATGATATTTGCTCTGTTTTAATTTCATTCTTTATTTAATCTCTACTATATTTTATTGGGTGTTGATGCTCATTTTTGGCATCAACAACATTAGTATTAGGTTAGGTATGTATTTACTATACTATATGTTTTATAATCTTTGGATAATATTATATTATTCATATATATATATCATTATTATATTGCTTTTTAGGTGAGATTCTTATATGTATCATCAATGTTGTCACATATTAGATTGGTTATATGTATGTTTTAATTTATTGAAAAACACATTTTTATATATAGATCCGAAATGCACAACCAAATAAATTTTATTTTAATTATTATCATTTTATTAATTAATATATATATGTATTAATCTACTACCTAATTTTAATTATATAACTTGTATTTAATTATACCATCATATCATGTTAATAGTTGAACTTATATTTTATAAATGCATATCTACATAGATTATAATTTTTGGTGGATGCAAATTAATTTTTAATATTTATTTACTATTATTTACTATTATTTAAATCAATATAATAATTAAATATATCATATTAAATAAAATATGTCTTAAAAATTTAATTTTAAATTTTATAAATTTTTTATCATTTTATAAACTCTCGGCTAGAAAATTAGAATTTAAAATCATTTTTTATATTTTTAAAAAATCAATTTAATAAACGGTCAAAATCAGTCAATTAATTAAAAATATTATTTTGATTGAGAAAATTCTGGAAAAAATTTCATAGCTTTAAAATATTATGCTTGATTTTCTAAAAATTTAAAATTTGAATAATATAACACGAAAATATTTTTATTATTATTTTATTATATTTTGAATAATTAATTAATGTGTGTGTGTGTATTATTGCAATAAAATATAAATAATTTTCTTGTGATGTGCATTCGATCTGGAAAGGTTTAAATATATATATATATATATTTTAAATACATAATTAATATACTACACACACACATATATATATATATTATATATACTTATCTATATATATTTAAATATATAATAATAATAATTTTTCTACTGTAATTCATACACATATATGTATATGTGTAAAATTATTTAAAAATATATTATGTGTATGCATACATACATACTTACGTACATATATAATATTTAATGCAATAGTATATAAATATAAATCATTAATATTTTTACATATAAGTTATGCATATATACATATATACATATATATCCACATAGTCATTAATATTTATATAAATAACAAGTTTACATACATACATATATTTGGACAACATTTAATACATATAGGATGAGCTAACATATCTGTTGCGATGTAAATCCCAACATTTATATACATGCATATTATGCCTTGCGCGGATTATTATGTTACACATGCACACACATACATATATGTATATGATACATATGTATACTATTATATTTAATTGAATATAAATTAAATAAAATTCTCTCTATAATTTTTAAATTTAAATAAAATAAGAGATTTTATTTAAATAAAATTAAGTAATGTTCTAAATAAATTAGACTTCATGGGCCCAATAAAGATCCAATAGGGTAATTTTTTTGAAATTCACGAATAACTTCCACTATAGGTTGACCCAGTTCCAATAGCTAGGTGTGGTGTAATGCCTCTTAATGTCTTCGAACTCACAAAAATCGATGAATTCCTATGATACAAATTCACCGCCATTATTAGAACAGAGAACTTTCAACTTTTTCCCTTACCGCTTTTCAATAATATATTTCCAATTTCGAAACTTGTCAGAGGTTTCACTCTTAGACCATAGATAGTATACCGAAACTTTAGGAGAGAAATCGTTTATAAATGAAACAAAATACCAGCTCCACCCAAAGATGGGCAAGGGGAGGGCCCCCAAACATCTGTATGAACATACTCTAAAACGGTCTTCGCCTTATGCTTTCCAGTATGAAAAATAATCTTTGTCTGCTTGCAAGAACACACTCCTCACAAAAGCCAAGTTTTGAATGATGAACACCATTAATCAAACCTCTCTTTATCAACTCATCCAAACTGCACTCACCAATATGGCCCATTCGTAAATGCCACAATCTGGAAGAATTTAAATCAGCCGAAGTAACAAAAGCTAATTCACCAACTATAGTAGTGTCCTTTAATAAATAAAGATTTTATTCCCTCACACTTTCATAACAATCATAGAACCCTTCGATATCTTCATTTTCTCTCCCTTAACTACAATATTCAATCCAAACCTACTCAAAGTCCCAATAAAAATTAAGCTCCTCCTCAAATTAGGTACATGCCTAACATTAGTAATCCTATGAATAACACCATCAAACATTTTGACCTTCACACTACCAACACCAACCATAGGGTAAGAAGCATCATTGCCCATTAGAACCTCTTCTCCATCAATCTTACAGTATGTGGAGAAACAGTTCTTTTCAGGTGTCATATGATAAGATGCACCAGAATCAATAAGTCATGAGTTGCTCTTTCCAAAAATGCCAGAAGTTGTAAACACATCGGTATCACTCTCTGTATCTAATGTTAGTGCAGTAGACACTAAAGCTTGCTTTGGTCTTTTCTTTGTCCTTCGAGCATGGGATATTCAGCTACAAAGTGCCCCTGTTTATTACAATAATTGTACGTCAGTCGATTAGAGCCCCTAAACCGAGACCTAGACTTATTTCGACCTCTACCATACTTTGACTTGCCCTGACTTCTACCTCCTTAAACATATAAGCCATCTGACTCACTACCTATATTAGTTCTCGCCAATCTATCTCTTAACACCTCATTATGAAGACCAGTCTTAACATCTGACAAACTAATCTCAGTGCGACCATATATCATGGAGTTAACAAAAGTAGTATACTCCTTAGGCAAAGAACACAGGAGGATCATTGCTTGAGCCTCATCTTTAATCTCAATGTCTACTGCCTTAAGGTTTATAACCAAGGTAGTAAGAGCATCAATGTGATCCATAAGATCGGCTACGTGCTTTATCTTAATGAATAAAGTTATTGCTGAAGAATAATCTGATTTATGAGTGACTAATCTTGATATGCTTCAGGTAATGCATTTCGTAATTCCTTCGCCGTCTTCTTTTGAGAAAACTCTCTAAGAACTTCATCTAAAAGACTCAACTGGATTATTATAAGAGCTTTATTTTCCATCTCTTCCAAAACATCCGCCTAAATGTCCTTTAATTTCTCAGGCGTAGAAATAATCTTATAAGTCTTCTCTTTCATCAACACTATCTCCATTTTCATCTTCCAAGTTCCAAAATCTCCCTTTCCATCAAAACATATAACACCATAATTAACACCAGATCTACCAATAGATTTTCCAGAATTCACAATTAATGCCTAAGTAGAACAAAAACATTGGCTCTGATACCAAACTGTAGTGAAAAATTATGAGAAAAAATTTATCATTGATATGTAGAAGCAATTAACCAGGATCTAGTTTTTCGATTGAACATGAATGAAAATTCAATATCAATTACGCTATCACACAAGATCAAAATAACAGAAAGAAAAGAAACAGAAGATAAAACGTGGTTCGGATTTGTATCCTACGTCCATGAAGAACCAACAACTTTATTACTTCACCAATTTAGAGAAGAGAGATTACAAAATAGTAGATATTTCTTAAAGTAGAGAAATCTTATCCTAATCCAAATCCACAAAAGAATATTCAAAAGAAACTATTGTTTGAGAAGAATGAGATGTTTTTCCAACAGCTTGAGGCCTCTTTAAATAGAAGTAGAATGAAGCTGAACCTTTGGAAGAAATGAAGTTAATTAGGAAAGCAGACAATCAATTTCGTATAAATTCTGAAACATTTCCATTTTTTCCAAGATTTGATTTGCCTTTGATTTATGTAGATATATATCTCCTTCAATGAAAAGATGCACGTATTTAGTTTCCTCTTATTATATATTTGACTAACCAATTAATTAAATGAATTGATTTGTTTCCTTTTTCTTCTATATGTTGATGGATTTTAGTCATATGTTCCACCCTATTGGATCATTAGCTTTTTATACAACTCCAACGATATCACTTATGCATATCTCTAACATAAACTTGATTTATATCATAATCATTTCAGATCATTTATCTAAATTTGTTGTTTTAGTTGATTTGCTTGGATTGTCTGATTATAACCCATCTGATTCTTTCTTTCTTGAAAAAAATGTCTTTCTTTTCAACTGAGCCGCATTTCCAATCCGTTTCATCGGTCTCCTACCATTATCTGGTTTAACTTAAATAACCCTACAAGAGTTTTATTTCGATCTAACTTAAATATTGAAAAACGATTTATTGGCACAAATCACATGTGTTTGGATCTTTAATTAAGTAAATACTTATCTTAAACTAACAAGTGTTTCATACTGATAATCTGTTAAAAGTAGTACAAGATAAGATTCCATTAGAGAGAGGAGATATTATATATTTTAGCATATTCACAATTTGCATGTTATATATTTTATAACAAAATCACAAAACAAAATAAAAGCTAAAACTAAATTCAATATTGTAGCATTTCATTTAATCACCATGTACAACACATAGTTCGCATGATGGTTATAGAGAAAAGATGGTCTTCCGTAATTTAGCATATATCAAAGTTGCATGTATGTAGCCAATATTTAAATTTTACCAATATATATAAACTGAAAAAAATGGAAGAAAAGAAAAGGAGAAAGAGACAATTTAACAATCAAAATTGTTCAAAAGCGACCTTTTCACAATCAATTGAAACAAATATCTCATATTACTTTTGATGGACAATAGGTGGAGACATATTACAGGATTCAAAAGATTCTAGCATAAACATACAACAAAAGTTTAGGAATATTCATCTACCGACAGCGATCGTTTTTTTCTAGCAAAGGCAACCTATCATTTCCAAACCATGGAACATCCAATGAAACACATGTTGTGTCATGTACATTTTTGTTTGGATGAAAATCCAAATCTAAAAAGGATAAATCAAACAGGACCTAAAATTGTTCTACTTGTTCCAAAGATGAACAAACACAACCCTCTATAGGCACAAATGCAAACAAAATCAATTAACCACAGAAACAAAGTCTCCAGATGCATATGTATACATAACTGAAATAGGATCCAACATGTTCTAGCAAAAAAATTCTATAAAATGCTCACTCAAAGAGAAAACAAACAATATTGTCTATGAATTATAACAATTTTATAGCAAATCTGATTTTTATAACGAAGTCTGCTGAAGTAAACAGCCTCAGCTTTCCTGCAAATAAATACATAATAAATATATGCTAGTTCACTGTCATATATGACAAAAGTGATATCAAAATAGTGAAACTCATACCTAGTAACTATATGATTGGATTTCATGGTTGATTATTTTATAAATTATTTTAAATGTTATTTATAACAAAACTAATTCTTATATTTATTCAAAAATGATACCCGATATATATTCCATATAATATGATGCTCTAATTAAATTATTTAGTTTACTGTCATGTATAATAAAAGTCATATCAAAAATAGTACAAAACTCATACCTTGTAACTGTATGATTGGAATTCACGCTTGATTAGTTTATAAATTATTTTAAATGTTATTTACAATAAAATTAATACCTATATTTATGCAAAAATGATACCCTATAGCTGTTTGATATAATTGATGCTTTATAAATTTAATTATTTAGTTCACCGTCATGTGTGATAAAAGTGATACCAAAATAGTGCAAACTCATACCTAGTAGCTATTTGATTGAAATTCTTGCTTGTTTACTTTATAAATGATTTTGACTATAATTTTTAACAAAACCGATACCTACATATATGCAAAATTGATACTTAGTAGCTGTTTGAAATAATTTGACAATAGCACTATGCCAAACATCACTTTTATACTTCTGCATCATATATTGAGTTGCCAACTGTTCACCATAACATAGTCTACATTATATATTAACATTTAAGCTCATAATTCTTCTCATTGTTTTGCACTTCACAACTCAGCAAAAAAATAATTTCAGTCTCTTCAAAACTAGAGAGAAAATAAAAATCACCATGTACAAATGATACTAATGGCATGCAAAAAATGATACCATAATTGTTTATACCTGAAACTAATATTAAAAGCACACAAAACCCGATACCGTAATTTGTAATACTTGAAACCAATACTAATATCATACAAAAACTGATATCACATTTTTATATGATTGACACTAACACTAATAGTACCAAAAACTGATACCAAATAATAAATAAAAATGAATAAACTGAACTGCATAAAAACATAATAACATGCCACTTCCCATGCCACCTATATATTCCGAAACACACAACAGTCAACTAAAATTGATACTATATAAAAAAGTTCAACTACAAAGAGCAAGTCAATGTCAAATTTAGTATATGGTAAACCAATATACTTATATAACATGGTTCAATAACATAAATTACCAAAAAAGACATACAAGCAAGTATAAGTCTCAACAAATTCATAAAAACATGAAAATAAAATTATATCTTCTTAGAAGCTTGACAATTACGCTTATTGCGACCATATTTCTTGCATACACCACATCTATTTTCTTATTTTGAAAATATGCGAATCCTCCTTTAAGTTTTATAGAAGGTCTACCGGTACCTCGTTTCTCCTTAGGTGGCTTAATGACATTTTCAACACTTGCGTCACCAATTGGCTTATCAAAATTAGGAATATGATTAATAGCATTAGCATAAGAAGAATGATAAGCATCCATGGTGAAATAGTACTCAACAAGATCATAAACGGACAATTTAGACTTGTTCATGCACTTAATAGCGTGAGCACAAGGAAATCCTATTGTTTGCACAAAAAATGGACAAACACCTCAAAGTTGTATGATTTAGTAGATCTTATGTTGTTCTTAGTGATTTGAGTGATTTATGCAAATATATGAAAAGTAGGGGCTAAACTGTAAAAAGACACGCAAATTTATAGTGGTTCAGCCAGAATGTGCCTACGTCCACTTTATATGTTATTTCTCTTCTCTTGTTTTGATTACAAGTACAAAGCTTTGATACAAGTAAAAGAAAGTTGTTTGAAAGTTCTCTCTGTGCTTGAGCTCTCAAACTTGTCCCCATTGTTGTACCCCTGCCCCTCTATTTATAGAGTGAGGCTGGGGGTAGGGGTCTAGGATGTGTATAGTTGCTGATGGGCCTGGGCTGACATGATCTGGCCTGGTACGTTTTGGTTCGGCATCGCTTGGTTCAGAGATGGTTGGAGTGTAGAGTGGACCGGTAGTTGCTTGGACCGGTGGTGAGTGAGCAGCTTGGTTCGGCGGAGCTTGGAGGTGAGCTGGTTCGGAGGAGCTTGGAGGTGAGCTGGTTCGGCGAAGCTTGGAGGTGAGCTGGTTCGGCGAAGCTTGGAGGTGAGCTGGTTCGGCGAAGCATGGAGAGTGAGCTGGTTCGGCGAAGCATGGAGAGTGGTCCGGCTTACTTCGTGGACCGGCTTACTTGGTTCGGTAATGGGATGGAAAGGCCTTGGTTTGGTGATGGGGGAGATGGTATTTGGTTCGGCAAAGACCGGATGAAATATATCCAACACTTTCCCCCCAAAGTGGGGTACGTGCTTGTATGTGCCGCACTTTGTTTTCTTGTAGCTGAGATAGCTTCATTCGGTCTTGGGTGTGCAGAACCGGTTGGTCCGGACGACTTGTTTTGCTTATAAATAGAGGCTTTAGGTTACTGTTATCCTTTATCGTTTTGAGATAGCCGAACCAACCTGACTACCGAACCAACCTGAGTACCGAACCAGGTATGTCTGAATGCCGAATGGGCCTATAAATTTGATACCGAATGAACCTTCGCATTTATCCTACCGAATGAACCTTCGCATCTATCCTACCGAATGAACCTTCGCATCTAACCTGCCGAATGAACCTTCGAATCTACCCTACCGAATGAACCTTTGCATCTATCCTACCGAATGAACCTTTGCATCTGACCTGCCGAATGAACCTTCGTATCCACTTGTTTACATCCTCCGTTCTAACAGTACGCTTTTTATGTTGCAGATAAATGTCTCGAAAAGCAGAAACTCGCTCGGATAAAAAGAAGTCCCAGGGCGAAGGAGAATCTTCCGCAGTGCCCCTTGCTCGGCCAGGACCGGAACGTCACGGATCTACCCCGAGATCACTAGTGGACGGGTATGGCCCTCAGGAGCTTCTGAACTCCCCGCCCGATTGCTTTCCCAGCTCCCTTAAGGAAGAGCAGCTTGATGTCATCTCCCGTTCTTTTGGAATCGATAGAGCGCGCATGTTGTTGCCAAGGAGAGAAGTTATGCCATATGACCCTCCCGAAGGGTACTTTGCCTACAGCAGATACCACTGCATGTGTGGTGCCATTCCGCCTCTTAATGCTTGGGTAGCCAGCTTCCTTACATATCTAAAGGTGGCCCCATTCCAGCTTCAACCCAACTCCTATGCTATACTGGTGAGCCTCTTCGTCATCTTCCAGAGGAAGTATGGTCGTGCTCCTTCCAACCGGGAGATTCGGTACTTGTATAATCTGAGGGGCTATAAGAAGGGCTCCCCATACATCATCTTGGAGTCAGCTGTGACCTTCAAGCCGGTCTTGGATCTGTATTCCAAATTCAGCATGTTCAAGAAGGAGTGGTTCTTCGTCAGGGACGACTCTGTTTCTATTCGGCGTTTTACTTCTGGATGTAAGTCGATGCTTTATTTATAATTTCCATTCTAGTTGCGATGCTTATTCTCATACATTTTCATTTTTGCTAGCGACAGGTGGCTTTTCAGTTGTGGAGACTGATCGCCTGGTTCAGACGGCGGCTGAGATAGAAGCTATCTCTGGGAGGGATAGATCAGCTGCCTACCTGATCAGAAACGCGACCCTTCTGGAGTGTAACTTGATCCTTCCACAGCAGTCAGTAGTCAAGCTGAGGGAAACGGCGGAGGAGAGGGTGGCTGCTCAGGCTAAAGGAGGGGTCACGATAGAGAGTGGCAAGAGAAAACCTTTCACAAAACCTCCAGCCGTCGGAGGTAAGAAACTTAAGAAGTCGGACGGTCCTTCCCCCAGCAATTGTCCACTTACCTAGGGGGAGGAAGACGTAGAGGAGGAAAGAGGTGAGGGTGGAGATGGTCGGGAAGGTGATGATGGTGGCGATGGCATCGGGGCCTTGCTCCCTTGGCAGGCAGGTGAGATTCAGGAGTGGACGGATGATGCATTCCGTCAGGCTTTTGAGGGGCTGGACGGAGAAACGGCTTTGGTAGAGAAATCCAGGAAAGTTGACAAGGCCGGGACCGGTGCAAGCGAATCTTCTCTGACTACTCCAGCCAAGGTGGCTCTGACGACTCAAGGTGAACTTTTGACTCCTGCAGGCAACATTTATGATAGGGACTTAGGAATATTTTATGATCCGCTCCCGTCCTGGAATGAAATCCAGGACTCATTGCAGTATCCTACTCCTCCCCAGGGTTTGTATAACAGATGTGTTTCCTTTCTTCTTTTAACTTTTAATTTACCGCATTTCTTGAATTATGGATCAATGTAGGCTTGTGACACTTGTTCTTTATATCAGGAGCAGGTAAAACGGCCAAGGCCTCAGACCTTCGGCACAGGCTTGAACAATACAAGCTCTCCAAAGCTTCCGCCAAGCCGAAGACTCCGACCCACCGTTCCGGGGATGTAGTCGACTACCGTCCTCTTCTCGGGGTTATTGAAGAGGGTATTCAGAAGAGAAAGAGTAGTCATCCCTTATTCGAACCTTCACTCGGTCCCCAGCCCCCAATTCAGCCCCTTCATGATATCACAGAGGAGGATACTGAGTTCGCACTCTCTCCACACCTGTCTGAAAATCCTACCGTCACTCGGATTGATCGTCCTGACTTGGTTCGGAATCCATTTGGAGGTCATCCTGACCTGGATCCAAGTTCCCATGATATTACTTTTGACGAGGTTACCGGTGAGCACCTTCTTCCCCGCAATCCCATGGTACGGGTGCTTGACGAGGCTAAGTCCTTAGATCTTGATTTACTTACTACTCGGATAATTACCATGGGAGACGAGGCCAAGGCTAATTTTGATCGGGTGGCGGAGGAGACTAGGAAGCTGATGGGGCATCATGCCCGGCTGGTTAAGGCTGGAGAGGAGATTGGGAGTGCCAACATCCGACTAAGATTGGTGGTTTCGGATCAGGCCAAACAGCTCGCTGAGCAGGCCATTCAGATTTCTCAGCATGAGGCTGCTTCTGGACGACTAAAGAAAACCATGGAAGAGGCCAGCCAGGCCGAACTGTGGAAAATGGAAGCTACTTGCAAAGAACGGATCGACATGGCTATTGCCACGGTGGACGAGGTTCGGAAAGCGGATCTTGAGCAGGTAGAGGAGTTGTCCGGGAAACTTGAGGCTGTAGAGCTTGCTCAAGCCAAGTTAAGGGAGGAGATGGAGGCAATGCGGGAATCCCTTCTGGTTGACTGCTCGAGATACCGATCAGAGAGAGATGCTGTCGTTGAAAGGTTGTCGGCTTCTGAGGCCCGGATGAGGGAGTTTGAGGAGAATGAGGGGATGATGGACGAAATGCTTCAGGACATGTACTTTCGAACCTGGAAGTAGGGCAACCTATCATGGATGGATGATTATCCTAGGGTCATGGCTAAGGTCTATCTTCGGGCTCTGGAGGAGGCCAAGGCCGATGCGGATAAAGATGGTGGCGTGGCCTTCAGCATGGATGTGGTCACTGCCCAGTTTGCCAAGGGGGAGAAGGTGGCGGTGAAGGAGGGTATGCGGTTGCTTGCTGCTGAGGAGGCAGGGGTGCAAGTAGATGATGACGACCAGGATGGCCAAGAAGCAGATGTTGGTAAGTCTTCCTTTTTAGTTTCCCTATTAACTTGGTTGCTTCTCACTAATGAATCCTTTCTCTATCTGGACAGGTGGGCAACAGGACAAGGAAAAAACTCCAATGCAGCCGGCCCCTTGATTATACCTGGAAAAACTCCTTTTGTGGACTTGACAGGGTTGTAGATGTTAGTCTTAAAACAGTAAAGTAGCTTTTAGGTTGTATTATTTCGCTACTTGTAATAAATAGATCTATTCTTGATGTGTAATTCTTTAACTTAAGCTGATTTTGTCGTCTTCTGAATGTTTGTTGCTATTTTGACATGTCGTATGAGAAATATAGCTATGTATATTCTTGTAATTGAATTGTGTTTGATGTCAGGTTCTGGTTTTAAAACATAATTTCATGACTTGCAATATTAGCGTGTGGTGTGAACAAATTATAGTCATGTATTTGTACACAAAAGAAGAAGATACCGCCTTTCATGTTTTAATCGTAGATGGCAGTTTTGAATATCTTGTATGATCGAGCATGGAACGCAGTCGAATGCCCTACCATCCAATTGTGAGTCCCTACACCCATTGGCGAGTATCTCCTACTCTGCATCCTGTACTTTAGGGATTGTTATAGAGGATAGGAGAAAAGCTTTTTAAGTAAAATTGAAATATGTGAAATAGTAAAACTTCCAATCACGGAAGGCCTTCGATGTGCTTAAGTTCGTGGCAAACGGGCTTTATAGTCACTTTCCCTAGCTGTGGGTCTTGGAGACATTTGTCACCCATCTTACGCCTCCACGGGGAGTTAATTCTTTTTTACCATAGCCGCACTTAAAACACATCGGAGCCGAGATCGCGCACAGTAACTACCCGGGCCATTATGGCCCGTAATCGTGGGTATTATTCGATTTACTGTGGCCGGCTAGCGTGGGTGCCGATCGTCAACTGTGAACTGCCTCTGGCTGGCCACACCTTACGTTGGGGCTTACAGTCGGTTCACAGTTGCCGGCGAGCCGAACGCCGTAATGAGCTGCCTCGGCTATAGTCGGCCTTCTCGGTGGCTTATAATCGGCTCATTACAGTTGGCTTTAAGGGCCGTCGCAAGCAACGAGTTAACCCGCAGCAGAGGGATGCCGGAGCAAAAGTGTCTCATTGGCGAGGGCATAGATTCGCGTAGTACCTGTTAGGTCTTGTCCAGGTGAAGTTGCACTGTGGAGTGCATCAAGTGAAAATGTCACATGCGTAGGATTTTGTTCAACAGAAAAGGATAATGTTAACAAGCAGCCAAGATATAAAGGAACTAGTTAAAAAAGAGACAAGGTTTTTTAAAGTGGTTCGGCGTGAAAATGCCTACGTCCACTGATTCTCTTTGTTAATTCACTTCATATGGGCAGTACAAGTTAAGAAAAGTATCGACGGAGGTGCTGGATGTTCCATGCCCTCTGGAACACCTCTCCGTCCACTGTTGACAAAATATAAGCTCCATTGTGGAGATCTTTATGAATTACATATGGCCCATCCCAGATTGGGTCTAGTGCTCCGGGGCGAGGGAAGATTCGCTTGAGGACAAGATCCCCTTCTTGTAAGGTACGATGCTTGACTTTGGAGTTGTATTGTGTAGCCACTTTCTGTTTGTGGGCTGCTGCTTTAAGGACTGCATCATTTCTTCTCTCCTCAACTAGATCCAAAGACATGTGGAGGAGTTCTTCATTCTCTTCTGGGTTATTGTGGATCCTACGGTGGGAAGGCACAATGGTTTCAACTGGGAGCATAGCCTCCGATCCGTATGCCAAAGAGAAAGGAGTGTGCCCCGTTGATGTTCTGAAAGATGTGCGGTAGGCCCACAGTGCCGTAGGGAGTTCATCCACCCAAGCGCCCTTTGACTTTTCGAGCTTCTTTTTTATTAGAGTTTTCAGAATTTTGTTGACGGCTTCGACTTGTCCGTTGGCCTGGGGATACGCTACGGATGAGAAGCTTTTGTGAATTCCGTGCTCTTGGCACCAGTTGGCGAATTCCTTGCTGTCAAACTGAAGCCCATTGTCTAATATGATTTTGAGTGGGACTCCGTACCTGCACAGGACATTTTTGATCAAGAAGTTAATAACTTTTGCTGAAGATACTTTATTCAGGGGTTCCGCTTCCACCCATTTGGTGAAATAGTCGACTGCCACTAGCATATTTGGCCCCGCCTCGGCCCATTGGTAGCTCGCCGATTAAGTCAATTCCCCATATTGCGAAGGGCCAAGGGCTGGTCATTTGAGTAATCTCAGTTGTTGGTAGCCGCGGAATCTTAGCAAACTTCTGGCATCTGTCACACTTTTTGACGAAATCTAGGGCGTCCTTGCTTAAGGTGGGCCAGAAATATCCATATCGGAGTATCTTTTTTGCTAATGTTTGCCCTCCGGTGTGATCTCCGCAGCTCCCCTGATGGATGTTGGACAAGATTTCCTTGGCTTCCCTCCCGGCGACACACCTTAATAATGGGTTAGAGAATCCGTGCCGATAGAGGATGTCTTCTTGTATTGTGTAGCGGGATGCTTTCCTCAATATTTTCTTGACTTCATTACGCCCGTGGGGTAGTGTGCCACTTTGTAGGTAGTCTCGGATGGGAGTCATCCAAGTTGCTTCTTCGGTTGCAGCTATCAGATTCACTTGCTCAAAACTTGGGGTCAGTTGCTTTGAGATGGTTACTGCCCCGAAGATGGCGATGTCTCTCATACTTGCTTGCTTTGCCAATTCGTCAGCCTCTTGGTTTTCTTCCCGGGGGATGTGTTTGACTAAGTAGTGGTCCAATCGGCTGAGAAGTGACTTGGTCTTCTTTAAATATGCCATGAGTCGTTCTTCTCGAGCTTGGAATTCTCCTAGTATTTGATTAACAATAAGTTGAGAATCACTGTGGAGACACAAAGAATTGGCTCCGATGTCTATGGCAAGTTCTAGTCCGGCTATCACTGCTTCATATTCTGCATCGTTGTTGGTAGCAGCGAACTCCAACCTTATAGCATAGTGCAGTTTGTTTCCCCTGGGAGTGATTATTACCACACCTGCCCCCGAGCCTTGTTCGTTTGATGCACCATCCATAAAGAGATTCCACTTGATATCTTCTGCTATTTCCAATTTCTCCTTATCTTCGTTGGTAGTGAATTCTGCAATGAATCAGCCATGGCTTGTCCCTTGATGGCGGTGCGAGGGTGATAGGTGATATCATACTGACTTAGTTCAATGCACCATTTAAGTAGTCGCTCAGAAGTGTCGGGATGATGGAGTACCTGCCTCAGTGGTTGATCAGTCAGAACTTTGATGGAATGGGACTGGAAGTAGTGACGCAGCTTTAGTGTTGTGATTAGTAAACAGTATGCTAGCTTCTCAAGTTTAGGATATCTGACTTCTGCCCCAGTAAACCTTTTGCTGACGAAGTAAACTGGCCGCTGCGTGCGGTTGTCTTCCCTTACCAAGGCTGCGCTTAGGGCGTGAGATGACACAGCAAGGTATAGGTATAATTCTTCGCCTTCGCTTGGAGTCGAGAGTACCGGTGGTTTCTGGAGGTGTTCGATTAGGTTAAGGAAAGCGGTTAAGCATTCGTCAGTCCATTCGAACTTCCCTTGACGCACTTGTCCGTCACCTTGGAGATGAATCGGCTTAGGGCGGCCACTTTTCCATTCAAACTTTGCATTTCCTTCCGAGTGGAAGGTATCTTGATACCCCTCAGCGCTTGGACTTGTTCAAGGTTTGCTTCTATCCCTCTGGCATGAACGATGAATCCTAAGAACTTTCCTGATGACACTCCGAAGGAGCATTTTAGTGGATTCAACTTCATTCCATATTGTCGAAGTACTTGAAACATCTTGCCTAGGTGGCTTACGTGATCTTTGGCTTTCCTTGACTTTACCAGCATGTCATCCACATATACTTCCATAGTTTGTCCTATTAGCCCTGCAAACATCTTGTTCATGAGGCGCTGGTAGGTGGCTCCTGCATTTTTAAGTCCGAAAGGCATTACCTTATAGCAGTATAAACCCCGGTCGGTGATGAAACTAGTGTGGTCTTGGTCGGGAGCATGCATAGGAATTTGGTTATATCCTGAGTATGCGTCCATAAAAGATAGGAGCTCATGCCCGGCTGTGCTGTCTACAAGTTGGTCGATTCTGGGAAGTGGGAAGCAATCCTTTGGGCAGGCGTCGTTTAGGTTGGTAAAGTCAATGCAGGTTCGCCACTTCCCATTAGCCTTTTTTACCAGCACCGGGTTGGCGATCCATTCCGGGTAGATAGCTTCTCGTATGAAGTCATTGGCTAGTAGATTCTTTACTTCTTCATCGAGGGCTGCTGATCGCTCTGCCCCATACTTCTCTTTCTTTGTTTTACAGGCGCCTTGGTAGGATCAATGTTTAATACGTGGCATGCTATGTCGGGGGAGATTCCGGTCATGTCAGCGTGTGACCAAGCGAATACATCCAAGTTGTGGCGGAGAAAATCGATGAGTTGTTTCTTCAATTCAGCTTTTAGTTGGGACCCAATTTTCAATAGTCTACTTGAGTCGTGCTTATCTACAGATATAAACTCCATAGCCTCTGCAGGCTCGGCGGTGGCCTCCTCCTCTTTGTCCCTAGGGTCTAATTCATTGAAAGGGTCATTGGTATATCGAAGAGGAGGGGCTTTCTTTAGTTGCTATGCTTCTAGACTTTTTGTGCAGAGGGCAATCTCTACACCCTTCCCTTTATCCTTCCTGTGGTTGTTGCGAAGTTCAGTCACATAGCAGTCTCGAGCAACGTCCTGGTCTCCTTCCACTTCCCCTACTCCATTGTCTGTTGGAAATTTCATCTTTAGGCACCATGGGGCTAGGACAATTTGGAAGTCAGACAAGGATGGCCTTCCTAAGAAGGCGTTGTAGGCCGAATGGTTTTCTATTAGCACAAACGTCTGTTTCCGTACAGCGGAGCGGGGATGGCTTCCAATCTCAACAAAGAGGTCCAGTTGCCCGAGGGGCATCTTCGCATCTCCAGTGAAGCCGTGTAGTGGTTTATTGCAGGGAGATACATCCTTCATTGATAGCTTCATTTTGTCGAATGCGTGTTTGAACAGGATGTTTACTGAGCTTCCAGTGTCTACCAGGATTCGGTAAACCTCGGCGGGACCAAGTCGGGCAAAGATGACCATGGGATCCATGTGAGGGTACTGCCTTCCTTCTAGGTCACGCTTACCGAATGTGATGTCATTACTTTCTTTCCGCTTCGGGTGGCGCTCTTCTATAACCGAATTGACATAGTCTTTATTGTCTCTAAGCGACTTTCCGTATCATTCCATCTCTTTCCAGCTTCTGTCTGCGATGTGCGGCCCTCCTGAGATGGTATGGACCACTATCTTCTCTTGACTAGAGCTGCTAGCATTGCGGTTTCCTCTGTTGGCCCCGGTGAGGGTAGCCTTGGGTTTTCATTGGCAGGAGCTGGGGTCCTGTCCTGACCTTTTACATAACGTTCCAGTTTCTTCCTTCTGATGTGTTCCTCAATCAGATCTCGGAGATGATGGCATTCGTTGGTATCATGCCCGTGAGATTCGTGGAAGCGGCAGAACTTTCCAGACTTCTGTGTGTTATCTGATTTCTTCTTGTATGGTGGGCGTTTGTATCTAACTTCGCCTTGGGTGGCAAGGAAGATATTTTCGACGGTCTCGTTCAAAGAAGTGTAAGTGTCGAATCTTGGTCCTGGCCGATATAGGTGCTTTTCTCCCTTCTTGCCCCCAGCGTTGTCTCTGGAATCATTTCTTCGAACGTCCCTTGCCACAGTAGGGGCGTTGCCATGGGTTGTCTTATTTTGCTGTCCTGACTGCCCCTCAATGGCATCATCCTCAAGCCTCATGTATTTCCTAGCTTCATGGAAGAAATCGGGTAAAGTAGCTGGTTTTTCTTTTGTCAACCTTCTAGCAAATTTAGTGTCCGGATGCACACCACTACAGAGGGCCATTAGGATAAGCTTCTCATCGGCATCTTGGACTACGGCTGCTGCGCCGTTGAATCTGGTTAGGTATTGCTGCAGCTTCTCTCCAGGTTTCTGTTTGACGCTGGATAAGGAATAAGCGTCCTTAGGTTGCTCCATATGAATGCGGAACTGACTGATAAATTTTTCTTTCAACATTTCCCACGAGCTGATGGATCCCTGGGGTAGATGACAGAACCAGGAGGTAGCAAGATCTGCTAAGAAGAGCGGAAAGCATTTGCACAGTACTCCCTCTGTCGCCCCACTCATGAGCATATGTTGCGTGTACCTCTGTAAGTGTACAACGGGGTCGGAGGTTCCTTTGTAGGGTTCCATTGTTGGCATCTTCCATTCTCGGGGGGTGATAGCAATTTCGATATTGCGGGTGAAAGGGCTGGTTACCCTAGCGCCTATCCCTCGATCTCTTTGCTCCCGTTGGACACACTCTCTGAATAAGTGTGCCATCCTTTCATCAGAATTTGGAGCAGATAGAAATGAGTTTGGTTCTGTCCTGTGGGATCGATTCCGTCCAGATGACCTGTAGGGATGGTATCGTCTATCATTCCTCATATTTTCCAGTGGCTGCCTTTGATCTTCTGGGAGCATGCTAGGGTCAGCTACAGTTGGCCCTTACCTTGATCTTCCCCTGCCGGGTTCTGATCTAAGCACTTCCTCGGGTCCAACTTCGGGCTGGACTCTAGCTCGGCCCCGTTCACTGGCGTTTCCGTGGTTAGGTAGTATGACAGGCTCAGCTACAGTTGACCTCCGTCCGATACCTCCCCCGTTGGGTTCGGTACCAAACGTTTCCTCAGGCCTAACTTCGGGCCGTGCTCGGTCTCGGCTCCTACCATGGCTATTTCTGCCGTTAGCTCCTTCGAAGAAGGAAGATCTTTGTTGTCTCTGAGATTCTCCAGACTAGGACTCGCCCCATGATTCAGTGTTGCGGTTGGATTCTTCAGCGTCCCTTAAGCGTGACATGAGATGGTCCACCAAGGCTTCCTGCTGGGACGTGAAGCGGTTAGTTACTTCAACCACAACTCTATCCAAATCTGCCCTAGTAATTGCTGTAGGCTGTTCTGTGGCAGGAGTGGTTGGGTTAGCCTGTCCTTCATTTGTTACTGTTGCTGGAGGAGGATGATTTACTTGATTCGTGACAGTTGGATCTGGAAGACTTCTGGATGCGATGTTTTTTCCTTTGTTAACATCTTTTCTCTGTTTGGGAGGCATGTTTTCCAAGTGGCGGACGATGCTGTTAGGAAAACTCGTTAAGTGGATGAAGCTGAAGCTTCGAGCTTCTAGCTCTCAATGAAAGCACCAAAAATGTTTGCACAAAAAATAGACAAACACCTCAAAGTTGTATGATTTAGTAGATCTTATGTTGTTCTTAGTGATTTGAGTGATTTATGCAAATATATGAAAAGCAGGGGCTAAACTGTAAAAAGACATGCAAATTTATAGTGGTTCAGCTAGAATGTGCCTACGTCCACTTTATATGTTATTTCTCTTCTCTTGTTTTGATTACAAGTACAAAGCTTTGATACAAGTAAAAGAAAGTTGTTTGAAAGTTCTCTCCGTGCTTGAGCTCTCAAACTTGTCCCCATTGTTGTACCCCTGCCCCTCTATTTATAGAGTGAGGCTGGGGGTAGGGGTCTAGGATGTGTATAGTTGCTGATGGGCCTGGGCTGACATGATCTGGCCTGGTACGTCTTGGTTCGGCATCGCTTGGTTCCGAGATGGTTGGAGTGTAGAGTGGACCGGTAGTTGCTTGGACCGGTGGTGAGTGAGCAGCTTGGTTCGGCGGAGCTTGGAGGTGAGCTGGTTCGGAGGAGCTTGGAGGTGAGTTGGTTCGGCGAAGCTTGGAGGTGAGCTGGTTCGACGAAGCTTGGAGGTGAGCTGGTTTGGCGAAGCATGGAGAGTGAGCTGGTTCGGCGAAGCATGGAGAGTGGTCCGGCTTACTTCGTGGACCGGCTTACTTGGTTCAGTAATGGGATGGAAAGGCCTTGGTTTGGTGATGGGGGAGATGGTATTTGGTTCGGCAAAGACCGGATGAAATATATCCAACACCTATAACTTTCCATTGATTGCAACTACAACTCCACTCTTTAAGATCAACACGATGAGAGTTTGGCAATTTCACTTCAAAAACAAGTTCTGAAGACTTGTATACATCCCATCCGAATCCTTCTTCAATCAATTTACTTAAACGAGACTCGATAGAAGGGCAAAGAGTAGTATTCCATAATCGACAATCCTCTCTCCTTCAAGGCATTTGTTCCATAACTTTAACCCGAATTCCATCTAAGCATGCGATAATAGGCAAGGCTTGTTCATCCAAAATCAAACTATTAAAACGTTCGGCAACATTTGAACTATATTCACTATATCGTTTACCTAGAAAAAACAAATCAGCCCACTTATCAAAAGGCTTATCCTTTAAGAAATTCACAGTTGGAACACCACCAATTTTACAAAATTTAGAATGTGCTTCTTCAAATTCATACATATTAGAAGCTCTAGAACACATCTTGAACAAATCAATGATAGACATATTTTAATTCTTTGCATTTACTGTTGAAAGTAGATTTTGTTCCATATGAAGATAGCAGTAACTATGAAAGGCTGAAGTAAATTTCACGAACGCCTAAAATTAAACCTTGATGGTGATCCAACATAAAAACCAAATCACGATCTTCTTGAAGCATTTGTTTTAATTGACTAAAAAACCATTTTCAATTATCCATATTTTCTTAAGAAGCTATACCCATAGCTAAAAGGTAAAAACCTACAAATAATTTTTTTAAAGAAATATAATGTAACGACCCGGAATTTTACCGCATTGATTTGTGAATATTTAATAAATTTTAAATGTTCAAATAATAGGCTTTATAAATATAAAAAATATATGACCCTTTTAAATAATAACAAATGATGGTAAAAATAGATTTGTAACGATCTAGGATTTTGCCACTTTGAAATAGGTTGTTTAAATATATTTTATATAATCAATAAATGGAATTTTATTAGTAAATAAACCTATTTTAATTATTTAATAATGATGATAAAATAGTTTTCAATTTTTTTTTACCAATATAGATAGTTCAAATAAAAATAGAAAATGTGACTGAAAAACGTTTTTCAAAATTTCAACTTTTTAACACCCGAAAGTCATCGGAAAACGTTGTGCACACTTCTGTACATGTACACACATATTCACTCATGTCATATGATTAAGTTAATAGTAAATTAGAATTTTAAAGTAGGATTTAGTTAATTAAGTAATGATGTGATATTAATTAATGAAGTATGGTGAAAATAGTGGTGAATAGTGACCTAGGACCTAAGGAAGTACAAATCCCATCACCTAAATACACCTAGGAAGTACATAAAGCATGGAGGAGGAGGGAATCAAGGGGGTAACCTGTATAGTAGGGTGGTAGGAGTATGGGCTTTCATGTTTTTATGACATGAATATATATTATTATATATACAAGGTTAGTTTGGTAAGTTCTTGTTCTCTATGCTTATAAATACTCCACCTCCTCATATTTTCTACTTTACATCCTCCTTCTTCATTTTATGATACCCTCTTCATATCTCCATACATCCATCCATGGCTTCTTAGCTAAATTCCTAAGTTAAAATTTTGTGCATGCACTTCTAAAATCAAGTTTAAACCATCTTACTTCACTTCGAATATCACTCCTCTCCAAAACAAGCTCCATCATCCCCAAACTAACCTAGGTCGAGCCCAATACTAGCCAAGGTCGAGCCCATTTGGCCCCCTAAAGCACACAAAAGTTCCGTATTTCCAAGGCAAGGTGATATGCTAGGTTGTATTAGAGTTCAGGTGGGAGATTAGTTTAGTTTCATAACTTTCAGGGAGTAAAGCTTAACTATTTTGATCATAAATATATTGCTCATAAAATTGTATAATTGTTGGTGATTATGATGCTTAGATATGTAATATTGAAGTTGAGTTGAGTATATGTGATTGTACATGGAAATGTATGTGTTTTGATTGAATGTTGTTATGCTTAGTTAGTTGGCATATAACTTAAATATGATAGTTAATATATCATATTTGTTGCAAGTTGGAATCTTGATGAATATGCTATCATTATATGTTTCTTATGATATAGTTGGGATGTTGGAGATGACTTTAGAAGGGGTATATTGTTCATGCCATTAAAGTTAGCGACTCACTAACTTAAAGCGACATTTGAAATCCCTTTTTCCGAAGTTTTGAAATTGGTTTTAAAATGGTTTAAATTCCAAAGTTAAATCTGTTTTGTTTCAAAATTTTACATTTATGTTTATGTTTTAAAAATAATAAGAGTTCAAAAGGGGAAGTTTCAAAAGTTAGAAAAGAAATTTCAAGTTTTGAAATTACCGTATAGCGATAGTCGCTATACGCGCAGTTCGCAAAAACCAAACTATTTCCAAATCTGAAACTTGTTTCCACCTAGAAACTTTTTAAGAATGTTTCTAACTTTATTATAAGTTTTAAAGTGTGAAATAGAGTTTTGAAGTTAATTTGCTTAAAATCCAAGTTTTGAAATTACAGGCCGTATAGTGATAGTCGCTATACGCGCAGTTCGGAAAATCTAACTATTTTTCTAATCTAACCTTGTTTTAAGTTGAAATATTTTTAGAAAATGTTTTCTAACTTTAATAAGTAATTAGAGACCAATTATTTATTTATTTATTTACTTAATGATTAATTAATTAATTAAGGTAATTAGTACTTAATCTTTGTTAATAATGATTTATAAACTTAAGTGTTAATCAATTAAGTTAATCATGATTGGTTATTTTATTAAAGTTAATTATTATTTAATTTGTAATTAAGGATTAATGAATTATTATTTAATTATTTATTTAAGATAACTTTTAATTAATTATTATTTTAAAAGGGGTTTTTATTTAATTAATCTTCGATTAAAGTTAGTTATGTTTTAATAAGGTTTAATTACCCTTAATTAGAGTTAATTACTATTTATCAAGGATTTGATTCTCATTTACAAAGGTTTTAAATTGTTTTAAAATCGCTTTGAGTTTATGTAATCAGTTTTGTTTTAAACTGTTTTCTTTTCGAGTTTGTTTTTAAATCAAGGGTTTTCTATGTCGCTTACCCTTAAGTAACCCTATATGATTAGGAAAACTAAATAACATCCATTAGCAGAACAAAACACCATTATGCTATTAAAAATAACTTGGACAGTTACTTAAGTTGATTAATTGTTATGTGTTGACCCCTTATATACATGTTGTTATGTGATGCCATGTTAAACTGGATAAGTAAAACCAAATTAAAAACACCATTTTGGTCGCTAGGCCTCCATTTGATTTTGTAAAGATAAATATTTCATTTTCTTTTTGAAATGGTTGCAAAGTTATTGAATTTTGAAGAAGATATCTAAAGAATGATTTGACAAATGGTTTTACTAAAAATGTTTTTAACTAATGGGAATGGTTTTCCATGTGATAAAAAGAAGTTTTTATAAAGAATTTTATAAAGGAATTTGGAAATTTATAAAAGGCTTTGGGTAAATGGATTTAACTTTTTAAGAAAAGAAGGTTTCTTAATAAAGGAGATTTATAAAATGGATTTGTTTAAAGGAAGCTAAATTGATTTAAGGTTATCTAAGAAGTTGTTAAACAGGAAAGGTTGATAAAGAAGTTATATAAATGATTTTGGGGTATTTATTAAAGAAATTTTAGAAAAAGAATTGGATATTCATAAAGGGAGTTTATAAAAAGGTTTGGATAATTATAAGAAGTTTATATAAAAAGTTTGGATATTTATCAACACAATTTATATAAATGATTTTGAATAATTTATAAAAGTGTTTTATAATTAAATTTGGAAGTTTGGAAAGTTTTGAAATGGATTTGGATTTCAAGTAAAAGAGCTTTCATGAATGAAATGGATTTGATTAAAAAGGATTTATCGAAAGAAGTATAAAAAGAATTTGAGATCTGGGTTTCTCTAAACCGACCTTTCAAAAATGGTGGTATGGGACATCCGTTCCACACTTAACACCGAGGGAATAGTTTTTAAGGTTGTCCTTACCTTCAATTTAAACAACATTTGTTTAATCCTTATTAACAAGGTTTGGAAGTAAGAAGTTATTCCCAATTGTTTTGTGAATATACTTAATTAATGACCCGAAAATTTTTAATGGTTTAAATAAGAAAATTTATTGAAATTTTGTGAAATTTTAAACAATAAAATTTGAAAATAAAAATTTATTATTTGGAATACGTTTATTTAAATATAGAAACTGATAAATTTTCATCTGATAATACTGAAGTTATTTTTTTTGTGAAATTTATTTCAATTTAAATCAATTAATAATAGAAGTTGAATTTAAAGGTGTTCCGAAACCTAAATATGTCAACATGAGAAAATTTATTTAGAACACTCTGAATAAGACTGCGTAATTCATTTCGCGAAATTCGGACGTTTCTAGCTCCGTTTAGATTTTTTCGTATGGAATAGCAGCATTTTCGGTACCGATTATCGACTTTTGATCGGATGATCATACCACTGATACCTGTATACCATTTTGATCGTCTCGTTGTGCTGATCTGTGCGGTATATTTATTTCTGTGTTTTGAAGTCCGGTACACATCGGAAACCACGAAACCGGTAACCGTATCGGTACCGAATCCGTGACCATTTGATTTCTTTTGCGTTTCAAATTTTAAACGCGCATCAATCAATTGCTTTAATATTTGTCAGCTATATCAATGGGTGACCGTTGCTTCTAAAACTGTTCATATTTAATTTGATACGTTTCATTACTATTTGATCGGTTCTTTTCCTCTGGTTCCTACTATACAATTTTTCTATTGCAATTCCCTTTCCTTTTCATTTCTCTTTCAAACCCCTCCCATCCCCTCCTCTCTTCCTCACCAAAGATTGCCTGCAACTTATTTTCGCCAGTAGCTTACATTCACAAACCCTTTTGCCCAAGCCTCTTTCATCCTCCGACCAAGCAACCACTGCCACTCTCCACATCACCGATCCACTCCCCTGTCGTGGCCTCGTCCAACTCGCCTGCATCATCTCGTCGATCGCCACCTCACGCTCACTCCACCTCGGCAACCAGTACCCAGATCCGCCTTTTGCCTTTCCTGCTCGCCGACAAAGCCACTACCGAGCCTGACAACTGCGAACAGCCACTCGAGTTCGCAACCTTTCCGTAGGCAACCCCTCTCCCTTGCCTATCGTGCTGCCTCTCTTTAGTCTGGCCGCAGTTTGCGTGTGTTTGGTTAGAGGTGTGGATATATATATATATTCTCTTCATGTTGTATATATATATTGTTTATAAAGTTTATACAGTTACTTATATTTATACAGTTTGTATTATATATGTATAGTATACATAATCTAGTATGTAAACATACACATATGACTCTTGAATTTTATATATGTTTATATAAGTATATAATGGTTATAACTTTTAAAGCTACAAAGTTTTACAGTTTGTATAAGTTATATTTATGAATTTTATATTTTATATATATAAAAAAGGAAAGTTAGGTAGCACAGAGCCTACCTGCGCATGCTAGTTTGTTGTAGATATATATATTGGTATATATAGGTATTTTGGCTATAGTTTATATATATTTGTTTTGATTGTATAAGTTTAAAAATGTATATGACTATATATATTAGTTTGGAGGAGTCACAGTATAGTTAATGGTGTAAGATATATATATTAGTGCATAGTTAAAGTGTTATATTTTATGTTTAATTTTTTTTTTCAGTAATGTATTATATATATAGGAGTGGAGCAGAGAAGATATATTTACATATATATGTTTTGTTATTTATAATAGTATATAAGTTTTCATTACATGTTGTTACATATTAGCTTATCAAGTAATGTATATTGTTTCTTTAAGGTGTCTGCATATGTGTTCTTATGAGTATATATTTCTATAAGTTATGGTGACAGTTTAAATAATTTGCAAAGGTAATATATATATATGATATAAGTTGTATATGAGTTAAATATATAAGTTATATACTCTATATAAGTTATACGGTTAAATATATTTGTCATATATATTAAGTGCATGAGTTTATATATAGTAAAATATATTATAAAGTATATACTTTCGGATTTAAAATTCTTTCATATACAGTTATAGCTTTTTCAATCTTCGTACTGTTGGGAATATTTACTATTTTAAACAGACATACATGGTAGTTTTTTTTATGTAACTCGATATTTTTTGATGACTATAATAAAGTAAATTTATATTGATTTCAAAATATAAGTTATTTATATATATATATATTGTATATGGGTAGTATATAAGGTTACTTGTATATATATGTACGAATTTGTGTAAGTATATTCTAGTTTCAATATATAGGTGAATTTTGTTTTCATGGATTTTTATTTTGATTGAAATTAAGTTATTGATTTGAAAAAAAAATAGTATTTTAAATATATGTTGATCTTAATATATGTGCTTAATTAAAACAATGATTTTAATATAAAAATTGTTGTTCATATCAAACCGATTCTGATCGTTTCCATCTATTCCTGTCATCAGCTTTGATCGTTCAATTCGTGCCCATCTCACTTTGCTCTGGATTCATAGCTCATTTCTTTGTCAAATTTCTCTAGCCTTGAAAGGTGAGCAATCACTCACGATTAACGTTCTTATATTTATTAAATGTGATTTCAATTGACGACAATTGAAATATGCTGCTGTAGTTATTTGAATTGTTATATATGCTATCATCTGAAATTATTCACCTATGGGATATGACACCATATCCTGTTGTTTATATATTATATTGTTATTGATGATATATGCCTGTTATTTTATTGTATCTGTTATCACTCTGCAAGTTCCCTGTTAGTATAGAATTCACTATGGGTTGAAATGATACATACCCGAACGGACTTTAGAATAGGAGAAAATCGTTATGGGTTGAAATGATAGACCCAAGCGATTTTCATTTGAATTGAATTTGGGATTGCGGGTCGAAATGATATCTACCCGTATATACTTAAATTACGGATTGAAATGATAAATATCTGTATCACTTGACCATAGGATAGAAAAATTATATATAGACACCGTTGGTCCATATATAAATATTTTGAAAATAAATTCTATGGTTTTGGAAAGAAATATATGGTTTTAATAAATGTTGAGCCTTAAATTATTAAATTCAATGGGAATGATATATATAGATTAAATAATGATATTTAATTTAATTAAGATTGATTTAATACATATAATATGGTTGAGTATTTAAATTTATATTTCAAAATAGATTTTGGCAATAATTTGAATAAGGTAAGGTTGGGAAGATAATTTGAATTTAGTTGAAATTGTATTCAATAAAGAATTTTATGTCATTAAACCGATTTGAAACTTTTTGAAATTTAGATTTAAGATATGATTTATAACTGGGTTTTGATTTAAACATTTAATGAATATTTCTCGTTTAAATAAATTTAAGGAAATATTTAGTAAAATTGTAATTTAGGGCTAGCTAAATGATATTGAATCTATTAAGTGAATATTCCCTGACTAAATAATAATGAAGTTAAATCAAGATCTATAGGAAACTGTTAAATTTAACTTCGAAATATTGAATATTAAAGCTTTGAAATATATTGGAATTTAAATGGTTTATTTTGTGATTCATATCTGTATTTGAATTAATATAATTTGAACTTGTTATTTAGAAACTGAATTGAATTAAAATGGAAAAAAATTAGATTGAATTAAATTTGAATTTGGAACTCAAGTTGATTTGAATCAAATTTTGGAATTGAGGAAATATATATGTATTTGAAATGGAAATGATACTTTAGTTTTGAAGTATAAAATATTGTGAAATGACCACGGTGTTATAGTGTATATTTCTGCATTGTAGATAGTCCCATGGATCCTTAGAGGATGGTTATCCCAAACATCCTTTGAGTAACTTGTATTTAAATTGATATTTCACTTGAGTTGGATTTATTGATATAAGAATGTTAATCCTGACTCGAGTGTTTTGTGTTTTGCTTTACGCTCGGGTCAGACTAAGTGATACATCATTTGAGACTCACCTTTGGAGTTTAGAGCTTCATTTGGAGATCCAACTATCGATTCAGCTTTCGGCTTTTCTAGTTGATTTGTTCAAAGAGGTCATCTGCTCGTACTGGAGACTTCACTGCATTTGAGATATTCTGTTGTATTTTATTTCTAATTCCGATGTTTTATGGTAGCTTCATGAACTACTATTTATTTATTCCGCTGCGTATTATTGTATTACTCTGTGTCTGTGATTCTGTGATTGATTTATGTACTGTATATGTTGAGTTTTGCCAAATTTAAATTAACAATCTGATATTTTGAGCAATTCAAGTCCGACATGTGTGGATGCGAATGGTTGAAAATAGCGGGTTGTTACAGTTGGTATCAGAGCTTTGGCTCTAGGAAAAACTTAGCATATATGGTAAATTTATTTACAGAATCACGTTCGTTTGAGCTTGAATTTCTTCCTCTTTGATTCGGTTTTCCTTTGAACTTTGGAACGTTCCCTGCGGTTCCAAAATCCATCATCTTCTCTCCCTATTTGTATTCTTTTTATTCTGGAGTATCCTATAACTCCACTTCGAATGATCTCTACATGAATTGGCGATCCTGCCAATCTTTGAATGATTTGTAAAGGGGTGAAACTCCTTTACAATTGACATTGATTCACCGGAGATTTATATATCCCTCGGTATAGATGCTACTATCTTTTGCTATGCCGAATTCCATCTCTGGTGATCGAATGTCAACTTGCCTTTGAAACCCGCATCAATTATATTCCTGAAGTCACGGTTGACCCGGTTATGGTCGCCCACGATTCATATAAGTATATCCATCTTTTTTTTAATTACCTAATCTTCGTTTGAGCCTATCTTCGAATCAGAATTCTATTTGATTAGAGTTCCTCTAATTTGAATCTCTATCTTTGTTTTGAAATCCATTCTTGAATCATCCTTTGAAAAATCAGGTTTGTTTGTGTAACGACCCGGTATTTTGGACCATTCAAATCGACAATAATCCACACATGTCTGGCTTGAATAATTCAAAATAACAGATTGTAAATAAATTTGGAGCAAATGAAATCAAATACACAGAATCATAGACACAGAACATATCAGAATAACTCGCAGCGGAATATAAAAACCATAGTAGTTCATGAAGCTACTATAACAAACTCTCAAAACATAATACATAATATCTGCTTGAAAACATATACAATAGACATCTCAAATAAATAGAAGTTTATGAATACCAGAACTGAAATAGAACAACTGAACTGAAAGGAACAAATAACTAGACAAGCAGAATCTCCAGCGATTCCTAGCTCCAGAAAGAAATCCAAAGCTAAGCTGTAAATACTCAGGCTGACCCGAGCGTAAAGTAAAACACAAAACACTCGAGTCAGGACAATATATACTTATATAATGTAAACCAACTCAAGTGAACTGTAGTAGAAATGCACAATAACTCAAAGGATGCTTGGGATCGCCCATCCTTTAAGGATCAGTTAAACTATAAATTAAATACATCCCGTGGTTAAAATTTCAAAATGGTATTTTATACTTCGAAATCAAATATCATTTCAAAATTCAATATCCTTATAAAATCCATTTCAAAATATCAAAATATCATATTTCAAAATAGTTTATATTTCGAAACAAATTACTTCATTTTAAATCATAAAAATGAAGTTAGTATATTTAATAATTAAAATTTTAAATTTCCAAAAATTTAACTTTTCAAAGTTCATTCGTTCACTTAAATTAATTAAAACAATGAAATTTCAACTTTCGCAGCATTTAGAAAATGCTACGGAAAGTCACATTTAAAATAGTTCAATTTAACAAAAGACAGCATTTAAAATTCTGTAATATGGTTACATTAGTTTCAAATAAACTTAGTTAAATTCAACCATTATAACATTTACAAAAATGCTATAATAGCCTTTAATTAAATTTAACCATTTGGTTCATTATTATCAACTACAGCATTTACAAATGTTGTATTATCATTTACATTAGAATTTAATAGCGTTTCAGAAATGCCGTTAACTAACTTCAAATATTCAGTATAATTTCACAAACAATTATATTTTTATATAAATCATTTTTTTACTTATAAAATCATATAATTTCACTTTTAAAACAATTATTCAAATACCCTTATATTCATGATTTTATAAAGTTAAAACTCCATTCAAAAATCAAAATTTAATAATAATTCACTTATTAAATTCCAATTTTAAATTATAAATTCATTAAATTAAATTAACTTAACACTTAATTTTAAAATTTCAAAATAACTTAATTCCATTTTTATTTACTTAACTTAAAGTTCACTCTTAAGCCAAATTCACAAATTTCCAATTTTAGTTATATTTCAAAATTTCAACTTAAATATTCATTCATTTCACATTTTAACTTTATTCAAAATCATTAATATAATATAAAAATCATTTAAATTCACTTTAATCCAAATTATCATGAAGTTATCACATTTCATATTTAATTTAAATTCCAATTATCACCCAATTAAAATTTCCCAAAATAACTTACATTTCAAATTTTCTAATTTTACCATTAATTTATTTCACTTATAAATTTTCAGAAAATCAATAATGCTTTACAAAAATCATTTTTATTTAGTTTAAATCAAAATATCATAATATTTACATTTTTAAAATATTTTTAAAAAAAATTATAAGTCGTATTTTAACTACGGGTCTGTATTTCATTTCTAGTCTAGGTAAAGTGATACGGGTAATATATCATTTCAACCTGTAATTTACAAAGAAAACCCGGGTTTGATCATTTCAAACCCGCAATCCCAAGGAAATGAAAAAAATAATTGAAAATCATTCAGGCCTATCATTTCAGCCCATAATGATTTTCTCCTATTCTAAAGTCCGTTCGGGTATGTATCATTTCAACCCATAGTGATTTTAATCTAAAGGGAACTTGCAGTGTGATAAACTGATAAAAATAATAGAACAGCATAATATAACAGTAACATATAATATAATAGGTGTTTAAGCATGGGTGAACATCATAAAATCATAACATAGCAAGTGTAACATGATAATGCATTTTACAGATTCAAAAGGGGTCAATTCACTAGTTATATATGTACATATTGTCTGGTGAGAATAACTCACCTGTTAAGCTGGAGATTTGCCAACAAGCACACAACACAAAGATTACGAAGGCACGACAACTCTAATACAATTTGAGTGTGGAGAGCAAATCCAATGATATAGATCTTGTGTTACAACCCAAACAAAAATCAAAGCAAACCATAAATTTCAATACACTAGAAATGAAATAACTTTTAAATAAAGAGAGATACGAATGCCAAATCTTTTGCCATGCTTTCTCTATTCTTTTTTTCATGGCCTAGGGATGGTTTTGGCTCTGGTTTGAACAAGTTTGGCTCAGGTTTGGTCATGTGTATGCATGGCCTAGGTAGTAGAATATGAGGAGGAAGTTTATACAAAGGAATATGAAGAGTTTAAGGCAAAATAAGTGGGTTTTGTTCACAAAAATGGCTCGGCCATGGGCTTGTGTGGTCAGGTCAGAGGGGTATGGATCAGGTCAGTGGAAGGAAAGGTGTGTGGTGGTCTGGCCAGAGGTGGTGGAGGCGGCCTAAGGTGGTGGTGGTGGTGGAAAATGGAGTGGTGAAGCAATAGTGGTAAACAATCATGTTTTTATGGCTTGTTTTGCAATTTTTGTGGAGTTTTGGCATCATGGTGGCTCGGCCTTGGTCAAGACCAAAGGAGTAGCTGGTGGTGATGGCAGGGAAGAGATGTAGGGGGTGGTGGCCGTGGATATGGAGTGGAGGCCATTCAAAGAAGCAAAGAAAACAAGGCAAAATACATGAAAAATGAGAAGAAAAGTGTAAAAAGTAGCCATTACCCATAGATTTTTCTTGAAGCCATGAATGAATGAGAAGGTAAAATGTTTTTGGGTGGATGGAGGCTGAAAACTCACGGCTACAAACCAAAAATTCACAGCCAAGATAGTAATTGAGGAGTTATGGCAAATGAAAGGACAAAGGAGATGAAAGGACTTAAGGTAAATAAGCTTTTAAAACTCTTCATATTTCTTTTTCTTTATATTCAAATAAAACAAAAATAAAATCAGTAAATTGACTTTAAAACCGAAACAAAGTAATATATAATAAAAATAATTAATTAATTTTAAAGAAAATGGAAAATGAATATAAGAAATTGCTTAAAAATTGAAAACAGGGTCCAGAAATTACAAATAAATCACTATTGACTTTGGAAAATTAACAACTTCATTTTAAAAATATTTTAAAACAAAAATGTGAAGTAAAATAATTCATTTATATTTTAAAAATGAAATAAATAATTAAATTTAGAGAAATTAGAAAAAGAACTAAAGAAATTGCTTAAAAATTCAAAACAGGACTTAAAATTTACAAATAGAATATCACTAGTTTTAGAAAATTTCTATTTCACTTTAAAACAAATAAAAGGTCAAATAAATAAAATAAATGAGGAACAAAATAAAGTGGGAATGAGAATCAAATAAGATTTTAAGAAAAAAAATAGAAAAATAAATAAAGAATTACTTTAATTAATTGAAACTTGAAATTAGAAATTGTAAGCAAAATACAACTGACACTGGAAAATGTTAATTATACTTTTAAAAAATGTTTTAAAACCAAAATATATGCACAACATGTTATTTTACCCATATAAATATAAATTAGAACATTACATGACCAAATAAAATATTATTTATACAATTTAAAATAAACAATTTGTTAAATACAGCAAATTACACACAATATTGAAAAAGGCATAACTTTCACATTATAAATCAGATTTCAACGAAACGAAAAGCATTATTCTTAAAATTTTATTTACTTTCATAATAAAAGATAAAATTCAAATTTTCAAACTTTCAAATTTCTAAATTAAATGTCAAAGTTTGACCATATTGACCAAAATTCACTTTTCTGGAAAATATTCTTTTTAGTCATGTTTGGAATTCTAATTCACATCAAAATCAAAATTTATATTTAAAATAACAAAATTTATTCATTTTAATAAATAAAATAAAGTTTTTAAATCAGGAAATCAATTAAAATAACCAAAATAAATAATTAAAATAATCACAAAATACAGGGTTGTTACACTCTCCCCCACTCAAATCTTTTCGTCCTCGAAAAGGAATGAGGTACGGAAAACACAGAAAAGATAAAATGGAATAGGATTAAGACAAGATGACAAGAAGATTAAAATTATACCTGATAACTATTGTTATGGGTAAGTTTATTAAGGTGGAGAATAGGAATAACTAGAAGGGAAAATAGGACGAAAGACAAGGATGAGCCATTAATTTAAAATTGTTGGTTGAAGAGGTAAAATATTTAAAACACTTTAAAATCGTTTAAAAAGGAAATAACTAATCAAAGTATCATTTATATAATATTTTATCAAAATACTTTTATAACTCGATGTCTTAACAAGTTTATCCTTGTTCCTGTAGACTCTGGTAGTGCGTTGATCAGGCGCAAAACTAGAATTCTCCAGGTACTTAGTAGACTTGTTTCAACACCCAGTGAAAATACTGGAAAAACTTTTAAAACAGATATGGAAAGTACAATCCAAACAAAAACAAACAAAACCTTTGTCTAACCATGGTTCGCAGATACACAATGGTTACGCCTGGATCCCCCAGGAAACAATCCATATCCGTAAGCTTTCTCAGCCCTGCGAGTTACGCCATGATGACTAGTAGAATGCAGGATACACAATGGTTACGCCTGGATCCCCCAGGAAACAATCCGTACCCCCAGGCAAGACTCAGCCAAGCATTTGCGCTACTATTCGCGACCTACACAGATTGCAGGATACACAATGGTTACGCCTGGATCCCCCAGGAAACAATCCGTACCCCTAGGCAAGACTCAGCCAGGCAGTTGCGCTATGCAGTCACGAGAGAACAATAAGACCATGGGTAACGCCATGGAATTCGAAGGACACTCGAGTATCATATCCGGAAAACCAAAAATCAGAGAGAATAATATCGATAGAATGAATCCAAGATGTGGCCACAAATCGGATATCAAGCAGAAGGCACTTTCCATATCTTTACTTCGAAAATATGTATCATATAGTACCTTTTCAAATCACTTTCAAATATCGTACTTATATAAAATCCATTATATATAAGATTTAATTTTCAAATCAAATACTTTCCAAAATCAATAGTATATCAAATCATACTTATATAGATTTCAATTATATAAGATTTCACTTTCAAATTGAGTACCCTTTCAAATCTATAGTTTTCGAATCAATTTCATACTCATACAAATCAATTTTATATAAGTTCGACAACTCCCAAATCAAGTGTTTAGTAACATAAGGTTCTCAAATTTCAATTTGTTTCAATATCAGTTCAATTTCAAAATCATATACAGTTTCACCAAATTATTTCTTCTCAAATTAATTATCTTTAGTTTCAAAGTTTCCAAAATAATAAATTTAGAAAATAAATCCAAATTTCTAAATCAATATCATTTAAGTCAACCAATTCATTTCCGAAATCAATGGTTTTCAAAATCAATCTTATATTTACATAAGGTCCATCTTATATCAGGATCAAATTTTACAAAATAAATTTCAATGTATGAAGAGCCATATGGGATTGAATATCTTTGCTTTTATGGGTTATATATCTTTGTAATTTAAATTTGAAAATTTTCTTTTAGTAAGCAAAGATATTCTAACCTGACAGCTTTCAATTTCAGTGTCAAAATATATCAATGATATTAGGATATAAGATGTACATACGTCATCATTTCGCAGAATCACATTTGATCGCTCGCTCGATCACACAAGTTCGCTTTCGAACTAGTATTGTCCATTCACTTCCCTAATGCGGATTTCGATATGGTTTCTCGACTAGAAGCCATCAGTCTCCTTGCATAGCCACATACTATGATAGAGAATTCTAGAATCGAGCCCAAAATCCATATCAAATATTCGTCATCAAGAATCGAATGAAAAATCCTAACACGAAATGGTGTAATTCACCTCGAACTTGTGTACTCAAACTTGGATCAAATTAATTATGCGAATAAAACAGCATACGTACAACTTTTATATTTATTCCAACTTGTTACCTATATAGTTTCATAAAGATGTTACTAAGTTAAAACACTTAAAATTTATTCAAAATATTTTGAAGAACAATTTCTTTTCAAAACATTTCAAATCTAAATTTCATATTAGAAAAAAAATTAAATTGCCTTATTCATTTACTTAACAAAACAGTTTCAACTTATTTAAATCAGATTACTTCATACTTAAACATTCAAAACAAACTTATATACTTTATCAAAATACTTTTCAAATTTCTTAGCTTTGAAAAGTTAACCTTGATTTGGAAGTACTCGAACTTCAAAATAGTTGAAGAAATCATTTTCAAATTCAAGAGTTGGAAATTAGCAACAAATTAGTAAATCAATTTTAATAGATAGGGTTATATAAAATCCAAAACTCGAGGACTGAACACCGGTTCATTTCAAATCGTTTCAAATATATTTACATATATCTTTCGAATATCAAATCATACTTCGGAATTTGAAATCAAAAATGGTTTCACAAAATCACTCGCATAGCAAAGCTATTAAAGTGGCCTCTCCCTCACTCAGAAACTCGAAAATCAATGTCGATGATGCGTGCACTCATCACCGAAATTATTTTCCAGCGACACAAGTGAGTTCTGGACTTCCATTTACTTTGAAAACTTCTTTGAAATTCCTTCGAAATCATTAAAACCCATTACAATCATTGAAACATTACTTATTCGGAAAAATAATTTCAAATCATATTATTTATTATTTCAAAATCCTAAAACCAGTTCCAAAATGCCGGAGTTCAATCACTTAAATTCAGATTCAAAACCTTCAGTTATAAATCATTTTATATGAAACCATTTCTTATAAAATTTTCACAATTTCAAATCCTTTCAAAACTTCAAATTCTCATTTTTTAAAAAGGTATATAATCCTTATCATAAACATTTCATCTTTATATAAAAATATGGTCATCCTTATCAAAATAAAACTACGATGAATACAAAATTTTTAAAAGACAATCAACCACAAACTTTCCAAGGAACGATTCAAGGATGGATTTCAAAGCAAAACAGAGATTCAAATTTAGAAGGACTCTAATCAAATAGAATTCTAATTCAAAGATAGGCTCAAACGAAGATAAGATAATTAAATTACCAAATACAAGATGAATAAGCCTATATGAATCGCGGGCGACCTTAACCGGTCAACCGTGATTTCAGGAATATAATCGATGCGAAAATCTAAGGAAAATCGACCTTCGATTGCCAGAGATAGAATCTAAATATAGCAGAAGATAGAAAACATCGTAAACCGAGGATATAGAAATCTCCAGTGAATCAATGCCAATTATAATCATTCAAAGATTGGCGGAATCGCCACCCTATAAAGGTCATACAAAGTGGAGTGATGCAATGCTCCAAAATCAAAAGAATACAATTAGGGGAGATAGGAATGGATTTCAGAACAAGTGAGCATTCCAAAATTCAAAGGAATCTTATTCGATAAGAATCCAAACGAAGATTAGAGAAATATAACCTATATCGATACAGAAAAATTCCCATTCAAAATTTGGAAAGACTCGAATTCATAACATACGAAAACAGAACCATAAATATCTTTAGTTGGACAACTTTAGCTAAGCAAAAGATACAACAGAGTTTACTCAAAGCATCCTAACAAACTACTGATTTTGCCATACCCAAAATAGATTCCTATCAACAAAGGATCTAGATCAATCAAGAGAGAAGTTCAAAATTTTAGAGGATCCTAATCAAAGAAATTACTAACAAGGTGGATACGAAAGGAATGAAGTTTAAGAAATATTTTACTTTTAAAGCAAGGAAATTTATATCAAAATAATCTTTGAAAATTCTTTAAAAATCATTTGAAAATCATTTTATACTTCGAAAATACGTTCTCTCACAAAGAAATGATTCTGAGATTGATTTCACTTATTCTAGGGTATTTCTACCCTATCTCTAATGAGTTTTTGCTCCGCAGGCTAAGGTTTGCCTAAAACCTCGCTCTGATACCAACTGTAACGACCCGGTATTTTGGACCATTCAAATCGACAATAATCCACACATGTCTGGCTTGAATAATTCAAAATAACAGATTGTAAATAAATTTGGAGCAAATGAAATCAAATACACAGAATCATAGACACAGAACATATCAGAATAACTCGCAGCGGAATATAAAAACCATAGTAGTTCATGAAGCTACTATAACAAACTCTCAAAACATAATACATAATATCTGCTTGAAAACATATACAATAGACATCTCAAATAAATAGAAGTTTATGAATACCAGAACTGAAATAGAACAACTGAACTGAAAGGAACAAATAACTAGACAAGCAGAATCTCCAGCGATTCCTAGCTCCAGAAAGAAATCCAAAGCTAAGCTGTAAATACTCAGGCTGACCCGAGCGTAAAGTAAAACACAAAACACTCGAGTCAGGACAATATATACTTATATAATGTAAACCAACTCAAGTGAACTGTAGTAGAAATGCACAATAACTCAAAGGATGCTTGGGATCGCCCATCCTTTAAGGATCAGTTAAACTATAAATTAAATACATCCCGTGGTTAAAATTTCAAAATGGTATTTTATACTTCGAAATCAAATATCATTTCAAAATTCAATATCCTTATAAAATCCATTTCAAAATATCAAAATATCATATTTCAAAATAGTTTATATTTCGAAACAAATTACTTCATTTTAAATCATAAAAATGAAGTTAGTATATTTAATAATTAAAATTTTAAATTTCCAAAAATTTAACTTTTCAAAGTTCATTCGTTCACTTAAATTAATTAAAACAATGAAATTTCAACTTTCGCAGCATTTAGAAAATGCTACGGAAAGTCACATTTAAAATAGTTCAATTTAACAAAAGACAGCATTTAAAATTCTGTAATATGGTTACATTAGTTTCAAATAAACTTAGTTAAATTCAACCATTATAACATTTACAAAAATGCTATAATAGCCTTTAATTAAATTTAACCATTTGGTTCATTATTATCAACTACAGCATTTACAAATGTTGTATTATCATTTACATTAGAATTTAATAGCGTTTCAGAAATGCCGTTAACTAACTTCAAATATTCAGTATAATTTCACAAACAATTATATTTTTATATAAATCATTTTTTTACTTATAAAATCATATAATTTCACTTTTAAAACAATTATTCAAATACCCTTATATTCATGATTTTATAAAGTTAAAACTCCATTCAAAAATCAAAATTTAATAATAATTCACTTATTAAATTCCAATTTTAAATTATAAATTCATTAAATTAAATTAACTTAACACTTAATTTTAAAATTTCAAAATAACTTAATTCCATTTTTATTTACTTAACTTAAAGTTCACTCTTAAGCCAAATTCACAAATTTCCAATTTTAGTTATATTTCAAAATTTCAACTTAAATATTCATTCATTTCACATTTTAACTTTATTCAAAATCATTAATATAATATAAAAATCATTTAAATTCACTTTAATCCAAATTATCATGAAGTTATCACATTTCATATTTAATTTAAATTCCAATTATCACCCAATTAAAATTTCCCAAAATAACTTACATTTCAAATTTTCTAATTTTACCATTAATTTATTTCACTTATAAATTTTCAGAAAATCAATAATGCTTTACAAAAATCATTTTTATTTAGTTTAAATCAAAATATCATAATATTTACATTTTTAAAATATTTTTAAAAAAAATTATAAGTCGTATTTTAACTACGGGTCTGTATTTCATTTCTAGTCTAGGTAAAGTGATACGGGTAATATATCATTTCAACCTGTAATTTACAAAGAAAACCCGGGTTTGATCATTTCAAACCCGCAATCCCAAGGAAATGAAAAAAATAATTGAAAATCATTCAGGCCTATCATTTCAGCCCATAATGATTTTCTCCTATTCTAAAGTCCGTTCGGGTATGTATCATTTCAACCCATAGTGATTTTAATCTAAAGGGAACTTGCAGTGTGATAAACTGATAAAAATAATAGAACAGCATAATATAACAGTAACATATAATATAATAGGTGTTTAAGCATGGGTGAACATCATAAAATCATAACATAGCAAGTGTAACATGATAATGCATTTTACAGATTCAAAAGGGGTCAATTCACTAGTTATATATGTACATATTGTCTGGTGAGAATAACTCACCTGTTAAGCTGGAGATTTGCCAACAAGCACACAACACAAAGATTACGAAGGCACGACAACTCTAATACAATTTGAGTGTGGAGAGCAAATCCAATGATATAGATCTTGTGTTACAACCCAAACAAAAATCAAAGCAAACCATAAATTTCAATACACTAGAAATGAAATAACTTTTAAATAAAGAGAGATACGAATGCCAAATCTTTTGCCATGCTTTCTCTATTCTTTTTTTCATGGCCTAGGGATGGTTTTGGCTCTGGTTTGAACAAGTTTGGCTCAGGTTTGGTCATGTGTATGCATGGCCTAGGTAGTAGAATATGAGGAGGAAGTTTATACAAAGGAATATGAAGAGTTTAAGGCAAAATAAGTGGGTTTTGTTCACAAAAATGGCTCGGCCATGGGCTTGTGTGGTCAGGTCAGAGGGGTATGGATCAGGTCAGTGGAAGGAAAGGTGTGTGGTGGTCTGGCCAGAGGTGGTGGAGGCGGCCTAAGGTGGTGGTGGTGGTGGAAAATGGAGTGGTGAAGCAATAGTGGTAAACAATCATGTTTTTATGGCTTGTTTTGCAATTTTTGTGGAGTTTTGGCATCATGGTGGCTCAGCCTTGGTCAAGACCAAAGGAGTAGCTGGTGGTGATGGCAGGGAAGAGATGTAGGGGGTGGTGGCCGTGGATATGGAGTGGAGGCCATTCAAAGAAGCAAAGAAAACAAGGCAAAATACATGAAAAATGAGAAGAAAAGTGTAAAAAGTAGCCATTACCCATAGATTTTTCTTGAAGCCATGAATGAATGAGAAGGTAAAATGTTTTTGGGTGGATGGAGGCTGAAAACTCACGGCTACAAACCAAAAATTCACAGCCAAGATAGTAATTGAGGAGTTATGGCAAATGAAAGGACAAAGGAGATGAAAGGACTTAAGGTAAATAAGCTTTTAAAACTCTTCATATTTCTTTTTCTTTATATTCAAATAAAACAAAAATAAAATCAGTAAATTGACTTTAAAACCGAAACAAAGTAATATATAATAAAAATAATTAATTAATTTTAAAGAAAATGGAAAATGAATATAAGAAATTGCTTAAAAATTGAAAACAGGGTCCAGAAATTACAAATAAATCACTATTGACTTTGGAAAATTAACAACTTCATTTTAAAAATATTTTAAAACAAAAATGTGAAGTAAAATAATTCATTTATATTTTAAAAATGAAATAAATAATTAAATTTAGAGAAATTAGAAAAAGAACTAAAGAAATTGCTTAAAAATTCAAAACAGGACTTAAAATTTACAAATAGAATATCACTAGTTTTAGAAAATTTCTATTTCACTTTAAAACAAATAAAAGGTCAAATAAATAAAATAAATGAGGAACAAAATAAAGTGGGAATGAGAATCAAATAAGATTTTAAGAAAAAAAAATAGAAAAATAAATAAAGAATTACTTTAATTAATTGAAACTTGAAATTAGAAATTGTAAGCAAAATACAACTGACACTGGAAAATGTTAATTATACTTTTAAAAAATGTTTTAAAACCAAAATATATGCACAACATGTTATTTTACCCATATAAATATAAATTAGAACATTACATGACCAAATAAAATATTATTTATACAATTTAAAATAAACAATTTGTTAAATACAGCAAATTACACACAATATTGAAAAAGGCATAACTTTCACATTATAAATCAGATTTCAACGAAACGAAAAGCATTATTCTTAAAATTTTATTTACTTTCATAATAAAAGATAAAATTCAAATTTTCAAACTTTCAAATTTCTAAATTAAATGTCAAAGTTTGACCATATTGACCAAAATTCACTTTTCTGGAAAATATTCTTTTTAGTCATGTTTGGAATTCTAATTCACATCAAAATCAAAATTTATATTTAAAATAACAAAATTTATTCATTTTAATAAATAAAATAAAGTTTTTAAATCAGGAAATCAATTAAAATAACCAAAATAAATAATTAAAATAATCACAAAATACAGGGTTGTTACAGTTTGTATTATATATCGAAATTATTATTTTGATAAGTATGATTATGTTCTACATCTAAAAGTGAAAATGTTTCCGATAAGGATTATATACCTTTTAAAAATGAGAATTTGAAGTTTCGAAAGGATTTGGAATTTTGAAAAATTATATAAGAAATTTGATTTATCTAAAAATGATTTATAACTGAAGGATTTTAAATTTGAAATTCGAGAATTGAACTCCGGTATTTTGAAATTGGTTTAAGATTTTGAAATATATAATAATATGATTTAAAAGTTTTTTCCGAATAAGAAATGTTTCAAATGACTTCAAATGAGTTCCAATGATTTCGAAGAAATTTCAAAGAAGTTTTCAAGAAAATAGAAGTCCAGAACTCACTTATGTCGCTGGAGAATAATTTCGATGATGAGTGCACGCATCATCGACATTGATTTTCGAGTTTCAAAGTTGGGGAGAGGCCACTTTAGTAGCTTTGCTATGTGAGTGATTTTGTGAAATCAATTTTGATTTCAAATTCCGAAGTATGATTTGATATTCGAAAGATATATGTTTATATATTTGAACAATTTGAAATGAGCCGGTGTTCAGTCCTTGAGTTTTGGATCTGATTTGATATAACCCTATCTTTTGGAATTGATTTACTGATTTGTTGGTGATTTCCAACTCTTGGATTGAAATATGATTTCTTCGACTATTTTGAAGGTTCGAGCACTTCCAAATCAAGGTTTACTTTTCAAAGCTAAGTAAATTTGAAAAGTATAAAGTATATAAGTTTGGTATGTATGTTTAAAGTATGTAGTAATATGATTTAAATAAGTTGAAACTGTTTTGTTAAGTAAATGAATAAGGCTATTTTGAATTTTTCTAATATGAAATTTAGATATGAAATGTTTTGAAAAGAATTTGGTCTTCAAAATATTTTGAATAAAATTTAGTTTAAATGTTTTAACTTAGTAACATCTTTATGAAACTATATATTTAACAAGTTGGAATAGATACATAAGTTGTACATATGCTGTTTTATTCGCATAAATAATTTGATCCAAGTTTGAGTACACAAGTTCGATGTGAATTACACCATTTCGTGTTAGGATTTTTCATTTGATTCTTGATGGCGAATATTTGATCTGGATTTTAGGCTTGATTCTAGAATTCTCTATCATAGTATATGGCTATGCAAGGAGACTGATGGCTTCTAGTCGAGAAACCATATCGAAGTCCGCATTAGGGAAGTCGAATGGATAATACTAGTTCAAAAGCGAACTTGTGTGATCGAGCGAGCGATCGAATGTGATTTTGCGAAATGATGTCGTATGTACATCTTATATTCTAATATCATTAATATACTTGACGCTAAAATTGGAAGTTGTTGGGTTGAATATCTTTGTAATTTAATTGGAATTTTTTTTTATGAAAAACTACTATCAATTTAAAACCATTTTTCAAAACTATTTTTCTTTTATTCTTCTTAAACAAACTGTTTTATTCTATTTTACATACAAACTATTTTATATACAACTATTCTAAATTCAAAATCTTTTATTAAGCAAAGATGTTCAATCCCATATGGCTCTTCATGCAGCGAAATTTATTTTGAAATTTTTTGACCCTGATATAAGATGGACCTTCTGTAAATATAAGATGATTTTGAAACCATTGATTTTGGAAATGAATTGTTTGACTTCAATTATATTGATTTAGAAACTTGGATTATCTTCTAAATTTATTATTTTGGAAACTTTGAAACTGAAGATATTTAATTTGAGAAGAAATAATTTGGTGAAAGTGTATATGATTTTGAAAATTGTATGGATATTGAAACGAATTGAATTGAGAACCGTATTTAAATACTTGATTTGGGAGTTATCGAACTTATATAAAACTCGGTTTGTATAAGTATGATGTTGATTCGAAAACTATGGATTTGAAAAGGTACTCAATTTGAAAAGTGAAATCTTATATAATTGAAGTCTATATAAGTGTGATTTGATATACTATTGATTTTGGAAAGTATTTGATTTGAAAATAAAATCTTATATATAATGGACTTTATATAAGTATGATATTTGAAAGTGATTTGAAAGGGTACTATATGATACATATTTTCGAAGTAAAGATATGGAAAGTGCCTTCTGCTTGATATCCGCTTTGTGGCCACATTGTGGATTCATTCTATCGATATTTCCCTGATTTTTGGTTTTCCGGATATGATACTCGAGTGTCCATCGAATTCCATGGCGTTACCCATGGTCTTACGAGCGCGACTGCATAGCGTAATTCACCTGGCTGGATGGCCTAGAGGTATGGATTGTTTCCTGGGGGATCCAGGCGTAATCATTGTGTATCCTGTGATCTATGTAGGTTGCATTAGTAGTGAAACTGCCTGGCTGAGATGGCCTAGGGGTACGGACTATTTCCTGGGGGATCCAGGCGTAACCATTGTGTATCCTGCATTCTACTAGTCATCATGGCGTAACTCGCAGGGCAGAGAAAGCTTACGGATATGGATTGTTTCCTGGGGGATCCAGGTGTAACCATTGTGTATCTACGAACCATGGTTAGACAAAGGTTTTGGTTGTTTTTTTTGGATTGTACTTTCCATATCTATTTTTAAAAAGTTTTCAGTATTTTCACTGGGTGTTGAAACATGTCTACTAAGTACCTGAAGAATTCTAGCTTTGCGCCTGATCAACGCACTGCCAGAGTCTGAAGGAACGAGGATAAACTTGTTGAAACATCGAGTTATAAAAGTATTTTATTATAAAGGTATTTTATTTTAAAAGTATTTCCAACAAAGAAATTTTGTATTAATATTTTAAATTGAAATTCTTATGGTTTGAATTGATTATTCATGCCCGATACTATTCTTTTGAATCTACCTTATCTGCTCAGCTTTATTTATTCACTTATATTCTGTTTTTCCAAATCCTCCTTCTTTTCCTTGTTGACTATATCCTTTTTAAATGATTATTGATTTCTTAATAATGTTTGAAAAGTATCTTGAGATAAATTAATAAATTTATGAATTATGGATTTAATGTTTTCAAATAGCTTCTTTGTAAATATAAGAAATAATGTAAATAATTGTTTTCAAATAGTTTTCATATATTTATAAAGGTGTTATTTAAACATATAAATGGTATTTAAAAAGGAAGCAAGAAATTTTACAAATGGGTTTTGGAAGATATTAAAGTATTAAAGATAATTGAATTGCGAATGAAGTTTTCAAATGAATATTTCAAGTAAAATTTATATAGTTTAAATTAATTGTTTATCCTTGTCTTTTAATCTATCTTTTCTATTTGGTTGTTTCTATTCTCCTACCTCCTTCCTTTTCGGGGACGAAAAGTTTTGAGTGGGGGAGAGTGTAACGACCCGAAAATTTTTAATGGTTTAAATAAGAAAATTTATTGAAATTTTGTGAAATTTTAAACAATAAAATTTGAAAATAAAAATTTATTATTTGGAATACGTTTATTTAAATATAGCAACCGATAAATTTTCATCTGATAATATTGAAGTTATTTTTTTGTGAAATTTATTTTAATTTAAATCAATTAATAACAATTGAATTTAAAGGTGTTCCGAAACCTAAATATGTCAACATGAGAAAATTTATATAGAACACTCTGAATAAGACTGTGTAATTCGTTTCGCGAAATTCGGACGTTTCTAGCTCCGTTTGGATTTTTCCGTACGTAATAACAGCATTTTCGGTACCGATTATCAACTTTTGATCGGATGATCGTACCACTGATACTTGTATACCGTTTTGATCGTCTCGTTGTGCTGATCTCTGCGGTATACTTATTTCTGTGTTTTGAAGTCCGGTACACAACGGAATCCACGAAACCGGTAACCGTATCGGTACCGGATCCGTGACCATTTGATTTCTTTTGCGTTTCAAATTTTAAACGCGCATCAATCAATTGCTTTAATATTTGTCAGCTATATCAATGGGTGACTGTTGCTTCTAAAACTATTCATATTTAATTTGATATGTTTCATTACTATTTGATCGGTTCTTTTCCTTTGGTTCCTACTATACACTTTTTCTATTGCAATTCCCTTTCCTTTCATTTCTCTTTCAAACCCTTCCCATCCCCTGACCTCTCTTCCTCACCAAAGATTGCCTGCAACTTATTTTCACCTGTAGCTTACATTCACAAAACCTTTTGCCCAAGCCTCTTTCATCCTCCAACCAAGCAACCACTGCTACTCTCCACATCACCGATCCACTCCCCTGCCGTGGCCTCGTCCAACTCGCCTACATCATCTCGTCGACCTCCACCTCACGCTCACTCCACCTCGGCAACCAGTACCCAGATCCGCCTTTTGCCTTTCCTGTTCGCCGACAAAGCCACTACCGTGCCTGACAACTGCGAACAGCCACTCGAGTTCGCAACCTTTCCGTAGGCAACCCCTCTCCCTTGCCTGTCGTGCCGCCTCTCTTTAGTCTGGCCGCAGTTTGCGTGTGTTTGGTTAGAGGTGTGGATATATATATATATATGTATTCTCTTTAGGTTGTATATATATATTGTTTATAAAGTTTATACAGTTACTTATATTTATACAGTTTGTATTATATATATAGTATACATAATCTAGTATGTAAACATATACATATGATTCTTGAATTTTATATATGTTTAAATAAGTATATAATGGTTATAAGTTTTAAAGCTACAAAGTTTTATAGTTTGTATAAGTTATATTTATGAATTTTATATTTTATATATATAAAAAAGGAAAGTTAGGTAGCACAGAGCCTACCTGCGCATGCTAGTTTGTTGAAGATATATATATTGGTATATATAGGTATTTTGGCTATAGTTTATATATATTTGTTTTGATTGTATAAGTTTAAAAACGTATATGACTATATATATATTAGTTTAGAGGAGTCATAGTATAGTTAATGGTGTAAGATATATATTAGTGCATAGCTAAAGTGTTATATTTTATGTTTAAAAAAAATGCAGTAATGTATTATGTATATTTAGGAGTGGAGCAGAGGAGATATATTTACATATATATGTTTTTTTATTTATAATAGTATATAAGTTGTCATTACATGTTGTTACATATTAGCTTATCAAGTAATGTATATTGTTTCTTTAAGGTGTCTGCATATGTGTTCTTATGAGTATATATTTCTATAAGTTATGGTGACAGTTTAAATAATTTGCAAAGGTAATATATATATGATATAAGCTGTATATGAGTTAAATATATAAGTTATATACTCTATATAAGTTATACGGTTATATATATATGTCATATATATTAAGTGCATGAGTTTATATATAGTAAAACATATTATAAAGTATATACTTTCGGGTTTAAAATTCTTTCATCTACAGTTATAGCTTTTTCAACCTTCGTACTGTTGGGAATATTTACTATTTTAAATAGACATACATGGTTGTTTTTTTTATGTAACTCGATATGTTTTGATGACTATAATAAAGTAAATTTATATTGATTTCAAAATATAAGTTGTTTATATATATATATGTTATATGGGTAGTATATAAGGTTACTTGTATATATATGTATGAATTTGTGTAAGTATATTCTAGTTTCAATATATAGGTGAATTTTGTTTTCATGGATTTTTATTTTGATTGAAATTAAGTTATTGATTTGAAAAAAATAATATAGTATTTTAAATATATGTTGATCTTAATATATGTGCTTAATTAAAACAATATAAAAATTGTTGTTCCTATCAAACTGATTCTGATCGTTTCCATCTATTCCTGTCATCAGCTTTGATCGTTCAATTCATGCCCATCTCACTTTGCTCTGGATTCGTAGCTCATTTCTTTGTCAAATTTCTCTAGCCTCGAAAGGTGAGCAATCACTCACGATTAACGTTCTTATATTTATTAAATGTGATTTCAATTGACGACAATTGAAATATGCTATTGTAGTTATTTGAATTGTTATATATGTTGTTATCTGAAATTATTCACCTATGGGATATGACACCATATCCTGTTGTTTATATATTATATTGTTATTGATGATATATGCCTGTTATATTATTATATCTGTTATCACTCTGCAAGTTCCCTGTTAGTATAGAATTCACTATGGGTTGAAATGATACATACCCGAACGGACTTTAGAATAGGAGAAAATCGTTATGGGTTGAAATGATAGACCCAAGCGATTTTCATTTGAATTGAATTTGGGATTGCAGGTCGAAATGATATCTACCCGTATATACTTAAATTACGGATTGAAATGATAAATATCTGTATCACTTGACCATAGGATAGAAAAATTATATACAGACACCGTTGGTCCATATATAAATATTTTGAAAATAAATTCTATGGTTTTGGAAAGAAATATATGGTTTTAATAAATGTTGAGCCTTAAATTATTAAATTCAATGGGAATGATATATATAGATTAAATAATGATATTTAATTTAATTAAGATTGATTTAATACATATAATATGGTTGAGTATTTAAATTTATATTTCAAAATAGATTTTGGCAATAATTTGAATAAGTTAAGGTTGGGAAGATAATTTGAATTTAGTTGAAATTGTATTCAATAAAGAATTTTATGTCATTAAACCGATTTGAAACTTTTTGAAATTTAGATTTAAGATATGATTTATAACTGGGTTTTGATTTAAACATTTTATGAATATTTCTCGTTTAATTAAATTTAAGGAAATATTTAGTAAAATTGTAATTTAGGGCTAGCTAAATGATATTGAATCTATTAAGTGAATATTCCCTGACTAAATAATAATGAAGTTAAATCAAGATCTATAGGAAACTGTTAAATTTAACTTCGAAATGTTGAATATTAAAGCTTTGAAATATATTGGAATTTAAATGGTTTATTTTTTGATTCAGATCTGTATTTGAAATCAATATAATTTGAATTTGTTATTTAGAAACTGAATTGAATTAAAATGGATAAATTTAGATTGAATTAAATTTGAATTTGGAACTCAAGTTGATTTGAATCAAATTTTGGAATTGAGGAAATATATATGTATTTGAAATGGAAATGATACTTTAGTTTTGAAGTATAAAATATTGTGAAATGACCACGGTGTTATAGTGTATATTTCTGCATTGTAGATAGTCCCATGGATCCTTAGAGGATGGTTATCCCAAACATCCTTTGAGTAACTTGTATTTCAATTGATATTTCACTTGAGTTGGATTTATTGATATAAGAATGTTAATCCTGACTCGAGTGTTTTGTGTTTTGCTTTACGCTCGGGTCAGACTAAGTGATACATCATTTGAGACTCACCTTTGGAGTTTAGAGCTTCATTTGGAGATCCAACTATCGATTCAGCTTTCGGCTTTTCTAGTTGATTTGTTCAGAGAGGTCATCTGCTCGTACTGGAGACTTCACTGCATTTGAGATATTCTGTTGTATTTTATTTCTAATTCCGATGTTTTATGGTAGCTTCATGAACTACTATTTATTTATTCCGCTGCGTATTATTGTATTACTCTGTGTCTGTGATTCTGTGATTGATTTATGTACTGTATATGTTGAGTTTTGCCAAATTTAAATTAACAATCTGATATTTTGAGCAATTCATGTCCGACATGTGCGGATGCGAATGGTTGAAAATAGCGGGTCGTTACAACTAATGTCGTAGAGATAAGTATATGAATGTTTTAGATAAACATTTTGAAAAGAGATTTATTAAATAAAGATTTGTTTTGACGCTTAGTGGTTGCTGTAGATAAATAAATCTCAAATGGAATCGGTTGTTGTTTGTTATTTGATAGTATAAATGACTATCAAATTTGGACCTGTTTTGACTCAGGAGATATGTTGGGTATATTCGAGTTCCCCAGTGTGGACTTGATTGCTTAGTGCATACTTCCAAAAGAACTGAAATTGAGTTAGCCGGAATTTATTGCTTAGTTTTGGAGATACCGGTCCCTAAATTTATCTGCACCACTCCAAACTAAGAACGAACAAAGTTAAATCATATTGAAGTATGCTATGGAGTTATACTATTCTTCCTAAAGGTGATTCCAAGTGGAAGATAGTAATGTAGAATGTTTGTTCGATCCCGGAACAACTTGCATAGATGAATGCTGGCATTGTATCTCTGCTTGGAGGGTAGTGTTATCATTCCAAGATGGTTTGCTAAGAGGAAGAAGGTAAAGATGTAACCTTATGAGCCTCACAAACCGGGAAATGGCAAGAACAGGGTATGCATCAGAGCTATGTGGTCAGCTACCATTAGGAGCCACCATCCCATTCTAGATTGTCCATTTTCGAATTGTTTTGCACGCAAACACCATGGTAGTATAAGGCCTCGGTGTCAAAAAGGGATGGGGTAATATGGCTCGTCATGTTAAAGGGGCAAACGACTCTGTGTAGCAGGGGTACAAGAAGTTCTTGTCAAAGTCCAGTGCATTTTCTTAGGGTTTACCATCGGAAGGTAGTCCCTTACCTTGCCATAGTATGGAATCCAATCTCCAATACATGCCTTTATGATTTTGATTGTAGAGCCTAGTATGCTGGAATTTAATATGGTAACAATTTCAGTTATTTTGATATTTATTTGAAATCATGGACATTATTATAATATCACTGGATTTTAATATACAATGTTTTGGTCATCAAGGTAAAAACCCATCCGTGTTTATGTGAGGCATGGTCATACGAGATGCCTTTGATTTAAAGGATTTTATAAAGTTAAAGACTTATGCTTTACTCACACCGGACCCATGTCTGACCCGGAGTTTTTTTCTTTTCTTAAACTCTTGGGTGCTCAAATTTGAATGGGCAGCCAAGTAGATCAGCTTTTTCCACAGATTCAATTGGAGGAGCTTGGAGCAGGTGGCATCATCGATAGCTAGATACTACTTTGTCTTCTGCGGTATTATATGTATATGGTATCCATTAGGTAGGGACATGATGTTATAACTATCCTAGGGTATAATTTGTATTAATATACTTTGATGTAACATTTTTGAAATGACTTTGCAATATATTATGTTGAGTAATATAAATTGTTCTGTTGCGTTGTAAGATTCTTTGTTGTTTAGTTTTCTTCTCTTGTATCTTTTCTTTTTTGCACCCCTAACGAACCATCTTTTGGACGGCTAAATGATCGGCACATGACTACCGAGGATGTATTAAATGTCTTCTTTGGTAGTAAGAAAGGTGGATCGTTACATATTAAAACAAAATTCAATTAACTGTTAACTTAAAACCGATATCTAGAAACTGCTACTAATAACTAAAAACTGATACCTAAAAAATGGTTAACTAAATTCTGATGCTATACATTAAAACATTTTAAAATTATGATACCTAAAACTGATAATAAGCACTAATCTAATACACACCAAAGCCAAAACTACAACACTACAATATACCAGTTACTGAAACTAAAAATAACAATAACTCAACTAAAAATGATACAAACAAAAGGATACTACCGGAAACTAATACCCGTACTAAAAAACTAGCAAAAACTGACACTAAACTAAAAATGATACTAAAAAAACTCAAAATAACAGTAACTGAAACTAAAATATGATACTAACAAAAACAGAAACTGATATTGATTATTTTTCACAACATTGACACAACATCACCACATAACTTAAAAACACATAAAATTAAAAACATACATTGATTACCATTTTTTTGCAGCATCACCCATCAAAACACCTGGTCGTCCCCTTAAGTGGGTAGCATCTAAAAATATCATAGCTCGACAATGCTTAAAACCAAGTAAACAAGCACCAAAACCGATAAACACTCTCTCAAATTGATTTGTACAAGAATTAACATCCATATCAACATAACTACATGGATTATGCTTCTTCAATGCTTCTAAATACCAACTCAAATCATTGTAGGACATAGCAATATTACCATGCAATTCCACCAAAGCAAGTTGTTTTTCGGAATAAGCAAAAGAGTATGACAAGTCAAGATTGTATTCTCTTCTAAAATCACTTATTATATCTTTAGGCTTTTTACTAGGACAATCACGAATCTCATCAATAATCAACGATTTAGCAAATGCACTAGAAAGATGTGGATTATTCAAATTTCTAAGGCCAGCCCACAAGAATGATTGCTAACCAAACTTCTAATGAAAAACCAATTAAGTTGTCCGGAATCACAAGAAGCATACACTTTAAAAAGACATTCATTTATAGACGAAGAACAAATAGCAGTAATTCTTGTAGTACGATTCTTCAAAAATACTAATTCATATCCCTTTTGAATTTTTTATGCCATCAAAAGTTCCCTAAAATCATTAGCTCCTCCAAAACAGAAACCAACAAAATTAGAAATGGATAATTTTGAACCTCTCTTCAACATATCCTTCAAATAACTTCTACTATAAACAACAACATATGAACACAAAGATCCGCTAGAAGATGAATAACTGGGAAGATTAAATGTAATCGAAATGAAACCACCATCATCATGTTCCAATTGAGAACCCTTGACCTTAACAGGAAAAGGAAAGAATGCACTCTTCTTATATAATTGAAAACAAATTATACTCTGAAGACGAGATCGGTATCAACCATGATAACTTTATTCTCAAGCACGTAAGAAATCTCAATGAACAAAGGAGTTAATTGAGACCAATGACGATAAAAATATATCAATTGATAGCTACACATTAGTTAGCTAACTTATGTACCAAAAATATATCATCGGAAGATGACATTGGTGCATACTCTATGGCAATATTTCCCAATACCTAGCATTACTGATAGTTTACTAATATACGCTCTTAAAAGACCCATAAGTTCTGTTATAATATATGAATAATGATGCCTTCTAAGGAACCAAAAGAAAATCATATATTAGTTATGTTTATGTAAGGCTTGAATTTTTTAAAGTAGTAAATATATATAAAAACATGCTAAACCATTGATTTACAAGTTCAGTTCACGATGGGGAAGGCATTCCCATATAATATTCTCATTATCTTGGTTATAAATCTACAAGTTTGAACATCATTTATTATATGTTGAAGGTATTCATTTTAGTTTCGTAATTTGATTTTGGTGAAGAGAATGTGGTTTTATATGGATTGTATTAGTTTTTCATAGGTCGGATATGTATGTTGGTTTGTAATATAGCACTTTGGATAAAAAAGTAAACATACCACAAATTTCCAGAACATGACAAAACATAAGGTATTGCAATTAATTTGCCGACAATTAAATGGGTTTAATGTGGTTAAAAAAATAAAATAAAATACAAATTTAGTTTCAAGGTATATTTCTATCCACCAAATAGTCAGTCCTTCGACTTTTATAACATACATTCATTGTCATCCACAACCGTGTGTGATGCATGGGTTAAACTAGTTAGTGAGTATTAGGACTATAAATAATTATTAAGCAATTAATTTAAAGAAGATACCTTTTGTGTAGCTGTTACTAACGTAAAATTACACCATGCCTTGTGTAGTATTGTTACCGATCTATTGGTTACCAACAATGATCTAACTAGGTATATCAATAGTATTGGTCTGGTATCAAAAAATTTACCACATCAATTGTACATGTAACACTAACAAAATGGTAAAGCTGTCAATAACGTCAAATTTAACACTAATATTGGCTATTTTATGAAAATAAGAAGTTTTAACATATGCTTTTTCTCTTTTGATAAGTTATAATGATATGCCCACTTGTCATTAATATAAAATTTGGATATCATTTTCACGGAAATGGTGTGAGATAAGGAGAAAGAATAACAGGTAGTAGGAGAGATTGCAGGCTAGATGTAGGCAAGAACTGACAGGGAGAGAGAGTAACAAAGAATTTGTAGGAGAAGAAGGTGGACAGAATGTCAGAGAGGTTGACAATAAGAAAAATGTAAGAATTAAGCAGAATAATTTAAAAGAAATTGCAAGAAGAAGAAGAACAGTAAGGGGTCGTTTGGATGGCAATAAATAAGTTGCTTTTTGGCTTATAAAAAGCAAAAGTTAAAAAGTCAATATGGATAAACAAAATCTACCAACTTTTAAAAGTCACTTTTCATCTTATTCAAAAGCAATTTTTTTTGCTTTTCGACTTACACAAGTTGATTATTTATACGAAAAAATTCTATAAAAATTAAATTTCAAAAAATTCCAAAAAATTCAAATTTCAAATTTTCAATTTTCAATATTTCAATTTTCAAATTTTCAAATTTCAAATTTCAAAATTTCAAAATTTCAAATTTCAAAATTTCAAATTTCAAATTTTCAAATTTCAAAATTCAAATTTCAAAATTTCAAATTTCAAAATTCAAATTTCAAAATTTCAAATTTCAAATTTTCAAAATTTCAAATTTCAATTTTCAAAATTTCAAATTTCAAATTTCAAATTTTAAATTTTCAAAATTTGAATTTCAATTTTCAATTTTCAAAATTTCAAAATTCAAATATCAAATTTTAAAATTTAAAATTTTTTAAATTTTCAAATTTCAAAGATTCAAAATTTAAATTTCAAAATTTCAAATTTCAAAATTTCAAATTTCAGATTTTCAAAATTCAAATTTTCAAATTTTCAACTTTCAAACTAGAAATTACAAATATCAAAATTTAAAATTTAAAATTTTCAAAATTCAAAATTTCAAATTTCAAATTTCAAAAATTCAAAAATTCAAAATTCAAAATTTCAAATTTCAAAATTTCAAAATTTCAAATTTCAAAATTTAAATTTCAAATTTCTAAATTTTCAAATTTCAAATTTTCAAATTTCAAATTTTCAATATTCAAAATTTCAAAAATCAAGATTTCAAAATTCAAAATTCAAAATTTCAAATCAAAATTCAAATTTTCGAGTTTCAAAATTTGAAATTTCAAAATTTTGAACTTTAAAATTTCAAAACTTTGATCTTAGAAATTTCGAATTTTTAAAATTTAAAATTTTCAGATTTTGAACTTTAAAATTTTGAATTTTCAAATTTTGAACTTTAAAATTTTGAATTTTCAAATTTTGAAATTTGAAAATTTCAAATTCGAAATTTTACAATTTAAATTTTCAAATTTTCAAATTTGAACTTTTAAAATTTTGTTTTCAATTTTGACTTGTAAGTCAAAAGTTTTCCAAATATACGTTTTTACTTTTTAACTTTCTAAAAGTAAAAGGACTTTTGAAATAAGCAAATGTCATTTTGCTTTTGTTTGCCAAACGGGCCCTAAAACAAACTAAAGTTTCATTTCATGCATGCATTGTTACATTCCAGCGAACCATATATATAATAAATTAACACTCTCACACAATAACTCCAACATAACTCGAGTCCAGTGTGTTCGGCCCAGATTTCATGAGTTTAGCCTGCACAATTTCAACGTGCACGTGTGCATGTGTGCACCATGCATACTCTGATACAAGCCTTTAGGTTGTCTTTCTCCATCAGTTCCTTCATGCTACTTGTAACGACCCGAAATTTCATCACTTTGATTTGTGAATATTTAATTTAATTTAAATATTCAAATATAGATTTTACAATTAAAATAAAACTCTTTTGAATAACAATTAGAGATGGTGAATTAGTTTTCAAAATTTGTTGCAAAAGTAATTAGTTCGAAGAAAAATCGAAATTCGTTTTTCGAATTTTAGACTTTTCGTCGGCTAAAAATTTGTCGAGAAAATGCTGTGAATACTAGTCTATACCCATATGCATGAATTTGCAAATAGATTAGAGTTATTCTATATATATAAGTATACTTAAGGATGTGACTTATTATGAAATTAAAATAATAAATATAAAACACTAAGAACTTAAGCATTTAAGTCATTAGTACTTGAAAACTCCTTTTAACCCAACATACACTTACATGCATGTACTTAAGCATACATCGAAAAGATGTTATGATGAAAGTAAAATATTTTCATTTCTTTAGTTTCTCTTTTAAATCCTTTATACACACACACACACACACATTTATGCACACACTACTTAACATAAAAAATATATACACACATACTCATCATATTTCAAAAAAGAAAATCTTTATAGGAAAGAGAAAAGAAAAAAAAACTATACTTCTTTTAAAACTCAGATCTTGTAAAGCTTCTCAAAATCAAAAATCTAAAGCAAAGATTCAAGGAGCAATGTGGAAGGTGAGCTTACTAAACTTAGTCTTGTTTACACTTTTAAAAAAACATAAGTGGTATGAAAGGTTGAATCTTTGTTGAATTGAAGGTTATATATTTGGTTTTATAGTTGGTTTTAAAAAGATTTTGCATGTTTAAGTGGTTGATTTAAGAGTATACTTACTATGAGGAAGCTAAACATTAGGTACACACAAATAATCACTTACAGGCTTATATTATTTTCTCTGTTTGTGTTTTACAAACTCAAAACATACACCATGTCAAGAGTTTAAAAATCAATATCTCATAAACCACTTGATATTAGCTCGAACCGTCAACTGCAAAGATGTTCATTTAGGTCCATAGTTATTTTTAAAATTGTCTGTTCAATGTTTTGTCAACTGTGATGACATGAATTGATTTATTACAGTAAGTAAACTATAAAAATGAATTTTTGAACAATCCTAATTTGACAAATGGATTGTATCATCATGTTCATCACATCGATTCAGGATTTTTAGTGGTATTAGGGTGGTTTTCAAGCTTGGGATTTGGGTTGGAGACTAAGTTGAACGGAATTGGGTTTAATTTGAAATTCTGGGAAGTTTGTTGACGATGGGTTGAGTGGTCGTGGTTGGAGGAACCTCGGGACATGGTAAAGAAATTGGCGATGGTTGCAGGGTTTCAGGTGGAGTGAGGTGATGGTCAGAGCTCAGTTTAGGGTTTAGGAGTATGCTGCGAGTCAGTTTCGAATGCGGTGGTTTTGGCAATGCTAGGGGAGGCCGATCTCGGCATGGGTTGGCCCAGAGGTGCGCTAGGGTCTTATGGTTCGTGAGGAGGTGGCGGCGTAGCTGCAGGTGGTCGCAGGTCATTGAGGTGGTCGAGAATTGGTGAAGTTTAATCGCGTACTGATGTGGTGAGTGGTGGTTTCGATTGATGATTTTGAGGAGAAGAGCATCGGAGCTCGAAGTGGATGGTCGATCGTGATGGCCAAAGCGAGGCGATTGTGGAGGTGTCGTTGCGGCAAAGACTCGAGCGAAGCAGCTCGTGTGCATATGCACACGCGTGCACGAATGTGCACAAGTAAGAGGGGGAGACGAGGAATGGTGAGTTGTGCTGTCTTGTTTCCTTGAATGTTTTTGCGTTTAGGTTTTGGGAAGAAGGACTGTTCGGTCGAGTGGTTGTGGGTTTGGACCTTGGGTCGTAGAGTTTTATAATATTAAATTTGGAATTCTATTATAAATAATGGGTTAAACTTTAATAAATCATAACTCGCCCATACAAAGCCCATTTAACCTGCGGTCTTTGACACTAGAATCATAATATCAAGCACTATACTTCCATATAAAATTTTGGAATTTCAATGAAGTATGATTTGATGGTAAATGTATAGTCATAGGAATAATTACGTTAATTTGTATTTTATCACTAACATCCTGATAGCGGAATAAAACACAGTATCGCTAATTAAGTTATATTAGACATTTGTTTGGTAGTATAAATCACAGTTCTGCCATAATTTCCCAAGTAGATTATGTTGACATCTATTTAAGCAGAATAAAAACCCATTCTGCTATTATATTAACTTGGACATGTGTTTAGCAGAAATAATCCACGTATGCTATTATAGTAACTTGGACATTTGGCCTATATGTTGATTTGTTTGTTGTTGGCTGATTCTCTTATACATATCTACTTGTTATGTAAATACCCATGCTATAAGAAAAGTAAACTTAATTAAAAGAGAACCATTGCGGTCACTAAAATTCTTTCTGATTTTATGGTCAATTATACTTTTAATAATGGTTTCAAGTTAAGTAATGATTTTAGAAAAGATGTTTTAAATAATCATTTTGTTTATCAAAAGGACTTTATTAAATGATTTTATTAAAGGAGTTTTGTTTTAAATAAGGAATATTTATAAGAAAGTTTTATAAATGATTTTGGATATTTATAAAGAAAGTTTATAAATAATTTTGGAGATTTGTAAAGAGATATATAAATGGTTTTGATATTTATAAAAAAGTTTTGTAAATTTAACTTGGTGATTTATAAAGAGTTTTGTAAATGGGTTTGGAATTTAAGTAAAGAAGCTTCATAAATAAAAGAGATTTATTAAAAGGATTTATAGAAAGAAATTTATAAAAGGATTTGAGATTGGATTTCTTTAAACTGACCTTCTTAATTCTAGTGGCATGGACATTCGTTCCACACTTAACACCTAAGGAATATTGTTTGAGGTTATCTTTATATCTAATTTAAATATCATTTTGTTTTGATCCTTTGATATGATTTGGAAATGGGAAATCTTTCACGAATGCTTTGTGAATATACTTATGTCAGTGAGATAAGTATATTAATGTTTTGATAGATACTTTTGAAAAGAGTTTTAATAAATGAAAGATTTAGTTTAGGCTTAGTGGTTGGTATGGGTAATTAAATCTCTAAGTTTGTTATTATTTGTTTATTTGATAGTTAAATAACCGACTATCAAATCTGGACCAAAATATAACTTTGGAAATATCTAGGAGAAACACGTAAGTTATATGGTACAGTCATATTTGATGATGCTATACTGTGCGTATAGATCTCATTTTATTCTCCTAAGACAAATGATAGGGAGATACATCCACTTAAACGGTAAGGGAGTGATCCTTGCTCCTATGTATTGTTTGATTATTTCCAAAAGCACTTGGGTTGAGTTTACCAGAACTATCAAAATTTGTTTTGAAGTGACAGGGATCGAATAAGTATAAATTATTCGAAAACCACTTCGATCCAACTCAAGTATTTCGAACTGAAGATATCTTGAAGATGATTGAAGACAGAGCTTTTGAAGTGCAAGGGCTACTTGCAACTAATCCTGAAGGTGATTCCAAAATGGATCTAGTAGAGGTAGTGCCTTCGGTTTTGTTCAGACCTAGAACAAACTTGTACGGATGAATGCTGGCACTGCATTGCTTCTTGGAGGGCAGTGTTAGCATTTCAAGATGGTTGCTATGTAAAAGGTAATCATAGGCTCAAGCCTCATCAACCCGGGAATGACTAAAATCAGGGGATATGCTTCAACGCTATGTGGTTCGCTATCATTAGGGTATATTCATCATCCAATCTATATCGATATTTTAGATCATGTATGCTTGGGGCCCATTTAGGTTGTTGATCCCAACCAAGGTGATGACATATTCGGCGCTATCTAGTAAAGGGTAGGGGCGGTCTTGACTCGCAGGGAATCCATGTGAGGCTCTCGGTGTGTTTTATATAGAGATGCACTGTGATAGGTGGTACCCCAGTGCCTTGTCATAGTATGGAATCCAATCTCCAATACGAACCATTACGATTTTGATTGTGCCCAACTATGTTGGAATGTGAGATGCAAGCATTTCAGCTATTTTATACATTTACTTTGAAACCTTAGACATTATTATAATATCACTGGATATTATATAAAAGTGTTTTGGTTATCGTAAGGTAAAATCCCGTCCGTGTTTATGTGCGGCATGGTCTTACGAGATATCTTTGATTTTAAAAGATTTTACAAGTTATAATAAATTAATTCCTTATGATTTGAGTTTCTCACGTTGGTTTTACCAAACTGATCCGAGCATTATTTTTCTTATAATGCTCGGGTCAGTCCGAGCATATTTTTCAGATTTAGCTGGATCCTTTGGAGCTTTTAGGTGATGAGCTGGATTCTCCAAGACATATTCACATACCTTATATTCTTCCGTGGTTTTCATTTTTTTGTTTTTGTCTGTATCTATTAGCAATTGTACGGACGGTCTGTTATAACTATCCAGGCTGATAATAGGTTAATGTACTTTGATGATGTGTATAATAAAGATAATTTCTTTTTGTAATGACTTGTTCATATTATATATTACTCGTTACATTTTGTGAGATTCTGTTCTTTCTTTTTCCTTCTTTCACCCCTAATGACCTGTCTTTCGAACACTTAAATGATCGGCACACGAATACCGATGATGTATTAAGTGTCGTCTTTAGGTGTAGGAAAGGCAGTTCGTTACACATGGTATCAGAGCTTAGGTTGAGCGAACACCTAGGCTTTGGTGGGGTAAACTCATTTGTGATAGGGTAAGTGAGACCCTAGGATGAGTTTGAGGGTATATATTGAGTGCGTATTTGTTAGTGCTATAAAAATGTTTTATATTGTGTTGATTTATCAGTTGAGTAGTTTATGAATTTTGGTCGAGACGTAGGGCACCACAGTATCGATAGGGGTTTCTAAACACTTAAACTAGGTAAATCAACATAGTATCATTTTAAATTGGTAAAGGAAATAATTTTACCTAGGAATATATTTTATACATAAAGGAATAATTTTCAAAATTATAGTATAGTTATATATGATGTGTTGTTGTTAGGAGTTGATAATATTTAATTATTATCGCATATGGTTTGATTAGTCATGCTCGCCCAGTTTTGAGCATTGACTATTATCTGTTAACCTATATATAATCTTCCATTTTGGATCCTTGGTTGGGTAGATAGAATTTATGGGAACACTGAAATGAACACCTTGTGAATTTAGTTTCACAATTTGACTGTAAGTTGTTCGATGATAATATTGAATTGAATTTAATATTATAATAAAATTTATTTATTATAATCTATACAAAGATAAAAAATTATGAAATGATCTTATGTAAGAAGTAAAAATATATAAGTAGAATTTATAAATATAGTTTATAGGTAAGGATTTAAAACCGAGAATTTGAGTACTTAAATTCCGGAGATTTGAATTTTTTTTTCAAAGTGTGGTGAGGAATAATAATACTATTGTTTGGAAGTATATTTGGAATAGAAATTTTCTTAACATATGGTTTATAAATAAAAATGGATTTAAACTAAGAAATTTAAACTCAAATACCAGTGTTTAAATTATTTTTCAAATTCTTGGAAAAAGCAACAATGTTATTATTTTGAAAATATTAATTAAAAGAAATATTGTAAAAGAATTTGGAAGAGATAAAAATCACTGAACTCACTTTGGTCCTTAGGAAGTAATTTCGGTGGTGACTGCAGCATCATCGGCATTTATTTTCGAGTTTCTAAGTGATGGATTGCTTCCATAGAAATTTTGTTTTGGTAAAACGGATTTTTTTTAGATTTCCAAAAGGTATGAATTGATATATAAAAGGGATATACGTATATTATAATTTAAAATGATTTGTTAAAAAATCTGAAATTTTATATATACTCTTAGATTGTAGCAGAGTGTTATACAAATATAAACCTAAGTTTTAAATAGGATATTTTGTATATATTCTTAGGGTATAGGGGAGCCCTATATAAGTTAATAAAGTTAAGTCATCTTATAAATACATTATATCATTTTAGCATATATGAACCTTGGTATAACTTTGTATCTTATTCTAAGGATTTTTGTTGATTGATTATAGAGGACTCCCATTGTCATTAGAGGAGCGTGTATGAAGGCTAGGAGGCTTTCCGAGCAGGGCATGGCTAGCCGGAACCTGGATGATATTGACCATCCATCACTAGAGGAGGAGTTCGAGGAGGGGTTCGAGGAGGAGTTCGAGGAGGGGTTCGAGGAGGAATTCGAGGTGGGGTTCGAGGAGGGGTTCGAGTTGGAATTCAATATGGAGTTTAAGGAGGGGTTCGAGGAGGAGTTTGAGGAAGTGGAAGAATTCGAGGAAGAGGAGAAGTTAGAAGAAGAAGTGGAACCCATTCCGGAGGAGGAGCCGGAATTAGAGAATGATGATGCAATCGTTTGGGAAATGGTTGAGGTTATCGATGAGCCAATTGAAGAAGAAGATCTGGATGCCTTGATTTTGGAGATGAATGCATGGTTCACGTCGGAGATGCTAATACCCAGGGATCCAGACCCAGAGATTATATGGATTCCCAATGATGACAGCGAGTCTATGATATTAGAGGGACCCGAGGTGGATGGCTCCGACGGAGAGAGCCCACTTTGAGGAGTCGACTTGGATTCTTGGGGCAGTTCTTTTGATGTAGTTATGTGTATCATGTTGTGTTGTACTGATAGTCTTTGGATGTTATATTGTGACTATAGTTGATGAAGCATCTTAGTACATGCTCTTGTATATTTGTGGTATTTCTAGTATATTTTGGTATGTTGGGATAGTTAACCTTATTTAAAAAGTTATCTATCTTTTTACTTAGTAAATAGTAAGAAATTGATGGGTTGATGGTTTTGTTTACCCCTGTTTTTACTGGGTTTTGTTATGATAAAATTTTGGGGTCAAAATTCTTTTAAAAGGGGAGAATGTAACGGCCCGAAATTTCATTACTGAGATTTATGAATATTTAATTTAATTTAAATTTTCAAAAATAGATTTTACAATTAAAATAAAAACTATTTTGAATAATACTTAGAGATGGTGAATTAGTTTTAAAAATTTGTTGCAAAAGTAATTGTTTGAAGAAAAATCGAAATTCGTTTTCCGAATTTTAGATTTTCGTTGGTTAAAAATTTGTCGGGAAAATGCTGTGAATACTATTGTATACCCATATGCATAAATTTGCAAATAGATAAGAGTTATGCTATATATATAGGTATACTTAAGGATGTGACTTATTATGGAATTAAAATAATTAATATAAAACACTAAGTACTTAAGCATTTAAGTCATTAGTACTTGAAAACTCATTTAACCCAACATACACTTACATGCATGTACTTAAGCATACATTGAAAAGATGTTAGGATGAAAGGAAAATATTTTCATTTCTTTACTTTCTCTTTTAAATCCTTTATATATATATATATATATATATACACTTACTTATGCACACACTACTTTACATAAAAAATATATACACACATACTCATCATATTTCAAAAAAGAAAATCTTTACAGGAAAGAGAAAAGGAAAAAAAAGAAAGAAAAACTATACTTCTTTTAAAACTCAAACCTTGTAAAGCTTCTTAAAATCAAAAATCTTAAGCAAAGATTCAAGGAGCAATGTGGAAGGTGAGCTTACTAATCTTAAGCTTGTTTACACTTTTAAAAAAAACATAAGTGGTATGAAAGATGAATCTTTGTTGAATTTAAGATTATATATTTGGTTTTATAGTTGGTTTTAAAAAGATTATGCATGTTTAAGTGGTAGATTTAAGAGTATACTTACTGTAAGGAAGCTAAACATTGTGTACATGCAAATAATCACTTACAGGCTTATATTATCTTCTTTGTTTTCGTTTTACAAACTCAAAACGTACACCATCTCAAGAGTTTAAAAATCAATATCTCATAAACCACTTGATATTAGCCCGAGCCGTCAACTGCAACGATGTTCATTTAGGTCCATAATTATTATTAAAATTGTCCGTTCAATGTTTTATCGACTGTGACGACATGAATTGATTTATTACAGTAAGCAAGCTATAAAAATGAATTTTTGAACAATCCCAATTTGACAAATGGATTGTATCATCATGTTCATCACATCGATTCATGATTTTTAGTGGTATCCGGGTGATTTTTAAGCTTGGGATTTGAGTTTGAGAGTAAGTTGAAGGGAATTGGGTTTAATTTGAAATTTGGGGAAGTTTGTTGACGATGGGTCGAGTGGTCGTGGTTGGAGGAACCTCGGGACATGGGAAAGATATTGACGATGGTTGCAGGGTTTCAGGTAGAGTGAGGTGATGGTTAGAGGTCGATTTGTGTAACACCCCATACCCCTTAGTATACCCAAAAGGACACACGAGAAGGCGTGGTGCGTTGTAGGTATAAACTAAAACTAGCAGAGACTAAGATTCACAAGACAGAAATAGGTAAAAATAGCAGAAATAATTTAAATAATAAATTATTTAGAATAGAACTTTCTTTAAAACCGAAATAAGTCACCAAATCCCAAATACATCACGTGTCAAAATACTATACATATATGTCTTATGTAATCCAAGAAAACCATAGTCTCAAAAATCAAAGTACAATTATTCCCCAACATGTGCCAGTACAAATAAAGAACAAAAAGCTGAAATAAAAGAAGTGGAAGTATGTAGCGGAGATTCCTTCAAAGAAACCTCCAAGAAACTTCAACCTACTGTCCTCTTCCTTGATTGCCTATGGGGGAAAAGGGGAAAATGGAGGAGTGGGTCAGACTAAAAGTCTGGTGAATGATAGTAATTACTAGAATCTTTAAGTAAAGTAAAGGTAATAGGCTTTACAACAGTTCGAGTATATAAAAAGAAACAAAGGAAATAGAAGAAGGAATAAGCTGGAAATAAATACGAATTAACTATTAAATATGATTGGTTAACTTTGATTGTTTGCACTTGTCTTTGTTAGCTGCTTTGATTATGCTGAATTCCTAATCCTACAATTAGGCTAAAATCCTAATTCTACCCTTTGATCGGCCCGCTACTCCATAGACCTACTACGGACCAGATGCTATATAGCTCCCTACACAGAAGGCAATGGTGTTTACGAAAGACACACATACTAAGCGCTTGGAACTCATAATGATTACTGAGCACTCGAATGGAAGTCACACGCGTAACCGCCACCATTCTCATGTTACCTATTGTCCCACCTATTGGGTCTTCTTATTACCTCAAGCTCCAGCATGAGCGTGCCCCTCGTCTCACTTCAGGATTATGTGAGACACCTCGTCTCACTTCAGGGATATGTGAAACACCGTGTTCATAGAAATAATTGGGGAAATGCTGTTGGTACGGCCCATCATCCAAACAATATCTAGTTGCACCCATTACCCAAATCCCCATGATTAGGACTTCTACTTATTGACCATTTACTACCTTTATTAACATAAGCGTGCCCCTCGTCTCACTTTAGGATTATGTGAGACACCTCGTCTCACTTCAGGGTTATGTGAGACACCTCGTCTCACTTCAGGATTATGTGAGACACCTCGTCTCACTTCAGGGTTATGTGAGACACCTCGTTTCACTTTAGGGTTATATGAAACAACGTGTCCATAGAAATAAGGGAATGTTATTTGGTACATGTCCTACTTTAATTCTTTGCTTATTAACTTAGGTAAACTATTTAAATAAGCCTTTACTTTTGTTCTTACTATATGTGCTTATTAATTTATCCTAAGTCTTAAAATAAGCCTCACTCTGTTCTATTTCTTATTATAACCTACGTTATAATCATGCTTATTACTTAACCCAAGGTCTAAGTGTAAAAATAAGCTTCTTTCATCTTACACTCTTTTTAGTTATAATTCTAAGTAATAACTAGGCCAATTATCTTTAAGTAGTCCAATTCTAACATCAATATCATAATTAGGCTCAATTTCAGTCTTAATCCCATTTTTATTACAGTCTTTACAATTTACATCTTATCTTCCGTTATTTTAGTATCCTTATAATTTTAATCCATATTCGCGTTTAATCTATTCTGATCCATACGCGAAGAAGGAGAGATAAAAGAAAACTGAAAATAGAAGAAAATCCAAAGCGTAGGAAAAAAATGTAAATAACGTAAATAACAGTAAATGAGTTAAAATACTGTAAATAAACTGTAAATAAATGGAAAAGCTATAATTAACAGAAATAAACTAAAATTAACTAAAAATAATAGCTAAGAGAAATAGACTGAAAATAAATCTAAAACTGTAAATAAACTACTAAAAAGGTTATCCCAAAAATCGTAGTAAAACTACAACTATTGGAAACCCTATTATTTTAAATTACTTAAAGAAATTTAAAATAATTACAATCACTCAACCTGTGGTCCTAAGCTCTTCCCTTTTGGTCTTCCCGGATCCACTTGAGGGTATTAAAATATTTTTATTAAAAAGATTCTCTCCTTGGAAAATTATTCCTTTTAGGGTCCTTCCTGAAAAGGTAAACCCAAGCGGAGAAAATCTAGAATGAGAAAATGTGTTAGGCCTAGGGTTCTATTTATAGGAGTAGAAGTGGATCTTGGACCATTGGATTTGAGAATTGAACAAGATGCAACAACGTCATAGGCTGAATAGGAGCCATCGGATGCAAGAACGGAAGGACCAGATGAGCTAAATGAATGTAAATGACGTGTTAAAATCGCTTGTACTCGAAGAATTTAATTCTTCGCTCAATAACGTAGGCGGGTTGACCTACAGGTTGACTGCCCCTACCCTAGGTTGACCGGCCGGTCGACCTAGGTGATGGTTAGGTCGACCTAGCGGTCGACCTAGCCCATTTATTTTATTTTTATTTTTTTCTTCTTCTAATTCTCGTTTAATTCATATCTTGTTCATATTGACTCGGATTCTGACGTTTTATATATAGAAATTGACCAGAAAATTACCACGGACACAATGGTGCAACTCCCATAGCTCAATTCTGATAATTTCACAAAGTTATTTTATTGTTTGATTAATTCGATAATTAATTATTATAGCTTAAATTTCGGGTTGTTACATTCTCCCCTCCTTAAGGGATTTCGTCCCCGAAATCTCTAAGGATAAAAGAATGAACTAAATTTTTTCATCCAAGTTCTACAACCAACTACTTAACCATCATCCATTCATCCATTGTCCTTGAGTTTTTCTAATGGAATTTATGATACTTATGCGATTAGTGTAGTGTCTATGTCCCTAACTAATGCAAAAGATTAGGCGGTCCACTGATTCAGTTGACCTCCTTTTGTGCAATCATGTTCGTGCCATGTATCCAAATGAATGCAAATTCCCTAATGATAACTGATAGTTCTATATGCGTGCTAAAAACACCATCCAAATGCAACAATCATGTGAAAATCATCCATTTTTAGCAACCATGGAAAATAAAATAAAACGCGCACACATCCATATGCATATGCTCTAGTGTCCTAGTTAGGCCGATCCCTAAGAGATAATAATGCCTAGTGTAAGTATATGCGTCCATAGCATCCGCTAGCAAACACTTGCAATCACTAGCATACATCATACATAACATGTTCTAATAGCATGCTTACATCAAACCCTACCATCCATAGGTTAAATCCTAAGTTCTACCCTCCCAAAGGATGATAAAGGAAAGAACCTATTCAAAACAAAGGATGGAAATAGGACATTCTAAAACTTATTATCGAAAAGATTAGTATATGAGATACGAATTTTCTCCTAATCAAACCGATCTTCTCTGAAGTCTTTCTAACCATGTCGAGACCAAGTAGCAATCTCTCTATAGACTCTAAGCAACACGAAGGCGACTTGCGCGGTCTTCAATAAAGAGCTTTGAAAGGTGTCACTCCAATGCTAGCTTGAAAACTACTATCATATGGGAATTCCACTAAAGGAAGATGCTTTTCCCAAGTTCTTCAAAAATCAGGAATATCCATTCTCAACCATGCGTATCTTACAATTTTACTAACTCCATTTTACTGTTCTTCTTTAGTCTGCTCACATGAATCAACATTCCTAGGTTCTCACTAGGGTCCTATACACTCTACGAAAACTCTATTATTACTTCCAAAAGTAATTACTGCTGTCTCCTTTGTAGCCTTACACCTTTTCCATTACACCTAGGAAATGATTCCTATCTACTTCACATTTAGGAGTTTGGTTCGGTGTTTCTAGTTCCATTTTAAAAATTAAGGTTTCTAAATTTTAAAACATCAAATCCCAAAACCTTTGTCTTTAAAATTGTTATCTTTAAGTTTCTATTAAATTCAAAAATACTAGGTTACTTAAAATCTAATCTTTCTAGACATGCATCTTCACAGCTTTTTGAATTTACGTTATTTCTCAAACCTAGAGGGAAAAACTTTTAAGTCCAAAACTTATTCCTCGTTTTCTTTTAAAGACCTTTTTAGTTTTCCATAAAAATTTTAATTTTCAAATTCTACTTTTATTAAGTTTTCATTTCCAAAAACTTATTTACTTTTTCACCAAACCATTTTCTTTTAAAATATCTTTAAAATATCCTTATGTGTCTTTTATTTTAAGCATCTTCTTATTACACCTAACAGTTTTATACCTTAATGTATTGGAACTACTTTCTCTTATGAGAAATTATTAATGGTAAAACCTTCTATGAATCCTTTAAAAGAGGATTTATGTTTATGTGAAATTACAAGGAACTTATTTTATATTTTTCGAAATAGGCTATACAAAATATGGTGCTTCCCATACCTTGCATATCTCTTTCACGTATTCCTTATAACTTGCACAAAACATCTTTAGTTATAATTTGGTTTCATAGAAAAGTTTATCATTATTCATTTTGTTCCAATAGATTAAAGTATTTTTAATTTATATTCTCTTACCATAGACAATTTCTATGAAATTTACTAATTTCCTAATATTTAACTTACACTTTTCTTTTCAAAAAACTCATTTTCAAAACTGTTTTTAATATATCCATAACTAGAAAACATTTCCTCATACTTATTTAAATATCTAGTGTACTTACAAACCACTTTATTTCTATACTTGAAAATTTTCTTCAAAACACATTTTTATGTGGGTCAAAACAGATGTTGCGTAAAACACTGTTACTATAACCCAAAAATACTAGTGTATAGATTCAATTAAAATAAATACTAATAAACCTCATATACTATGTAAAAACATTTCCTTTGGAAGTCACCTACTATAACAGTAGTGCTATAGTCTATGCTCCCTTTACTTTTCACGAAAAAATTTATTACAATAATAAATGTTGTAACCTACGTTTTCGATACTTAATAACCTCTAGGTTATTATATTTAAAATCTTTGTTTATCTACAAAAAAACTAGCGAGCTATAATTATTCAGAAAGATTCTTACTTTTAACAAAATTTATATCATATAAAAACCAATTTAAATTTCATACCATTTTTCAAAAACCCAATATTTATTTTCTAAAAGAAAATATTAACAATGAAAATTTTCAATTCTAACAATTATATTCTATTGAGCTAAACATAAGGTGGATTTTCTTCTCACTCTAGGAGTACCCTTCCTAAATTTTGGTAATCTCATATCCTTACTAAAGTCTTTTGGCACTACCGTTAAATCCACTTATCTGAAACAATTGTAATTTCTGCAATTATCTACACATGGGCTTTCTCCTTTTCTTAACAACTACATCTATTGTACATCTTTAATCTTTGCCTACCACTCTTTGGATTTTCACAATCTGAACCAAAATGTACAAAACCATTTCTCAAACTCTTTCCCATGTGTAGACCTTCTCTATGCCCAGGAAAACACTTCCTTATGCCAAAAGTGTTACTTCAAGAATTTTTCCTTCAGTCGATAAACACGAAGCATACTAAGAACCTCTTCAAGATGATTAGCATGCTCCTCCTTACTCTTGGAAAACACCAAAATGTTGTCCACGAATACAACCACAAACTTATTTAGGACTTCTCTAAAGACCCGGCTCATCAAATCTACGAAGTAGGCTGGGGCATTGGTTAGCCCAAAAGGCATAACCAACCACACATAAAATCCATCTGGAGTCCTAATCGCGGTCTTATCAATGTTGTCATCAGCGACCCTAAGCTGATGGAATCCCATAGCTAAATCAAGCTAAGAGAATACTGAAGAGCCAACTAACTGGTCAAAAAGATCATCTATCCTAGGGAGTGGATAACGGTTCTTCTTTGTGAGCTTATTTAATTCCCTATAGTCCACGCAAAGTCAAAGAGAACCATCCACCTTAGTAGCAAACACGACTAGCGCTCCCCACTCTGATATGCTCCTTTTTATGAAACCCTTCTCCAAAACCTCATGGATTGGCTTGCTCAATTCCATCCTCTCCTTAGGTGCCATGGGTAATGCTACTAGCTTAGCATTATCGGTCAAATAAATCCTGAAGTCAATCTCTCTCTTAGGGGGTAATCCTCTAACCTCCTCAAAGACGTCAGGAAAATCTCTGATGACGGGAGCCGAATCTAACTCTGTTGATGATGAATCGAGGGAATAAAGGAAGCTCAACATAACTGACCCTTATGGATCGCAAGAAACCTCGAGAGTCCAACCGCTGCATGTCTTTAGTCTAATGACTCTCCTCTCGCAATCTAATATAGCTCCATATGTGGATAGCCAATCCATCCCCAAAATCATCCCATACCCCGAAAATCCCAATACATAAGCATCATAATCAAACTCTACGCCAAGGATAAAAATTTTGAAACCCTTAAAAACCATAGACAAGTGTGTCGATCCTCATACGAGGTTTGAAACAACAATGGGGTCTACTACTAAAGAGATGTCTAAGTGCAAACAATCTACTAAAGAACTCGTAATGAAAGGGTGTGATGCTCCAAAATAAAAAAGAGTTCGAATGGGAAAATCAGAAAGAGAGATCAAAACCTTTTACAGAGACTTTCCTACCTCGATCTGGTCCACTTCTATAAGGTGCTGCATCCAAAGCCTGTACTTGCACTGTAGGTGCGCCTACTCTCTGCCTCGTCCTCTAAGGACAAGATCTACTAAGATGATCAGGCTACCCATAGTTGAAACACCTCCCCTTCATCATTTTATTCTTATAGTCCTTTGTGAAATGCCCAACCAATCCTCAACTATGACATTTCCCGCTTTTCTTGATCCGCTTCTGAGGTCCTTCTCCTTTCCTCTTGTCCTTATCCTCCTTCCACCATGGCTCCTTAGAGCTTTACAATTTAGGAACTTCTTTAAGCCCTCCCTTCAGTTGCCAAGATGTAGGTTGAATTCTCTGTCGGTCCTTCAAATCTAATAGCCTAAACCTTCGCTCCGTATCCTCCAAACTAGTTCGGGTCTCCTCGGAATCCTCTATGCCAGAAAACGTTCTAGCTCCCATACTGGCGAAGTCCTTGCATAGCTTAGAAAAATCGGCTGGTGTAGGTGGATTAAAGGGATTTCCACCTACCGGTGTTGTATTGGGCGCTTGCCCATGCACCTCTGGTATCGTAGCTCTATAGAACCAGTCAGCCATATTATGCACAGAAAAGGAAACTTAGGCTCGAAAGAATCGAAAGAAGGTTGAACTGGACTTTTGATGGGATTTTTATAAAAACTCTTTTATACTTGAAAAACTACTTCTATAATAAGAGTTTATTTCTGAAAAATACTTCTAATTTGAAGATATGCTACTTAAAAATAGGTTGCTTTTGGAAAAATACTTTAATTTTAAAACATTTTTTAGGAATCCTGTAACCTTAGGCTCTAATACCAAATGTAACACCCCACACCCCTTAGTATACCCAAAAGGACACACTAGAAGGCGTGGTGCATTTTAGATATAAACTAAAACTAGCAGAGACTAAGATTCACAAGACAGAAATAGGTAAAAACAGCGGAAACAATTTAAATAATAATTTATTTAGAATAGGACTTCATAATTGCTTTAAAATCCAAATAAGTCACCAAATACCAAATACATCACGTGTCAAAATACCATACATATATGTCTTATGAAATCCAAGAAAACCATTGTCTCAAAAATCAGAGTACAACTATTCCCCAACATGTGCTAGTACAAATAAAGAACAAAACGCTGAAATAAAAGAACTGGAAGTACATAGTGGAAACTCCTTCAAAGAAATCTCCAAGCAACTGCAACCTACTGTCCTCTTCCTTGATTGCCTATTGGGGGAAAGGGAAAATGGAGGAGTAGGTCAAACTAAAAGTCTGGTGAATGATAGTAATTACTAGAATCTTTAAGTAAAGTAAAGGTAATAGGCTTTACAACAGTTCTAGTATATAAAAAGAAACAAAGGAAATAGAAGAAGGAATAAGCTGGAAATATATACGAATTAACTATTAAATATGATTGGTTAAATTTGATTGTTTGCGCCTGTCTTTGTTAGCTGCTTTGATTAGGCTGAATTCCTAATCCTATAATTAGGCTAAAATCCTAATTCTACCCTTTGATCGGCCTGCTACTCCATAGACTTACTGCGGACTAGATGCTATATAGCTCTCTACACAAAAGGCAATGATGTCTATGTAAGACACACATACTAAGCGCTTGGAACTCATAACGATTACTGAGCACCCAAATGGAAGTCGCATGCATAACTGCCACCATGCTCATGTTACCTATTGTCCCACCTATTGGGTCTTCTTATTAACTCAAGCTCAAGCATAAGCATGCCCCTCGTCTCACTTCAGGATTACGTGAGACACCTCGTCTCACTTCAGGGTTATGTGAGACACCTCGTCTCACTTTAGCGTTATGTGAGACACCTCGTTTCACTTCAGGGTTATATGAAACAACGTGTCCATAGAAATAGGGGAATATTATTTGATACTGGTCCTACTTTAATTCTTTGCTTATTAACTTAGGTAAACTATTTAAATAAGCCTTTAATTTTGTTCTTACTATCTGTGCTTATTAATTTATCCTAAATCTTAAAATAAGCCTCACTCTGTTCGATTTCTTATTATAACCAACATTATAATCATGCTTATTACTTAACCCAAGGTCTAAGTGTAAAAATAAGCTTCTTTCATCTTACACTCTTTTTAGTTATAATTCTAAGTAATAACTAGGCCAATTATCTTTAAGTAGTCCAATTCTAACATCAATATCATAATTAGGCTCAATTTCAGTCTTAATCCCATTTTTATTACAGTCTTTACAATTTACATCTTATCTTCCGTTATTTCAGTATCCTTATAATTTTATTCCATATTCGCGTTTAATCTATTCTGATCCATACGCGAAGAAGGAGAGATAAAAGAAAACTGAAAATAGAACAAAATCCAAAGCGTAGGAAAAAGATGTAAATAACGCAAATAACAGTAAATGAGTTAAAATACTGTAAATAAATGGAAAAGCTATAATTTACAGAAATAAACAAAAGTTAACTAAAAAGAATAGCTAAGAGAAATAGACTGAAAATAATTCTAAAACTGTAAATAAACTACTAAAAAGGTTATCCCAAAAATCGTAGTAAAACTACAACTATTGGAAACCCAATTATTTTAAATTACTTAAAGAAATTTAAAATAATTACAATCACTCAACCTATGGTCTTAAGCTCTTCCCTTTAGGTCTTCCCGGATCCACTTGAGGGTATTAAAATATTTTTATTAAAAAGATTCTCTCCTTGGAAAATTATTCCTTTTAGGGTCCTTCCTGAAAAGGTGAACCCAAGCGGAGAAAATCTAGAATGAGAAAATGTGTTAGGCCTAGGGTTCTATTTATAGGTGTAGAAGTGGATCTCGGACCATTGGATTTTAGGATTGAACAGGATGCAACCACGTCATAGGCTGAATAGGAGCCATCGGATGTAAGAACGAAAGGACCAGATGAGCTAAACGAATGTAAATGACGTGTTAAAATCGATTGTACTCAAAGAATTTAATTGTTCGCTCAATAACGTAGGCGGGTCGACCTACAGGTTGACCGCCCCTACCCTAGGTCGACCGGCCGATCGACCTAGGTGATGATTAGGTCGACCTGGCAGTCGACCTAGCCCATTTATTTTATTTTTATTTTTTTCTACTTCTTATTCTCGTTTAATTCATATCTTGTTCATATTGACTCGGATTCTGACGTTATATATATGGAAATTGACCAGAAAATTACCACGGACACAATGGTGCATCTCCCATGGCTCAATTCTGATAATTTTACAAAGTTATTTTTTTGTTTGATTAATTCGATAATTAATTATTATAGCTTAAATTTCGGGTTATTACATTCTTCCCTCCTTAAGGGATTTCGTCCCCGAAATCTCTAAGGATAAAAGAATGAACTAAATGTTTTCATCAAAGTTCTACAACCAACTACTTAACCATCATACATTCATCCATTGTCCTTGAGTTTTTCTAATGCAATTTATGATACTTATGCGATTAGTGTAGTGTCTATGTCCCTAACTAATGCAAAAGATTACGCGGTCCACTGATTCAGTTGACCTCCTATTATGCAATCATGTTCGTGCCATGTATCCAAATGAATGCAAATTCCCTAATGATAACTGATAGTTCTATATGCGTGCTAAAAACATCATCCAAATGTTACAATCATGTGAAAATCATCCATTTTTAGCAACCATGGAAAATAAAATAAAATGCACACACATCCATATGCATATGCTCTAGTGTCCTAGTTAGGCCGATCCCTAAGAGATAATAGTGCCTAGTGTAAGTATATGCGTCCATAGCATCCGCTAGCAAACACTTGCAACCACTAGCATACATCATACATAACATGTTCTAATAGCATGCTTACATCAAACCCTACCATCCATAGGTTAAATCCTCAGTTCTACCCTCCCAAAGGATGATAAAGGAAAGAACCTATTTAAAAAAAAGGATGGAAATAGGACATTCTAAAACTTATTATCGAAAAGATAAGGATATGAGATACAAATTTTCTCCTAATCAAACCAATCTTCTCTGAAGTCTTTCTAACCGTGTCGAGACCAAGTAGCAATCTCTCTATAGACTCTAAGCAACACGAAGGCGACTTGCACGGTCTTCCATAAAGAGCTTTGAAAGGTGCCACTCCAATGCTAGCTTGAAAACTACTATCATATGGGAATTCCACTAAAGGAAGATGCTTTTCCCAAGTTCTTCCAAAATCAGGAATATCCATTCTCAACCATGCCTGTCTTACAATTTTACTAACTCCATTTTACTGTTCTTCTTTAGTCTGCTCACATGAATCAACATTCCTAGGTTCTCACTAGGGTCCTATACACTCTACGAAAACTCTATTATTACTTCCAAAAGTAATTAATGCTGTCTCCTTTGTAGCCTTACACATTTTCCATTACACCCAGGAAATGATTCCTATCTACTTCACATTTAGGAGTTTGGTTCGGTGTTTATAGTTCCATTTTAAAAATTAAGGTTTCTAAATTTTTAAAACATCAAATCCCAAAACCATTGTCTTTAAAATTGTTATCTTTAAGTTTCTATTAAATTCAAAAATACTAGGTTACTTAAAATCTAATCTTTCTAGACTTGCATCTTCACAGCTTTTTGAATTTACGTTATTTCTCAAACCTAGAGGGAAAAACTTTTAAGTCCAAAACTTATTCCTTATTTTCTTTTAAAGACCTTTTTAGTTTTCCATAAAAAATTTAATTTTCAAATTCTACTTTTATTAAGTTTTCATTTCCAACAACTTATTTACTTTTTCACCAAACCATTTTCTTTTAAAATATCTTTAAAATATCCTTATGTGTCTTTTATTTTAAGCATCTTCTTATTACACCTAACAGTTTTATACCTTAATGTATTGGAACTACTTTCTCTTATGAGAAATTATTAATGGTAAATCCTTCTATGAATCCTTTAAAAGAGGATTTTATGTTTATGTGAAATTACAAGGAACTTATTTTATATTTTTCGAAATAGGCTATACAAAATATGGTGCTTCCCATACCTTGCATATCTCTTTCATGTATTCCTTATAACTTGCACAAAACATCTTTAGTTATAATTTGGTTTCATAGAAAAGTTTATCATTATTCATTTTGTTCCAATAGATTAAAGTATTTTTAATTTATATTCTCTTACCATAGACAATTTCTATGAAATTTACTAATTTCCTAATATTTAACTTACACTTTTCTTTTCAAAAAACTCATTTTCAAAAATGTTTTTAATATATCCATAACTAGAAAACATTTCCTCATACATATTTAAATATCTAGTGTACTTACAAACCACTTTATTTCTATACTTGAAAATTTTCTTCAAAACACATTTTTATGTGGGTCAAAACAGATGTTGCGTAAAACACTATTACTACAACCCAAAAATACTAGTGTATAGATTCAATTAAAATAAATACTAATAAACCTCATATATATGTAAAAACATTTCCTTTGGAAGTCACCTACTATAACAATAGTGATATAGTCTATGCTCCCTTTACTTTTCACGAAAAAATCTATTACAATAATAAATGTTGTAACCTACGTTTTCGATACTTAATAACCTCTAGGTTATTATATTTAAAATCTTTGTTTATCTACAAAAAAACTAGCGAGCTATAATTCTTCAGAAAGATTCTTACTTTTAACAAAATTTATATCATATAAAAACCAATTTAAATTTCATACCATTTTTCAAAAACCCAATATTTATTTTCTAAAAGAAAATATTAACAATGAAAATTTTCAATTATAACAATTATATTCTATTGAGCTAAACATAAGGTGGATTTTCTTCTCACTCTAGGAGTACCCTTCCTAAATTTTGGTAATCCCATATCCTTACTAAAGTCTTTTGGCACTACCGTTAAATCCACTTATCTAAAACAATTGTAATTTCTGCAATTATCTACACATGGGCTTTCTCCTTTTCTTAACAACTACATCTATTGTACATCTTTAATCTTTGCCTACCACTCTTTGGATTTTCACAATCTGAATCTAAATGTACAAAACCATTTCTCAAACTCTTTCCCATGTGTAGACCTTCTCTATGCCCAGGAAAACACTTCCTTATGCCAAAAGTGTTACTTCAAGAATTTTTCCTTCAGTCGATAAACACGAAGCATACTAAGAACCTCTTCAAGACGATTAGCATGCTCCTCCTTACTCTTGGAAAACACCAAAATGTCGTCCACGAATACAACCACAAACTTATTTAGGACTTCTCTAAAGACGCGGCTGGGGCATTGGTTAGCCCAAAAGGCATAACCAACCACACATAAAATCCATCTGGAGTCCTAATCACGGTCTTATCAATGCTGTCATCAGCAACCCTAAGCTGATGGAATCCCATAGCTAAATCAAGATGAGAGAATACTGAAGAGCCAACTAGCTGGTCAAAAAGATCATCTATCCTAGGGAGTGGATAATGGTTCTTCTTTGTGAGCTTATTTAATTCCCTATAGTCCATGCAAAGTCAAAGAGAACCATCCACCTTATAGCAAACACGACTAGCGCTCCCCACTCTGATATGCTCCTTTTTATGAAACCCTTCTCCAAAACCTCATGGATTGGCTTGCTCAATTCCATCCTCTCCTTAGGTGCCATGGGTAATGCTACTAGCTTAGCATTATCGGTCAAATAAATCCTGAAGTCAATCTCTCTCTTAGGGGGTAATCCTCTAACCTCCTCAAAGACGTCAGGAAAATCTCTGATGATGGGAGCCGAATCTAACTCTCCTGATGATGAATCGAGGGAATAAAGGAAGCTCAACATAACTGACCCTTACGGATCGCAAGAAACCTCTAGAATCCTACCGCTGCATGTCTTTAGTCTAATGACTCTCCTCTCGCAATCTAAAATCGCTCCATATGTGGATAGCCAATCCATCCCCAAAATCATCCCATACCCCGAAAATCCCAATACATAAGCATCATAATCAAGCTCTACGCCAAGGATAAAAATTTTGAAATCCTTAAAAACCATAGACAACTGTGCCGATCCTCATACGAGGTTTGAAACAACAATGGGGCTACTACTAAAGAGATGTCTAAGTGCAAACAATCTACTAAAGAACTCGTAATGAAAGGGTGTGATGCTCCAAAATCAAAAAGAGTCCAAATGGGAAAATCAGAAAGAGAGATCAAAACCTTCTACAGAGACTTTCCTACCTCGATCTGGTCCACTGCTATAAGGTCTTGCATCCAAAGCATGTACTTGCACTGTAGGTGTGCCTGCTCTCTGCCTCATCCTCTAAGGACAAGATCTACTAAGATGATCAGGCTACCCATAGTTGAAACACCTCCCGTTCATCATTTTATTCTTATAGTCCTTTGTGAAATTCCCAACCAATCCTAAACTATGACATTTCCCGCTTTTCTTGATCCGCTTCTGAGGTCCTTCTCCTTTCCTCTTGTCCTTGTCCTCCTCCCACCATGGCTCCTTAGAGCTTTCCAATTTAGGAACTTCTTTAAGCTCTCCCTTCAGTTGCCAAGATGTAGGTTGAATTCTTTGTCGGTCCTTCAAATCTAATAGCCTAAACCTTCGCTCCGTATCTTCCAACCTAGTTTGGGTCTCCTTGGAATCCTCTATGCCAGAAAACGTTCTACCTCCTATACTAGCGAAGTCCTTGCATAGCTTAGAAAAATCGGCTGGTGTAGGTGGATTAAAGGGATTTCCACCTACCGGTGTTGTATTGGGCGCTTGCCCATGCACCTCTGGTATCGTAGCTCTACGGAACAGTCAGCCATATTATGCACAAAAAAGGAAACTTAGGCTCGAAAGAATCGAAAGAAGGTTGAACTAGACTTTTGAGTGGATTTTTATAAAAACTCTTTTATACTTGAAAAACTACTTCTATAATAAGAGTTTATTTCTGAAAAATACTTCTAATTTGAAGATATGCTACTTAAAAATAGGTTGCTTTTGGAAAAATACTTTATTTTTAAAACCTTTTTTTTGGAATCCAGTAACCTTAGGCTCTGATACCAAATGTAACACCCCACACCCCTTAGTATACCCAAAAGGACACACTAGAAGGCGTGGTGCATTTTGAGTATAAACTAAAACTAGTAGAGACTAAGATTCACAAAACATAAATAGGTAAAAACAGCGGAAACAATTTAAATAATAACTTATTTTGAACAGAACTTCATAATTTCTTTAAAATCCAAATAAGTCACCAAATACCAAATACATCACGTGTCAAAATACCATACGTATATGTCTTATGAAATCCAAGAAAACCATTGTCTCAAAAATCAGAGTACAACTATTCCCCAACATGTGCTAGTACAAATAAAGAACAAAAAGCTGAAATAAAAGAAGTGGAAGTACATAGTGGAAACTACTTCAAAGAAATCTCCAAGCAACTGCAACCTACTGTCCTCTTCCTTGATTGCCTATGGGGGAAAGGGAAAAATCGAGGAGTAGGTCAGACTAAAAGTCTGGTGAATGATAGTAATTACTAGAATCTTTAAGTAAAGTAAAGGTAATAGGCTTTACAACAGTTCTAGTATATAAAAAGAAACAAAGGAAATAGAAGAAGGAATAAGCTGGAAATATATACGAATTAACTATTAAATATGATTGGTTTACTTTGATTGTTTGCGCTTGTCTTTGTTAGCTGCTTTGATTAGGCCGAATTCCTAATCCTATAATTAGGCTGAAATCCTAATTCTACCCTTTGATCGGCCTGCTACTCCATAGACTTACTGCGGACTAGATGCTATATAGCTCTTTACACAGAAGGCAATGATGTCTACGTAAGACACACATACTAAGCACTTGGAACTCATAACGATTACTAAGCACCCAAATGGAAGTCGCACGCATAACCGCCGCCATGCTCATGTTACCTATTGTCCCACCTATTGGGTCTTCTTATTACCTCAAGCTCCAGCATAAGCATGCCCCTCGTCTTACTTCAGGATTATGTGAGACACCTCGTCTCATTTCAGGGTTATGTGAGACACCTCGTCTTGGGGTTCGTGCTGAAGAGGCAGCGTAGCTGTAGGTGATCGTAGGTCGTTGAGGAGGTCAAGAATTGGCGAAGTTTGATCGCGTACCGATATGGTGAGTGGCGGTTTCGATTGTAGATTTTGAGGAGAAGAGGGTCTGTGCTCGAAGTGGATGGTCGATCATAATGGCCAGAGCGACGTGAATGTGGTAGTGTCATTATGGCGAGGTTTCGAGCGGAGCAACTCATGTGCAAATGCACACGCGTGCACGAATGTGCACATGCAAGAGGGAGAGATGAGGAATGTTGAGTAGTGCTACCTTGTTTCATTGAATGTTCTTGCGTTTAGGTTTTGGGAAGGACTGTTCGGTCGAGTGGTTGTGGGTTTGGACCATGGGCCGTAGAGTTTTATAATATTAAATTTGGAAATCTATTGTAAATAATGAGTTAAACTTTAATAAATCATAACTCGCCCATACAAAGCCCGTTTAAACCGTGGTCTTTGACACTAGATTCATAATATCAAGCACTAAACTTCCATATAAACTTTTGGAATTTCAATGAAGTATGATTTGATGGTAAATGTATAGTCACATGAATAATTACGTTAATTTGTAATTTGTCACTAACATCCTGATAGCGGAATAAAACACAATTCCGCTAATTAAGTTAAATTGGACATTTGTTTGGTAGTATAAATCACAGTTCTGCCATAATTTCCCAAGTAGATTAGTTGACATCTATTTAAGCAGAATAGAAACCCATTCTGCTATTATATTAACTTGGACATGTGTTTAGCTGAACAAATCCCCGTCTGTTATTATAGTAACTTGGACATCTTACCTATATGTTGATTTGTTTGTTGTTGGCTGATTCTCTTATATATATCTGCTTGTTATGTAAATACCCATGCTATAACTTGAAAAGTAAACTTAATTAAAAGAGAACCATTGTGGTCACTAAACTTCTTTCTGATTTTAAGGTCAATCATACTTTTAATAATGGTTTCAAGTTAAGTAATGATTTTAGCAAAGATGTTTTAAATAATCGTTTTTTTATCAAAAGGACTTTATTAAATGATTTCATTAAAGGAGTTTTGTTTTAAATAAGGAATATTTATAAGAAATTTTTATAAATGATTTTGGATATTTATAAAGGAAGTTTATAAATAATTTTGGAGATTTATAAAGAGATATATAAATGGTTTTGATATTTATAAAAGAGTTTTATAAATTTAACTTGGTGATTTATAAAGAGTTTTGTAAATGGGTTTGGAATTTAAGTAAAAAAAGCTTCATAAGTAAAAGAGATTTATAAGAGGTTTTATAGAAGGAAATTTATAAAAGGATTTGAGATTGGATTTCCTTAAATTGACCTTCTTAATTCTGGTGGTATAGACATCCGTTCCACACTTAACACCGGAGGAATATTTTTTGAGATTATCTTTGTCTCTAATTTAAATAACATTTTGTTTTGATCCTTTGATATGATTTGGAAATGAGAAATATTTCACAAACGCTTTGTGAATATACTTATGTCAGTGAGATAGGTATATTAATGTTTTGATAGATACTTTTGAAAAGAGTTTTAATAAATGAAAGATTTAGTTTGAGGCTTAGTGGTTGGTATGGGTAATTAAATCTCTAAATTTGTTATTATTTGTTTATTTGATAGTTAAATAACCGACTATCAAATCTGGACCAAAATATAATTTTGGAAATATCTAGGAGAAACACGTAAGTTATGTAGCACAATCAAATTTGATAATGTGGACTGTGCATATAAATATCCTTTTGTTCTCATCCTAATTAATACTCTTAAAAATTTTAACTTTAATATAATATCTAAAATTTCAGACTGTGAATCCTACTGGAATAATTTTAGATTCAAATTGAAAAAGAATATTAGATTTTTACTAAACACTTTATTCATTATTATTAGTTGGTTTATTTGGTTTGAAAGAAATCAAAGAATTTTTAATAATAATAATAGTCATTTCAACAAATTGATTTTTTCAATTTCTTCATTTTGTTTTAATTGGATTTCTAACCCCAAATATAAATTAGCTAAAATTATCCATTTCAAACGGTATCTTAACAAAGTAAATCATAATATTAACTTTTTTAAACACAATAATAATTTTTTTAACATTAATAATAGTATTATTAATTTTTTCTCAAATTTATATGATGATTTCACTTTTAATCATAACTTACTAATGATTAAAGGTACATAAAATGGATCTTTCCTAATTTTTGTACTAGTCTCTGTTTGGTTTTAGTTTACAAGTAATTCATTTCTTTTGATATTGTCCAGATAGTCTTATTTAGGTTTTTATTTCCTTCCTTATAAATACATATATATGTACCATTCTAATTTTTCCTTAGTCATGTTTTAGATACAGGTATGGGAAATAGGATATCAGGTTCATTTTGCAGGTTTTCTTGTCTTCAGATCGACGGATATCATATTGTAGAGAGGTCATCAGAGCAGAGTTTCTTCATCCAGGATTACTAGCAGTTATCTCCTTAGATATAGGATATTGCTATCTTCATTATGGAGTACTTTTTTCAGGAGGATCTATTATTCAGTTTGGCACTTCTTCCTCTTGTTCAGAGCCTTCAGAGCGGTCTCTCTTTTCAGCAGATCCACTTCAGAGCAGTTGCTTATTCACCCCTTCTGATTCAGATGTTTGGAGCTTCCTTATTAGTTTGTGTCGTCATCCAGTAGTTTTATTTTTCTTTAGTTTTTTAGGTACTTCTAACATCTCAATGTTATCCCGCCTTTTGGCAAAGCCGTGACACCAAAAAAGTTGACTGGAAAACTAATGACAGTTCGTCGTAAAAGTTCGTTATACACTGTTTCACCATGGATATCAATGATTTTTGTCCGAGTCCGGATCGGGCTACAATTGATAAGACACATCAAGAAAAGTCATGGGAACCAGCATTCCAAATTTCGAGTCAATCCGAATCTGTATGCTCAAGATATGATCGAGGCAAGTTTGAGAAAATAGCCTCATTTCGTATCCATCATTACACCTCAGTTCGACTCCATCAACTCCGTATCGATACGAACAGTCACTGCTTCGTATCCACCAAGTTACCCCAAGTTCGAATCCACCAGTGATGCTAAAGTTCGAATCCATGAGGGCACTCCGCTTCGAGTCCACGTACGATGATATGTTCGAATCCATCAAGTTGCTTCGTGTCCATTTGCGTTCGCATCGACCAAGAAGCAAATTAGCCTCGCGCTTACCTGGTTCGTATCCCTCGAGATGGAGTGCTTTGAATCCACGAAGTTGCTCTACTTCGAATCTATGCTATCACAACAGCTTCGTATCGATCGACCAAGGCTCACTATGATCGATACGAGCAGACTTCCATTCGAATCGATGTGTGGAGAAATTCCCTCGAACCCACTAAGTCAAAACAACGAAAAACACGGAGTAGACCCAGTAAAACTCGGAGAAAAAACTGGATCAACCCGAGTAGCGCACGCCACGTCAATGCCTTCACTCACCAGGCCATCGATTCGACCCTATCGATTCGAAGGGGATTGATTCGAACGGAGCATATCAACCAAAAATACGATCTTGAATCAATCATAACTCGAGATCCACAAATCCAAATGCTATGAAATTTTCATAGAAGCTTGAACACATGTTGAAGAATGTCCACACCAAATTTCAGCTCGATTGGATGATTTCTTGATCGATTCGAATGGACTTCAAATCGATCCCAAAGTGGGCCCTGATTTCCTGAAAGCGGGCATGTGGGCCACCTCACGTACCAGAACTGGTCTCCCGAATTTTTAGGCAAAATATCTACCTCCTACACCTATAAATAGAGCCCCTGGTCATTCAGAAAAGGGGTCGAACAATTTTAGGAGCTAAAGAGCGCCCAGACTCTACCAGATTTACTCAGAATCACACCTGCTTCCTTAGATTCAGATTATAATCATATAATCAGTTGTACTACATCAGAAGAAATTTTAATCATCAAGTGAACATCAATAAAATCATCAACTTCAGAGTGGACGTAGGCAAGATCGCTGAACCACTATAAATCCTGTGTCATTTACTGCTTTCATCTAATTTTTCTGAGAGTTCTTCATTTTTATTTCTTTACATATTTGATATCTGTGATCTGTGATTGGGAACTGGTGCTTTCACAACATTCGGGGTTTGTGACCAATTTTGGCACAAACACTTTGGTGCTGTCACTGAGAGGGACTAGCACCCTCTACACAAGATTTGGATTTCAGATATGAAAGTTTGAAGATTTGAAAGACAATGACCCGACAAACAAGTAGAAGGCAAAGAGCTGAGAGAAGTCAGCACGAAGGAAGTCAAGAGGCTTCCTCAGGGGCAAACCAAGCTTCAGCCTTCATCACCAGGGATGAGATGGAGGCAATGATGACAAGACAAGAAGAAATGATACAGAACTTTCTTCAACAGATTAGGCAACTTGGAGCGCAAAATCAAGGAGCAACCAGAGTCTAGAACGGAGCAGGACCATCCAACGCAGCGCCGGTGCTGGGGGGCACACACTTAGGACATGTTGATCCGAACCCGGGAAGAGAGACAAGGACATCCGAGCAACCTGGCAGCGATAGAGGGATGAACGCTCAGCCAGGGGGGCAGACACCCGAAAGCTCACACGGACTCGGGGGGCAGATCGAAGGTAGTGAACGAGGACTACAGCTTGGAGACAACGATAGATTGGCAGAGATGGTCAGGCGAGCCATGAGAGGCGGATTAGTAAACAGAGATCTTGAAGACATGAACAGGAGTCCCTTTTCTCCTGCGATTAGGTTGGCTAGGAACCCACCAGAATTCAAACTGCCAACAGTGGAAAGGTATGATGGGAGGACGGATCCTGCGGTCCATCTAACAAGGTATATAAGGCACATGGAAGTGCTGGGGGCATCACAGGAAGTCATGGCCCGGTGCTTTCCATTGTATTTGACAGACATAGCAGCTTTATGGTTCAGACAGCTAGAGAGCGGCTCCATTGGGACATGGACCGATTTGATTGAGAAATTTATGAGGCAATTCAGGGTTTACATTTCAAGACCCAAGAATGTGATGAGTTTGGCAACACTAAAGCAGAAAGCTGGGGAGTCTTTGAGGAATTTCCTGACGCGATTCAATGCGGCAGCGGCATCGGTGGATCGGCCAGATCCATCCATGGTTATGATGGCAGCGGTGTCCAGAGTAGCTGACGGCACAGAATTCAAAAATTCATTAACTAAGGATCCGCCTATGGACCTAGGAGAATTCTATCACGAGGTAGAAAAGTTTTTGCGATTGAAAGACGCTAATGCTGAAAGAGAAGAAGGAGAGGGAATAGAAGTTTATGCACTTAAAGACAAAAAGCCTTTTGAAAGGGATTCAGACCAGGATAAAAGAAAATGAAAGGCTGAGGACAATGGTGACAGGCCAAAGCGACTGCGGAAAGAGCCACGATTCACCACTTATTCAGAGCTGAATGAGAATTTGGAGCGAATCTACCAAGATACCCGAGAGCAAGTCCCCTACCGTAGGCCAATATAAAGGGACCCCAGTGTTGACGAAAGGAAATCAGACAGATATTGCTTATTCCACGAACTGAATGGTCATAACACTAACGACTGTAGACATCTGAAGGATGAGGTGGAAGGGCACATCAGGAACGGTATGCTACTTCAGTATGTGAGGAGGCGAGCTCCAGCGGTGAAGCCAGAGCGACCACCGTCTACATCAGCTAGGGGTGACCCCGAGCCGGGACACTGTATGATTATCTATTAATTGAAATAACGATGAAAAAGTTGTAAACCTCTCACCAACACGGATAAGTCATTTACACATGTGCGAGATCACGAACGGTCCATAGGCATGTCTAAATGACTACTAACCCTATCGTTGTGGGAGTTTACACTTTGACATCCTTGCTTTGCTTTTGTTTCGTCCTGATTTGAACATTTGAACTTGATTCTATTTAACATTTCTGCTAAAGACTTATTTTCAATGAAAAAATACTACTTGTGATTTCACAACGGCTAAGCCACTTACACATGTACGGGATCGCGAACGGTCCCTAGGCATGCTCTGAGATGGCGATAAACCGTTGCAACAAACAATCCGGGAATTCACTCGAACGTGAAACCTGGTATCGATGATACTAAGTCCCTCCCCGGGCACACTCAATTCGCCTCGAACGGCACCCGACCGCGAACGGTCACAAATCGCCTCGAACGGCACCCGACCACGAACGGTCACCATTAGCCTCGAACGACACCCGACCGCGAACGGTCACAAATCGCCTCGAACGGCACCCGACCACGAACGGTCACCATTAGCCTTGAACGGCACCCGACCTTGAACGGTCACAATCTGCCTCGTACGGCACCCGACCGCGAATGGTCACACTTCGTCTAGTGTAACATTCGATCGCGAACGATCACACTCTGCCTCGTGCGGCACCCGACCACGAACGGTCACAAGTCACCCAGTATGACATTCGATCGCGAACGATCACATTTTGCCGCGAATGGCATCCGACCGCGAACGGTCCCATTTCGTTATTTGCCACGAACGGCATCCGACCTCGAAAGGTCCCATACTACCTCAAATGACATACGGTCGCGAACGATCGTCATTCGTGGTCAGGAAAGACTATCAAGTTCTTTACAGGTCAATAATATGATATGAACATCCAGCTTATAGAACTACAAAACACACCTTCCTATCGCAAGGCATGTTTTGGGGGGAAAATGTTATCCCGCCTTTTGGTAAAGCCGTGACACCAAAAAAGTTGACTGGAAAACTAATGACAGTTCGTCGTAAAAGTTCGTTATACATTGTTTCACCATGGATATCAATGATTTTTGTCCGAGTCCGGATCGGGCTACAATTGATAAGACACATCAAGCAAAGTCATGGGAACCAGCGTTCCGAATTTCGAGTCAATCCGAATCCGTATGCTCAAGATATGATCGAGGCAAGTTTGAGAAAATAGCCTCATTTCGTATCCATCATTACACCTCAGTTCGACTCCATCAACTCCGTATCGATACGAACAGTCACTGCTTCGTATCCACCAAGTTACCCCAAGTTCGAATCCACCAGTGATGCTAAAGTTCGAATCCATGAGCGCACTCCGCTTCGAGTCCACGTACGATGATATGTTCGAATCCATCAGGTTGCTTCGTGTCCATTTGCGTTCGCATCGACCAAGAAGCAAATTAGCCTCGCGCTTACCTGGTTCGTGTGACGCCCCACCTCTATACCCACGCTAGCCAAGGACACTACGGAGTAATGCCATCAACTAACACGGAGAATAAGGCTATTGAGGAGCAACCATCCGTGTAATTGCTTTGTGCGAGCACCGATATGCCAGATAGTATAACATGCATTTTTATTTCAAGAGGAAATCCGACATACCGATACAAACTCAAAACTACTACACAGTGGCTATAATATCTTCGGAAACAAATATAGAAATAAACATAACACAAATCAGTCACAGACGATTCATATCACAAAGGCAGAAATAGATATGAATATAACACATGAAAGTGTTCATCAGAGTAGTGGTCAAATAAGATCCACATTAACACAAGAGAATAGATACAAGTGCTAGCCAAAAGAATATGTATACATCAAGGAGTCTAATCTCAAATGTATACAACAAAAACTACTAAACTAGAGTAGTTAGCCAAAAGTCAGAGGATGGCTCCAGATACGAAGTCATAAGGAAGCACCTGTAAAATCTCAGTCTGACCCGAGTATTATTTAAGAAGAAAATAATAAACGGATCAGTCTAGCTATAAATATCAGATAAAGTGAGATAGGATATGAGATATGATAATAAAACGTATGATAACAAAAAGGTGTCATACTATGATAAGTATACATTAGAAATCCCACAAAAGTCATTCAATATCTCAATAATCTCAAGACAGAGAAAAGAACGTCATATTCTTAATTTAATTCACCAAGCCACAATAAAATGACATACTCATCAATGTCAATGGTAAAAGCTGGTGAAACATAAATTCCAGAAATCACAACAAGAAATCCAGAAATCACAAGAAAAGGATGGCCAATCCCAAACAGGAGCATGAAAGCCAAAACGTTGACGCAGTGCAAACGGTACGTCCAATGAACTGGAAAGCCGAGACATCGATGTAGTACAAACGGTACATCAGATGAATCGAACATTGACGCAGTGCAAACGGTACGTCCAATGAATTGAACATTGACGTAGTGCAAACGGTACGTCCAATGAATTGAACATTGACGTAGTGCAAACGGTACGTCCAATGAACTGGAAAGCCGAGACATCGATGTAGTTCAAACGGTACATCAGATGAATCGAATATTGACGCAGTGCAAACGGTACGTCCAATGAATTGAACATTGACGTAGTGCAAACGGTACGTCCAATGAATCGGAAAGCCGAGACATCGATGTAGTTCAAACGGTACATCAGATGAATCGAAACACATTAAAAGTACTTGGGTTGCCAGCCCATAAAGAAATGAGACGGAGCTCAATAAAATGAAGTACAGTCCTTCACATAGACAAAGAGACATCGCACATTGCTAGTCTAAACCATAAAATGATCATCATCGATCATAAAGAAGTGTCAATCACACCAAGCTAGTAAATATATGAGTTTAGCTTCATGTCCCATAACCACTTGCTTAACTTAAATATTTACGAACAAGTTGTAGGTCTTCACTAGAAAATTGTCACAAAAGGGTTCAATCGAACAAGTCCAAGAGCTAACCGACGAAGTGAACGCAAGCGTTTCATACCACTCGTTTTACAAAGTTGTTTAAGTCGATTTCTCATCCGAGTGAAGTAAAGGTTTGTATATACTAGTAGATTGGAAAACGGTTTTAAGAAAAGAGCTTTGATATTGAAAATAGAGTTGAAATCGCTTTGATGAAAGAGTTTTGATATTTACTACTAGTATTGAAAACCTTTATATTTTGAAGTGACAAATCGTAGAAGTGATTGTAGAAACAATCAATCATAAAAATTCACGTTCGAAGACGTGAGTAAGGTCCAAAGAAATCAATCCCCAAAACCATCAAAGTAGGAAGTTCAGTTGAATGTTTTTCAGATAAGATCCCCTACGAAGGGGGGTACGGTACGACCTAGAGAAGACAAACGACCTAGCATGATATGGATAAACAGGGAATTTCCAGACGTCTGAGGGGTTGGTCCAGACGTCTGGATTTAGTCTCTGGAAATATTCCAGAAAACGATCCAGACGTCTGAAACCTAGAATCAGACGTCTGAAGGCATTCAGACGTCTGGGGAAAAGTCCAGACGTCTGGATTTGGTTTCTGGGAATATCCCAGAAAACCAACCAGACGTCTGAAAACATAAATCAGACGTCTGACATCTTTTCAGACGTCTGGAACAATAGTTCAGACGTCTGAAATTAGTCACTGCCCTTTTTATTTTTCTGCCGTATGTTATTTTTCACCAGGAGGCAAAACCAGACGTCTGGCATTGACCTCCAGACGTCTGAACTCCCAATCTGGGCAGAAATTTACCTAGGCCAAGATGGCCAAAACGTTATCGGAAGCGATCGAGCAAGCAATGACAACTAAGGATTTACGTCTAGTGACAACCCGGCCTTAAAGGCTGTTCGATACACTCTGAATATCAATGTCCAAATGTCCATAGAAGGATTTTCATAAAATGGGACCAAAACACCAAAATTGAAGAATTCGCAAAACCAATTCAAATCACAACAAGTGAACACGAAATAGATGATAGGAATTCATACCTAACAACAAAGATAGATATAGACAAAGATGTGAGATAAAAATCTCACCTTTTACACAAAAACAATGAAGAGGAAGCTATAGAGCAAGGCAAGGACAAACACTCTTCAATTCCAACTCAACAAGCTTGAATCTAAGCTTAAAAGAGAAACATTTCCTAAATTAGGTTTAGGAAATTTCTGAAATTGAAAGGAGAACGAGTTGGAGAAGAAGAAGAGGATGCTTACCTAAGCTTCTCTTGGAATTTGGAGCTAAAGCTTGGATTTGCAATTGAAACTAGGGCTTGGGAATTCTAATTTCCAATCTTTTCCCCCATTATTCTCTTTAGAGCTGAAAGTATTAGGCAAAGAAAGTGAATGAAGGGAGAGGGGTTCAGTTTGGGTATTAGAAGGTTGATGGGCTGAAACACAAACCAAAGCCCTAAGTGGAAAAGTAGCAAAAATCAACTTACTCCAAACATATCGAAGCTTATACTCAAAAAGGTCGCAAACGGTATTTTGAACTCAATGGAAGTGGTCTCGAGTCCTAATTCGACTGTTTGCAAAAAGTAGCTTTTCGGACCAAAATCCGACGAACGACGAAATATTTAAATAAAATATTTAAATATAAAATCGATAAATATGCGGGTAGTTACAGTTCGTATCCCTCAGGATGGAGTGCTTCGAATCCACGAAGTTGCTCTACTTCGAATCCATCCTATCACAACAGCTTCGTATCGATCGACCAAGGCTCACTATGATCGATACGAGCAGACTTCCATTCGAATCGATGTGTGGAGAAATTCGCTCGAACCCACCAAGTCAAAACAGTGAAAAACACGGAGTCGACCCAGTAAAACTCGGAGAAAAAACTGGATCAACTCGGGTAGCGCGCGCCACGTCAACGCCTTCACTCACCAGGCCATCGATTCGAAGGGGATCGATTCGAACGGAGCATATCAACCAGAAATACGATCTTGAATCGATCATAAGTCGAGATCCACAAATCCAAATGCTATGAAATTTTCACAGAAGCTTGAACACGTGTTGAAGAATGTCCACACCAAATTTCAGCTCAATTGGATGATTTCTTGATCGATTCGAATGGACTTCGAATCGATCCCAAAGTGGGCCCGGATTTCCTGAAAGCGGGCATGTGGGCCACCTCACGTACCAGAACTGGTCTCCCGAATTTTTAGGCAAAATATCTGCCTCCTACACCTATAAATAGAGCCCGTGGTCATTCAGAAAAGGGGTCGGACAATTTTAGGAGCTAAAGAGCGCCCAGACTCTGCCAGATTTACTCAGAATCACCACTGCTTCCTTAGATTTAGATTATAATCATATAATAAATTGTACTACATCAGAAGAAATTGTAATCATCAAGTGAACATCAATAAAATCATCAACTTCAGAGTGGACGTAGGCAAGATCGCCGAACCACTATAAATCCTGTGTCATTTACTGCTTTCATCTAATTTTTCTGAGAGTTCTTCATTTTTATTTCTTTACATATTTGATATCTGTGATCTGTGATTGGGAACTGGTGCTTTCACAACATTCGGGGTTTGTGACCAATTTTGGCAAAAACACTCAATATCGGGTGGTGGCCATGCCAGAGCTCGATATTGGGATGCAATGGGTGGTGGCCTTGCCAGAACTCATCTTAGGAGTACTTGAGATTTGATATATGTATTTTGTTTTTGTTACCTGCCAGGCATGTTGGCATCACCTTATGTATGTGATATATACATTCACATGTGTGCTCTCCTCTATTCGTAGAGGATCACACATTTTTCTCAAAAAAATATCCTTTTGTTCTCCTAGGACAAATGATAGGTAGATCCGTCCACTTAAACGGTCAGGAGGTGATCTCTGCTCCTATGTATTGTCTGATTATTTTCAAAAGAACCAGGGTTGAGTTTTCCTGAAATATCGAAAGTTTTTTCAAAGAGACCAGGATCAGATACGTATAAATTATCCGAAAACCACTCTGATCCAACTCAAGTGTTTCAAACTGAAGATATCTTGAAGATGATTGAAGACGGTGCTTTTGAAGTAAGGGCTACTTGCTACTAATCATGAGGGTAATTCCAAAATGGATGTAGTGGTGGTAGTGCCTTTTGTTTCGTTCAGACCCAGAATGAACTTGTATGGATAAATGCTGGCACTACATTTTTGCTTGGAGGACGGTGTTAGCATTCCAAGATGGTTGCTATATAAAAGGCGATCGTAGTCGCAAGCCTCATCAACCCAGAAATGACTAAAATCAAAGGATATGCTTCAAGGCTATGTAGTTCGCTACCATTAGGGAATGGTCATCATCCAATCTAGATCGATATTTTAGATCATGTATGCTCGGGGCCCATTTGGTTGTTGATCCCAACCAAGGTGATGACATATTCGGTGCTATCGAGTAAGGGGTTGGGCTGGTCTTGACTCGCAGGGAGTCCATGTGAGGCTCTTGGTGTGTTTTATCTGGAGATGCACTGTGATAGGTGGTACCCCAGTGCCTTGTCATAGTATGGAATCCAATCTTTGATACAAGCCATTACGCTTTTGATTGTGCCCAACTATGTTAGAATGTGAGATGCAAGCATTTCAGCTATTTTATATATTTACTTTGAAACCTTAGACATTAATATAATATCACTAGATTTTATATAAAAGTGTTTTAGTTATCATAAGGTAAAAACCTGTCCATGTTTATGTGTGGCATGGTCTTACGAGATACCTTTGATTTTAAAAGATTTTACAAGTTATAATAAATTAATTCCTTGTGATTTGAGTTTCTCACGCTGGTTTTACTAGACTGATCCGAGTGTTATTTTTCTTATAATGCTCGGGCCAGCCTGAGCATATTTTCCAGATTTAGCTAGATCCTTAGGAGCTTTCAGGTGACGAGCTGGATTCTCCAAGACGTATTCACATACCTTATATTCTTCTGCTATTTTTATTTGTTTTGTTTTTGTCTATATTTATCAGCAATTGTAAGGACATGCTATTATTACTGCCCAGACTGATAATAGGTTAATGTACTCTGATGATGTGTATAATAAATATAATTTCTTTTTGTAAAGACTTGTTCATATAATATATTACTCGTTACATTTTGTGAGATTATGTTCTTTCATTTTCTTTATTTCACCCCTAATGACCTGTCTTTCGAACACTTAAATGATCGGCACACGAATACCAAAGATGTATTAAGTGTCATCTTTAGGTTTAAGAAAGGCAGATCGTTACACAGCTGCCCTTCCTGATTCAGTTCTTCTTCCAACATGTTTTCTAGTAAACTTTGGCCAGAAATTGGAAACCTACAGTTTCCTTTCTCTTTTGAAGCTGACATCAAATTCTGGGCCTAACATGTAATCTTGACTAAGTTAATGTTATTTATAATCTTTAATTTTCTTTAGTATTATGGTAAGCCAAGTCTAAAAAAATTGCGGTAGCAGCAATTTTACTGATATACGTAGGCTAAGGAATATACCTTTGACTTTTGCTCTAGGCGTACCTAAACCTCCTAATTTGGCAGCTCAAGATGCCCAGTCTAGTTATGCCTTCACCATCGCTGGTTGCCGTGAATGGGATTGACAAAGGGCAGATCTGATATCTGCTTGCCATGATGTATTTTGATATGGCGGCTGCCGAAGCAAAATAGGGTTAGTTGGCGCTATGTTTGCTCAGTTAAAGCTTTAAGGCTGGGTGTTTTATTTTAGAAAGTATGTGCTCAGATGGAGCTTTGTGCCTTAAAACCTAATCATGTTAGGAGAAGGGGTTCAAGAAAGAAAATGTTGTTTGGCTCGGAATTAAATAAACGAAATGGGTAAGAAACCGATCCAGTACCTTGAGTTCCGCCCAAACCCTGAAAAGCGGTTGTTAGAGCATGGAGTGGATTTTTAGCGCGAGGAACCAGGAAATATTTGGAAGGTATCGTCCATTGAACCAATTGTAAATCTATTTTATGTTAAAAGGCTTTTTTAAAATAGTTCAAGCATTAAACCGTTTTTAAAGAACTACTTAAGTGTTGTTTTCATAATACCGTATAGAAGATCGTATAAGGTATATTACACTAGCGCAACTGTATAATGGTGGAAACCAACCGTCAGATTATATAATTTAAAAAATATTTAGTTTGGTATTTTATTGATTTTAGTTAAATATTAACCGACCGTTAGAGAGATTTGCCTAAAGTCAGTTGCCCAAAATCAAATAGTTTGAATCGCAAAAAAAACATGAATACTGTCTCACCATGATTTTCTAAATTACACGATTTTAGATTTTTCTTCCTCTTTCTTCAGTAACATCTCTATTTTTCTCTAAAAAACTCCACTTCAAATTTTCCATATTCCAGATACAAAATCTTATTGGTTGAACTTTTGAATCAAAACATACAAAATCCTATGTAACAACCCTAATTTTGATTAATATTATTTAGGATATTTAATAGGATAACTTAAATAAAATAATGTGGAATGTTAAGGAGATTGAGATTTGATAATTAGTAAAGGTCGAGCCTTAATTAATGAATTAATGAGATTAATTAGACATTAATAAGAAGGAGGATATGAGGATGGCAAAATAGGAAAGAAGCATATTTCCTTAACTTAAACATTCCTATTCTCATTCCTCCCTCACTTCACTCTTACAAATGAATTTCATAGAATCAAGGCCGCCATTAACAAGGATTTCAAGAGAAGAAAAGTTAGAAAAGCAAGATTAAAGCTTAGGGGAATCAAATCAAATACAAGTCTCGACATTCTTAAACCATTCAAGGTGAATAATAGTTATGCATTTCAATTTTTAATTGTTATTTTCGGTTTTAAGTATAGGTCTGATTGTTTTGATGTTATTATGTCATGTTTTAAATAATTGGATGGTTACATGTTATTTGATGAATTTATATGATTTATTATGGAATTTATTGATATGTTTGAGTTGGAAAACCTATCATATGACACCAAAATGACTTGAAATTTGGATATGATGTTAGAAACATTATTTTAGAAATGTTTTTTAAATTTCATAATTTTCTGATAACGTATGAATATTCTATGATTTACTCAAGGGAAGAAAATTGGCTATTTCGGGTTTTAATTATTAAAAATAATTAATTAAATTTTTTGGCCCCAAAGTTTTTATACGTTAAAGAATATAATAAAATGGATTTATTATGATTTTTGGGGATTTTTCCTAGGTGTTTATGAAAGGTTATAAAATTATTAAGCTAGAAGGGCTTAATTATTATATTAAGATATCAATATAAGATTAAAAGGTTTGTAATTTTGGAAATAATATACCTACTTTAGATCATTTTTTTGAAAATTTTTTAATAAAGAAATATGTAATCTAATGGTATTTTGACAAATACAAGGAGTTGGTAAAAAGAAACTACTTTCAATGGCAAAATAGCAATTTTCATGTTAATTGCGATAGTCTCACACCGAAGTCGTCGTCGTCGCCTTCCACCTCTTCGTGTTCATGGTCTTCATGGCCAACCAAAGGAGATACAAATGATATCAACTTCGGTAGATATGGAATGGATCGGCGTGGTTTGGGAAGCATAGTAGCAAAGTCAACATCACGACTTCGACGATTAGCGTTCCCACATGGTTTAAGTGCCGCATTTTATATAAAAGAGGCATGTTGTCAACGTTGCCGACCCTATTGTTTTTAAAGTAAACCATAGCGGCGCTAATGATGCCTCATAGTTTGATAACGACTCCGGAAAGCAATGAATCTATGTTTTATCACTTCGACTTTATTCTTTGTTGTATGTTTTCGAAGACGGCTATGGTGCCGCTCTTATTGACTTCGGCTCTAATGAAGCCGCTTATTTTCCTTAAGGCATTGATGCCGAGATTTATCTATGCCAACCCTATTCTTGTGAGGTTTTATAATATGTTATACGAAGTGGATGACTTCGATTATATACGCTTATGTTTATAAATAAAAGATTTTAACATATTTTATATTGAAGAGGGGCGATGACCCCAAGTGGCGATAATGACGCTGAGATTTATCAACATATAAGGTTTTATTATTTTGGCCTATGTTTTAAGGGGTAAAGACCCTCATCGGCAATATCCTTGTCGTGTTTTATTAGTATAAAAATTTTATATTGTTTTGGCGCTATAGCATATGGTTTCGAAGTGAGATAACTTCCAAGTGATTTCGAGATTCATCAATAAATTTTTATTAAAGCATATATCATGGCATAAATATTATGAAATAAAGTAAATGGCTATATTTTTTGTTTTAAATACGATTTCAAGAGTTAAATCATTTATAAAAAAAGTGTTTTCAAGGAAATAGAAAAGAGTATTTATCCTTGGATTTTACTAAATAAATTATTATTCTTATCACTTTTGGATAGATTGTGATAGGATGAATTGACTCGGAGATTAGAAAAATGAACTGTCAGAGAATCCATGTATGAATTGAAAATTTCATTTATTGAAACATTTACAATTCCCTCCTTTATAACCTTCCCTCTTTAATTCCTAATTGAATCTCATTAAATCCTCTCCTCCTCATCATGTATGATCAGCCATAAAAGAGGCAATGTGGGCCTCTAATATTTCCGAAAATCACTTAGAAATTAATCTATTTAAATCCAATTTGAATACTTTATTGATATATATTGGTACGTGCATATATACTTTTATATATACACACTTTATTAAATATTGATGGTATTCAAACATATTAAATAAAATTTAATAATTAATATTTTTTTTGAAAATAAGAGAGGTACTTTATTCAAGCAGAGCATTCATTATGATTCTCGAGGGGTCGAACTCTTTACCTCTAGAACTTTTGTCTAAAGCGCCATACCTCTAACCATTCAAGCTAGAGGTACTTGACTTAATAATTAACAATTCATAAATATGAGTTAAGTTACAATGATTATGATTAATAAATCATGTGGTTTTTCAAAGTATTCATTATCATGGTTATGCGACTCACAGGTGTATATTCGGCCAGTGATTAGTATCGAATAATTCGAATATTAACATTCACACACCACCTTAGCTAATGGTGTGACATTTTGGCTAAATTTATCGCTTATATATTTTTTGTAAAATCCAACTTTACTATTATAAGTGGTATCCGGTAGTACTCTTCTACACTATATCACATTAGGACTTATGGAATTTGGCTTTTGGTCAAAATTCCAACATCGTCCAATTCAACTTGGTTAATGCAAACATAAAATCCTTGGTTTAGTGATAACATTTATTATTAACCGTACTGCTCTAGAAAGAGTCTTTAACTTTGAGTTGATTAAAATTGATCGTGATACTAACCTTATATAACTAAGGAGACGAATTCTCTATTGAGTAGTGTTTTACTTCCAATGCTTCAACTCAGACCTAACCATAGTCGTTCGACGGACGTCATGCCATAATTTAAATATAACCAAAGTGGAGGATAAATTGAAGTTCAATAGTATTCTCAAGTTGAAAGAACTGTAATATCGTCACTGTGAGATTCTCTGTTTGACCTTAGTTATAATTGCCAACAGACAACTCTCAAGTGATTCATTTCATAGTTATCCAATAACTATTAGTACGTAACCCCTTTGTGCCCCCCAACAATCATGGGTAATACACTGCCTAACATATGGAGAGTGTTATGCACTCTAGTCTTAATAGATGTATCGATATCCTATCTTGAAACATCTTGACTTGGAATATTTAAAATAATATATTATTTTTAATGCGATAAATTTCTCATGATTACAATACATTGTAATTGCTATCACATAACATATCATTTAAGGATTTTCTATTTCATATATTTTAAATTAATTACTTAATTAATTATATCATAATATAACAAGTATATAATAGAATGAAAACACCTTTTATTTTGAATAAGATTGGTTATCGAGTTAGATACATGTAACAAATTACATAATTTTCCCTAGGGCATACCTCTAACTCTATCATTAATAAACATCATATACAAATGTAAATAAGTATACACATGAAGATATGTTGCCTTAGACTCACACGTCGATTTAAACGTCTCCTAGGTATCAAATCTGCTCCCAATGTTGCTATTAAATGGTGTGTCACCACCGGATTTGACTACATCTACTTTGTATTGATGTGAATGGAGTTTGGTAATGTGGGGTTTGGGTGATGATATGGTCTCTAACAATGGTTATAGGATAAAGAAAAGTTAAGTAAAAAAGTGGAGGCTAAGGGTTGATTTTGTAGAGAGAACTTGAGAAAATATCTAAATTTTTCTCTCCAACCAATTCAAACAGAAAGCCCTTCCTTTTGCCCCTTATTTGGGCAGCCATGGACTAGGTCATTGATGGAACAAACAATACAAAAATACATTAGTAATTTATACAATTTAAATCCAATTTAAATATATTGGTATCATTTATCGATACGTACATATATAACTTCTACATACTTACACAATTAACAACACCCTAAACTCTTCAATAGGCTACTCCATTTTACTAAATATGCCTCATATAAGAAATATAAAAATAATTAATGTTTCTCAAATATCAATTAATTTAATTAATTTATAACTATTATAAATGAATTGAATCGAGCGGTGTTTCGAAGATTGAATAAATTCAGTTGTTTAACTTATATATATGAATTTAGCTTGCAATTAATGTTCAACAATTCAAATATTATTGTTCTCACTTCACCTAGCCTAGTGGATTAATAATTTCACTTAATTCATTACTTACAGATCTCATTGATTAGATCTAATTTTACAATTTAAGCGGTACCTTTTAGTAATGATTATTCACACATGTTCTCTTCATTAACACTATATCACTTTAACATGTATGGAATCTGGTGTTTGCTCAAACGTTGGACAAACATCTCTAAACCTGATTTTTTAGTTAAGTTTCATTTATTTTGATTGATTTGGGTGTTTTTAAATGTTCCAACATGCGATGGAGTGAATTTCAGCAAGTGCAGAGACAGTTCAAAGTTTGGAAAGCGGATAAGGAAAGTAAATAACACAGAGTTTTTATAGTGGTTCAGCCCGAATGTGCCTACATCCACTTTCCATCTTATTATGCTCTCTTTGATTTGGTTACAAGTACAAGATATATTCGAAAAGAGTAAAAACTTTAAGTAGCCGAAGTGATGGATTTTCAGCAGGGTTTTCTCTCTTTTTCTCCAAAATTATGTCCCCATTGTTGTTGAGAAGCTCCGGTATTTATATAGTGGAGTTTTGAAGTTTGGAGGAGAAGTTATAGCTTCCTGAGTTTGGTTCAGCATTTGAGGGACAGTTGGACCGGCATTTAGGTTAGGAAGTTTGCTTTGGTTCGGTGATCCTTACTTGCTTTGGTTCGGTGATCCTTACTTGCCGGTCCAAAAATTTGATTCGGCATGTTTGTCATACTGGACCATATGTTTGGTCCGGCAATGGATGTGTTGTGCCGAACCAAATACTTGGTCTGGCATATCGGAGAATGCCAGACCAAATGTTTGGTTCAACATCTCTAAGGATAGCGGACCAGATATTTGGTCCGGTATACCATAGGATGCCAGACCAAATATCTGGTCTGGCATGCCAGTCCATATGTTTGGTTTGGCACTTTGGCAAATGCCGAACCAAGCATCTAGTCCGGTAATTCTGTTTCCTATACCCTTGTCTACCTTTCCTGCCTTCTTTCTTTGCTCGCCAGAAAATCGAGCCAACACTTGCCCCCCAAAGTATGCTGTGTAACTACACAACATGCTTTGTTTTGGTCCGGTATCGAGCTCCTACCTCTGAATGACAACTTGCGACTATTCGTCTTCCTTCCTTCTTCTTCTTTAAATATCGTCTTCCCCTTTCTATTTTTCTTTCTACCTCTTTAATCAAAATTTTCTAATTAAACTTCGATCGATTGAGGTCAGATTCTAGCTTGCTTATATCACTCGAATCCGAACATCTTTGTGCCTTCGCTGCTCGAGGTAAGCCGATTTAAATTGATTGCTCGGCCTAGGGGTTTAGGGCTTTGATTTTTTGTTTTGTACGGCTTAGAGGAATTGAGTCTATTTTCCTTACGAATTTCTTCTGGCATAGAGGACTTGAGTCCATTTTCTATATGTACATCTTCTTTGTAAACAGGAGATAGTCGAGTATATGGTGAACCGGGACTAGTGAGTATGGGTTTTGGTGTGAGTTTCAAAGAGGGGATAAGTATTTAGCCTTGTTGCACTAATACTGTCGTTCATGGTACTTGAGTTTGCTATTGGTATGGGCTCAAGTGGCTGTATTCTTATTTTCTAGTATAATGTTTGAACTGAGGAGTCTCTTTTTTTATCAGGATAAGCTAGCATAGGCCTAGAGAATAAATACTGTCTAGGCAAGGCCATAGGAGGGTATACTTCGGGTTAGCAGTTGGTGTGTGGTAAGTTTGGTTCGGCATTCGGCATAGGGTAATGTCGGACGAGATAGGCCGAACACATGGTCTGTGGTTATGCCGAGCCAAAAGCGGGTTTCTCATGAGATGGCTGGGTTTGGGGTATTGACGCAGCGGATTAATCAAAACGATCTTCAATCGGTGAAAGTAGTAATCGGTGGATTGGAAGATACTGAAATGCCCAAATTCGTTGATCCGAACATACCGAATTCTAGCTATCTCTGACTCGTTGATCCGAAGATACCGGGAAAGAGATCTACGATTCTTCGACGTTGATCTTGCGCACAAGATACCGTGAATCGGCTTCAACAAACGATGATTCGAGCGCACTCGAATGACGTAAGTGGAGATAGGAGATACACTCGACTACCAATTGAATTTGAGAGCACAAAGCTAACAAAAGAGAATTTTATTCAATATTCAACAACCTTTACAAAATGACTCCACTTGCCTATTTATAGGCTACAACAATTACAACAGGAAAATGACAACTCTTAGGTCGTGAGCGACCTACAACCTAAGCTCCCGCGACCTAAAAACTTATGCGATTTAACATAGTTACATCACAAGACCCATTATACATGCTTCTTAACAGACACGACTTAGTATAGGTCGGCTGCGACCTAAAGTATTACAACATAAGAAAATACAACACCTTACAACGTCTTACATAGGTCGTACACGACCTAAGTACACACTCAAAAGACAGACGACATACGACTTAACAAATGAACGGCATCTGGAGCTCCGCGACCTAAGAATGAACGGCATCCCTTCATTAGCGACCTAACAGAAGCGCTTTAGAAAATCTTCGCGACTTAAAGTTTCCCGCGACTTAAATCAACGGCATAGGATAAAGCGGCATAACAATCTACGGCTACAAGCTTCAGCGACTTAAGAACATATGGCATTCTAGATCAATGACTTAAGGAAATCAATGGTCTTCATACTTCAGCGACTTAAAGAATGGACGGCATCCGTAGCTTTGCGACCTAAAATAGATGGCTTCAGAAACTTCGCGACCTAAGCCTTGCGACTTAAGACGTCGCGACTTATCTTCCCAGATTACCCAGCGACCTATCATAGGTCGTGACCTTTTCTTGCGACCTAGTATAGGTCGAATCAAAACTCCGCGACCTAACTCCTTGCGACCTAACTTAGGTCGTAACGTCTTCCTGCGACCTATCATAGGTCGTGACTTGTTAGGTCGTAGCACCCTCTTAGCTCGTTCCAGCGCTCTATTTTCCCACTCGCTAAGTAGTACACGAGTTAACAACATGTTAGGTCGTTCCAGTATCTCGTTAGGTCGTTGGAGCGACCTAAAGGCCTTGTTAGGTCGTATGCGACCTAATACTTCACCAAATTGGACTGTGCAACCACTCTTCTCAGCATCACTCGCTCCCCCCTCTAACTCCTTAGGTCGTGAGCGACCTACACACTCCTTAGGTCGTGAGCGACCTAAGCCTTTAACTTTCTGCACTGCATCATCCTCCCCATGTTGAGAAAAATTCGACCTCGAATTTGCACCCTCATCTTCTACAATAGACTCATCGCCATGATATGGTATAAGATGTTTAACATTGAAAACATCAGAAGTGTATACATCTTCCGGCAACTTCAACTTATAGGCACTCTCATTAATTCGTTTCATGATTTCTACAGGACCAATTTTCCTGGCTTTCAACTTGTTATAAGCGCCCACCGGAAAACGATCTTTTGTTAACACTGCATAAACCAAACCACCTTCCTGAAATTCAACACTTCTTCGTTTCAAATCTGCAGATTGTTTATACTTTTCATTTGCTTTCTCTAGTCGTTCTTGAATGATTTTATGACACTCCGTCAGCCCTTCAACAAAATCAGCAGCTTTCTTAATTGTCCCCTTTGAGTGTGGTATCGCTGTTAAATCCAATGTCCTTTCGGTAAGCTCGAATAGACAATCTGGAATGGACTGAACCCCGTACTTCGATTCACAGCATGATTATGAGCAAACTCTGCCTGGCATAACTTCACATCCCAATTCTTCAGATTATCTTGAACGAGACACCTTAACAAGTTTCATAACGATCTGTTTACCACCTCAGTCTGTCCATCTGTCTGTGGATGATAAGCACTACTAAACTTCAGCTTCGTTCCTACCATCTTCCACAAACTTAGCCAAAAATGACTCAGGAAACGTGTATCCCTGTCTGATACAATCGATTCTGGCAATCCATGAAGTCGATATATCTCTTTGAAAAACAACTGAGCAACATGAACAGCATCCGTCGTCTTCTTACAAGCGATAAAATGTGCCATTTTCGAGAATCGGTCAACTACCACATAAATGGAATCATTACCACGCTGTGTTCTCGGCAACCCCAACACAAAGTCCATACTCACATCAACCCATGGTTTAATTGGTACAGGTAACGGCATATATAACCCAGCATTAGTTGCCGTTCCTTTCGAAACCTAAAAAATATGACAACGCTCCACAAACCTTTCCACCTCTTTCCTCATTGATGGCCAAAAGTAGGACTGTGAAATCAACTGTAAGGTACGGTCTCTCCCAACATGTCCCTCTTCGTGTAACTCCTTGATAATCTTCATTCTCAGACTACCCTTCGGTATGCACAATCGATTTCCTTTGAACAGAAAACCATCTATCATTATAAACTCATCCGTCTTCCCTGCATCGTCCCTTTCAACAAATTTCTTAAAATAAGAGTCTTCTGCAATCTGCTCTGGTAATAATTCAAAACCAGTCACCTCAACTTTCATTGTCGTCAACAAATGACTCCTCCTACTTAAAGCATCAGCCACTCGATTCGTCACCCCTGACTTGTGTTTAACAACGAAAGTAAACTGTTGCAGATATGCAATCCATGATGCATGTCTTGCTAAAATCTTATCTTGCCCTTGCAAATGCTTCAATGCTTCATGATCAGTATACAGAACAAACTCCTTCTGAAATAGATAGTGTCTCCAGTGTTTAATAGATTGTACAACAGCATAGAATTCCACATCATACGTACTGTACCTCATCTTCGCTCCTGACAACTTCTCACTAAAATACGCAATTGGACGTCCCTTCTGACTCAACACTCCTCCAATTCCAACCTTGGATGCATCAGTATGTAGTTCAAACACTAACTGAAAATCTGGTAATATTAGAATTGGTGCAGACGTCAAAAGTTCTTTGATTTGCTCAAAAGCAACCCCGGCTTCCTCCGTCCATGCAAATTGTTTACCCTTCATGCAATCAGTAACAGGTGCCATCACACTACTAAAGTGTGGTATAAACCTTCGATAGAATGAAGCCAACCCGTGAAAACTACGAACTTCCGTTATCGTCTTGGGCTGCGGCCAATCTCTAATTGCTTCGACTTTACTTTGGTCAACCTGTATTCCTTTTTCCGATACAACAAATCCCAGAAATAAAACACTATGCATCATGAACATGCATTTCTTCGTTGCAGCATAGAATTGTTCTTGTCGCAATACCATCAGCACTTCTCTAAGATGATTCAAATGTTCCTCTGGACTCCCACTGTAAATCAGAATATCATCAAAATACACCACCACAAACTTCCCAATGAACGGTCAAAAAATCTGATTCATCACCCTCATAAAAGTACTCAGTGCATTGGATAAACCAAATGGCATGACCAACCATTCGTATAGACCCTCCCTGGTTTTAAAAGCAGTTTTCCACTCATCGCCTGGTCTGATACGAATTTGATGATATCCGCTCTTCAAATCAATCTTCGAAAAAATAGTAGCTCCGCTTATTTGATCTAACAAGTCATCCAACCTCGGCATTGGAAATCTATATCTCACCGTAATCTTATTCAATGCTCGACTGTCAGTGCACATCCTCCACGTCCCATCCTTCTTGGGTACCAATAAAGCTGGTACAGCACAAGGACTCAGACTCTCCTGCACACGCCCCTGCTCAAGCAATTCCTCTACCTGCCTCCGCAACTCTTCATGTTCCTTCGGACTCATTCGATAATGGGGTCTGTGTGGCAACACAGCACCTGGAACAAGATCTATCTGATGTTGTATATCCCTCAACGGTGGCAACTCCGTTGGTAACTCCTCTGGAAATACATCGTCAAATTCTTTCAAAACTGGTTTAACTTCTTCTGGAATTTCAACTTCTTCACTGCTTTCTCGTCCAATCAACAAAAACACTTCAGGTTCCTCTTCAACTTCTTTAACAAACTCCTTTAAAGTCAATAAAGTTTTCAGTTCTTCAATCTCTTCCGACTTACTTTCTCCTTGTGGTCTCTTCTTCGGAACTAGGATAATTTTCGTGCCTTCAAACATAAAACTGTAGCTATTGGTCCGACCGTCATGTTGTACTGCTCGATCATACTGCCATGGTCTTCCCAATAATAAGTGGCAAACATCCATCTCTACTACATCACACCGGATTTCGTCTTTGTATTTCTTCCAAATAGAGAATGGAACACGAACTCGTCTATCCACTTTTACTTCTCCTCCTTTTCTCAACCATGCTAACTTGTATGGACTCGGATGTTTCTCTGTCTTCAATTTCAACTTTGTCACAGCTTCGGTTGAAATAATATTATCACAGCTTCCTGCGTCAATCACAAACTTACACACCTTCCCCAGAATAGTACATGTTGACTGAAAAATATTACTTCTCAACCAACTAGCTTCCTCCTGCTTCGGTGTTAAACACGATCTCCTCAGCATTAGATTACAACCTTCATCTCCTGACGCAATATCCTGTTCATCTTCCGCAACTGGACTAGAACACTCCCCTTCAACATCCTCATCTTCAACTTCTACAATCATGGTTCGTTTCTTCGGCTTTGGACACTCACTGCTTTTATGACCCAATTCCTGACAATTGTAACATTTGAAACTATTGTTAACCCTTGCCTTCTCAGCCTCCTTCACTACTGGTCTACTGATAGGTTTAGAAACATTAGAACTTCCACCAACACTCTTCGCTTGATTGTTAGAATTAGTAAACACACCACTTCCTCGTCGTCCCTGTTTCTCCCAAGCCAACGCTTTCTGATGTGCTTCCGCTACAGATCTCGGATCGAACATATTAACCATATCCTGAATCTGCATTCGCAATCCTCCAATGAATCTAGATGTTAGCTGCTCTTCCGTTTCCATAATATCATTCCTTGCAATAAGTTGATAGAATTCATCAGCATAGTCATTCACAGATTTCGTCCCTTGTCTCAAGTTTTGCAAACGTTGATACATCAAAGATTGATAATTGTAAGGTAAAAACGTTGCTTTCATCAATTTCTTCATCTTCTCCCAAGATTCAACTTTTGACTTCCCCATACGTTCGCGTGTAAACTTGGTTTGCTGCCACCATGCCAAAGCTCTACCCCTCAACCTTGTAGCAACCAACTTCACTCTACGATGTTCTGGAACTTCTTTGAAATCAAAAATTTCTTCAACATTAGCCATCCAATCTAAAAACTCCTCAGCCTGCATACCACCTTTGAATTCTGGAATTTCTGTCTTCATCCCAGATTCCCACTTGTGATCGTACTCCGACTGATTCCTTCCTTGGCCTCGTCCTTTTCCTCGAACACTACCACCATCATACTCTTCTTCAAAGTCAGATGTATATCGTTGTCTATCTCGTCCACCCACATCTCTACTACCTTCACGTCTACCACCATCATCCCTTCTATCTACATTCCTCCGTTCACGATCATTCACGTTCCTCCCACGCCCTTGATCATTTTCAACACTTCTGTCTCGATTGGAATGTGGCGAGACTCTACTTCCCCCATGGTTAGATTCAGGTGAAACCCTTCTCCGATTTTGATTCATCTCCGTCATAAGCTTCTCTAACCGGCCAATTCCTTCGTTAAGCTTTTCACTAAAGTTTTCATTGATTCTTTGCTCCATCTCATCAGCCTCTTCTCTTCGATACAAAGCTTCTACGTTTTGGTGGCGATTAGCTCTTCCTGGCGGCATACTTGAAAATTTCACAACTCTTCAACACTTCAAAATTCAAACACAATTCGGACTTTGATCCAAAATGAAACGGATCGAAAACTTCCACTTTGTAGCAAATCGCGATGAACACGATGGACAAAGTTTCGGCCTCCAATTCAAATCCGATCAAACAACTTCGAACAATGATGAACACTTCTTACTCTCGGCCGTGATAAACACAAACTCAAATCTTCACTTCAAGCTCGGCAAATCACTTCAACTTCTAAATGAATAGGCTCCAAGTCTCGATCTAGCTATGATTGGCTAGAATAAGCTCTGATACCAAAACTGACGCAGCGGATTAATCAAACCGATCTTCAATCGGTGAAAGTAGTAATCGGTGGATTGGAAGATACTGAAATGCCCAAATTCGTTGATCCGAAGATACCGAATTCTAGCTATCTCTGACTCGTTGATCCGAAGATACCGGGAAAGAGATCTACGATTCTTCGACGTTGATCTTGCGCACAAGATACCGTGAATCGGCTTCAACAAACGATGATTCGAGCGCACTCGAATGACGTAAGTGGAGATAGGAGATACACTCGACTACCAATTGAATTTGAGAGCACAAAGCTAACAAAAGAGAATTTTATTCAATATTCAACAACCTTTACAAAATGACTCCACTTGCCTATTTATAGGCTACAACAATTACAACAGGAAAATGACAACTCTTAGGTCGTGAGCGACCTACGACCTAAGCTCCCGCGACCTAAAAACTTATGCGATTTAACATAGTTACATCACAAGACCCATTATACATGCGGCTTAACAGACACGACTTAGTATAGGTCGGCTGCGACCTAAAGTATTACAACATAAGAAAATACAACACCTTACAACGTCTTACATAGGTCGTACACGACCTAAGTACACACTCAAAAGACAGACGACATACGACTTAACAAATGAACGGCATCTGGAGCTCCGCGACCTAAGAATGAACGGCATCCCTTCATTAGCGACCTAACAGAAGCACTTTAGAAAATCTTCGCGACTTAAAGTTTCCCGCGACTTAAATCAACGGCATAGGATAAAGCGGCATAACAATCTACGGCTACAAGCTTCAGCGACTTAAGAACATACGGCATTCTAGATCAACGACTTAAGGAAATCAATGGTCTTCATACTTCAGCGATTTAAAGAATGGACGGCATCCGTAGCTTTGCGACCTAAAATAGATGGCTTCAGAAACTTCGCGACCTAAGCCTTGCGACTTAAGACGTCGCGACTTATCTTCCCAGATTACCCAGCGAACTATCATAGGTCGTGACCTTTTCTTACGACCTAGTATAGGTCGAATCAAAACTCCGCGACCTAACTCCTTGCGACCTAACTTAGGTCGTAATGTCTTCCTGCGACCTATCATAGGTCGTGACTTGTTAGGTCGTAGCACCCTCTTAGCTCGTTCCAGCGCTCTATTTTCCCACTCGCTAAGTCGTACACGAGTTAACAACATGTTAGGTCGTTCCAGTATCTCGTTAGGTCGTTGGAGCGACCTAAAGGCCTTGTTAGGTCGTATGCGACCTAATACTTCACCAAATTGGACTGTGCAACCACTCTTCTCAGCATCACTCGCTCCCCCCTCTAACTCCTTAGGTCGTGAGCGACCTACACACTCCTTAGGTCGTGAGCGACCTAAGCCTTTAACTTTCTGCACTACATAAGGTATGGATTCAATTGGGCTAGATAATAGGTGGTTCCCATGCACATTTTAACTTCCATTTATGATTTGGACCTGCGCTTGACTTTTATTTTCTTGCACAGGAATATGTCTTCTGGTGGCGAGCTCTGTTCTAAGTTTGCGGCTTCACAGCCTGCCGAGGTTGGTCCCTCTTCTTCTGATGCTTCAGTCAATCCTCCCAGGCAACCCAGTTCTGCTTACTCTTTAGTCGAAGGCTACGCTCCTAATCAACCACTAGTTAGGCCTTTGGAGTTTTATCCCAGCGTGTTGACGATAGATAAGCTGAACTCTATAGCTCCTTCATTTGGGATAGATCGCCGAGACATGATATTACCTGGTCCAGATGATAGAGCATGTTTTCCTCCAGGCGGGTATATAGCATATAGAAAGTATCATTGTATGTGCAGCGTGATTCCCCCGCTTACCAACCGGATTGCTAGCTTTGTGATCTTGAAAGTCGCTCCCATGCAACTTCAGCCGAACTCTTATGTTATCCTGACATGCTTATACCTGATATTCATGAAGCGGTATCGGAGACCCCTCACCCATAGAGAGATCGGATATTTGTATAACGTGAGGAGTTATCGGAAGGGGAGTCCTTTTATCAGTTTAGAGTCCACCCAAAAATTCAAACCCGTCCTGGATCTATATTCTAAGTTTAGTATGTTCAAGAAGGAATATTTCTTTACACGTGATGATACCGTGGCTCAAAATGCTTTTAATTCTGGTTGTAAGTTATTGTATTATCTTTTCTAAGCTTTCTGTCGACTTGGCTTCTTATTGCTCCATACTTTTCAGGTTGTGTGAAGGCGGTGGAGGATGATGGAAAAAAGATGGCTAAGGAAATATTGGCTAATCTGGAGGTCGAGCAGGAAGCCTCATTCCTACTTCGTGATGTAAGCCTCCGATTCTACAACTTGATCGGACCCAGACAGTCCGTGTACAAGATTAGGCCAAGTTCTGCTGAGAGAGCAGCGGGAGCTGGAAGAGACGGGGGTGATGGAGACAAAGGTAAGGGCCCGGACGAGGAGGGTGGTGTGGCTGAAGCCCCGAAGAAACTAAGACATAAGAAGAGCGCAGTTCGTCCTTCCCGCTCGGGGAAATCACTGTGTATTCAAGATGCTCCTTCCCTTGGCAACGAGGGAGGTTCTCAATTGGGAGTAGAAAGTGAAGAGGAGGAAGGATCGGAGAGCAACTCTGAAGCAACATAATGGGATGTTCATGTATCTCCAGATGTGGATATTATAAGCAACGAGGGATTGGGCATGGATCCTTTAAAGAATGCCGAGGTTGTGCGAGAGTGGCCCGAGCAGTTGGAACAATCTGTGCTGGTCCCAAGGCCGACTCCTACTGTCGATCTTTCCTAGGAGAACGTGGGTTCGGGTGATCTGGGTGGAATACCGGATCTTCCGGCACAAGGTGGAGTGGGAATTGGAGAGGAGTTCGGTCTTTCTCCAGGTACTTTTGATTACTGTATGGATTTTGAGATACTTCTTGAAAACTTTTTGTCTTTCAACGGGTCCCAGCCTTCTCCTGCTCCTCAATCCGATGAAGTCCGATCGGCGTGTGTTCTCCTTCTTTTGAGTGGAGTCCCATCCCTGGATATTCCTTATTTGAGTGAGACCCTGCCCCGGCCATATGATCCAGTCTACCCTAAGGGTTTGTAGTAGCTTGCTGTGTCTTAGTGTCTTGAGCGTTTCGTATTTTTTTATGCTTTCTCGCTTTCTTGGATCTAACGTTGTTGCCCGTATTCCAGGGAAAAGGAGAAACCCAAAGAGGAATAAAGTCTCCAGGCGGCTTGAGCAGTTCAAACGGATGAAAATGACTTCCGTTTCTTCCAAGGCAACTTTTCATGAGGAAAAAACTATGCAAGGGGATATTAGGGAGACCCCATCAGGCACGGATAAGGGAGAGAGCCGTGTGTCATCCCAGAAACATGCGAGGTCCTCGGATAAGGAAGCCACCTCCCCTGGCTCCCAAAATTCCCCCGCCGTCACCGTCACTATCTGATGGGTTCTGAAGTGCACGAAGTTCTAGATGAGTTGGGAGAGGGCAATGTCGATCCTTTTTTCTCGGATTATCAGCAGCCAATGCAGAATCCCTTTGAGAGTCATCTTAATATAAACCCCGACTATGCGGGTCCACGTGCGGCGGATCCTGACACCGAGTTCCTTTTACCTCAAATTCCCTTGGTCCGGATCCTAGATGAGGCGAAGACTCTTAATTTTGCTAACTTGACAACAAGGATGGTCCAGATCACAGATGAGACCAGAAACATTGTTGATTATCAGTCCTATTTGGCCAAAGCTAGTGAAGAAGTTGGGAGTGCCAATGTGCGGTTGCGTCTAGAGATAAAGGACCTTTGCAAGGCTCTCAGGGAGAAAGAGGCTAAGTTAGAGGAAGTCGAAGCATCCCGCGCCTTCGAGATAACAAAGGCCAAGTAAGAGGCAAGGAAAGAGGTTGCCAACCTATGTAAGATGCAAATTGACATGGCTATCAGTTCAGTGGATGAGGCTCGGTAGAAGGATCTAGAGCGAATCCGCTCCTTTAAGGGCAAAGTGAAGAAATCAGAAGAGGCCTTAGCCGAGCTGAAGGAGTCTCGGGGCAAGTGGCAAAAGGAGAAGGACTAATATCAAGCTGAGATCGACAAGTTGAAGGTGGAGCGTGCTCAGTTGAGGAGAGATAAGGAGTGGTACATGAATAAGGTGGTGGCCCTCCAGACCGAAGTCGATAAATCTAGCGATTTTTGTGACACGGTCAACCAGATCCTGAAGGATACTTATTACATGTTCTGGAAACATAGGAACCTTCAGTGGATGGATGACTACCCTCAGGTGATGGCAGAAATCCATGCTCGGCTTATCAAGGAGACCAAGGCTATAGTCGTGCAGGAAGAAGGGCTATGTACAACATTGGGATGGTGAACAGCCAGTTCACAGTGGAGGAGACCAAATCCATTGCCAAGGGGTATGAGTTGCTGGCTGAGGATGAGGATGATGAGGACGGCTTGGATCTCGAGGGGCTTGGTGATCCAAGCCACATCGCCGCAGGTATCTCGTCTTTTTTACTTTAGCTCTGCCATTACCTATTCTAGATTGCAAAACTTATGATTATTTTTACTTGCATCGTGCAGGGATGTCTTCGGGGCAAGTTGGGCCTTCACGGAAAGAAGGCGAGTCTCTCGAGCAATCCGAGCTCTCGAAGGACATGGCTGGAGGGTGCAGGCCAAGCGACAAGGATGTCCCTCCTTCTTAGTCGAGGAGATTTTCTTTCCCCTTTTCTGCATGCATTTTTTGAGGATGTATGGACGTTCTGCATATGTATATAAATATAAGCGATAAGCTTTGTACGGGAAAAATTTAATGTTGTATTGTTCAACTTCTATTTTTTTGTGTGTGTTTATCTGGGATGACTTTTGTGATGTGTGCTTTTTATAGTCTGCTCTGTCTATTTGTGAACTGTTTACGACTTAGTTAATCTTTATAGTGTTTAGAGACGCAGAGAACTATAAAAGCACTGTTATATTCAAGGCCGATCATGAACGATAACTACTTGGGCTAATGCCCGTGTCGTGAGTATTATTCAATTTATCATTGCCGGTGTGTGTAATGCCGGTCGTCAAGTGCGAACTTCAGTTCGCAATTGCCGGCAAGCCGAATGCCAATGATGAACTGCCTAGGCTATAATTTGTGCCTAATTCATGGCTTATGATCGGTTCATTATTGCCGGCTTAGGGGTGCCGATCGTCAGTAGTGAATTGCCAAGGCTTGTTTCGTGCCCTTTATCGTAGCTATCTTTCTTTCACTGCTGCCGTCGAGAGCCTGCGATTGCTCGTAGTAGGAATGGTCATCAGATAAAATAATTAAATGAAAGAACATTTAAATAAGATAAGTAATACGAGACAACAGATTTTTATAGTGGTTCGGTCGAAATATGCCTACGTCCACTGTCTTTCTTTTATTGCTTTGGTACATGTTTCTTTACAACTCAAGAGAAGTAGCGGCAAAGATGTTGGAGATTCCATGATTTCCCAAACACCTCTCCATCTACCGTTGACAAGATGTATGCTCCATTGTGAAGATCTTTATGAATAACAAACCACCCCTCCCAAATTGGATCTAGTGCTCCAGGTCGTGGGAAGACTCGTTTGAGTACCAAGTCTCCTTCTTGCAGCGTTCGAGGCTTCACCTTAGAGTTGTACTGCCTTGCCACTTTCTACCTATGGGCGGCGGCTTTGAGGGCAGCGTCGTTTCTTTTTTCCTCGATCAGGTCAAGTGACATGTTCAAGAGCTCCTTGTTTTCTTCCCGGTTGTAATGTATCCTGCGGTGCGAGGGGACGACTGTTTCGACGGGGAGCATGGCCTCGGTTCCGTATGCCAATGTGAATGGCGTGTGCCATGTCGTGGTCTTATAAGAAGTTCGGTAGGCCCATAAGGCAGTAGGCAGTTCGTCGACCCATGGCCCCTTGGACTATTCTATCATCTTCTTGATTAGTGTCATCAACGCCTTGTTCACTGCTTCGACTTGTCCATTTGCTTGGGGATATGCTACAACCGAGAAGCTTCGGGCAATCCCATGTTCATGGCACCAATTGCAGAATTCTTCACTGTCGAATTGAAGTCCGTTATCCGATATGATTTTCTACGGCACCCCATACCTGCACAGGACATTACGTATTAGGAAGTTTATCACTTTGGTAGATGAAATTTTGTTTAAAGGCTCCTCTTCCACCCATTTGATGAAATAATCCACAGCCACTATAGCGTATGCTGCTTCTCCTTGACCCATGGGGAGTTCTCCGATCAAATCAATTCCCTAGATGGAAAAGGGCTAGGGGATGACTATTTGGATTAAACCGGTAGGTGGCAATCTCGGGATTTTGGCAAATCTTTGACATTTGTCACATTTCCTAGCAAACTCGACAGCGTCTTTATTCAGTGTGGGCTAAAGTATCCATAATGCAGGATCTTTCTGGCTAGAGTTTGCTCTCCGGTGTGGTCGCCGCAACTTCCTTGATGTTTGTTTTTAAGGATATATTTTGCTTTGTTCCTAGCGACACACCTCAGTAGCAATTTGGAAAAGCCACGGCGGTATAACATGCCGTTCTGGATGGTGTAGCGGGATGTCCTCCTCAAGATTCTCCTGACTTCGTTTCGATCTGCTGGTAAGGCTCCTTCTTATAAGTACCTAACGATGGGGGTCATCCATGTCTCCTCCTTGTCTGTGATCGTTGTGATTTGCAGACACTCAAAACTCGGTGCGGATTGTCTCATGATGGGGGTTGCCCCCGACATTGGTTCGGTTCTTATGCTAGCCCCTTTGGCAAGGGCATCCGCCTCTTGATTTTCCCATCGCGGGATGTGTTTTATTACATAGTAGTCCAGCTCATCAAGGAGGGTTTTGTCCTTTTTAAGGTAGGATGCAAGCTTTTGTCCACGAGTTTGGAATTCTCCAAGGATCTGGTTAACAATTAGCTATGAATCGCTATGCACACATATTGATTTAACTCCTATTTCTTTAATGATTTCTAAGACGTCTATTATTGCTTCGTATTTAGCTTCATTATTGGTTGCAGTGAACTCTAGTCTTAGTGTATAGCTTAATTTCCTTCCTCGGGGTGTGACTATTATGACACCTGCCCTCGAGCCGAGCTCGTTCGATGCTCCATCAACGAACATATTCCATTTGACAGTTTCTTATATCCTTGCCATAGCCTCCTCGTCTCGCATTGTGAACATAGCTATGAAATCAGCCAAGGCTTGTCCCTTAATTGCGGTGTGCGGGTGGTAGGTAATGTCGTACTGGCTTAACTCAATGCACCATTTTGACAGTCGCACTGACGTGTCAGGTTTATGTAGGACTTGCCTCAAAGGTTGATCCATTAGAACTTTAATGGAGTGCAATTGAAAGTAGTGTCATAATTTCTTGGATGTTATCAGTAGACAGTAAGCCAATTTTTCGATCTTTGGGTATCTAGCTTCTGCCCCCATGAATCTCTTGCTAATGAAGTATACCGGTCTTTGGATACGATCATCTTCTCATACTAATGTGGCACTTAGTGTGTGGGAGGATACATCTAGGTATAGGTAGAGGCTTTCTCCATTTAGCAGAGTGGAGAGTACCGAAGGCTTCTGTAGGTGTTCTAGCAAACTCCGAAAAGCTGAGTAGCACTCATCGGTCCATACAAATTTTCCTTTGTTCATTTTGAGGGCTTCGAAGAACAGGACGCATTTGTCCGTGGCCTTGGATATAAACCTGCTTAGAGTAGCTACCTTCCCGTTTAGGCTCTGCATCTCCACGTGGCTGGGATTTTGACGTCTTTCAAAGCTTGTATCTTTTCAGGATTCGCTTCTATTCCTCTAGCGTGCACAATGAAACCTAAGAATTTACCCGAAGACACCCCGAAAGAGCATTTCAGAGGATTCAACTTCATTTGGTATTTGCGTAATATTTGGAACATCTCGTCTAGGTGGCTCAAATGATCTGTTGCTCTTCTTGATTTGACAAGCATGTCGTCGACATAGACTTCCATGGAGTGGCCAATCTACTGCTCAAACATCTTATTAACTAGATGTTGATAGGTAGCACCGGCGTTCTTAAGCTCGAAGGGCATGACCTTGTAGCAGTGTAGGTCCAGATCCGTAATGAAGCTAGTATGTTCTTGATTCGGCACATGCATGGGGATCTGGTTGTATCCTGAATATGCATCGATGAATGACAATAACTCATGTCCTGCAGTTCCGTCTACCAGTTGGTCGATTCAGGGCAAAGGAAAACAATCTTTGGGGAAAGCATCATTGAGGTTGGAGAAGTCAATGCAGGCCCGCCATTCCCCATTAGGCTTTTTCACTAAAACTGGGTTGGAGATCCATTTTGGGAAAATGGCTTCGCGGATAAAACCGTTGGCGAGCAGGTTCTTCACCTCTTCGTTAAGAGCAGTCGACTGTTCTATCCCCATGCTTCTTTTCTTTTGTTTGATCGGGATTTTGGCTAGGTCATATTGAGGGAATGACAAGCTACTTCTGGGGATATTCCCACCATGTCTTCGTAGGTCCACACGAATACATCCAAGTTCTTGCGTAGAAATCCTATCAGCTGGATTTTTAGGTTCTGGTTCAACTGAGAACCTACCTTTAAAAGCCTTGTTTTGTCATGTTCGTCTACCATCACATGTTCCATTGCCTCTACGGGCTCAGCGTTGACCTCCTCCTCTCTATCTCTGGGGTCCAACTCATTAAAAGGGTCACTAGTATATTCGAGAGGAGGAGCCTTCTTCGATTGCTATGCTTCTGCAGTTTTGGTGCAGAGGCCTGCGCTCTTACCTTTTTCCTTCATTTTGTTTTGGCAGAGTTCTGTCACGTAGTAATCGCGGGCTGCGTCTTGGTTGCCTTCTACCTCTCATATTCCATTATCAGTTGGGAATTTCATCTTTAGGCACCATGGGGCCAAGACTATCTGGAAATCCGACAACGCAGGCCTTCCTAAAAATGCATTGTAAGCAGAGTGTCCATCTACCAATAAAATGTTTGCTTTCGGACGATGGATCAGGGGTGACTTCCCAGCTCAACAAACAAGTCTATCTGTCCAAGTGGCATCGTGGCCTCTCCCGTGAACCCAGTAAGGGCTTATTGCATGGGGATACATCTTTCATTGATAACTTCATTTTGTTTAAGGCATGTTTGAACAAAATATTCACTGAGCTCCCTGTATCAACTAAGATGCAGAACACCTCAGCCGGGCTGATCCAGGTGGAGATAACCATGGTATCGGTATGCAGATACTACTTTCCAACCAAATCTTCATTGTTGAAGGTTATGTTGGCCCTTTCTCTTCGTTTTGCGATGCGTCCCTCAGAAATGGAATGAACATATCCTTCCCTATCTTTCAAAGACTTTCTGTACCTCTCCATCTCGGTCCAACTTTCGTCAGCCACATGTGGGACTCCAGATATGGTATGGACAACTATCTTCTCCTGGTTGGAGTGGCTTGTTCATATTCCTTATTTGTTGTTTTCTTGTGGGTGCGACCCAGGCCCCTCATGGACTGGAGCGGGGGAGTTGTGCCTCTGCTGCACATACCGTTCCAGTTTCTTTTTTTGGATGTACTCCTCAATGAGATCCTGCAAATGCTGATATTCTTCAGTGTTATGCCCGTGAGACTCGTGGAAGCGACAATATTTTCCTATTCTAATTGCAGCTTCTGACTCCTTTTTATAGGGAGGGTGTTTTTATTTTAATTCGTGTTGAGTAGCCAGGTAAATGTTCTCCACAGTGTCATTCAAAGGAGTGTATGAATCGAATCTTGGTCCAGGTCTGTATCGTCGCTTATTGCCCTTTTCAATTCCCGAGCTGCCTTGATGGTTACTTTTTCCTTCATTGTTTGGCTTACTCCCCTCTCATCGAGGTGGGGCACTCATGTTTCCTTGGATGCTAGAACCCCCTGTGGGTTGCTCGCTATGTCGGTGAGCCGCGCATCTTCTAATCTCATGTATTTTCCGGCTTCATGAAAGAATTCCTGAAGAGTTAAAAGTTTTTCCTTCACCAACCTTCTTGCAAGCTTTGAATCGGGGTGGACGCCCCCGCATAGTGTCGTCAGTGTAAGCCTTTCATCCGCATTTTGTACTGCTACTGCAGCAGCGTTGAAACGGGTAAGATATTGTTGTAGCGGTTCTCCAGCTTTCTTTTTTACGCCTAATAACGAATAAGCATCTCTGGGCTGTTCCATATGGATTTGGAATTGACTTATGAATTTTTCCTTCAACATTTCCCAAGAGCTAATGGAGCCATGAGGCAGGCGACAAAACCATGTGGTTGTTAAGTCAGACAGGAACAGCAGAAAAAATTTACACATCACACCTTCCATTGCTCCATTCATGAGCATGTGTTGGGTGAAGCGCTGCAAGTGGATGATTGGGTTAGATGTACCTTTGTAGGGATCCATAGTGGGCATCTTCCATTCCCGAGGACTGGCTTTCGCTTCTATGTCCCTGGTGAAGGGGCTGGACACCCTTGCCCCTATTCCTCTTTCGAGTTGTTCACGTTTGAGATATTCCCTGAAGAGGCGTGCCATCCTCTCCTCTCATTCTGGGGTGGCCCTAGGAGAAGTGGGGGCTTCCCTTTGATGGCGTCTGGAACCTTGGTTAAGGCTGGATTTGCGATAATTGGCTCGAAGCATGACAGGGTCGGCCACAGTCGGTCCTTGCCTGGTGCCCCCTTGACTGGGCCTAGCTCTTGATGCTCTTTTAGGACCGGCTTCGGGTTGAGTCTTGGCTCGGCTTCGAGTTCATGCATCTTCTTGATTGAATTCTTCATTTGTAGGGGATCTGTTCCGTCTACGCGACTCTCCGGATTGAGACTCGCCTCGAGATTCAGTGTTGTGAGTGGATTCCTCCGTGCCTCTTAAGTATGTCATGAGTTGGTCCACTAAAGCTTTCTGCTGGGCAGCGAAGCGGTCAGTCATCTCTTTCACAACCCTATCTAAATTCTCTCTGGTGACAGCTGAGTCTGGAGGTTGAGAGTGGGTAGCGGGTTTTCTTGATCTTCTTGGATGGGGTTGAGTGTATTGGTAATGGCTGCACTCTTACCCTTATCAGTGTTGCGCCTAGAGGGAGCCATGTTCTAATGTTGAGTTAAGGCTTGGAAGGATGGTGGACAGAAGAGTTCAGTCTCTCCACGCGGTCATTCTCAGTGAAAGCACCAAAAATATTTGCTCAAAAGTTGGACAAACACCTCTAAACCTGATTTTTTTAGTTAAGTTTCATTTGATTTGATCGATTTGGGGGTTTTTAAATGTTCCAACACGCGATGGAGTGAATTTCAGCAAGTGCAGAGACAGTTCACAGGTTCAAAGTTTGGAAAGCGGATGAGGAAAGTAAATAACACAGAGTTTTTATAGTGGTTCAGCCCGAATGTGCCTACATCCACTTTCCATCTTATTATGCTCTCTTTGATTTGATTATAAGTACAAGATATATTCGGAAAGAGTAAAAACTTTAAGTAGCCGAAGTGATGGATTTCAGCAGGGTTTTCTCTCTTTTTCTTCAAAATTCTGTCCCCATTGTTGTTGGGAAGCTCCGGTATTTATACAGTGGAGTTGTGAATTTTGGAGGAGAAGTTATAGCTTCCTGAGTTTGGTTCGGCATTTAAGGGATAGTTGGATCGGTATTTAGGTTAGGAAGTTTGCTTTGGTTCGGTGATCCTTCCTTGCGGTTCGGTGATCCTTACTTGCCGGTCCAAACATTTGATTCGGCATGTTTGTCATACCGGACCAAATGGTTGGTCCGGCAATTGGTGTGTTGTGTCGGACCAAATACTTGGTCTGGCATATCAGAGAATGCCGGACCAAATGTTTGGTTCAACATCTCTAAGGATACCGGACCAGATATTTGGTCCGGTATACCATAGGATGTCGGACCAAATATCTAGTCGGTCCATATGTTTGGTTCAGCACTTTGGCAAATGCCGAACCAAGCATCTGGTCCGGTAATTCTGTTTCGTATACCCTTGTCTACCTTTGCTGCCTTCTTTCTTTGCTTGCCAGAAAACCGAGCCAACATCTGGTTTTGGTCAAAATTTGAATATTATCCATATTCAACTCGGTTAGTCCACAAACAAATCCTTTAGTTCAATAATATTATTTATTATTAACAATACCACTTTGACAAGTGATTTTTACTTTTTGTTGACTACCGTTGACCGTGATACTAACTTTATACAACTGAAAAGATGAAATCTATTAGATAGTGTTTTACTTCCAGTGCTTCAATTCAGACCCAACTATAGTCACTTGATGATCATCATCTCTTGATTTAACTATAATCAAAGTGGAGTGTCCACATCGAAGTTCAACAGTATCCTCAAGTTGAGAGAACCGTGTAATATCATCATTCTGAGATTTCATGTTTGAACAAGTTGTTATTAACCACCCAAAAACTCACAAATAATTCATTCCATAGTTATCCAATAACTATGAGTATGTAATCCCTTGATGACCGCAGTAGTATTGAGTAAACGCTGCCCAACATTTGGAGAGCATCGAGTACTTTGGTCTCCACAGATGTATCGATGATCTTTTTCAAACATCCTGACCAAGAATATTTAAAACAAAATATTATTTGTGTGATTAATTACTCACGATTGCAATTATTTGCAATTTTAATCACATAATATTTTATTTAAGGAATATACTTTAAATTAAATACTTAATAATTTATTTTCCAATATAATAAGCATATATAATTAATAGTGCCTTTTATTTCGAACGAGATTTATTAAAGAGTTAGATAATTTACAAGAAATTACAAAATTATCCCTATGGCACACCATTTGACTCTCTCATCACCAATATATCTAGAGTTTGGCCTAAGGTCAAAAATTGTGTTAATAACTGTAGTTAGTTGCGTAAATGACATTAAAGTCCTTAGTTTAATCTGATAACTTTTATCAATTAATCGATTTACTCTGATCAGGGATTTTAACTTTAAGTTGACTATCAATTACGATGATACTAACCTTTAACAACAAAGTAAACGAATCCTCTCTTAAGTAGTGTTTCACTTCAAGCAGTTCAACGTGTACACAACCGTTGCTGTAACATCGTCGCTATGCCATGTGATTGAATATAATAGTACAACCTAACCACTTAAGATTAACAAGGTCCTCAAGTCTGAAGACACTGAATTATTTTAGCGGAAACATGCAATATTAAAATTATTATGCACATTGTATTATAATAATGCAATTAACTGATGTATTGACAGGTTGTTGCACTACAGTGAATGTTCACTGTAAACAACGAACATAAAGTAAAAAGCAATTAAATTGCATATAAACACATTATTATGAATTGTTAATAACATTTATTTTTATTTTAAATGTTATTTTACTTACATAACTCGATATATTTAATTGTTGCATTTTGAAAAACACCATTATTAGTTATCATAATAGGAAAAAAACCTTCTTGCTTTTCATAACTTAAGCCCGTAAAATTTGCAAAAATAAAATCATGTACAAATTCATCATAACACAAAACTAGTAATCTGAATTAGAATTCCAAATCAAAAATCTTGAAATCAAATGCAAAAACGACGAGTCAAGTAGTTTGTTATTTAAAATGCAACGCTCAATGCAACAAATAAAAAGAAAAAGTAACAGAATTCTGAACATGTAATATGTTTATGTCATTTAATTTCATGAAATATAATATTTTTATAACTATAACTTAAGTTAAGTTAGCAAAAACATACAAATTTAAAATTATTATGCACATTGCACAATAATAATGCAATAAAATGAAATATTGACATATTATTACACTAAATAGTTATAATTGCACTGTAGACAGCGCAACATATAGTAAAAGCAAATAAATTGCATGTAAACACATTATTATGAGATTCGGGAATCGAATCTATGACCTTTAATCTCGTAGTATGACTTACCAACCAACTGAGCTAACGATGTTGGCTGTTATGAACACTCTATTGTTAATAACATTTTTTTTATTTTAGATGTTATTTTACTTACATAACTCAACCTGTTTTAATGTTGTATTTTAAATAATGCTTAAATACGAAAATCTACTTTGACTTCCATACATTTTAGGGGTGTTTTTATAACTTGAAAAGGCTAAAGGCTTTTTTGTATTTCCAGAAAATTCTGAGGGTGTAAACATAATTTCCACTTTTAAATAATGGTTAAACTGAGAGTCAACTTTTATATAACTTGAAAAGACTGAAGTTTGTTTTCTTTGTATTTCTAAAAATTCCAAGGATGAAAATATAATTTCCACTTAACCAATATAAAATCTCATCGAGTCTTTATATAAGAATCTCGTCAAGTCTTTCTGTAGTTGTTCCAAACAATCACAAGTATGTAACTCCTTGGTGTCCCTAATGATCATGGGTAATTCACCGTTCGTCATATGGAGAGCGTGACGTATAGGGATAAGCATATGGTTGGTTTGCTTTGAAACCATCAAAAATATTGAAACCAAATTACCCTTCAAAAATCATAAAACGAACCAAATCAAACCGTTATTTTTTTAAACTGAAACCAACCAACCGATGATATTTGGTTCGGTTTGGTAGATTCATTTGGTTTATTTTCAAATGAATTAGATCTTCTAGTTGTGGATATTGTTATGAAAATATTGTAAATAATAGCATTGTCAGTAGTAGTTTTTTATTTTAAAATAACTTAATTTTTAAATTTGGTTTAATTGGTTGGTTCGGTTTTCAAATATTAAAAATCAAACCCAACCAATAAATCAAAGAAATGTAAAACAAAAACAAAAACCAACCAATTAACTAATAAAACCGAACCGACCAAACTTAATTGGTTTAGTTGATTTATTCGGTTTTAACCAATAAGTGCTCACCCTTAGTTACGTACACTGGTCTTAACTGATGTACCGATATCATTTTCTGATACATCTTGACCAGGAGCATTTAAAAAGTAAGTATTTGGATATCGATTCAATATTCATGGTTACGTACATATTCGTAGTTGCAATCTATAAATACTTTTTCTAATAATTTTCTACTTATATATATCTAAGCTATTTATTTTATTATTTATATCTCTATATAATATCACGTATAAAAGAAAAAACAGAAAGCATATTTTATTCTGAACAAGAATATTTACAGAGTTAAGTTACATAATAATTTACATAATTTTCCACATGGCTTATCCTTAGGAGGATAGAAGGATAGAAACTCCATAGTCGAGGAAAGGTCTGCATGAGCGGACATGATCGTGGTTGCAAGGTATGAGTGAGTCAGCGACAAATGTTAGGCTTCGTTTGTTTAAAATGCTGAATTCTGAATTCTGATTGCTGAACTCTGAATGCTGATTGCTGAATGCTGAATTCTGAATTCTGAATAATCACTCACTTGTTTGTTTGCATTCAGCATTCAGAACAAAAAACAACATTTAGCATTCAGAATAAAAAATAAGCACAAAAAAAGTTCTGAATTATTTTGTCTGAATAGAGACTTTATTCAGAACACTGGAAAAAAACAAACAACGTAGAAAGTTCTGATTTTTAAATCAGAACTTGGATTCAGAACTTCTGTTTAAAAACAAACGCAGCCTTAGAAATGAATTATTTTTGGTGTGATTCAGATCTAATTTTTTTTTGGGAGTTGCAGGTTGATAATCGATAGGCATAGTCTACTGAAGGAAGTAGAAGTGAGCCAAGTCCTTTTAAATCGAGCATAGGGGAAGAGTTAGAGAGGAGTGGATGAAGGCACTGGGAGGTTAGTGGCGAAGGCCTGTGCAAGGAAGGCGAAAGTGGTAGCGACGAGAGTTGATCTAATTAGGACATAAAGGGTAGAAGGTCACCATGAAAACTATTCTATTTTTTGAAAGAAAACATGCATCCCTCAAATGATTTTGTTTTTCTCGTCTTTCTAGAATTTAATTATGATAAAACGAGATAAATAGATTCTTTGGCTAATGGATACAAGTTTATATTCTAGCAAAATTTAAAGAACAATTTAGGCTTCGTTTGGTTTGTTATTTTTAGTTTTTTGTTTTCATCTAAAAAACGTGAATACGACGCATGTATTTTCGAAAAACAACAAATTTGGAAAATGAAGCTCATATAAAATAAAATAAAAATTATTTTGATTTTCATGTTTCGATAAATAACAAAAGAATGGAAAATAATTCATCCCCACCGTCGTTTCTTTATCCTCTCCGTTGTTCCTCCATCGTCGTCGTAATAACTTAAAATTTTGAATTTTTCTTCCATTATCTTTATTTTATTATAAATGTTGAAAACACAAAATGCAAAATACAAAATGAAACCAAATAGGTTCTTATTTTTTCATAAGTTTATACGAATATGCAATATAAAATGTTCTCTCAACTCAAATTTATCAAACATGCTATATGCTATATAAAATAAAATGCAATATACTCTACTGTGTAAAAATATTGGTTCTGACTTTATAAATGCAAATTCATTGAAGAAAATCGATGCTTTTTATCAGTTGAATTTTGTCGTATTCAACAGAAAATCAACTAAAAACGTACTTCAATTGTGCTCGTATGGATTTTGTACATCCAAAATGACCTTGTTAGCAACCTTGCCTATTTTGAAAAGAACACAAATATTTGATACATTTTCCTCATCTTTAAACAATTTATATTTTTCCAAAACACGGTAAATAAGATAAAAATGTTACTAGTGGTAAACTCACTTTAAAAAAATGACTCGTTAAATCCTTTGAAAACCCACAACTCGATATATTTCTAAAAGAAATGAACTAAACATGAACAGATTCTTGTGAATAGAGAGTAACAGTTGATTTTATACAAAAGTTCCTTTTAATAATCCCTTAAATCAAACCTTTCCAATTTCTTCTGAATTTGAGGGGTGAAGCCAGAAGGATTGCATTGGAAAATAAATTAACTAACATCATCATCAGTGGAGATATACTGCAAAATTCAAAAGCCTCTTGCTTTAGAAATACAAATATGCAGCAAGAAAACTCAAAAGATTCTTGCTTTTGAGACAATACTCTTTCAGATGAGCCAAACTATCTCATTTATTCCATTACAAGGCAAAAAAGCATCCATTAACGCACTATTATTCCAGAGATCAGATCAATAAACACTAAACAAAATCAATTAACCAGAAACAAATATTCCAAATGTAAACATAATCAAAATAGAATTGTCACATTTTTATTTTTGGGAAAAACATTCTGTCACAAAGTTCACCGAACAAGAAGATAAAACAACAATGTCAACTAAGCATTAAGCTTTTCATATCAAAACTTGCTCTGTCTAACAATGTCTGTTAAAGTAAACAACCTCAGCTTCTTTCCTGCAAATATATGCACAAGTAAATTATATAACTGATGACAACAGCTTAATGTTAAAATTGATATGATAGTAATCATGACAGAAGACTGCTATTTAGATCAACATCTAGCATATGAAACCATGAAAAGAACAAGATAACACTTACACTCTTCATTGTTTGCAACATTCAGATCCAACTGACCACGCGAATTCAAGTTGGCTGCATTTGCTTCTGTCTCAGAAATAACACCAAAATTCAAATAATTTGATTTAATTTAGAAAAAAAATAGACAAAAAAACGATACACTCAAGCAAGTAATATATACCAGCATTCGAGAGATTAGCACTGCTTGGAACATTTAGATCCAACTGACCAAGTGAATTCATATCAGAGACACTTGCTTCTGCCACAGAAATGACACCGAGATATAATCAATGTGATATAAGATTATAGTTTTACTGAAATGAAGCAAATTGAATCATCTAAGCTATACCAGCATTCAAGAGATGTGTAAAATAACCCCCTCCGACTCCATTTCCCTAACAGTATACAAGAGATAATGTAGTTAATTTCAGTTGCATAGAGGAATATGCCACAAATGAACTATACACCTAACGTCATTAGGAAAATATACTACTCTTCTTTAAAGCAACAACACAAGTACAACCTCACAAATAGGAATGCAGCATGATGGGTATGATATCATTTCAAGAGACCATACAATGAAGCAGTGATGGCTGTCAGTCAGTGTAACCTTGCAAATTGTCGCAAGATGGAAATGAACATTGAACGAATAGATAATGAAGAAACTAAATCACATAATGTGAACTGTGCATCTTCTCTTTTGTCATGCAAATGTCATATCAACTTAACACCCTAACATTTGTTGTTGGACTCCATGGCCATCCAACAACAATAACGACTGTCTCCATCGGAATCTCATTCACCACCGTCTCTTGGCTCTCCACTAACATCACACTCTTTTTTCTCAAAACCAAAATCATCATTCATCACCATCACCAACAGCATCAAAATCCTCTTCGCCAACATCGACCTTTCCATCTTTGTCATCCCAACCCCCTTCATTTCTCACCACCCCAAAACTTCAAATAAGTTCTAACTTTAGATAAGTTCTATTATTTATTATTATGACATTAATTATTTATTATGAACTTTTACAACATATGTGTATTTAATAAGTTCTAACTTAAAATAAAATAAATAAGTTTTAACTTCAGATAGTCTGTATATCACACTAAAAATAGATTTGACCCCACAATATATCACATGTATTAATACAGACAAATAATTAAAACATATATTCTAAATAAGTAGTTACTTTGGAAATCTATTTAGTTAGTCAATGAAATATGTATATGATCTATTTGACCATGAACATTGAAATAATACAGAGTTCCATTTTTAACATGTTGAAATCAATTCAAGAAAGAACACATAAATAGATAATATTTCAGAAACAAAATTACTCACCGTAACTGGATCAGAAAAGATTGATGAAGGCGATGTCTGTTGGCCACCAAAGAAAGGACTTTGATCTGTCAATATATATTTCTCTAATTCCAATTGTCTTTCTTGGAAAATATGAAGCTTTTTCTTCAAAATTTCAGCCTTGTTTTCCAAATCAATCACTATCCTTGTAGAGCCGTACACAGGGTCTTCTTTCCTCATCCGCGCTTCATGTAATATACTTCTTATGCAATCATCGCGCTTTTCGACTGGAACATCGATTAAGATCTTCTCCATGTTGCTGATTCCATAAATTCTATGCATACAGTCGAATTCTTCCTGCTGTATATTAATTAAATGATTGGCAAAAATGCAATCATCCGTGCATTTTCTTTATTGATTTCGGCATGCTACGCATGGTGTTCTCGAGTTATTCGACCTCATTTTTTTTCTTGGAGAAGTGAAGGAAAAAAAAATTGTTTAAATAATGACGGACGGAATACAAGGCAGTTGCATATAATTAATAATCAATAATGAAATAAATTAGTAGTGCTTGGAACATTATCAACAATTAATATACAATAAATTGGAGAGGATTGTGGCAATATAAATAATTAGTAAGCATTTGATTGTAATTTTTACTGGTATCTTACCGTTGCCAATTCATTGCTTACCAACAATAGCCTAACTAGGTATTACTAATAGAATTCGCCCGTTATCAACAAAATTACAGACATCGATTGTAAATATAATGGTAACAAAATGTTAAAACTGTCGAAAACGATACCGTTCATATTTTCTCACACTTTATTTTATAAACACTATTTGTTGGCTAGTTTTGGAAATAAATGGAAGTTTTACAGTATGTTGTTGCTTATTTGACAATTTGTAATCTTGTTTATGTTAGTTTTCTTTTTTATCCTTTTTTTGTGCCTTAGCTTGTACGGTAAGCCAAGTTTTCTTTCAATGCAACTGTAAACAAAAAGTCATGAATCAAGTTTTTCATCTTTTCTTTCTTTCCTTTGGAAACTGAAATAAAATTAAGTATAGTGAAATAAGGAGTAACAGATTTAGAACATACGGTAATAATATTCACGTTTCTACTGATTATCAAAAAATCAATCAACAAACTATTTTTTAGGTAGACTAGCAATTCGGCCAGTTGGGACAAAACTATGAGGTATTACTAGTGCCAGTAAAATCCGAGCTTAAAGAAGTACCTATGTAGAGCAACAGGAGGCCAGAATGGTGAAAACTCAAAAATTGAGTAAAGGTCGGCATGGTACATCCACGGCAGCTGAGGGACAATAGTGACAGATGCTGAAAATGACGAATTCTGATGTGGAAGAGATTCAGATTTCCTAAGAGTTCCACACGGGAAATTAATGCGTATAGGTTGCCGGCATGGTGGTGGCGGTAGCTATTTTTGCAAAAAAAAAAAAAAAAAAAAAAAAAAAAATACATCTTGAACACTTTAAATCGAGCAAGAGTGAGTAATCTGAGAGAAGAGAAGACTGGATGAAGGAGGAGACAGATTAGTGTTGGCGATCTAAGGTGTCCGGAAGGCGAGAGGGGGGACAGGCGGTGGTGGAATTTGCTTGGTCTAATTGGGGCACAAGGGCCCGTTACAACTGTTTAGTTTTACTGTATTGGCAAGGGCAATCTTTTACACCTAATCTTATTTGGGCTGGACTCCACAAATCAGTTTTATATTTTCATTTGTGAAACCCTATGCTTATTTTGAAAAGGAAATACACTTTTCTTAATATATTTTCCTATCTTCAAATTGTCATATTTTTGAACCACCCCAAGCAACTTAACTTGCTATATGTTTGAGTGGTAAATGTTAACAAATAATACTTCGATATCTAATTGTTAGATAATTTCCACCTTAATATCAATTTGTACACAAATATAGTTCTTTTATACCAAACTATTATGGATTTTTCTCATTGTATTAGATAATTCAGCATTTTACGAAGGGAAGAATGTCGCATAGGAAGTTTAAGCACACAAGGAACAATTCCCTTGGGTTTCTCCCAACGAAGAGGAGCCCACGTCATTTGGGAAAATGTCAAGTCATTCCCTATGGATGATCCAACAAAGCCAATCAAGCTTACAACATTCCTTAGGTACAAGGGTGGTAAGACCCACATTGTTCGAGAAGTGGAGAAGCCTAGATCAAAGCTTCATGTTGTTTGTCTTTCTCCCAAAGCAATAAACGGGCCGACCCTCAAGTTTCCCAAAGCCTTTGCCTCACCTCGTATGGCCTCAAAATTACCCTTCCTGCCTTATTATCCCTACAAGCATTTGTGCGATCTGCAATAGACAACAACACCATGTGGCTACCAACTTCGGATGGCGGCTCGACGCCCGTCAAAGACAAACCTACAACTTTATGAAGGTAACTCTTCCGCTCTCCTCTCTGGGCCACTCAGTCCACGCCACCCGACAACCTACATGGGCCTACCTACTTCGTATATCTTATTTTGTCCTAACTCGGCATGTTTTTACCTAAGCACTTGGCCGCCGCTGTAAAAAGAAGCAACGACTTCGCACTATCCCACTGAAAAGACTATTATACACAATATTGTTCATTTGACAAAAGCGACACTATACAGCAACCACTCCACGTCCATATGTAAAATGACGCCGCTATTCAACAACTTGTCATCCCCGTTCCCCCCTATTTGACAATAGCTTGCTTTAGACGGTCCACCAACTGGCTATCATCTAGACTATTTAGACCAGTCGCATCTTACTACCCTACATTTGAACCATTCAATGACATCAACGGCAAAGAGGAAGCCTGAGGATTAGCGCACGAATCTAAGTTGTCTGAACCAGATTACAACTAGATTACAACTGTTATGAATACAACATTAAATGCAATTGTACAAGGATTGAATTTTTTCATCTATTACTCCTATTATTATCCCTTGTAAAATAGCAATTGTAACCAAAGAAATCAGAGCAATAAAAATTACTGTTACAATGGATGTAGATCATTCCTGATCAAACCACCCTATATCTTACATATTCTAGTTTGTTTTAGCATTTTGTTACCTTGCTCTTTTGCTCTTTTTAAATTTATAAACTATGGTATTAGTAAATAAGCTTTGCTAATATCCACTCCTAATTGCAATTTCGAGATAGACGAAATTTCAAGTCAACACTTCACAAGAAGGGAACATACGAGGTAGTTACAATTATCGAAATTGGGGTCGTTAGAGTTGTTGGGAATATAAATACTCGTGGACTTCGATCTCTATACACGGTATGGGCACAACGCTTGAATGAGGAAGTCAGAAGAAGGTTTTACATGAACTGGTAAAGATATAAGAAGAAGGCATTCACCAAGCACTCAAAGAAGTATGAAACTAAGGAGGGGAAAAGAAAATCCAAAAGTAGCTCGAGAAACTAAGGAAGTATGTTACTATAATTCATGTGATGACTCATACCCAGATTAGAAGGATGAAGGTTTTAAGGTGGATTAAAGCTCGCTTGATTTAAATCCAAGTCAATCTAGGAATAGTTACTGAAAAAGCAGACTTTGCCTATATTTTCTTTGAAAAACAAGTTTTCATTGATGTTGTCCAAGAGGATGAATGATAGATATTATTAGTGTGAACAAAGGAAAATGATATGAAGGTATTGTGACTAGATGGGGAGTCATCCAACTTCAAAGGAAGACTCATAAAGGTATTAAAAATATTGCATGTATTGGAGCATGGCATCCTGCTAGGGTTTCGTACATTGTTGCTCATGCTAGATAGAATGGGTGCCATCACCGAACTGAAATGAATAAGAAGATTTACAAGATTGAAAAGGCTTGTTAGGAAGAGTACTCTACTTCTACCGACTTTAATAGGATTGAGAAGGATATAACACCAATGAGAGGCTTCCATCACTATGGTATAGTTAAGGACAATTACATCCTAGTAAGTGGTTGTTATGTGGGACCTAAGAAGAGGGTGGTGACGTTGCGTCAATCGTTGTTCAAGAAGACCTCTCATTCCGCTCTTGAGGAAATCAAGCTCAAGTTATTGATATCTAGCAAGTTTGGTCGTGACTGTTTCCAAACCACCAAGAGAGGTGCAAGTTCCATGGAAAGCTCAAGGCCTAAATTTTGGCACTAATCATTTGTTATCACCCTTCTTTATGTTAATTTAGAATATTTGAAAACTTATATATGTCTTGTTTTATTGTAGTTTGTTCGATTCATGGACTCTGATTCGAATCTTATGTTTTAAGCTATCTCAAAACAAAAGGGACTAAGATCTAGTTTTTAATGGCCTACTATTTCAACATCCGAAATCAATTAAACACCAAAAAAATACGATTGCAACTAATTTCTAACATTAAAATCAGTGGATCGTTTGTTTTACAATTTAATTTGTCAATAACCAAGAAGGAACACTACGCCATAAATGACCTTCTGCAACATTTTTGCAAGGTGTTGCCAGCTAAAATGTTGTAATAGATATAAAATTTTGGTCCTACTGCAACGTTGTATTTATGGTGTTACCTTAGCCATAAAAATGTGTTGCTCTAGCTAAAAAAGTGTAACACGATGCAACATTTTTATATAGTGTTGCTATAGATGTATTCAGATTAAAAAATTAATAAAATTAGCAATCCGCGTGAATACGATCCAACGGTCTACATTTAATCCGATTGTTAAACTGGATCACCGCTACCATTTGCTCCAAATTTTCGTTTTCCCGCTTTACTTTTCATATCATTTTCGTTCTCACCCCCAATTTCTAAATCCCTAATTTCCAAATCATATTTTCGTTTCTTTTTTTTCTTCCAAAAACAAAATCTCGTCCTTTTTTCAAAGTTTGGTAGTGATCTCAAACAAGCTTCGTTCCCATTTCGTTCTCACCTCCAATTTCGCTGATGTTTGCCTACATGTCGAGCGCCGTTTGTTTTGTTGTCGAGATCTAGAAATGTCTGTTCGGCTTGTGAATCAGCGATTGTTGTTGGAGTTAGGTCATGATTGGACTGGGTTACGGCAGTGGGTGATTGCGATTGAAATTTCAAGCGATGGAGGTGAGGCCAATGGTGATTTAAGCTAGTTCTGGTCGATGGGTTGCTGAAATTGCGGTTGGTGAATTTGATATGGGAGGCGCTGGTGGGTTCGCGATCTGGAGGAGTTTTTAACAGGTTGGTTTTCAGTTTGATTGGTGAGGAAGTTAGGGTGTAGGGGTAGTTCGGGTTGTCGGAGAAGGCAGGTAGGTGATTGTTGTGATGGTGAAGGCATAGGGTTAGTGAGGAGATGCGAATTGGTTGTGACAGATTGTAGAGGAAGGGATTTGTTGTGGTATGTGCAGAAATGGTTCGAGTTCGTTAGGTGATAGGGGCAGGAGTTTGTGGCTGATTGTAGCTGGATGGTGAATCTGGTTGTCGCAGTTTGTGGAAGTTGGATATGAAGGTGTGATGGAGGTTGAAGTATATGAAGTGATAGGTTAGAGCTTTGTTTGTTGTTGCGCGTTTGGGATGTTTTGGTTGTGAGATGGTAGTTTGGAAGAAAATGCTGTTTGTTGGTAGGGGTTTCGATAATGAAGTATGCAGTGGTAGCGGGTTGGTAATGAGGTTTGGTGAGTGTTTTGGCATAGGTTAAGGGTTGTAGGGGATGTAAGTTGCAGCAGTTTGGGGAGTGGATGGTGGCAGTGTAGAGGTTCGTGCTGCCGAATTCCGTGAGCTCATTCAGAAGCTTTCTCGTCATTCCAATTCAGAAGGGTAATGTATTACTTATTAACACGCAACATGTTCGATGAAATGTCAATTTTTATTTATCATGGTTTCAGGTCTTTTACCAAGGCAGAGCTAAAAGCAAGGTTATTTCAGTTTTCACTCAACAATTTGCTAAGAATGATGGCTGGGAAAAGGTCGGATGATTCAGAAGAAGCCATGAAAGAGTTGCAAAAGTCAATCGAGGAGGTGTTCAAATTCGCAGGAGGTGTTCATTTGTGCATCATTTTACGTCGTTTCAAAGAAGGCTCGATCTTTCGAAATCGGATGAATCGGGCGGTGCCCACTTCATGTTCGATGAAATGTCAATTTTTATTTATCATGGTTTCAGGTCTTTTACCAAGGCAGAGCTAAAAGCAAGGTTATTTCAGTTTTCACTCAACAATTTGCTAAGAATGATGGCTGGGAAAAGGTCGGATGATTCAGAAGAAGCCATGAAAGAGTTGCAAAAGTCAATCGAGGAGGTGTTCAAATTCGCAGGAGGTGTTCATTTGTGCATCATTTTACGTCAGTTCAAAGAAGGCTCGATCCCCGCCGGGACTGCGGTGCCCCGGACCCCCGCCGGCGCTGCGCCCGGACCCGCTTCTCGGCTCGCCTTCGGCTCGGCACTCGGCTCGCCTTCGGCTCGTCATATATTTGTTAGTGTCGGTGTCTGTATAAATTGAAACTGCATATGTAATGAGTGAACTGAGTGATGTAGTGAGGAATATCTGTATATGTGAATATCAGTGTTATATATCATTGAATTGTAAAATAGTGGAGTCAGGAATTTGTACTATTTCAAATGTTGAAATAAAATATTTATTTAAATAAATTAATGTTTAAATATCAAATTCTATTCAATAGCATTTTATTAAATAAAAATTTATTTTTATTAAAAAATCAAATATGCTCTACATTGTGGGCCCCACAAATTCAGAAAGTTAATATCTATAGCAACATTTTGGAATGTTGCTACAGATACCTATGGGTGTTGCCATAGACCCAAATAGGGTTCTATTGCAACAATATTACTTATGTTGCCTTAGATAGTCAAAATGTTGCCTTTGAGGTCTAAGGCAACGGCAAAAATTGCATCACCCTAAAAGTGTTGCCATAGACCTATGGCAACATTTTTCGGGCCTAAGCCAACATTTTTTTGTGTTGCAGTAGGCCATTTATGGCGTAGTGGAAAAAAAGAAATCTCATAGTGGAATCAAACATCAATATAATAAATATTGACTCAATAATATAGTTATTTTACACCATCACATCAATTTACATTTTAATAACAATGGTATAAAACAATATACCAAACCAGTTATCCACAATATTACCTACATCCACCTTTCCATTCCCTCTTCTGCTCCTACCTACAACTTCACACATGTACGCGCGCGCGCGCACACACACACACATATATATATTTATAGAAAAGGTTTCAACTATGTTTGCACTGCACCAATTTCTATACACCCCAGCCCAATCTAAGAGATCCGATGGCTTTTGCATAGAAAAAGGCTGCTGACGTAACCCTATTGGGGGATCCCATGTAGTTCCGTTTTTCGCTCTTCTCCTACATCCAAATATTTGTTGGTACATAACAACCATTGCATCAACCAATGCAAAGCAGGAAACACCACTCCTATATAAAAACCAAATCATTAAATGTGTACTAATCTACTATATTAGTAACACAACACCAAATTACTAAATGTGTTATAATCCACTATATTACTAACACAACATCCAAGTCACCAAATATACTAACTCACCATATTAGTAACACAAACGCTAAATCATAAAATGTGTACTAACTCACCATATTAGTAATATGACATTAAATCGCCAAATGTGTGCTAATTCACCATATTAACACAACATTCACAACAATAAACTACACACTACGTAGTAATAATAGTAAAATATCGCATAACTTGTTGTAATGCGATTTCATCTCTATACAACAACATACATGATAATTTACACATAATAATTACCAACATGTTACAACCATCCAAAAAGAGATGTTTACACTCATTAACTTCTCTTAAGTATTGAATTGCTATATTATTATTTATTATAAAAAACATTTATTTATTCCACCTCAAAAAATTAATAATTTATTTATATTTTTATTTATTTATTGAAATATAGAACCAAGCTTACGCAAGTAAACTCCACTGGTATAGGGAAACCCAGTCTGCACCGTATTAGTCCCTTTAGACCTCTACTTTAAAATGTTTAATTTTACTCGAGGGACAATTACTTAGGGTAGGGATCGAATCCGCATCTTTTTACCAGACGAAATTCCCTTTTCCACTGAGCTACTACCGCGGGCAACAATAATAATTTGTCAAAATGTTAATATACTTCAAAAATCTTCTTTGTACACTTATGTATTCAAATAAATATTATAATCAATATATAATGAGGATACCTTAAAATGAAGCTTTTGAAATGTCAGAAATATCCTTTTGAATTTGTAGTGCATCCTGAGGGTATATTTGTAATTGCTCTTTCCCACTTTCTTTGTGCATTTAATCATTATGGCAACAAAAATTATCTTTGTTCTCAAATAACTCGACGCCCCTATCTCATCGTTCCCAAACGAGCAAACAGCGGCTTTCCTTTTGGATTTTGAAATGCAAGATGAATATTCGATCTTGGCTTTGCAAAGTGCCTTTGCCATATTTCTTTCAGTTATCAATTTATGCGACCTTTACATTTTTCTATATTATATCTTTATTAATAGTTGGCTTGGAAGCTCAAACTTTTAGTCCGACCGCGAACTTCCAAAATTGTCCCTTTATGGATTATCTCTGGTTTGATTCTCTATCACTATCTCAACAAGATCCAAGTGCTATTTAGAGTTATAGGCTTCTTTGTAATCTATCTAGCGAGAAAAGGTGTGATTGTAGCCTTGGAAATCAATCAAGCGAGAAAAGGTGTGATTGTAGCCTTGGAAATAAATTGGGTGAACTTGTTGCCCCGGAAATCAAGTATCTCTACCCAGAGGATTGTGATTCTGGAGGGTGTACCTCGTAGCCTTGAAACCGAGGGTTGTAATTGTTGAATTGCTTTTGAAAGGAAATCCGTACTTAGTTGTGCGGGACTGGATGTAGGGTAACCCCGAACTAGTATAAAATCCGGTGTGTTCTTTCCTTTACTGCATTTACTTTATTTCTGTATCTGTGTTTGTTTCTGTGATTATATCTGTGTCTGAATATTCCATACATTTGTGTTCAAATTAACATAAACTCAAAAAGATTTAGTAATTTCTTAAAAACACTATTCACCCTCTGTTATCCCACCTTTTGGCAAGGCCGCGACACCAAGGACTTGACTAGAGACCGGTGACGGATCGTCTCGGAAATCGGTTACACGCAAGGATCGCTATGGATATCGACGAAATTTGTTCGAGTCCGGATCGGGCTACAATTGACAAGGCATGTCAAACAAAGTCGTAAGAACCAACGTTCCGGATTTCAAGTCAATCCGAGTTCGTACGCCCGAGATATCATCAACGTAATTGAAGGGCATAGCCGTAGGATCGCCTCCTCTTTGTTCGAATCGACTAAGTGTCGAATAAAGATCGACTCCAACAAGTTCGACTCGGTCTGCTTCGAGTCCATTTGGACACACGTTGGTACCGGAGCCATCTTATTCGAAACCATCAGACGGCTAAGCTTCGTATCCACCACCCAATGCAGCATGTTCGAATCGATAGAAGTTTCCTATGATTGCTTCGAATCCACTAGGAGGACTTTGGCTTCGACTCCATCGAACAAGGCCTAGTTCGAATCCATTAGGCCATCACTTCCTTCGAATCCACAGAGCTACAAATACTTCGAATCCACACAGTTTGAGGCAACTTCGAATCGATCGACTTTAACACACCTAGATCGATTCGAAGAGGCCTTTGTTCGTTCGATTCGAAGAGGGATATCTTCGAATCCACTACCACGAATCCACCTGGTCAAAGCGGCGAAAAGCATAGAGTCGACCCAGTCAAACCGGAATACAAAACGGATCATAGCGAGAGACACGCGCCACGTCGCAGCAAGCATCGAGTCGACCGAATCGATTCGAACTAGGATCGATTCGAAGTACCCCTGTTCTCCAGAAATGCAACATTGAATCGATCATATCTCGAGTTCTACAAGTCCAAATGCCATGAAATTTTCACAGAAGCTTAAACACATGATGAAGAATGTCCACACCAAATTTCGGCTCGATTGGATGATTTCATGATCGATTCGAACCAAGGGTCGAACCAATCCCAAAGTGGGCCCGGATCTCCAGATTTCGGCCATGTGGGCCCCCTGACGTACCAGAACTGGTCTCCCCTCATTTTAGGCGAAATATCAGCCTCCTACACCTATAAGTAGAGCCCCTGGTCATTCAGAAAAGGGGTCGGAGAATTCTAAGTACTGAAGAGCGCCCAGATTCTGCCAGATCTACTCCAGAACACCGCCGCTGCTTTAGATTGACACTTAGCATTTAAATTCAGTTGTATTACCTTATAAACTACTGTAATCTTCAAGTAATCAAGCAATAAAATCATCAAACTTCATAGTGGACGTAGGCAAAACGCCGAACCACTCTAAATCGCTTGTCTTTGCAATTTACTTTCTGTTATTTGGAGTTTTTGTTAGATAATCCACAGTTTTAATTTTCATTCTTCACTTTTATCTCTTCAAAAACTTCCGAAGAGTGTTGTGCCCATTTTTGGTACAAACACTTTGGTGCTTTCACTGAGAGAAAAAAAACCCAGCTTTTTTCTCCTGCTCCGTGGATCTACCATCGATACCGGATTGCACAAATCCAAGAGGAAGATCCAGATCTTTAATTCACAATCCTTCCATTCTACTCAGATTTGCATAAAATCTAGGAAAAGGATTCATCATTCAAAATGGTTAGCACAAGAACCACTTCTACAGCTGCTGGACAAGAAGGTAGGGATGGACAGAATCCTGCTCAACAACAGCCATCCAACCAAGACAACACTGCCCACTCGGATCCGTCTGGGGCAGTCACTAGACAAGAATTTCAGGTGTTACTTCAAGAGTTGACTCAGAGTCGGCAGCAGTTAGCCGAACAGTTGCGTGCCAATATCGAATAAACAAACCAACTGAACCGCCAGGGCCGTAGGAGGTCCAGAAGGGATGATGTTTCCCGCTCATCCACTGAAAGTTCTGCCTCATCCGACTATCATCATAGATCTACCCGTCCCCGATTAGACGGAGATCATGCTCAAACTGCTGGATATCAACCCGCCCTGACTGTCGGGCAATTGAGGGTAGGACCGTCAACCAGCTTCCAGGCTGGGCCATCAGCACGAGGTGGTCGTACTCCACAATATACTACGGACAATCATGTCACAGCTGCCACAGTAGAAACAAGGGTTGATACCCGACATCTTCCGGATTCGAGTAATCAACAACAGGGACGTACTTCTGAACCATACGTCCCGGAAGACGCTGAGCCAAGGAGGCGAAACTTGGACCGTCGACAGCGCCCGGTCCAAACTCGCACTGTGGAACCCGACCACACCTTAGCTCAGCATGCTCAAAATGTAGCAATGCCAGACATCTCGACTATGATACGTCAGATGATCCGTGAAAGCCAAGGTCTTACCAATGACGATTGGGGGATCTGTCGAAGCCATACTCCTTTCACGGACGAGATACTATACGCTGAACCTCCTCGGCGATTCAGAATGCCAACTCTCCCTATGTACGAAGGAAGTTCTGATCCTAATCATCACATATTGAAATACGAATGGTCAATGAGCGCCGCAAGGGCCGACGATGCAGTAAAATGCCGGAGCTTCCCCATTTCACTGGGAGGAATTGCAACAATGTGGTTTACAAGACTACCTCCAAGATCTATCTCTTCATTTGACCAATTGGCTAAGAAATTTGTTGAACAATTCCGTATGCATGTCGCTAGACCCAAAGATGTTAACACCCTGTCCAATGTTACCCAAGCTCGTGGGGAAACATTAAGGCGTTACTTGGAGAGATTCCATGCGGCATGTGTGGAAATTAGTAATCCTAACGACAACTCAATTTTAATGGCATTGACAAAGGGAATTGATCCCGATTCTGAATTTGGAAATTGGTTAGCCGGAAAACCACCCGCATCGTTGGACCGTTTCTACTCCAAAGCCGCTCAATTCTTACGACAAGAGGACGCGAAACAGTCTAGGAAGCAAGACGATGCGAAACCTGGAAATGAGGGAATACAAAGCAATGTAGCAGTTAAACAGTCCGGTGACAGTTCCGGAAAAGTTCAGTTAAACATACAGAACAAGCAAACTCAGCCAAGAGGTAGTAATGGTCAAAATAAGAAGAGAGATCCGAATCCAGGCCCACGGCGTAGGGCTCCGATGTTCGAAAGTTATACACCATTGAACACTTCGCTGGAAAATGTGTACCTGCAAACTTGCAACACTGAACAGTATAAGAAACCCGCTCCGAAGCGGTCATCGGAGAGGCAGATTCAGACAGGAAAGTTTTGTAGGTTTCATGAGAGTTATGGCCACAATACTAATGACTGTCGCCATTTACAAGATCTCATAGAAAAGTTGATCAGGGAGAGGAAGTTAGATCAATTCGTGCGGGCGCCAGAGTCTGGTGGTGCGGGCCCATCGAATCCAAACCGTGCGCAAGACCAAGAAAGACAAGAGGAACCCGCTCGTACAGGCGGGAGGCTAGTTATCAATACCATAAGTGGTGGTCCTCATCCAGCGGACAGGAGCTGGAGGGAAATGGAGTCGTATGCTAGCTCTATCAGGCATGCGAGCTTCGAATGCTGCAGTAATTGTGAGGATGGAACCCCGGCTAAGCAACAAAAGACGATGTCTGACGATATCATATTTAGAAGCAGAGATGCTGATAAAATCGAAGCTCCAACAATTGACCCACTGGTCATATCTGCCCAAGTTGGTCCTGCTTGGATGAAGAGGGTCCTGGTTGACAGTGGGAGTTCTGTAAACATTCTATTCAAGCGAGCTTACGATTTAATGAAGATGGAAGCAAAAGACTTGAAACCCTGCCAATCTCGAGTCCATGGCTTCAATGGGAGTGCAACAATACCTACTGGGATAGTGGAACTACCAGTGGAACTGGGGATTGGAGAACGCAGGAGAGTCCGACTGCTGCAATTCGTCGTTCTTGACATCGCTTCACCGTACAACGCATTCCTGGGTCGACCAGCCCTTGCTGAATTCAGGGCAGCCATTGCCCCGTGGTGTTTGACTTTAAAATTCCCAACCGACCATGGTATAGGAATCGTTCAAGGAGATCAGGCAGCAGGAAGAGCCTGTTATGTTGCTGAGTTGCGTGAAGCACAGAAGAAGGAGAAAGGAAAGGGCGTAGAGGAATCTCTCTGCGTCCGTTTTACTGATAATTGACAACTAACGCCTAGGCCCCGGCCCGGGCACCACTACCAATTCCTTAAAGATCTTGACCCTAGAGATAACGAAGATAAAGATGAAGTCAAAGAGAATCAAGCATCTCCAGCCGAACTGACTGTGGACGTCCCAGTCAGTAAGGATGACGACTCGAAAGTACTAAAAGTTGGATCTCAACTGGGAAAACAGATACAGCAGGAATTGGTTGAATTTCTTCAAGCGAATCTCGATGTCTTTGCATGGACGCACTCTGACATGTGCGGAATATCACCGAGCATTGCAAGTCACTCCTTGAATATTGATCCGCGACATGTTCCGGTCAAGCAAAAGAGGCGTGGTATGGATCCAGAGAGATCTGCCGCCCTTAAAGAAGAAATTGACAAGTTGCAATCAAATGGTTTCATCCGAGATGCTCTATACCCAGAGTGGGTGTCAAATCGGTAATGGTTCGAAAACCGAATGGGAAATGGAGAACATGTGTCGACTACTCCGACTTAAACAAAGCTTGTCCAAAAGATAGTTTTCCACTTCCCCGAATTGACCAACTCGTAGACTCAACTGCAGGCCACGAATTGTTATCCTTTATGGATGCTTATTCCGGTTATAATCAGATACCCATGCATCTACCCGATCAAGAGCATACTAGTTTCGTGACCGATCTGGGACTCAGAGTCATGCCTTTTGGTTTAAAGAATGCCGGAGCAACTTACCAACGCTTGGTTAATCGAATGTTCGTTGATCAGATCGGGAAGACCATGGAAGTCTATGTGGATGACATGTTAGTTAAGTCCCGATTTTCCACAGATCACGTCAGGGATTTAGATTCAATGTTCCGCATCCTACATGAATATGGAATGAAGCTTAACCCATTAAAGTGCCACTTTGGCGTCGCATCCGGAAAATTTCTAGGTTTCATCGTCAACGCTCGTGGGATAGAGGCAAACCCCGAAAAGATCTGGGCAATAAGGAATTTGCAAACTCCAAAGACCATAAAGCAAGTCCAGAGTCTCAACGGGAAGGTAGCAGCGCTAAGCAGGTTCATCTCGAAATCCACTGATAAATGCATTCCTTTCTTTGATCTAATCCGGAAGGGAAAACGAAACTTTGAATGGACCATGGAATGTGAAGGCGCATTCCGATCGCTGGTTCAACATCTCTCTACGCCACCGATCTTGTCGAAGCCAATTGATCATGAACAATTATACCTTTATCTGGCGGTATCAGAGCATGCGATCAGCGTTGCTCTGGTCCGGGAAGAGGATCGAGTGCAGAAACCGGTCTATTATGTTAGTAAACGATTGACCGGAGCTGAAAGAAATTACCCCAGGTTGGAGAAACTGGCTTACTGCTTGGTCATTGCCTCGAGAAAGCTTCGTCCTTATTTCCAAGCTCATCCGCTTACTGTGTATACCGATCAGCCGTTACGACAGGTCCTCACGCGGCCTGAGACGTCTGGAAGGTTACTCAAGTGGAATATTGAACTGAGCCAGTTTGACATTACTTATGCTCCGCGGAGAGCCATTCAAGGGCAAGTCCTAGCTGACTTCATAGCTGAATTTACTGTTCCAGACGACTTACTCGAAACCAGCGAGTCTCCTGAATATGTCTGGAAACTTTATACAGACGGTGCATCAAACGATCGGTGTTCGGGCGCTGGAGTTGTACTAGAGACCCCCGAAGGTCGATCCATATGCTATGCTTTGAAGTTTGATTTTCACGCAACCAACAATGAAGCCGAATATGAAGCCCTGTTGACTGGGTTAAAGCTTGCCAGAGATCTGAGAATTATCGCTATAGAAGTTTATTGTGATTCACAGTTGGTTGTGTGTCAGGTACGGGGAGAATATCAAGCAAGAGATCGAAGGTTAGCTGCTTATCTAGCCCGAGTTCAGGAAGCACTGGATCAGTTTGATTATTATGCTATTTACTACATACCACGAGATCGCAATCAAAAGGCCGATTCATTGGCAAAGTTGGCCAGCACAGGTGAAGCACAGCAAATGGGACTTGTCCCGGTCGAAACTTTGTCCTTCCCAAGCATCGATCAAATCAAAACGAATGATGTGTTGGAAACCTTTCCCAGCAGAGAATCATGGATGACTCCGTATCGAAATTATATTGAGAATGGGATATTGCCTGAACACCGAAATGAGAAAAGGCAAGTTCTACGAAAAGCTTCGCGGTTCATCATTCAGGACGGGATCATGTATAGGAAAGGTTATTCTGTTCCACTCCTCCGGTGTATCGCTCACGGTTACATGATGTGCACGAGGGAGAATGTGGCGATCACACCGGTGGACAAGCGCTTGCTAAGAAGATACTCCGATATGGATATTACTGGCCGACAGTGAACCGAGATGCAGCCAATTATGCCAGAAAGTGCGACAAGTGCCAGAAACACGCTCGAATTCCAAGAGCCCCGCCTACCGAGATAACTCAAATGGTCAGTCCCTGGCCGTTCGCTATGTGGAGTATCGATATCATTGGCGCTTTACCTCTGGCAAGAGGTGGTGCTAAGTATGCCATCGTCGTAGTTGACTACTTCACGAAATGGGCCGAGGCCGAAGCTCTCGCAACGATTACGTCGAAGAAAGTAATAAACTTTGTGGTCCGCAATATCATTTGCCGATTTGGACTCCCGCATACCATCATCACCGATAATGGGACCCAATTCGAAAGTTCGGAGTTCAAGAATTTCTGCCAACGATTTCATATTCATAAAAAGTTCTCTACAGTCGCACATCCACAAGCAAACGGTCAGGTCGAAGTTGTTAACAAAGTTATCAAATCCATCTTAAAGAAACGACTGGAAAAGGCTGGGGGCAAATGGGTCGATGAACTTCCTATGGCATTATGGGCTTATCGAACAACTCACAAGACCGCAACTGGACACACCCCATTTTCCTTATCCTATGGCTCGGAAGCCGTTATTCCAGTTGAGACAGAAGTATTTTCTCACCGCGTAACTTATTACGATCCAAAAACAAATGCTATATTACTTGCTGAATCTTTGTATCTGTTGGACGAGAAATGAGAAGAAGCTGATTTAAGAGCGGCCGCCTACCGAAGTCGGGTCGCCCGGTTATATAACACCAAAGTTCGCCCCCGAACCTTTGAACTCGGTGATCTGGTCCTCAAGAGAATCTACCCGGTTCCTTCATACATGAAACCAAATTGGGAAGGGCCGTACGTGATTACACAAAGACTTGGGGATGGCACATTCAAACTATCAACCGTGGACGGTCTAGTTTTACCAAGAGCCTGGAACAGCGAAAGTCTCCGTCGCTACTACATATGACAGGCTTCATTTATTTCATTATGTTTTTTATTCAGCAATTTACTTTTGCATTTCGAAATTAGAATTTGTAATAAGGCAACTGATTTGCCATATTTTCTTATTTCAGCAATAAAATGTCATCTCTTCGAGCCAGAGCTGTGATTCATTAAATACAATGTACAACATCACGATGCACAAAGAGCTAAGTTCCATCACACAGTGGAATTTATTCAAGTAGGGAGTGGCTGTGAAGCAGTCGACCACTCGCTAAATGAAACCCGAGCTCGGGGGCAAGCCATCACATCAGGCCAAGAAATGGGTTGATACACGACAACCCTTCACTTAACTAAACTCCGTACTCCCAGAGTGCGAGGCGGAGTATAAACCTTTTACTTAACTCCGTGCTCCCAGAGTGCGAGGCGGAGTATAAACATTCCTTAACTCCGTACTCCCAGAGTGCGAGGCGGAGTATAAATATTTTCCTAAACTCCGTGCTCCCAGAGCGCGAGGCGGAGTATAAACTTTCATTCAACTCCGTACTCCTAGAGTGCGAGGCGGAGTATAAACATTTTCCTAAAACCCAGAGTACTCCGAGAGCGCGAGCTGGGTACCAACTTTTTACTTAACTCCGTACTCCCAGAGTGCGAGGCGGAGTATAAACATTCCTTAACTCCGTACTCCCAGAGTGCGAGGCGGAGTATAAACATTCCTTAACTCCGTACTCCCAGAGTGAGAGGCGGAGTATAAACATTCCTTAACTCCGTACTCCCAGAGTGCGAGGCGGAGTATAAACATTCCTTAACTCCGTACTCCCAGAGTGCAAGGCGGAGTATAAACATTCCTTAACTCCGTGCTCCCAGAGTGCGAGGCGGAGTATAAACATACGCCGACTCCACACTCATTCCCAATACTGGGGGCAGAACCAAAACACGTAACAAGTTGAAGACAAAAAGGGAATAAATTTTCATTTCCACTATCAACAAAAAGAATCTGATTACAAAGTGTTTAAAGGAAATTCTGCTAGTGGGAGCCGAATCCACATCTATACACGGCTATAGAGAAATCAACAAAATGCTACCCTACGCAACAAAGATTTAAAGAAAGAATTCAATCTTTCTTCTTCCTTATCTTCTTCTTCGGGGTAGCCCCACCAGATCCACTGCCTGATTTTTTCCTCAATCGCTTACTCTTTTCGGGCTTGCCTTCCGGCAGCGATATAATGTCGACGTCTTCCTCAGAGCTGGAGGCGACGGAAATTCTTCTAGGAGGACGAGCTGGAGGCATAGGAGTAGTAGCAGGAGGAGGGACAGGAGCAGTTTCAATCACTACGGTACCGCCCGGTGAAATCACCATTAACGGGGCAGGCCCGGGCGGATTCATACCAGCATTCCCTGCTGCCATCTCGGCATCAATCTCAGCGATGATGTCATCCTCACGAGATACTTGGGCCGCATCGGATGTGCCAATAGCTGGCATAGATGAACTAACGGCCGGAGCAGCCCCACTCACAGCATCGGACAAGTTGACAGAGGGATCGATGGGTTCATTAAGAAGCTCCTCAATCATTTGAGCGCTGAAAGAAAACATATTTGCATCTCCCTCCTCGCCAATCAAAGTAGAAGTCGTGACGGCTTTAGAAAAAACAAACCCTTGTGTTTGATGAGGAACTGATAGAGCAAGGGGCGCAGAAACAATAACTTCAGTCACTGAAATGCGACAAAACGAAGATTGTTAGCCAAGTGTGTTGCTTAAGGTTCTTCACAACTAAACTACGAGAAGCGTTCAAATACCTTCCTTGGTCTGGACCGAAACATGGGCAGAATCCTCGGCAGAAGATAATAATGGTTGGTCAGGATTATAGGCAGGAACAGACTGGGGATCTACCGCACCAGTGGTTTCGGGCAATGTTGGAATTACAGCTCCAACACTTGTCCCGTGATGCGCGATCCCCGAGCCTTCGCCTGTCTCTAGAGATTGAACGCCAAGCTTTTCTTTCGCCATAGAGATCACCACCTCATGAAGGGTCTTCCTCTCATCCTCGGTAAGCAAACGCATCTCCAGTTCAAAGTCGTCAAGTGTTCCATCTGGATGCGCTGCTCTTTTCTCATTCACTAGCCGGGTCCAGGCATTGTACAAGATCATGGAGTCATCTCCCAGCCACGCTAAATTTCTGTGTTCCAGCACATTAGCGTTATACGTGACTAAGAGATCGTCAAACTCGGCATCTAGCCTAGACCTCTCCTCCAAGATCTTTTCCTGAATTTCTGCTTCCGCAGACTTAGCCTTGACCGCCGCCGCAGCAAGTTCGGTCCTGAGAGATACTGCTTGGTCGCAAGCCTCTTGAGCAGTGGCGTTCGCATCATCCTTCTCCTTCACCATTTCAGCGAATTTGGCCTTGAGCTCATTCAGCTCTTTAACGGCTAAGTCTCGCTCAGCTGCAATGGTGGTGTTGCGGTGGCCCATCTCTTCCACCATGGCGTAGTGTTCTTGCTGCATCCTCGCCAGTTTGGCCACGACACCTTCATGTTTCTGAAGTGTTTCAAGCTCTGACTTCCGGGACGTCTCCACTTCGGATTGAAGAACCTGAATGATGCGTTTCTGCTTAACAATGTCAGCATCACGTTCAGCAATGATCTTCGCCCTGTCAAAAGCTACTCTAGAAGCCTTCACGGCTGCCTTGTACCACTCCTTATACTGAGCGTAGAAGTCGTGGATATAACTATGAGCAGTGGTCTCAGCTTCCGGAGGGATTCTTTTAAAGTTAGGAGGGAAGATATAGCCATCCATGCAAATTTCCGGGTAGTCATTTTTCATTTGTGCGAGTTTACCAGCTCCCTCGCTTGTCAACTCAGCCGGAGCTTGTTCAATTATAGCGGCTGCTGTCGGTTCCATTCTTGGCCGCTGAGCATCAGGCCGAGAAGATTGAGAAGGCAATTGCTGCTGATGAGATGGCCCTGGGAGGTCTACTGGAGCCCTGGGAGGCGGAGGAGAGCGAGATCGGGGTCGGTACTGGTATCCCCGGTCTCTGTCAGAGTAATCATAGCCAGAACGGCTACGCGAGTAATCTCTGTCTCTGTCATAACGTTCTTGACTTGAATAGCTTCGCCCATGATCTCTATCTGTTTCTCTCCAGCGGGAATCGTAAAATGGAGAAGATTGGCGCACATTCCAAAGCCTATCCAGAGTAGAGCCACGTCCTGACATCTCACCTGCGATAAGAAAGAATTACGGATTAGGATCCCATAAAGCAATGTTTACTATGCCAAAGTCATGAAGTGCTGTGGAAGTGTGTGTAAATGTGTAAACCCCCAAACCGACCGGAAGTGTTGACCGCACTTAAAGGAAAGGGCTCGTTCATGTTTAGGACATCTTGAAATTCCTCCAACCCAGGATTATGAGAAACCGATATATAATCTGGGATAGGAATGTCGTCAAGCCCTTTGAGAGAATCTCTCGAATGAGAAGGGGCGGCCTCAGAAATCGTAACTCCGGAAGCGAGAAGAAACACATCTACAGATTTTCCCCACTTGGACTTAAGTTTTTTGGAAACGGCGGCCTTGCCTTTCCGTTTTTCTCCCGATTCCTCCAAGTTTCCCGAAAGGTCAGCCATTGGCTCTGAATCCGTATGGGTTCTTTCTTCGTCACTCGCCTCGATTATTTTGATTCCGAGTGACTTCTTCCCTTTTCTCTTCTTGGGTTTCTTCTTATCTTCCTTCTTGGAGGCGGACTTTGAAAATCCCTCAACGACTATGCTTTGATTGATGTCGATCAAACCAAGAACTCTAAAGTTGTAATCGTTCAGCACCGAATCAATATGCCTCAACTCGCTTGGGACTTGTTGAAGACTCCGGACGATACCCTTGAAACGCCCTCCATCGGGCCTGGAGATAATAGCTGTAAAGGGAATGAAATGTCAATTTTAACACCGAAGAGCTATTGGTCAAGGAAACAGGTTAAGGCGCTTACGTCTAGACAACCATCGCCTAGCGAAACCCGGAGGGCACCGAACGTAGAACCACTCATTCTTGAAATAGCTCAGTCGAGTCCAAGCTCCAACTACAACTTGGCAATTCCTAACTGCCTCCAAAAATGTAAAAGACGGGCTATCACCCCTACTGTTGAAGTTAAATATGTGTCTGATCTCGGAGGGCCTCGGCGGGCGAAAGAGACAGTCCATAAATATGACAAAGGCGCTGTTCAGCAACGCATGCCCGTTGGGATGAAGTTGTGAAGGAGCGATTCCTAAATATGATAGCATCCCTCTGATATATTGATTGAAAGGAGGAAGAGTTCCGGCCGCACAAGCATGACGGTAGAATGCTGTATATCCTTCAGGCGGATTGTGCGGTCTATCAGTGGCACTGGGCAATAATACATCACCTAGAGATATGTTATGCTTTAGGCATATTCATCCCAATAAGGATTCAGAGATGTTAGACTGAACCGAATCAACAGGGTCCTCAATAAATATAGCCTCTGGCAATTCGTCTGGAGCCGGATCGATTACATCGGCAGGGATGTCGGGAATCTCAAGCACCGGAGGAGTTGAGCTCTGTACCTCTTGTTGTTGGGAACTCGAAGATTCCATAATTAACTAACTCATCATAAAGCAACATTAAGTTCATAAACAGCCCGTGCGTTCCCCAGTGTGGTGTGTATGGATGTGTCGTGCAGTGCGAGTGCTGTGCGTTACTTAAGCAGATTTTACAGATTGAAACAAGATGTCTGTGCAACAAAACTTGGGAATTTGAGAGTGAAAATGACCGTCATCGCTGACCGTCACTCCCATGCCATCCAAACACTACGAACTACTTCAAGTATAAGTCAGTTATATTGTTGGTTAAGTCACAGTTCCATCGACGAGCTTCAAAAAGGAGGTCAAATCTTTCGGTCAAGTTCGACTATGCAAGGCCGAAGCTCGTCGGAGTCAAGTATGATAAAGTTCATTATGTTCGTCAAAGTTCAAACTTAAGATTGGTCGTAGTTCGGATGTTGGAGCAAAATCAGAAGAGGAGATATCAGAACGTTCGAATCGATTGACTCGAATCGATGGCGTTCGAATCCACACACCTCAACTCCATTAAAGTCGACTCGGTGAAGCCTTAGGATGGAAAAGCACTACGAGTCCATGATCTTTGCATGACTTCGGATCAATCAATATTGAGATCCTTCGATCGATTTATCGCTACTTCGAATCGATCGCCGTGAACTTTCTTTCCTTCTTTCTCTTGAGACAATCAATTCGAAGCTCTGCATTCAAAATCGATTCGAAGGACTCGTTCCTGGAGCAGTGCGAAGCAATGGAAGGCGACACCCTAATCAGTACGACTCGAATGATTTCATTCCCCAGTTCCATGACCCACTTTGCTCAGATCTCATCTCTCCTCGAAGTTTTTAGAAGGAAAGACTGAATCGTTGCTAAAGATCCTAAGTTCTATCTTTCACATCTCAAATCGATCCCTTGATTACCTGATTTTATGAGAGCGTGAAGGGGTTCGATCGATTCGAAGAGAGCACGTTCGTCTTGGCCTTGGAGAGGTCGATTCGAAGAAGAAGCTATAGCAGCAGTGAAAAGTAAAAAGTGAAAGTGACACCGGCGTCGCGTATTTATATGGGCCTCCCGAAGGAAACGGGACGATTCGTATCCCGGTCAAAATGACCAACTCCAGCCGGTCACACGCTATTCCACTCGAATCCATCGCATTCGAATCCATCACGTCTGAGCTCATATCATTCGAATCCCTGAAAACTTCGAATCCATCAAGGCTGCATCTTTACAAAGCCTCATCGATACGGAGCTACATCGATTCAAAGCTTTCAACAAAAGTTAAATTAGAGTCGTTGCGTCCCATCGATTCGAAGTACTGACTTCACGACCATTGGCACGCGATGGTTCAAAAGCTGTCGATTCGAATGACCGTTTCGAATCCATCAGATACCAGCGATTCAAACCATCGATTCGAGCAAACACAGCTTCGAATCCATCACCAACCACTAATGAAAATGGGCGAACCGTTTCAATGTGAAAAATTGCTTGTCTACTCTTTATACCGATTCTGGAGAGGATCGATACGAGAGGATGGTCATAGACAATCATAAAAGCAATGTCTTAACTCAAATCTCAAATCGGTTCAGGAGAGGACCGATGCGGATTTCGATGGCAAACCGAACTGACAACAACTTGCGATCACGCAACGTTAACCAAGGTCAAGATAATACACGTATGCATGTATTTTTGACTAATGTTTTGGTCTTTATCATCAACAGGAATCAAATGTTCATCTCGTCATGACTCAAAAACCCAACAGCCAGTCACAATTATACGACAGTCGATTACTGCGATACAGAATGCAACTTTCGATAAAGCATGTTGTAGCTATCCAATGAGAGACTGCAGCTTTTCAAAGCACGTCATGTTTACACAAGACGTACTTTGGGGGGCAAATGTTATCCCGCCTTTTGGCAAGGCCGCGACACCAAGGACTTGACTAGAGACCGGTGACGGATCGTCTCGGAAATCGGTTACACGCAAGGATCGCTATGGATATCGACGAAATTTGTTCGAGTCCGGATCGGGCTACAATTGACAAGGCATGTCAAACAAAGTCGTAAGAACCAACGTTCTGGATTTCAAGTCAATCCGAGTTCGTACGCCCGAGATATCATCAACGTAATTGAAGGGCATAGCCGTAGGATCGCCTCCTCTTTGTTCGAATCGACTAAGTGTCGAATCCATCAAAGATCGACTCCAACAAGTTCGACTCGGTCTGCTTCAAGTCCATTTGGACACACGTTGGTACCAGAGCCATCTTATTCGAAACCATCAGACGGCTAAGCTTCGTATCCACCACCCAATGCAGCATGTTCGAATCGATAGAAGTTTCCTTTGATTGCTTCGAATCCACTAGGAGGACTTTGGCTTCGACTCCATCGAACAAGGCCTAGTTCGAATCCATTAGGCCATCACTTCCTTTGAATCCATAGAGCTACAGATACTTCGAATCCACACAGTTTGAGGCAACTTCGAATCGATCGACTTTAACACACCTAGATCGATTCGAAGAGGCCTTTGTTCGTTCGATTCGAAGAGGGATATCTTCGAATCCACTACCACGAATCCACCTGGTCAAAGAGGCGAAAAGCATGGAGTCGACCCAGTCAAACCGGAATACAAAACGGATCGTAGCGAGAGACACGCGCCACGTCGCAGCAAGCATCGAGTCGACCGAATCGATTCGAACTAGGATCGATTCGAAGTACCCCTGTTCTCCAGAAATGCAACATTGAATCGATCATATCTCACGTTCTACAAGTCCAAATGCCATGAAATTTTCACAGAAGCTTAAACACATGATGAAGAATGTCCACACCAAATTTCGGCTCGATTGGATGATTTCATGGTCGATTCGAACCAAGGGTCGAATCGATCCCAAAGTGGGCCCGGATCTCCAGATTTCGGCCATGTGGGCCCCCTGACGTACCAGAACTGGTCTCCCCTCATTTTAGGCGAAATATCAGCCTCCTACACCTATAAATAGAGCCCCTGGTCATTCAGAAAAGGGGTCGGAGAATTCTAATTACTGAAGAGCGCCCAGATTCTGCCAGATCTACTCCAGAACACCGCCGCTGCTTTAGATTGACACTTAGCATTTAAATTCAGTTGTATTACCTTATAAACTACTGTAATCTTCAAGTAATCGAGCAATAAAATCATCAAACTTCATAGTGGACGTAGGCAAAACGCCGAACCACTCTAAATCGCTTGTCTTTGCAATTTACTTTCTATTATTTGGAGTTTTTGTTAGATAATCCACAGTTTTAATTTTCATTCTTCACTTTTATCTCTTCAAAAACTTCCGAAGAGTGTTGTGCCCATTTTTGGTACAAACACCCTCCCTCTAGTGTTATTCCTAGCCTTAAGATCCGTAATCCGCATTCCTCACACTAGAGTCGTGTTTGGTTTTAAAAACCCATTTGCATCCGACTTTTTTTATAGCCATGTGGTAACCCAACGAGATCCCAAACTTCATTCTGTTGCATGGATTTTAGTTCTTCTTTCATGGCATTGATCCATTCCTTTGAATCTTTACTTTCTATAGCGTGTGAAAATGAAACTGGATCCTTATTGATTCCTATATCATAATTTGATTCTTTCATATAAACCATATAATCATTAGATATAGCTGACCTACGATCTCTTTGAGATCTTCTTAATGCTACTTGTTGTGGTTCATGCATATCAGCATTAGTCATTTCTTTCAGGAAGTACTTCTTCATTTATATGTTGTTCATCATCATGCTGTTCTCCAACAGCTGGAACAACATTTGGAGTAATAGTAGATGGAGGAACTATTCTAGGCAATGTAACATTTACCCTTGTTTCCTTTATTTCCACTATTTCTCTTCTAGTACTCCCACTGACTTCACCAATCTCAATGAATCTTGCATTACCAGTTTCTACAATTCTTGGACTATGATTAGGACAGTAAAACACATATCCTTTAGATTTTTTAGGGTAACCTAAAAAATTCCCACTAATCGTTCGAGAATCTAATTTTTTTTCATGTGGATTATAAATTCTCGCTTCCGCTGGACAACCCCAAACATGCAGGTGTCTTAAGCTAGGTTTCCTGTTAGTCCATAATTCAAAAGGAGTCTTTTGAATACCTTTACTAGGAACCCTATTCAACAAATAATTAGCGGTTTTGAGAGCATACGACCACAAATTCTTAGGTAGTGTAGAATCTGACATCATACTCCTAATCATATCTATTAACGTCCTATTGCGCCTTTCTACTACACCATTTTGCTGTGGTGTACCTAGCATTGTGTATTGCGCACATATGCCATGACTTTCGAGGAATTTTGCAAATGGACCTGGATACTGTCCTGACTCGTTATATTTGCCATAATATTCACCACCTCTGTTAGACCTTATGATTTTCACCTTTTTATCTAATTGCCTCTCAACTTCCTTTACAAGCGTCTCAAGGACATTCACAGATTGAGATTTTTCATGAAGCAAATAGACATAACCATAGCAGGAAAAATCGTCAATAAAAGTGATGAAATACTTTTCTCCATTAAAAGCTGGAGTGTCCATAGGTCCGCAACTATCAGTGTGTATTATTTCAAGAAGCTGGCTGCTTCTAGTGGCTCCTTTCTTATTATGTTTGGTTTGTTTACCTTTAATACAATCCACACATAATTCTAGATCACTAAAGTTTAAATTTGACAAAATTTCATTACTTACTAATCTCATCATTCTTTCTTTGGATATGTGACCTAGTCTTTTATGCCATAAGAAAGCAGAATTTTCATTCAACATGCTACGTTTGCATCCAACATTATTTATTACATTCAGCAAGGAATTCGCATAAGTGTCATTCAGTTTCAATTTATATCAACCATCAATTAGAATACCAGAACCAACATTATCAATATTCTTATATAAATCAAAACAACCAGATCCAAACGTACATATAAAACTAGAAATATCCAACTTACTTACGGAAATAAGGTTTCTAGATAATGAAGGTACATAAACGGTACTATATAAGTCTAATACATATCCACTTTCTAGAATTAGACGATAAGTCCCAATGCCTTCTATTGTGGATTTCATTCCGTTTCCCATAAAGAGAAAACGATCTTCATTTGGATTTATGGTTCGGATCATAAGAAATCCCTGCATATTATTGGAGACATGAGTTGTAGCACCAGCATCAAGCCACCATGTATTAATAGGAACTTCAACTAAATTTGATTCAAAACATACGAAAGATAGATGATTACCTTTCTTTTCGAACCAAGCTATCCTTTTCGGACAGTCATTTTGATAATGTCCTTTCCTTTTACAGAAATGACATCGAACATCCTTTAGTTCCTTCTTTTCCTTATCCTTCCCATTCTTAGCAGGTGCCTTTTTCTTCTTGAAATGACTTGATTTTCCATTCTTTTCTTTACCAGCTTTATTACTCACAAAACTTACTGAGTGATTTACTTGATTTTTCAAACGTCCTTCTTCCTAAACAAGTCTACTGGCCAATTCATTAACATTCCACTTATCCTTTATAGTGTTATAGTTAATTTGAAAAGGTCTATATTTAGAAGGTAGCGAGTTCAGGATAAACTGGACAAGAAAAGAATCCTCTACTATAAGTCCAAGGGAGTTTAACCTTGCTGCAAGATTAGTCATCTCTATAATGTGCTCTTGCATAGTTCGCGACCCATCAAACTTCATGGTCGTGAGTTCTGCCATAAGAGTACCAGCGAGTGACTTATCAGCTGAATGAAAAGATCTTCCACAAACTGCATATATTCCTTAGCACTCTCTGTTTGTGGAATTGTTGACTTGATGTTGTTAACAACAGTCATCTTAATAAACATAAGGCTCAATCTGTTACTGCGTTCCCATGCTTTATGGTGTGATTTTTTCTGTCTCAGTACTAGCTGTTGTAAGAGCAACAGGTTTATCCTTAAGAAGTGCCAAGTCAAGATCCTGAACACCTAAATGGAAATTGACTTGTTCTCTCCATTTAGAAAAATTAACACCAGTGAACAATGTAATAGATGAAGCATGTGTATTCATGGGAACTACTGCAAATTAAAAAAATTGAAATAACTATAAGCTCATAGCTAACGCGATTCAGATATGTACATAATAGTATAATATAGCACTCCTTTGGGTAGATGCTACCTTATACTTAACATAATTAAATACCAAAACATAAGTAAGTAATAAATATATTCAATTAAATAGAACTGACATCTTTGGATGATCAATATTTATTTAATCAAGATATCTATTAAACCTCATCATGTCAACTACTTATAGAACAAGACTTTCCTTTGGGTAAGTTCTCAGGTTCTATCATTAGTGACGCCAGTTTTTAATTGGTATTATTATAACCGGCAATTTCTATCAATAATCATTATGTCACTTATGCACTAAATGATTATTCTGATTTTGACCACTTTGGTGATTAACAAAATCATAAATCTCATGTGCATAAATGACTTATAACACATACTTGATTAAACATCATGAGTAAAGCATAGAACAGATCAATTGCAATCATAGGAAATATTCAGTTATTGATTGGTGGCTCTGATACCAAATGTCAGAAATTCTTTACTGTTTGATCTTTCATGATTAATAATGAACAATTCAAGTAATAGCCCAAGGATCACCAATACCGAATATTTTACAAACAAAACTTAATATGATTTCTTGTTTAAGATGTTGTACCATGATTAACAGCGGAAGATGTAATGGCTGTCATCTTCTTCTTCTGACTTCTAATAATTACTCTTCTTCTGAGAATTCGGTTTCTCTCTCTAACCCTATTTCTTTATGTGTTTCTTGATGGAGAAGAATACATCTGTTGGCAAGGAGAGAGAGGACCCAATCCTTTATATAACATTTAACTCTAAATCTGGTACGTCCATCATATACCAATTCGACGCTTAAGATTAATCACAGACCTAATGTTCTAATTATAGAACGGTCTATTTATGACTTAATTAATCGGGTCACATTAAGATTAGAAACTGCATAACGTTAAAGGTAAATGAAACGTTCTATTTATGACCTAATTAATTGGGTCACATTAAGATTAGAAACTGCATAACGTTAAAAGTAAATGAAACGATTGCAGTTTCTAATAGCAGATTTCTAACAGATGCTTGATAAATCAATATGAATAGAAAGGACTAAAGAAGCGCACTCTAGACTACAAATTGTCAATAAGATAATGAAGCAATGTTTACATGTTTTCTTTCAAGCAATATATACATACCTATATTTTTTCCAAAAGCAAATCTGCTACCTAGACATACAATCCGTAACATGATATATTAAGATCATGATTCTCATATGGTCCAAAAGCTTCTATGTACATTAGCATATTATGTTTAAACAAAGCAATTATGTGATCCAAAAGCTTCCATGTATATTGACATATTATATTTAAACAAAGCAATCATGTCCTTATCCATACAAATTTCTACTACCTAGGCATATAAGCAGGGCATCCTCGGTAACATGGTATATAAAGATCATGGTTCATGTAGTCCAAACCTTCCATGTGCATTAGAATATATATTATATTTAAACAAATCAATCATGCCATATTCATGCAAAGTGAAATATCACTAGATGCAGTTTATAATTCTAACAGATGGTTAATCCATGTGCTCAACTCTTGACCTTTTCAACTCTTGACTATTTCACTTTCTAACTGTTATTGCACTCATGACCCACTAATTCAACCTATTTTATTACCCACGTGTATATTGAGATATTTCCACTTCCTATACTTATATATGCCTATATAAACTACCAATTGTTTCCTTTACTGTGTTTTTATTCTACATATATCCTTAAATTTTGAAATAATTCAAACAACTTTTGTTCAAGCTTTTATTTTAAACTCATGAGTGTAATCTACACAATATATTATTCACAGTTAATATTTATGTAGAAACCAAATTAATGATTGAAAATATAGCTATGAGTTTTGTGTATATTCGTTCATGTTATTTCACATAAAAAAAAGTTGGCTTGCATATATGTGTGTGTATTTTTGATAATTTTTACTTATTCATATGACCATTATTTCAGAATAAATAAATTTTCTTTCAATTTTGTTTGCACATGTTCAATGGACGTGCCTAACATATTATTTCACAATAAAAGAAATTAACTCACATACTTATAACTGTCAAATAACAACTATGTATATGACCTTTTTTTAAGAATACATAAGCTTGCTTCCGGTTTCTTTGCACACGTCCAATGGACGTGCCAAACGTACTAGTTTAGATAATAGTAATAATATATACCCAAATCCCTTCAGATCCTCTTTTATAACCATTTTCTCACTACTTAACTCAAACATAGTAATTCCTTATTTTAATCATTAAAACTCATTTTATATCTATTTGTCTCAAAATAGTAATAACATAGCTCAAAAACACAATTTTACTACTATTATTCCCAAAATATCTCTAACTTTTATTACTCTAACAATAATAGTAATCTTCAATAAACTCCATAAATTTACAATATCGTTATTTACTTAATACAGCCTTTCATGAAATCATATCATTATTTATTAAACCTTTCATTATCTTATAAATAATATATTCTCTAACTTCAATTGAAAACAAAATTTTCGTTATTATTTATGAATTTCCCTAGAAATTCATAAATAACAACCTTATTCCATTTTCCACGTTTATTTAAATAAAATGGTTAAATTGCTGTTATTTACAAATATTTTTGCAATTTGTGAACAATCTCATTTACAATTAATTTACCTAATTTCCCCAAAATTATACAATTTCATTCATTTTTATAAATCAACTATCTACCTGAGTTAACAATCAATTATAATTAAACATTAAATAATGTAGTAATTAAAACCAAACCAATCAAGTTAAGCATCAACATCCAAAAATCACGGTAATCCAAACAACCATTGTTGATGCCAAAAATGGATCAACACTCAAGCGTGAGTTGTAGGGAAATTGTATGCCCTGGATCTAGCAGATAACAATGGAAATAAAAAAATAACAAGGAGACATAAGATTTTTATGGTGGTTCGGCAATCCCTGGCCTACGTCCACTTATAGCTTTATTGATTATGGATCTGAGAGAGTTTGTATGAGATTATAGAGAATTAAAGTCATAAGTACAAGAATTTGACAAGTTCTTAGGCCTAGAACTACCAAGAGTAGTTGCATTGGTGACTATTGAGAGGGAGGAAGATGGTTAAGAGTAGTAGAATCCCAGATCTAGAGTAAAGAGAAAATATTAGGGAGAAGATCCTGTTTTGTTTGCACTATGGTTTGTATTTATAGGGAAACAGAAGTACTGGGTCAGAAGCCTGCTTGCACTGAGGTCTAGGAGATAACTTAATGTTACACAAGAGAGATCAAAGCCCCACGACCCAAAACCATAACTTGGTACCGACCTAAGTTAACTTGGTACAGACCTATAGACCTTGGTGTAAGTTGAATCATTTTACTTGCTTTTCCTTTCTATCTTTTGTCCAATGTGTTTTAATCTCTGTTCTATTGACTTTTGGTTGGTTCCAGTGATCTTTCTAGTATCACTTAAGTTATCTTGGTTTCTTGGTTTTTTCTCATCAATCTTGGAATTGGTCATCCAAACTCTAGGAAAACCACTTGATCACAAGTAGTTGGAGTAGTATAGGAGATGTATGGAGTTTGGGGAGTGAAATGGGAAGGAAAGATAGGTTGATGCAAACCTATTCAAGTCGGTGTCAGGTTATACCCTTAGTTTCAATTTCTTTGAGATTTGTTAAGTTTCTTCATACCATCATTTTAGATAGTTCTAATCACGTTAGAGTGAATCATGAAGGTGAAACCATGTCGGCGAAAATCATGAGCTTCGGGTCAAGGTTAATGAAATGACCCTCTATATTTTACCTATATTTTCTAGGATTTTTTTTCCTTCTTTTTACACACACACACACACACATATATATATATATATACACACACGCACACATATACATTTGCTCAATTAAACTTAGTTTAATTTCTCAGAGTCTTTTTCCCTTTTAATCAATTTATCCAGGATTCAAAATTACCACTAATATAGATATATCAGTATGTTCAAAAAGATATGCACATACATATGAGGATGTATGTGTCCCTCTTGTTTAAATCAGAGTAATATAAATTTTTTTTTCTAAACAAGAGCATATTCTGTTTGATTTGAATTGAATTTAAATTTAAATCTAAATCTCCACTTAAATATTTTTCTTTGATACTTATTATTTATATAAGTAGATCCTGCTTAAATTTTGTTTAAAATATTAATTTTGATTGTTTTATCTAAGAATTTCAATAATTTATCTTGATGGAATTATCTCAGAAATTAAAGCTTTTGTTGGTTTGGTTCACTTATTTGCTATTTTATTATTCCCAGAAAATGATATTTGCCTTTATCATTTTCAATTCATGGTTTTGTCTTTTGCATCTCCCTTGTTTCTGATTCCATCAATTTGACACTCCCTTAAACTGGTCATTTAATCATTTGCTTCTGAGTTTGAGATGATAAAAGTACTTGATATGAAAATGATTCATAAGTGATCAACCACTATGTTTTGAATGAACCAGGTTATAACAAGATAATACTTACTGGTTTGATAATGCAAGCCAGTTAATTATGCAAATTGACCTTTAATAATTGAAGAAAAGTTTTTTAATTTAAACCTTTACTAAATGAACTAAGGAGTTTTAAAGAGCACATGATTATCAAATCACTAACCAACATAATCAACCCAAACTCCATTCTTTTGAAGCTGGTTGAACCCTGTGGCTGTGTGAATTTTGAAATGTCTTTCACTTTGTAAATACTTGAAGTCATGTTTAAGGTATATGTATACTTTACAAAATAGCTCACAACTGGACTCAAATTCTTCCACAAGATATTTCAAAGAAGAGTGACTAAATACCAAGAGATTACTTCAAATTAAAATCAGATTTCACTTCAGAACTCACTGCCTTTTTAAATAGTTTTATGATGTCCATTATAATATAGGTTTTGTATAAAAATTGCTCCAGAATAAATACATCTCTTTTCCTAGATTTTTCATAGATAATACTTTGTTCAAATATACTCGAATAGTCATTCAATTCTTAGATCTTAATACATAGCAAGATTCAACAGATACCACTAATTCAGTCAAACAAAACATTATTCAATACATAGTAGAGAATTTAAACATTGTTTTCATGAATACATGCAAATATGTCATTCTATATTCTTATTAGAACTGGAAAACATATTTATTCACTCCTTCTCATTAGCCATAACTTCCCTTTCTACTTAGTTCCTGCATTCCTTGAAAAATCATTGGTGGCTGTCTCATTTCAAAAATGAGACACCCCCATATGCCATGAGCAAACCAGGGTCAGATCTATGATCTGGTATGAGCAACATCAATGTATTCATGATATTAAGCAAACAAATGATACATGAACACTAGCCACTTACTTAAGCAATTTTCTTAATTCAACTGTTATTTTATGCTTTAGATGAACTTTTTGTGCAGTCTTAGTATCTTTATAAACTTACTATTAGTTCATACATGATCATGTAAACATACTCATTAATCAACAGTATATACATATATATACACAGTGGAACAACCATGATTCCATCCAACCAATCTCGAGAAATACTCATGTTCCTATCTTATCATTTAAATGTTGGTTATATATATATATATATCCTAGCCTCATCTGCTATAAAAGAATCACAGGGACACATTGCAATGAACAAATTCACATCATTGCACAAAGATCTCAGGGCTTAAACAAACCATGTGCCAACTTGCATACTTCAAATATGACAAGCATTCCAGCAGCCTTCTTGGCTCACCATTTCTAATTTAATTTATTAATTATACTTGTTTGACCCTATCATCAGATAGCTAAGTACTTGTCACAGTGTTCGCTAAAACACCCCAGTAATAATACAAACATGTTTTCTAAGGCAATGATACAAGAATATTGCTACTAGATATCTTGTCTTTAAATCAAATGCAAGAGTATTTACAACTGAGGATAGAAACATGGCATATTAAGTCATTATAATCTGCAAATAACTATGATTGAGCTAGATTCAAGATCTAACTGAATCATAATCTTTGACTTGTAGATTTTTGCTATGTGATCAGGGATTCAGCACATAGAAATTTCTATTGCACCCCTAATACCTTTCTTTAAAGCCTCAGCACTTATACATTGTATAATGCAGCTCATTTTTTTTCTGTTGGAACTTCCATGCCACGATTCCATATCAGTTATAAGTATTCTTCTTATGATTTCAAGATTTGATGCCTTAACTTTTCAGAATGTGATGAAACAGTATTTAGCACATCCATAATAAAACATCTCATCAGGTCAAAACTATCCAGAGAGCATTCATAATAAAACATTATGCCAGATCAAAAAAAAGACCACTCAAAAAATTAATAAAACTGTGTTCAACAAAACCAGAAAAGAAATGCAAATAGCAACATAAAAATTTGGCTGCCTTATATCAGGTCTTAATGCCATGAATCTAGTGAGATCACTCACCTAAGTATCCCCTTCTAGTTGATGCAGAAAATCCCTGAGTATTTTCCCTTCCTTTAAAATGTTTTCTTCCCCTCTTTTTTTTCTTCTAAGTATCTCGAGTAAAATGATTTCCCTGGATATAACTACTTAGTTATAAGCATTTTCACTAGGGTTTTTATCAAGGTAGAATTCCATTTTTGTCCTGACTAACATCATGTATTTTGCATTTTATGTTTTCATATTTCCATCCTTGATTACCCTGGCCATATCAATTAGTTAAGGCAGCATTTTCTTTTCTTTACTTTTTCATAAAATGGCCACTCACTCAAGTCATGTTAAAAGTGTGTGAGTTAACTAAATTTACTCATTTGTTTATTTTTGGAAATCCCCCTCTTTCTATTTTTGCCTATACATAACATACTTGCTTATATTATATCTCATACCATTTTAGTGTTATTTTTCTTGCTTAGTTCTAATATATTTCTTCTCAAAGAAAATGTACCTGTGTATAAGCATATGTATATATATTTATTTAATTCTTCCTTACTTCCTGTAAAAATATTCATATGCATATATTTCATATTTTTAATTTTAGTACATAACTATTATATTTTTTTTCCAGAGATTTTTAAATCTTTTCCTTGTGCCATTTCCAGTGTGCATGAGCACACATACTCATGCACATCATTTCATCAAGAAATCCTTCAACATTTAATCTAGATATTTTTAGAACTGAATTATTTTATTAAAATAATTTTCCTTAAAATTTTGGGCCATTACATTCACCCCTCCTTTTAGGAATTGTGTCCTCACAATTTTTCTAATACTTATAACAAGCATTTACTTACTCTAAGGAATCCATCAAACATATGCATAAACAAACAAATTAAATCATAACAACCATATATATATTAAATTTTCCAGGAATTTAAAATAACCTTTAATTTGCAAAATGCTTAGGATAATCTATCCTAATTTTGTCCTCTAACTCCCATGTACAGTCCTTTGGGTCAAGACTCCACTGGATCTTCACCAGTTTCAAAGTTTTACTTCTTAATTTCTTTTCTTCTTTAGCTAAAATCCCCACTAGTTCCTTCTCATAAACCATGTCAGGGTTGATCTGGACTTGAGTGGGTTTCTCCAAAATCTCTTCCTTATCATGTACCCATCTTCTAAGTTGTGATACATGAAACACATTGTGCATTGCTTTCATTTCCTCTGGCAGTTATAATTTGTATGTTAATGAACCTATTCTTTCCAAAATTTTATATGGTCCAACATACCTTGGTGTGAGCTTACCTTGCTTGCCAAACCTCAGGACCTTTTTCATGGGTGAAACCTTGATGAAAACAAAGTCTCCCACTCCATATTCCACCTGCTTTCTCTTCATGTCTGCAAACTTCTTTTGCCTGTCTTGAGCTGCTGCCATCCTTTTTCTTATTAGCCCAATTTTCTCTGTAGTCTCTTTTACATATTCAAGCCCTAAAACAGCCCTCTTTCCTGTCTCTACCCAACATACAGGTGATAAACATGGCTTGCCATATAAGGCTTCAAATGGAGCCATCCCTATGGTGCTTTGATAGCTGTTATTGTATGTAAACTCAGCTAGATGGAGATGATCCTCCCAGTTGCCTCCAAAATCCAATGCACATGCTCTCAATAAGTCTTCTAGAACTTTGTTCACCACCTAGTTTGTCCATCTGATTGTGGATGGTAGGCAGTGCTTAAGCATAATTCACTCCCCAAGGCCTCTTGAAAACTTTTTCAGAACCTTGATGTGAAGATGGTATCCCTATCACTCACAATAGTTTTGGGAATGCCATGCAATCTTACCACCTCCTTCATAAATACTTGTGCTAATTTTGGTGCATTCCTTTCTGATTTGACTGGAATGAAATGTGCCACTTTAGTTAGTCTATCTACTATCACCCATATGCTTGTGTTTCCTCTTTTAGATCTAGGTAGGCCATCTATGAAATCCATAGATATATCCTCCCATTTCCACTGTGGTATGCTTAGAGGTTGTAACAACCCTGATGGTCTTTGTGTTTCTGCCTTAACTTGTTGGCAAGTCATACACCTTGCAACATGTTTGGCCACATCTGACTTCATTCCCTTCCACCAAAAATTTCTTTTTAAATTTTGATACATCTTTGTACTGCCTGGGTGTATGGAGTACTTACTCCTATGATAATCATTTAATATTTCCTCCTTTAATTCTATGTTTTCTGGAACACATATCCTATTCTTGTTCCTTACATAACCATTTTTATCAATATGGTAATGTGTTACTTCTTCCCCTTTTGATATGAGAATTTTCTTCTCCAATAAGTTTGTGTCTTGATCTTGCATTCTACCTATTTTTAAAATTAATTCTAACTGTAAGGTTATTAAACTCAGCCTTCCTTTACTCTCAACTGTTGCCATGTTTGTTTCATTACTTGCCTCAATTTCCAAGTCAGTAAGTATAGATAAGTCCTTAAATTCATCCATCGTCAACATGGCTACTTTAGCATGTTGTCTGCTCAAGGCATCTGCAACTTTGTTTGCTTTACCTGGTGTATAAAGTATGTCTAAGTCATAGGCAGCTAGAAACTCCACCCACCTATGTTGCCTCATGTTTAAATCTTTTTGTGAGAATAGATATTTCAGTGCCTTATTATCAGTGTACAAAATAAATTTGGCACCTAATAAGTAATGTCTCCAAAGCTTCAAGGCATACACTACTGCTGCTAGTTCAAGATCATGGGTTGCATACCTAGTTTCATGTGCCTTTAATTGCCTAGATGCATAGGCTATTACTTGGTCTTGTTGCATCAACACAGCCCCTAGCCCAGAGCCACTTGCATCAGTATACACAATTAATCCCTCATTTCCTTCAGGTACTCTCAACACTGGTGCATTAACTAAGGCTTCCTTTATCTTGATAAAAGCTTGCTCACATTTTTCAGTCCATATAAACACTTGATTCTTTTTAGTTAAATTTGTAAGTGGTGATGAGATTTTAGAAAAATCTTTTATAAATCTCCTATAATATCCTGCCATCCCCATAAATGATCTAACCTCACTCACTGTGCTTGGTCTTTTCCATGCTTGAATTGCTACAACCTTATTGGGGTTCACTGAAATTCCTTTTGCAGAAATGACATGGCCAAGGAAATGTACTTCCTCCTTCCAAAACACACTTTTTGAAAATTTTGCTTTTAGATCTTTTTTCCTCAATCTAGACAAAACCAGATGCAAATGACTTTTATGCTCTTCTACTGTTTTGGAATAAACCAAAATATCATCAATAAAAATCAGCACAAACTTGTCTAAATAATCTCTGAATATTCTATTCATTAAATCTACAAAATATGAAGAGGCATTTGTCAGCCCAAATGGCATAACTAGAAACTCATACAAACCATTACTGGTGTTAAATGCAGTGTACTTAACACTTGAGTCCTCAACCTTCATCTGATGGAACCCAGATGTTAAGTCTAACCTAGAAAATATTTTAGCTCCACTGAGTTGATCAAAGAGATCATCAATTTTAGGTAATGGGTATTTGTTCTTAATAGTAACTTTATTTAGCTCTCTGTAATATATACACATTCTCAAAGTACCATCATGTTTTCTTACAAACACTACTGGAGCACCCCAGCATGAGTTACTTGGCCTTATAAACCCTTTACTTTCTAATTCCTCTAACTGATTTTTCAATTCTTTTAACTCACTTGGCCCCATTCTGGTAGGCTTCTTAATTATTGGGCTTGCTCCTGGTATGAGATTGATTTGAAACTCTGTTGGTCTATGGTATGGAACACCCTTAACCTCCCCAAACACTTCCAAGTATTCATTGACTATGGGAATTTCTTCAATAGTAAGTTCACTGAAATCTTTTTCCAAGTCAATTAAGTGATATAATTTCCTTTCTTTAGCTACTTCACATAAAATTATGATTCTCTGGCCTCTAAGATTTTGCAATGATATGGTGGATGAATCTAAGTTAATTATCGCTTTAAATTGCGTTAGCCAGTCTACCCCAATATAACACCTATATTTGGGTAGTTTAAAACATATAAATTGGAAATAAAAGTATCTCCTCCTATGTTTAATTCCATATCCACACAAATCATATCTAAAACACTAGAACTCCTCAGTGGACTTTGTATAAGCAATGGAGTTTCAACCAATATGCAATTCAATTTTAGCATTTTAACTAGTTTATAAGAAATCAAAGAGTGAGTTGCCCCGGTATCATATACTACTGCTATGGGTATGGTACAAATAAGTAATGTACCTTCCACTTGGCTATGATTTTCAGCATTAATTTCCACTATAGATTTACTTTTTCCCTCCAAATTTGCCAACTTCCCTTGCTGCTTGTACTCAGGACAGTTCCTCTTCATATGCCCCTCTTTCCTACATAGGTAGCATTTGAAGGCTCCTCCTTTTAACTCTGGGCACCTTGGTTTGATGTGTCCTTCCTTTCCACAATGATGGTAGACCAATTTCTTCTTAGCATCATTAGCCTTGGTGTCATTGGCCTTCTTGTTATCTGTTTCCTCCTTCTTTTTATCATAAGGGTGATATCTTCCCTTATTCTTCTTGTTATTTTGGTTCTTAAAATTCCTATACTTCTCTCTTTCCTTGTCATGCTGCTCCAATTTCAAAGCCAGATCTATTACTTGATCAAAAGTCCTATCTGCATATGGTAACATGGCTTTGCTAAGTCCAGGGTTCAAACCTTTAATGTACCTATCATTTTTGGATGCTTCATCTGCCACTAGCATTGCTCCATATTTGGATAATCCCTCAAACTTTTGAGTATACTCAGTGACATTCAAATTTCCCTGCCTGAGTCTAATAAGTTCTTCAAGTAATGTGGTCTTAGCTGATGCTGGTACAAATCTTGCCTCCAACATCTCCTTGAATTGATTCCAAGTGATTTCATTTTCAATTCTCCCAGCTATGATCACCTCCCACCAGCCTAAAGCTACTCCTTTCAGCTGTCTTGAAGCCACTTGCCTCTTCCTCTGATCATCAAGCTGCATGTCATTGAAAATCCTATCCAGTGTTCTCAACCATGCTTGAATTTCCATCACATTCTCAGTCCCTTCAAAACTTTTGCCTCCTAAGTTTGTATAAGCCTTTAATAGTTTTGAAAGTTCCTCATGTGGATTCTCAGGTCTATGTCCAATTCCATCCCTTAAAACCCTTACAAACTCTTGCATATCAAGCATTTGTGGTACACTTGTTCCTGCTTGATGTGATCCCCTTCCTACCATGGTTTTCTAACCAAGTTATGGGCAAATAGTATTAGTATACTATGAGTATTTTCTATAGTTAATATTTTCTTATCTAAATTATTTCATCCAAAACAAACAGATATAATACATTTCTATAGTATTCAACAATCAATACAACCATTTTCTCTGATACCAACTGAAATGACCCTCTATATTTTACCTATATTTTCTAGGATTTTTTTTCCTTCTTTTTACATATATATACATATACATTTTCTTAATTAAACTTAGTTTAATTTCTTAGAGTCATTTTCCCTTTTAATTAATTTATCCAGGATTCAAAATTACCACTAATATAGATATATCAGTATGTTCAAAAAGATATGCATATACATATGAGGATGTATGTGTCCCTCTTGTTTAAATCAGAGTAATATAATTTTTTTTTTCTAAACAAGAGAATATTCTGTTTGATTTGAATTGAATTTAAATTTAAATCTAAATCTCCACTTAAATATTTTTCTTTGATACTTATTATTTATATAAGTAGATCCTACTTAAATTTTGTTTAAAATATTAATTTTGATTGTTTTATCTAAGAATTTCAATAATTTATCTTGATGGAGTTATCTCAAAAATTAAAGCTTTTTGTTGGTGTGGTTCACTTATTTGCTATTTTATTATTCCCAGAAAATGATATTTGCCTTTATCATTTTCAATTCATGGTTTTGTCTTTTGCATCTCCCTTGTTTCTGATTCCATCAATTTGACACTCCCTTAAACTGGTCATTTAATCTTGCTTCTGAGTTTGAGATGATAAAAGTACTTGATATGAAAATGATTCATAAGTGATCAACCACTATGTTTTGAATGAACCAGGTTATAACAAGATAATACTTACTGGTTTGATAATGCAAGCCAGCTAATTGTGCAAATTGACCTTTAATAATTGAAGAAAAGATTTTTAATTTAAACCTTTACTAAATGAACTAAGGAGTTTTAAAGAGCACATGCTTATCAAATCACTAACCAACATAATCAACCCAAACTCCATTCTTTTGAAGCTGGTTGAACCCTGTGGCTGTGTGAATTTTGAAATGTCTTTCACTTTGTAAATACTTGAAGTCATGTTTAAGGTATATGTATACTTTACAAAACAGCTCACAACTGGACTCAAATTCTTCCACAAGATATTTCAAAGAAGAGTGACTAAATACCAAGAGATTACTTCAAATTAAAATCGGATTTCACTTCAGAACTCACTGCCTTTTTAAATAGTTTTATCCTGTCCATTATAATATAGGTTTTGTATAAAAATTGCTCCAGAATAAATACATCTATTTTCCCAGATTTTTCATAGATAATACTTTGTTCAAATATACTCGAATAGTCATTCAATTCTTAGATCTTAATACATAGCAAGATTCAACAGATACCACTAATTCAGTCAAACAAAACATTATTCAATACATAGCAGAGAATTTAAACATTGTTTTCATGAATACATGCAAATATGTCATTCTATATTCTTATTAGAACTGGACAACATATTTATTCACTCCTTCTCATTAGCCATAACTTCACTTTCTACTTAGTTCCTACATTCCCTAAAAAGCATTGGTGGCTGCCTCATTTCAAAAATGAGACACCCCCATATGCCATGAGAAAACTAGGGTCAGATCTATGATCTGGTATGAGCAACATCAATGTATTCATGATATTAAGCAAACAAATGGTACATGAACACTAGCCAGTTACTTAAGCAATTTTCTTAATTCAAGTGTTATTTTATGCTTTAGATGAACTTTTTGTGCAGTCTTAGTATCTTTATAAACTTAGTATTAGTTCATACATGATCATGTAAACATACTCATTAATCAACAGTATATACATATATATACACACTGAAACAATCATGATTCCATCCAACCAATCTCGGGAAATACTCATGTTCCTATCTCATTATTTAAAGGTTGGTTATATATATATATATATATAAATTTAAATCCTAGCCTCATCTGCTATCAAAGAATCACATGGACACATTGCAATGAACTAATTCACATCATTGCACAAAGATCTCAGGGCTTAAACAAACCATGTGCCAACTTGCATACTTCAAATATGACAAGCATTCCAGCAGCCTTCTTGGCTCACCATTTCTAATTTAATTTATTAATTATACTTGTTTGAACCTATCATCAGATAGCTAAGTACTTGTCACAGTGTTCACTAAAACACCCCAGTAATACTGCAAACATGTTTTCTAAGGCAATGATACAAGAATATTGCTACTAGATATCTTGTCTTTAAATCAAATGCAAGAGTATTTACAACTGAGGATAGAAACATGACATATTAAGTCATTATAATCTGCAAATAACTATGATTGAGCTAGATTCAAGATCAAACTGAATCATAATCTTTGACTTGTAGATTTTTGCTATGTGATCAGGGATTCAGCACATAGAAATTTCTATTGCACCCCTAATACCTTTCTCTAAAGCCTCAGCACTTATACATTGTATAATGCAGCTCATTTTTTTTCTGTTGGAACTTCCATGCCACGATTCCATATCAGTTATAAGTATTCTTCTTATGATTTCAAGATTTGATGCCTTAACTTTTCAGAATGTGATGAAACAGTATTTAGCACATCCATAATAAAACATCTCATTAGGTCAAAACTATCCAGAGAGCATTCATAATAAAACATTATGCCAGATCAAAAAAAAGACCACTCAAAAATATTAATAAAACTGTGTTCCACAAAACCAGAAAAGAAATGCAAATAGCAACTTAAAAATTTGGCTGCCTTATATCAGGTCTTAATGCCATGAATCTAGTGAGATCACTCACCTAAGTATCCCCTTCTAGTTGATGCAGAAAATCCCTGAGTATTTTCCCTTCCTTTAAAATGTTTTCTTCCCCTCTTTTTTTTCTAAGTATCTCGGGTAAAATGATTTCCCTGGCTATAACTACTTATTTATAAGCATTTTCACTAGGGTTTTTATCAAGGCAGAATTCCATTTTTGTCCTGACAAACATCATGTATTTTGCATTTTATGTTTTCATATTTCCATTCTTGATTACCCCGGCCATATCAATTAGTTAAGGCAGCATTTTCTTTTCTTTACTTTTTCAGAAAATGGCCACTCACTCAAGTCATGTTAAAAGTGTGTGACTTAACTATATTTACTCATTTGTTTATTTCTGGAAATCCTCCTCTTTCTATTTTTTCCTATACATAACATACTTGCTTATACTATATCTTATACCATTTTAGTGTTATTTTTCTTGCTTAGTTCTAATATATTTCCGCTCAAAGAAAATGTACCTGTGTATAAGCATATGTATATATATTTATTTAATTCTTCCTTACTTCCTGTAAAAATATTCATATGCATATGTTTCATATTTTTAATTTTAGTACATAACTATTATATTTTTTCCAGAGATTTTTAAATCTTTTCCTTGTGCCATTTCCAGTGTGCATGAGCACACATACTCTTGCACATCATTTCATCAAGAAATCCTTCAACATTTAATCTAGATATTTTTAGAACTGAATTATTTTATTAAAATAATTTTCCTCAAAATTTTGGGGCATTACAGTTAACCTAACTTGTGTCCAACCATAGTAGTTTGTGCTTTTGCTTCATGCCTTGCTTAGAGTTGTCCAAAGGTTGGAGTGCTTCAAATCCTAACTGGGAGTTTTATGTGTCTGACCCAAGTTTTGCTTGGTAACGGTTGCTTGGAGTTTGACATGAGAGTTCAGTGAGTCTGACCCGAGTTCTTCTCCATAATGATTGCTTAGGGTCTGACCTGAGAATTTTGTGAGTCCAACCTGAGAAAAATCATAACTCGATACTGAGTTGTGACTTACAACTCGGTACCAAGTTGACTCGGGTCTGACTTGGGTTTGACTCAGGTATGACTCCAAGTCATATTGTCTTTCCTTGCTATTTCTTGACTAAGGTTTTCCTTCATTTTTCATAAGTTTAGCTTAAGTATGACGCATGCCCGACCCCAAGCGCCAAGTTGAAAAACACAAGTCAACCTTTTCCACTCATTTTTTGATATTTTCTTTTTCTTGCCTTTTTATCATGTTTCCAAAGTCCGTGAATCATTTTGTCTTCATTTTAAAGTTCTAACTTCAGATTGAAATCGGCTTGATCAAAAACTTGGTTAACACTTTCCCCTTAGAGTATGCTTTCGTTGAAAACAAAGTGTGCTCTTGATCAAGACAAGTTCTAATTTGCAATCCCATGATTCTGGATAGTTGTTCAAAAGTTGCTTCGAAGCATTGCTTTTGTCCGATAGACATTCCTTCAACCATTTTGAATAGTTAGAGTTCCATTCTTCATTCTTCGTGTTAAGGACAAGATCTATGCTTTAGAGATCGTTCCATTCCTTAGACGAGCATGCTCTTCCCTTGTTATGTATTGTTTTCATATTTATTTTATGTTGCCACCGAGATCTTTGCTTTCAAAACCTTCCATTGTTGAATCCTTCAAGTCGTCGTCAAGAATTTTTGGCCCCTGATTTCTACTAGCCATCGAGTGAAATTCATCTAAGGTCGGAGGAATGGTGATTGCAGCAGTAATGGTGGTGATGATGATAGTGGTGCAGCTGATTGCTTTTTAGTGTAGATAGTTAAAGTTTGGGTTGCGCTTGACCTATAATGGATCTCAAGCTTGTCCTAGTTCATATTCACGCCGCTTTGGAGACACATCCGACTCTCTGTCTTCGACTAATTCTTATCAACGCACGGTTATTCTTATATCGCCGCTTGTGTTCCAATAAGAAGGTTTGCTTCAGGAACGGTTGTATTGGATGATTCCATCGCCATACTTTTCCTTTTGCTTCATTTCCTTTTTCTTGGAAAGAAGAGTTTCTGTGTCGCTCCAAACAGTGGTTCCATTATCGATTGTTCATCGATAACGAATAAGTTTCGACATATAGTATCACCATTTGACACAACTCGTTTTTCTAGCATGAGCGAGCTATCTATATAGGATGGTCTGTTCGTCGCATATGGGATACATGACTCGTACTGCATAGATTGACACTTCTCGCTTGCCCTGACAATGCTCAGAATCTGATTGGTCGACTTATGTCGACATCCTTTGGACTCCGAGCGTTGGTCACATGCATTTTAATTTTCAAAATAAAACATACATGATTATGTTGAACACCAAGTTTCCTTTTCTATAATGACTCGTCGATCGCCTCGCATCAATTCTGATGATGGTACGTCTACTCCTCCTGAAGCTGGATCCTCCATAGCTCAGACTTCACCTTATATTCTAGTTATTCCTAGACGATCGATCATGACTTGATTACGTGGCACAGTTGCTCTTATAGATCTGTTGATGAATCTGCCTCCTTCTCTAAATGAGTACATGGCTTTACGGGTCTTGGACGAAGAGGGGAGAGCAAGTAGGGATCTTTTGACGCTTATTGGCATGCCAGTCTTCCTTTCGGTCTTATAGTCTGTACTCTTTGTTTTTGCTTTAAATAGGTCGTATTCCTTTCGACCTACTGTTAGTCTCGAAGAATCCTAGTTATGTGCCGCTCCTTACTGTCTTGGAGTAGCAGTTGGGATGTTCATCCTCTCTTTGTATGGTCTTCGCCATGAAATAAATCCTGTTCATGGAACTTATTTTTCAAAATGCCCGACTCTAGGCACTAGTAGTAGGTGAATTGTTATCCCGCCTTTTGGCAAGGCCGAGATACCTAGGAACTGACTAGAAAAAGATGGAATCACGCGTCCTCAGCCTTGGATGATTGTTGGACAGCTACAAGTACCGATGAATTTTGCCCGAGTCCGGATCGGGCTATAACAGATAAGACACGTCAAGCAAAGCAGTAGGAACCAACGTTCCAAATTTCGGAGCAATCCGAGTTCGTATGCTCGAGTTATCGCCGTTGGAAAAACAATGGAGACATGCTTCAGTTCGAGTCTATCAACATGCAATGGTTCGAACCCATCAAAGTGCAATAGTTCGACTCCATCAATATGCTTTGGTTCGAATCCTTCTATAATTCGAATCCATCAAAAGTTGATTGCTTCGAATCCATCGGCCCAGAGCCTCACCACGAATCCATCCTCACATAGCTTAAGTTCGAATCGATTGTTCGTTCGAATCCATGAAACCCCCTCTTACTTCGAATCCATCAAAAGAGAATCCTTCGAATCGATCGAATGAGGAAGCTCAAACTCCACCTCCTGCTCATCTTCGAATCCATAAAGGGAGTGTTCTTCGAGTCCAGATGGTTGAGAGAGTTTCGAATCGATTCATAGCATCTAAGCAATGATCGATTCGAACGACGAGCCGATTCCATCGGTTTGAAAGAACTACTCTTCGAATCAACCAGTCTTCGAATCCACCAAGCAACTTAGCTAAAACCCGGAGGAAAATAAGGATCGACTCGAAGCACACGCATGCAAAGAAAATCGATTCGAACAAATCGATACGAACAGATTAATTCGAACGAATCGATAAGGACAGATCGATTCGAACAGGTCCAGGAGGCGAAAATCCCAAACTTGAATCGATCATATCTCGAGATCTACAAGTCCAAATGCTCTGAAATTTTCACAGAAGCTCAAACACATGATGAAGAATGTGCACACCAAATTTCAGCTCAATTGGACGATTTCTTGATCGATTCGAACCAAGGGTCGAATCGATCCCAAAGTGGGCCCGGGTCTCCAGATTTCGGCCATGTGGGCCCCCTGACGTACCAGAACTGGTCTCCCCACATTTTAGGCGAAATACCAGCCTCCTACACCTATAAATAGACCCCCTGGTCATTCAAAAAAGGGGTCGGAGAATTCTAAGTACTGAAGAGCGCCCAGATTCTGCCAGATCTACTCCAGAACACCGCCGCTGCTTTAGATTGAGACATAACTTATAAATCCAGTTGTATTACAGTATAAAGAATTGTAATCTTCAAGTATTGGGCAATAAAATCATCACACTTCATAGTGGACGTACGCTACATAGCCGAACCACTCTAAATCGCTTGTCTTTGCAGTTTACTTTCTGTTATTTGGAGTTTTTGTTAGATAATCCACAGTTTTAATTTTCATTCTTCGCGTTTATCTCTTCAAAGACTTCCGAAGAGTGTTGTGCCCATTTTTGGTACAAACACTTTGGTGCTTTCACCGAGAAAAAACCAGCTTTTTTCTCCTGCTCCTTGGATCTACCATCGATACCGGATTGCACAAATCCAAGAGGAAGATCCAGATCTTCGGTTCACAGTCCTTCCGTTCTACTCAGATTTGCATAAAATCTAGGAAAAGGATTCATCGTTCAAGATGGTTAGCACGAGAACCACTTCTGCAGCTCCAGGACAAGAAGGTAGGGATGGACAAAATCCTGCTCAACAGCAGCCACCCAACCAAGACAACACTGCCCACTCGGATCCGTCTGGGGCAGTCACTAGACAAGAATTCCAAGTATTGCTTCAAGAGCTGACTCAGAGTCGGCAACAATTAGCCGAACAGTTGCGTGCCAATATCGAATGGACAAATCAACTGAACCGCCAGGGCCGTAGGAGGTCCCGAAGGGATGATGTTTCCCGCTCATCCACTGAAAGTTCTGCTTCATCAGACTACTATCACAGATCTACCCGTCCTCGATTAGACGGGAGTCATGCACAAACGACCGGATATCAACCCGCTTTAACTGTTGGACAGTTGAGGGCAGGACCGTCAACCAGCTTTCAGGCCGGGCCCTCCACACAAGGAGGCCCTACTACACAGCATACCGCGGACAATCATGCCGCAGCTGCCACAATAGAAACAAGGGTTGATACCCGAAATCTTTCAGAGCCAAATAATCGGCAACGTGGGCGTACTCCTGAACCGTACGTCTTAGAGGACGCTGAGCCAAGGAGGCAAAATTTGGACCGTCGACAGCGCCCGGTCCGAACTCACGCTGTGGAACACGACCACACCTTAACTCGGCAAGCTCAAAATGTGGCAATGCCAGACATCTCGACTATGATACGTCAGATGATACGCGAAAGCCAAGGCCTTACCAACGATGACTGGGGACTTTCCCGTAGTCACACTCCCTTCACAGACGAGATACTGAGTGCTGAACCTCCCCGGCGATTCAGAATGCCAACCCTTCCTATGTACGAAGGAAATTCTGATCCCAATCAACACATCTTGAAATATGAATGGTCGATGAGCGTCGCAAGGGCCGATGACGCAATAAAATGTCGAAGTTTCCCCATCTCTCTAGGTGGAATTGCAACGATGTGGTTCACGAGATTGCCACCTAGGTCTATCTCTTCATTTGATCAACTGGCTATGAAATTTGTGGAACAATTTCGCATGCATGTCGCTAGACCCAAAGATGTCAACACCTTGTCCAGTGTTACCCAAGCTCGTGGGGAAACGCTAAGGCGTTACTTAGAGAGATTCCATGCGGCGTGTGTGGAGATTAGTAACCCCAACGATAACTCAATCTTAATGGCATTGACCAAGGGGATTGACCCTGATTCTGAATTTGGAAACTGGTTAGCTGGAAAACCGCCCGCATCGTTGGACCGTTTCTACTCCAAAGCCGCGCAATTCTTACGACAAGAGGACGCGAAACAGTCTAGGAAGCAAGACGATGCGGGACCCAGGAGCGAAGGAATACAGAGCAATGTAGCAGTAAAACAATCTGGTGACAATTCCGGAAAAGTTCAGTTGAACATACAGAACAAGCAAACGCAGCCAAGAGGTAACAATGGTCAGAGTAAGAAAAGAGATCCTAATCGGGGTCCACGACGTGAGGCTCCAATGTTCGGTAATTACACACCATTGAATACATCGTTAGAAAATGTGTACCTACAGACTTGCAATACTATGCAATACAAGAAGCCGGCTCCGAAGCAATCGTCGGAGAGGCAGATTCAAACAGGAAAGTTCTGTAGATTCCACGAAAGTTATGGCCACAACACCAATGAATGTCGGCACTTGCAGGATCTCATTGAGAAGTTGATCAGAGAGAGGAAGTTAGATCAGTTTGTGCGGGCACCGTAGTCTAAAGATGTAACATCCCGAAAATTTTCGACTTTCGAAAATTCAACATCGATACTCACTTTATCGACTGCTGAGCCATCGAATGCCGGAAACCCGAAAAGTTATGGTTTTAAGAAAGAAGAAAGAGGTAGGAGAAGAAGATAGAAGAAAAAAAGAAAGAAGAACAGCAACAGAACAAGAGCAGAAACAGAAACACAGAACAGAGACAATACAATATCAGAATCTTACACATCGCAGCGGAACAATATATAATAGATAAACACTAGTCTTTTAAAACAAAGAACTATATCAGTTTATACATACATCAATCATCAGAGTCAATATACAACAATGGACAGTTATATAAACTCGTCCTCATACAGGATACACAGCGGAATAAAATAATATCAGATACAAATACTACGTCTCGAACTCCAGCTTATCTCCAAGCTCCAGAATATCCAGAATATCCTGATAATATAACTCTAGGCTGCCCGTGTGGAAATTGGTGGGCACCCAGAGTTTAGAAGGGAACAATAAACTCCGAGTCAGTCATGGTGACTGGTGTGAGATCGTAAAACAGTTATTCTTTAAAATAAACAACAGGATAATTTTAAAGTCAATTCGAAATGCTTTTGGAAAATGAAACTACCATAAGACCTCCCGCCACACACACAATGCAAACGCAGACTTGGAGGAGATTTCTTCTTATGATAGTCAAAGATGCTTACTACGCAAAAAAATCAAATTCTTTTTGATATTATTATTAGTGCATAGTGTAGAAAACATTTCGAAAGTAGAATATTAATCTTAGCCAGCATAGGTACCATTATAGTATGCTTGCTATAGCTGCCATATTAGATGGCAGGTTCTACAACTAAAACCGTACAAGTCACGTATTGTTTCTTTGGATTTCCAACAAATGGTCAGGCTAAGGAACTTCCTATCCACGATGGGTACGTCCCTGGAATAGACGACCCGAGAAATAACCTAACATTACGGTTAGATCTCTGCCAACACAAGGCCGGGTTACCTCTGCAAAAATAGGTAACTACTGACACGCGTATGCCATCCCCCGATCGTCACCGATCTTCCCGAGGATCCCCGATTTCCAACAAACCACATAGAAAAAAATAATGCAGTAACCACAGAGGTTAAGTATCTGGGCTCCATACCATGATACCACCTTTATCTAGAAGGAATGACATACACTAAGGGGCGCTACTCCCTAGAACCTTGCTGCATTCGTCCTGTTTCGACCATTTCCGGGGTGTGAGGATCGACGAAGTCTCGTCCACAAAGCTACGCTTTCTATAAAAAGCCCTGCTTCGGGTCAAACAAAATGATCAACCTATGATCACAAAGATATAAGATCAAACAAATGATCATATCACAAATGATCAAACACTGATCATTTCACAGCAACACTCAGTATGCCACGTTACCAAATTGGGATATATCGCTGATAAATTTCAACTACATAACCTCTGAGCTCGTACGTCTCAGAGAAGGGTGTTAAGCTAAGAGAATAAATTCTCCGCCACCAACAGAAATGTATTTGAAAGAAATCAGCTTTATATCTCAAATTGTAACGTCAGACACACAATCCATATAAGTCTGTTCCGGGATCGAACAGAACCGAAGGCACTTCTCACGAAGCCCTTGCATTTCCGGATAATTTTCAATCACGTCAGGACTTCCCGTCACTAAGGGTGATAAAACCTCTAAACCGAAGATCAGTCGGTGTAGAGTAACTCGACGGTAATCCTTCCTGTTTTCAAAAATATCCGGTCTTCAACACCGGTCTTCAAATGCAATTTATAACGACGTATCACATATTCGGAATGGGTTATACGACCCCATGGTCCTTTCCCGGTTAACCCGAATAGTGAGCGATTATTCAAAAATAAGTGTGGCATTCAAATTCATCCAATTCACAACAAATACCTATCTAAAGGTAATTATTGATAGTCGGTTATTTAACTATCAATAAAGATGCGCAACATCATCAGATTCCAAATAATTTTCCAAATTATTTCTTTTCCAAAATATCTTTACTGGATATAAAATTTCCACACTTCAAAAATAAATCAATATTTATTTTTAAACAACTTCCCTTTCTTTTATAAATTCCATAGTGAATTTATATTTCAAAAATATCTCCTGATATACGATTTTCAAATCGTTTTCAATATTCAATTTCAATTTATCTTTACAAAGATAAAATCTCAAAACGTTCATTTCATATTGGAAAAGCATTCCCATACTTATTTAAAAATAAGTATTTCACAAATCATTTATTTTCAACACTTAGAAAATATTCGATATACTTAAATCAAATTAAGTATATATTCATTCTTTAAGGAAATCTATTTTCTATAACGACATCAATTTGAGTCAAAACGAGTGTTACGCAAAACATCGTTACGACGACTCAAAAATCACTAGTATAGGGATTCTGATTTTAAGATAGATATATAAATCCCAATACTACATAAAACACTTCTTTTCGGAAATCATTTACTATAACAACAATGTTATAGTCCACCATTTCCTTAGATTTCTCGAAAACGTCTATTTCAAAAATAAATGTTGAAATCTATGCTTTCGATTCATAACACATTTTAAAACACCTTTAAAATGTTTAACTTCATTTTTTTAAAATATTACTTCTTCAAAAATGAATCCATTTTACTTAACAATATATTCACTGTCCAAAATCGTGAATAAAATTTACTTAACCCCATTTCAATCATTTCTACACATTTTTATCTCAATAAAAATTCGCTATCCAAAATCGCGAATATATCTTCTTTGATAATCTTCTATATTTAATTTATCAAATTCAATCGATTTCGAATTTATAAACACGTTTATAAATTCTATTTCTATTTATAAAAACTTCAGTTTATAAATCTTCTTTATTTACCAATTCAATTCACAATTCAATTTATATACCACAATCCATATTATAAGTTAAATACTTATAATTTCATTTATTTACAAAGATCATTCTCTTAAAACTTTACAACTGTAAAATTTACCCTTTTATAAACCTATTTTAACGTCATTTCCAAATACTACACCAATTACAGATTGATTCCCAAAATTTTATCATTACTAAATAATTTTCCTTATTCTTTCCAATTTATTCAATATTCTATTTTTAAAAGAATTCTTCAATTTGAAATCATTTTTACATTGATTTCCCAAGTTATTTCAATTCATAAATTTAATTTCTAATTGGACTTCCAACTTATTTTATTTTAAATACATTCCTTTTGAAGAGAATAAATTTCTTTGTCTCTTTCCATCTATTTAAAAATCCAAATTTAAATTAAATTCTTAAATTTATAATCACTGTTTTATGAAATTCTTTTATTTAGCAATTTCACTTCATTTTGGAATAAATTCGATAATACTATAAAAATCAGCTTTTATACTTTTAAATTTTCCTCTTCAAAATTTATTCAATTTCTAAAATTTATTCATTTAAAATTTTCTATTTTGATTTCAAAAATCCGATTTCGTATATTTTGGAATCCAATGATATCAAACATCCATTCGGCCAATTTTTGTTTTTCAAACAATTCCCGATCATCAATATCATCGATCGTATCAATATACTCATTCACAGCATTATCATATCACAATATAATAAATTCACAACAATATTGAGGGGTCCAGTTGGATCCCTCCAACCTGTTTCCCTGCATCCAAAGACGTCAGCACAATACCAATTCCGCTCCAGTACGGAATTATCGCGGTATATAGGTTTTTATAAATCCGCTTACTAACGGCGCAATAGGGTCTCATCCGCTATACGAGGCGGGAAATCATCAATCCAATATATACATATGCCAATATGTATATACTGCTATATATATAGATATATCCTACTATATCTAATATCACATTCAATAGAAATCAAACAGTCAATAATAACTGTAAAAATCAAATTTCCTTCGAGTGAGAAAATCTCACCTTAGCCATTATTATTTTGCAATCCACTTTCCATTTTCGGCTGTTTCTTGAATTTAAACCTTGTATAAACAATTTATACAATTTATTATCAATATTCGAGTCAATTGAACAATTTAATTTTAGAGATTCCATTTTAAACAAAATGAAATTAAATTTCCATCCGTTTTCCATTTACAGATTAAAATTAACCAAAGATTTTATTTTTAAACTTCAATAAATTATTATTTTTATTATATAATAATTTGAACTAATATTTAACTTTAAGTTAACCCCTTTTAAATTTTCAAACTCTTGCCTATACATATATAAATTTTAAACTTACCGGTTCTTAAAAAAAAAAAAAATATGTATCCACATATATATATTTTTCTTTCCCTTCTAAACTTTATATATATATACACATTTATAAATTTTTGTATTCTGCTTCTGTATAAATATACATAAATATACATATTTGAATAAATTTAAATCGAAAAGAAAAAAAAAAAAAAACAAAATCGAGAATACCTCTCAATCGATCGCTAGTCTCCACGAAGTCGCCACCAACCCAACCTCGTCGATATTGCCTCGACCTCGACCTGAACCTCGCGTCGCCGTTGCTGCCGCCTGCTCGAGCCCACCGCGACAAATCGCCCAGCCTGCCACGCGCTCGTACTCGCGAATGTCATCGCGAAGTCCTCCAGACCTCGCGCTCGCCTATTGACGAACCCCAGACTCGCGTGCTTCGTCGCCGCGCTGTCCCTCGCGAAACCCCACCGGAAACCCTACATCATGTTCACGACGTTTCCTTGTCGCCGCCGCCCCCATCGTTGCCACCTCGCGAAGCCCTAGCTCGCGACGAGCCCATCACCAATCGATACAACATCCCCCTCCTTCAGATTCGAACGAGGGAGAGACATCGCAGCCTCGTCTTTGCTTTTGAATTTGGGGGTGAAGTGGCTCGATTTTTTTGTTCTGCCATTATTCTTTGAATTTGAACGAAAATAAAGTGAGGAGGTGAAATTTAAAACCGAGAAAACGTGATAGGTTGCACGATCATTTCGTGGTCTTCAGCGAGAACAACGGGGCGTGTCTTTAGGGAAGAACGTGCTGTCCTTGACCAAAATTTTAAATTTAAATTTAAATTCGAAATTGATTAAATTCCAATGCGTTTAACTATCGTGTGCTCTCATAACAGCTCCGATAAATACGAAATTTGAAATCCGATAATAATACAATATTGCGGACCCAATGGAACTGGTTTCGTCGAATTCCGAGACTGTTTGAAAAATGACTATTTTATAAATATCGGTTCGAACAATTAAATTTCAAAACCGAACAAAACAGTTCGAAATTAAATTCTGAAACTTCTATCATCTTCAGTATTGTCAACACGAATTTTAAAAGCTTTCGAAATATTTTTCTTCAACTTAAAACTGAAGATTCAAATTTTTATCCAACTTTCATTCGATTAAATTTTATAATTCAATCGTCAATTTCAAAGATATATTCGGGATACAAATTAAATTATCGTTCAAACATTTAAAATTAATTAAATATTCCCAATTTAATTCGTTCGAAATTCAGGGTCGTTACAGACTTCCCCCCTTAAAAGAATTTCGTCCTCGAAATTACAAGTTAGGAAAAGTGGTCCTTAACTCGTCTACTATTTTTCAACATCTAATAGTTTTATCAAATTTTTCAAAATAACTCTTCTTACTAAAGATTCGTTATTATTCATACTAAATTTTCAACTTCAACTATAAGTTTCAAACAACTTTGTTTACTTCAAAATTCAAATTTAAGTTTAAATTCAAATTTTAACTTTCAAAAAAAAAAAATTTTTCTCAAAAATTTTCTAACGCCCTAAATTTTCGAAAAATTTCGCCAGCGTCTCCTTTGCGCGGCTAATACGGTACGACTACAAAACGTCCCTACGGACTCTCAGATTTCAAAAAGAAAAAGAAAAAGCCAAGCGGCTAGAGAGAAATCATCAAAAACTCATATAGAAATTAAAACACGTACCTTTTTCGAGCAATTCGAATTATCTGTGAAATCAAATTCAATTTCCTTTATACCTGTATATCCTACTATATCTAGTTACATATATTCAAACCATTTCGTACATTCAATTACAAAATTTTCAATATAACTGCTTATATCATCATTACTTCACTATTGAAGTTACACCTATTTAATTTTGTTCAATCTTTACATTTCAAACTTCATTTGAATTTACTTTACCATTTCAATTCAATTCAATTTGGATTCTATTTATCTCCTGAATATTGAATTTTATCGATCAGTTTCAATTACTAATTCATTTCTAATCCTAATCCACTTACAAATTCAAATCTGCTTTCAACATTCAGTTTCAATTTCAGTTTTATCTTCATTCAATTAGCTTCACTTACTAATTTTAGTTTAATACTTCACAATCCAATTCAAATTCAGTCTTACATTCTTACAAATTCAAAATGAATCTTAACATTTCAATTTTATTCTCTTGCGCTTAAAATCGCAATTTTATTTGTTTGTTCTCACATTCTTTCATTTTCAATTCGAATCCCGATTTTATTCTTTTGTTCAATTATCAACTTAGAATAATTTCAATATCAAGTTTCACTTAAAGAATTTTCACTCTTCATTTAATTGATTCACTTATACTTACTTTGATTTAACTTCATTCCTTAAGTTAAATTTATTCGACCAAAATTCAAACTGTATAAGTTATCAACTCTAATTCATATTTCATAAGTATTTCTACATAGTATTCCAGAGTTTACCAACATTTCAAAACCCATTTTTGAAAACTGTTCAAATTATCCTTTGAATTTCAAAACAAAATCCAAATTTTCCAAATAACTTTCATTTAAAATAATTTGACAGCAATTTCCTCTTTTGGAAACCCGAAAATGAACACCGGTGATGTCGCGATCATCATCGGAATTATTTTCCAGCGACCGAAAAGAGTTTAGAGCTTTTCATCTCTTCAAAACATTTTTCAAAACCTTCGAAATTCATTTTCAAATCAAAAATGAGTTAAACTTCCAAATCTTCAAAATTTTCAAGTTCCTTTCAAAACATTTCCAAAAACTTCTCTGGAATTCCGTTTTAAATTATAAGTCACCTTTATAATTTATATTCTCAAATACTACTTGTATATGGATTCATTTCTAAATTTTGGAGTTACAATTTCCATTTCGTATTCAATTTCATATAATAATGATAACTTTTTAACATTATCACTTTCCTAACATCCATGCAACCATATACTGTAATAATTTACAGAAAATCATTTCTTTTATATACAAAAATAGTTTTGGGCAAAATTATCTCATTTACCCTATTCAAAACAATATTGTGCCGAACTGTTCTATTCAAGTGTTTAGAAACCCCTTCGATACAGTTTTGCAAGACTGTGCCGACGAAGGTTCATATACCACTCAATAAACCAATCATCACAATACAAAACAATTTTATATTAACTAACAAATACGCGCTCATATCTATTATTACACTCAACTCATTCTAGAGTACTACTGACTCTATCTCTAATGAGTAACACCCAACAGAGCAGGGTTGTCGCTTAACCATATGCTCTGATACCACTTGTAACATCCCGAAAATTTTCGACTTTCGAAAATTCAACATCGATACTCACTTTATCGACTGCTGAGCCATCGAATGCCGGAAACCCGAAAAGTTATGGTTTTAAGAAAGAAGAAAGAGGTAGGAGAAGAAGATAGAAGAAAAAAAGAAAGAAGAACAGCAACAGAACAAGAGCAGAAACAGAAACACAGAACAGAGACAATACAATATCAGAATCTTACACATCGCAGCGGAACAATATATAATAGATAAACACTAGTCTTTTAAAACAAAGAACTATATCAGTTTATACATACATCAATCATCAGAGTCAATATACAACAATGGACAGTTATATAAACTCGTCCTCATACAGGATACACAGCGGAATAAAATAATATCAGATACAAATACTACGTCTCGAACTCCAGCTTATCTCCAAGCTCCAGAATATCCAGAATATCCTGATAATATAACTCTAGGCTGCCCGTGTGGAAATTGGTGGGCACCCAGAGTTTAGAAGGGAACAATAAACTCCGAGTCAGTCATGGTGACTGGTGTGAGATCGTAAAACAGTTATTCTTTAAAATAAACAACAGGATAATTTTAAAGTCAATTCGAAATGCTTTTGGAAAATGAAACTACCATAAGACCTCCCGCCACACACACAATGCAAACGCAGACTTGGAGGAGATTTCTTCTTATGATAGTCAAAGATGCTTACTACGCAAAAAAATCAAATTCTTTTTGATATTATTATTAGTGCATAGTGTAGAAAACATTTCGAAAGTAGAATATTAATCTTAGCCAGCATAGGTACCATTATAGTATGCTTGCTATAGCTGCCATATTAGATGGCAGGTTCTACAACTAAAACCGTACAAGTCACGTATTGTTTCTTTGGATTTCCAACAAATGGTCAGGCTAAGGAACTTCCTATCCACGATGGGTACGTCCCTGGAATAGACGACCCGAGAAATAACCTAACATTACGGTTAGATCTCTGCCAACACAAGGCCGGGTTACCTCTGCAAAAATAGGTAACTACTGACACGCGTATGCCATCCCCCGATCGTCACCGATCTTCCCGAGGATCCCCGATTTCCAACAAACCACATAGAAAAAAATAATGCAGTAACCACAGAGGTTAAGTATCTGGGCTCCATACCATGATACCACCTTTATCCAGAAGGAATGACATACACTAAGGGGCGCTACTCCCTAGAACCTTGCTGCATTCGTCCTGTTTCGACCATTTCCGGGGTGTGAGGATCGACGAAGTCTCGTCCACAAAGCTACGCTTTCTATAAAAAGCCCTGCTTCGGGTCAAACAAAATGATCAACCTATGATCACAAAGATATAAGATCAAACAAATGATCATATCACAAATGATCAAACACTGATCATTTCACAGCAACACTCAGTATGCCACGTTACCAAATTGGGATATATCGCTGATAAATTTCAACTACATAACCTCTGAGCTCGTACGTCTCAGAGAAGGGTGTTAAGCTAAGAGAATAAATTCTCCGCCACCAACAGAAATGTATTTGAAAGAAATCAGCTTTATATCTCAAATTGTAACGTCAGACACACAATCCATATAAGTCTGTTCCGGGATCGAACAGAACCGAAGGCACTTCTCACGAAGCCCTTGCATTTCCGGATAATTTTCAATCACGTCAGGACTTCCCGTCACTAAGGGTGATAAAACCTCTAAACCGAAGATCAGTCGGTGTAGAGTAACTCGACGGTAATCCTTCCTGTTTTCAAAAATATCCGGTCTTCAACACCGGTCTTCAAATGCAATTTATAACGACGTATCACATATTCGGAATGGGTTATACGACCCCATGGTCCTTTCCCGGTTAACCCGAATAGTGAGCGATTATTCAAAAATAAGTGTGGCATTCAAATTCATCCAATTCACAACAAATACCTATCTAAAGGTAATTATTGATAGTCGGTTATTTAACTATCAATAAAGATGCGCAACATCATCAGATTCCAAATAATTTTCCAAATTATTTCTTTTCCAAAATATCTTTACTGGATATAAAATTTCCACACTTCAAAAATAAATCAATATTTATTTTTAAACAACTTCCCTTTCTTTTATAAATTCCATAGTGAATTTATATTTCAAAAATATCTCCTGATATACGATTTTCAAATCGTTTTCAATATTCAATTTCAATTTATCTTTACAAAGATAAAATCTCAAAACGTTCATTTCATATTGGAAAAGCATTCCCATACTTATTTAAAAATAAGTATTTCACAAATCATTTATTTTCAACACTTAGAAAATATTCGATATGCTTAAATCAAATTAAGTATATATTCATTCTTTAAGGAAATCTATTTTCTATAACGACATCAATTTGAGTCAAAACGAGTGTTACGCAAAACATCGTTACGACGACTCAAAAATCACTAGTATAGGGATTCTGATTTTAAGATAGATATATAAATCCCAATACTACATAAAACACTTCTTTTCGGAAATCATTTACTATAACAACAGTGTTATAGTCCACCATTTCCTTAGATTTCTCGAAAACGTCTATTTCAAAAATAAATGTTGAAATCTATGCTTTCGATTCATAACACATTTTAAAACACCTTTAAAATGTTTAACTTCATTTTTTTAAAATATTACTTCTTCAAAAATGAATCCATTTTACTTAACAATATATTCACTGTCCAAAATCGTGAATAAAATTTACTTAACCCCATTTCAATCATTTCTACACATTTTTATCTCAATAAAAATTCGCTATCCAAAATCGCGAATATATCTTCTTTGATAATCTTCTATATTTAATTTATCAAATTCAATCGATTTCGAATTTATAAACACGTTTATAAATTCTATTTCTATTTATAAAAACTTCAGTTTATAAATCTTCTTTATTTACCAATTCAATTCACAATTCAATTTATATACCACAATCCATATTATAAGTTAAATACTTATAATTTCATTTATTTACAAAGATCATTCTCTTAAAACTTTACAACTGTAAAATTTACCCTTTTATAAACCTATTTTAACGTCATTTCCAAATACTACACCAATTACAGATTGATTCCCAAAATTTTATCATTACTAAATAATTTTCCTTATTCTTTCCAATTTATTCAATATTCTATTTTTAAAAGAATTCTTCAATTTGAAATCATTTTTACATTGATTTCCCAAGTTATTTCAATTCATAAATTTAATTTCTAATTGGACTTCCAACTTATTTTATTTTAAATACATTCCTTTTGAAGAGAATAAATTTCTTTGTCTCTTTCCATCTATTTAAAAATCCAAATTTAAATTAAATTCTTAAATTTATAATCACTGTTTTATGAAATTCTTTTATTTAGCAATTTCACTTCATTTTGGAATAAATTCGATAATACTATAAAAATCAGCTTTTATACTTTTAAATTTTCCTCTTCAAAATTTATTCAATTTCTAAAATTTATTCATTTAAAATTTTCTATTTTGATTTCAAAAATCCGATTTCGTATATTTTGGAATCCAATGATATCAAACATCCATTCGGCCAATTTTTGTTTTTCAAACAATTCCCGATCATCAATATCATCGATCGTATCAATATACTCATTCACAGCATTATCATATCACAATATAATAAATTCACAACAATATTGAGGGGTCCAGTTGGATCCCTCCAACCTGTTTCCCTGCATCCAAAGACGTCAGCACAATACCAATTCCGCTCCAGTACGGAATTATCGCGGTATATAGGTTTTTATAAATCCGCTTACTAACGGCGCAATAGGGTCTCATCCGCTATACGAGGCGGGAAATCATCAATCCAATATATACATATGCCAATATGTATATACTGCTATATATATAGATATATCCTACTATATCTAATATCACATTCAATAGAAATCAAACAGTCAATAATAACTGTAAAAATCAAATTTCCTTCGAGTGAGAAAATCTCACCTTAGCCATTATTATTTTGCAATCCACTTTCCATTTTCGGCTGTTTCTTGAATTTAAACCTTGTATAAACAATTTATACAATTTATTATCAATATTCGAGTCAATTGAACAATTTAATTTTAGAGATTCCATTTTAAACAAAATGAAATTAAATTTCCATCCGTTTTCCATTTACAGATTAAAATTAACCAAAGATTTTATTTTTAAACTTCAATAAATTATTATTTTTATTATATAATAATTTGAACTAATATTTAACTTTAAGTTAACCCCTTTTAAATTTTCAAACTCTTGCCTATACATATATAAATTTTAAACTTACCGGTTCTTAAAAAAAAAAAAAATATGTATCCACATATATATATTTTTCTTTCCCTTCTAAACTTTATATATATATACACATTTATAAATTTTTGTATTCTGCTTCTGTATAAATATACATAAATATACATATTTGAATAAATTTAAATCGAAAAGAAAAAAAAAAAACAAAATCGAGAATACCTCTCAATCGATCGCTAGTCTCCACGAAGTCGCCACCAACCCAACCTCGTCGATATTGCCTCGACCTCGACCTGAACCTCGCGTCGCCGTTGCTGCCGCCTGCTCGAGCCCACCGCGACAAATCGCCCAGCCTGCCACGCGCTCGTACTCGCGAATGTCATCGCGAAGTCCTCCAGACCTCGCGCTCGCCTATTGACGAACCCCAGACTCGCGTGCTTCGTCGCCGCGCTGTCCCTCGCGAAACCCCACCGGAAACCCTACATCATGTTCACGACGTTTCCTTGTCGCCGCCGCCCCCATCGTTGCCACCTCGCGAAGCCCTAGCTCGCGACGAGCCCATCACCAATCGATACAACATCCCCCTCCTTCAGATTCGAACGAGGGAGAGACATCGCAGCCTCGTCTTTGCTTTTGAATTTGGGGGTGAAGTGGCTCGATTTTTTTGTTCTGCCATTATTCTTTGAATTTGAACGAAAATAAAGTGAGGAGGTGAAATTTAAAACCGAGAAAACGTGATAGGTTGCACGATCATTTCGTGGTCTTCAGCGAGAACAACGGGGCGTGTCTTTAGGGAAGAACGTGCTGTCCTTGACCAAAATTTTAAATTTAAATTTAAATTCGAAATTGATTAAATTCCAATGCGTTTAACTATCGTGTGCTCTCATAACAGCTCCGATAAATACGAAATTTGAAATCCGATAATAATACAATATTGCGGACCCAATGGAACTGGTTTCGTCGAATTCCGAGACTGTTTGAAAAATGACTATTTTATAAATATCGGTTCGAACAATTAAATTTCAAAACCGAACAAAACAGTTCGAAATTAAATTCTGAAACTTCTATCATCTTCAGTATTGTCAACACGAATTTTAAAAGCTTTCGAAATATTTTTCTTCAACTTAAAACTGAAGATTCAAATTTTTATCCAACTTTCATTCGATTAAATTTTATAATTCAATCGTCAATTTCAAAGATATATTCGGGATACAAATTAAATTATCGTTCAAACATTTAAAATTAATTAAATATTCCCAATTTAATTCGTTCGAAATTCAGGGTCGTTACAAAAGAGGCGGGCCCCTCAAATCAAAATCATGTACAGAATCCAGAAAGACAGGAAGAACCAGGTCGTGTCGGAGGAAGACTGGTAATTAATGTTGTAAGTGATAGTCCTCGTACAGCGAAGCGAAGCTGGGGAGAAATGAAATCATATAACAACTTGGTTAGACGAACAGACTTTGAGTACGATGATAACTTGGACAATAAACCTTCAACCAAACGAAAGAGAGCGACAATTAACGACATCACTTTCCGAGACAACGATACTGATTATGTCGGAAGCCCGACTACTGACCCACTCGTGATATCGGCACAAGTAGGTCCAGCTTGGATGAAGAGGATACTAATTGACTGCGGGAGCTCTGTGAATATCCTTTTCATACACGCTTATAATCAAATGAGGATGAATCCCAGGGATTTGGAACCTTGCCAAACTCACCTCCACGGATTCAACGGTAGCACTACCGTACCTATTGGGATGGTGAAGTACCAGTTAGGTTGGGATCTAAGGAACATAGGAGAGTTCGAACATTACAGTTCACTGTGTTGAACATAGTCTCGCCGTATAACGCTTTCTTAGGACGACCTGCCCTTACTGAATTCAGAGCTGTAATTGCCCCATGGTGCTTGACCTTAAAGTTTCCCACCGTCAACGGAGTTGGAGTCGTCCAGGGCGATCAGGTTGACTTGAGAACAGTCATACACCGAAAACGAGTCGCCCGATTACGCGATGCCGAGGACCGACTTAAAACTTTTGAACGCAATGAGATTGTCATTAAAAAAGAATACCCAGCACTACTGCGCATGAAACCAACATGGAAGGGATCACATGAGATTAAGCAAGAGCTCGGGGATGATGTATATGAGATGATGACCGCTGATGGTCTAGCTTCACCAAAGGCCTTGGATAGCGAAAAACTTCGTCGCTATCGCACATAACAGGCTATGTTTATCTATTTAGTTTCAATTCTGTTTTAGAATTTGTTTCTGCATTTCGAAATTAGAATTTGTAATAAGGCAACTGACTTTGCCATGTTTTCTTATTTCAGCAATAAAATGCCATCTCTTTGAGCCAGAGCTGTGATTCATTAAAAACAATGTACAACATCACGATGCACAAAGAGCTAAATTCCATCACACAATGGAATTTATTCAAGCATGATGGAATTTATTCAAGCAGGGAGTGGCTATGAAGCAATCAACCACTCACCAAATGAAACCCGAGCTCGGGGGCAAGCCATCACATCAGGCCAGAAATGGGTTGATACACGACAACCTTTTCCTTGACTCCGTACTCCCAGAGTGCGAGGCGGAGTATAAACATTTTCCTAAAACCCCAGAGTACTCCGAGAGCGCGAGCTGGGTATAAATACTAACAAACTCCAGCTTCCGAGAGCGCGAACTGGAGTATAAACATTAACTAACTCCGTACTCCCAGAGTGCGAGGCGGAGTATAAACATTTTACTAAGTCCCAGAGTACTCCGAGAGCGCGAGCTGGGTATAAATACTAACAAACTCCAGCTTCCGAGAGCGCGAACTGGAGTATAAACATTAACTAACTCCGTACTCCCAGAGTGCGAGGCGGAGTATTAACATTTTACTAAGTCCCAGAGTACTCCGAGAGCGCGAGCTGGGTATAAATACTAACAAACTCCAGCTTCCGAGAGCGCGAACTGGAGTATAAACATTAACTAACTCCGTACTCCCAGAGTGCGAGGCGGAGTATAAACATTTTTCTTAAACCCCAGAGTACTCCGAGAGCGCGAGCTGGGCACAAACTTTTTACTCAACTCCGTGCTCCCGGAGCGCGAGGCGGAGTATAAACATTCTTCCAACTCCGTGCTCCCGGAGCGCGAGGCGGAGTATAAACATTCTTCTAACTCCGCACTCCCAGAGCGCGAGGCGGAGTATAAACATTCTTCCAACTCCGTGCTCCCGGAGCGCGAGGCGGAGTATAAACATTCTTTTAACTCCGCACTCCCAGAGTGCGAGGCGGAGTATAAACATTCATCTAACTCCGCACTCTCAGAGTGCGAGGCGGAGTATAAACATTCATCTAACTCCGCACTCCCAGAGTGCGAGGTGGAGTATAAACATTCATCTAACTCCGTACTACCAGAGTGCGAGACGGAGTATAAACATTCATCCTACTCCGAACTCCGGAGCGCGAGACGGGGTATAAACATACGTCAACTCCACACTTCTCCCCAATACAGGGGGCAGAACCATGACACATAACAAGTTGAAGACAGAAAGGGAATAGATTTTCATTTCTACTATCAACAAAAAGAATCTGATTACAAAGTGTTTATGAAAAATTTTGCTAGTGGGAGCCGAATCCACATCTATACACGGCTATAGAAAAATCAACAAAATGCTACCCTACGCAACAAAGATTAAGAGAAAGAGTTCAATCTTTCTTCTTCCTTATCTTCTTCTTCGGGGTAGCTCCACCCGATCCGCTGCCCGATTTCTTCCTCAATCGCTTGCTCTTTTCAGGCTTGTCCTCCGGCAGCGATATAATGTCGACGTCTTCCTCAGAGCTCGAGGCGACGGAAGTTCTTCTAGAAGGATGAGCTGGAGGCATAGGAGTAGTAGCAGGAGGGGGGACAGGAGCGTTCTCAATCACTACAGTACCGCCCGGTGAAATCACCATTAATGGGGCAGGCCCGGGCGGATTCACACCAGCATTCCCTGCTGTCATCTCGGCATCAATCTCAGCCATAACGTCGTCCTCACGGGATACTTGGGCCGCATCAGATGTGCCAATAGCAGGCATGGATGAACTAACGGCCGGAGCAGCCCCACTCACAACATCGGACGGATTGGCAGAGGGATCGATGGGTTCATTGAGAAGCTCCTCAATCATTTGAGCGCTGAAAGAAAACATATTTGCATCTCCTTCCTCGCCAATCAAAGTAGAAGTCGTGATGGCTTCAGAAAAAACAACCCCTTGTGTTTGATGAGGAACTGATAAAGCAAGGGGCGCAGAAACAATAACTTCGGTCACTGAAATACGATAAAACGAAGATTGTTAGCCAAGTGTGTTGCTTAAGGTTCTTCACAACTGAACTACGAGAAACGTTCAAATACCTTCCTTGGTCTGAACCGAAACGTGGGCAGAATCCTCGGCAGAAGATATTAATAGTTGGTCAGGATTATATGCAGGAACAGATTGGGGATCTACCGCACCAGTGGTTGCGGGCAATGTTGGGATTACAGCTCCAACACTTGCCTCGTGATGCACGGTCCCCGAACCTTCGCCTGTCTCTAAAGATTGAACGCCAAGCCTTTCTTTCGCCATAGAGATCACCACCTCATGAAGGGACTTCCTCTCATCCTCGGTGAGCAAACGCATCTCCAGCTCAAAGTCGTCAAATGTTTCATCTGGATGCGCTGCCCTCTTCTCATTTACCAGCCGGGTCCAGGCATTGTACAAAATCATGGAGTCATCTCCCAACCACGCTAGATTTCTGTGTTCCAGCACATTAGCGTTATACGTGACAAGGAGATCGTCGAACTCAGCATCCAGCCTGGACCTCTCCTCCAAAATCTTTTCCTGGATTTCTGCTTCCGCAGACTTAGCCTTGACCGCCGCCGCAGCAAGTTCGGCCCTGAGGGATACTGCTTGGTCACAAGCCTCTTGAGCAGTAGCGTTCGCATCGTCCTTCTCCTTCACCATTTCAGCGAATTTGGCCTTGAGCTCGTTCAGCTCTTTAACGGCCAAGTCTCGCTCAGCTGCAACGGTGGTATTGCGATGGCCCATCTCTTCCACTGTGGCGCAATGTTCTTGCTGCATCCTCGCTAGTTTGGCTACAACACCCTCGTGTTTCTTAAGTGCTTCAAGCTCTGACTTTCGGGACGTTTCCACTTCGGATTGAAGAACTTGAATGATGCGTTTCTGCTTCGCAATGTCAGCATCACGTTCAGCAATGACCTTCGCCCTGTCGAAAGCTACTCTAGAAGCCTTCACGGCTGCCTTATACCACTCCTTGTACTGAGCATAGAAGTCGTGGATGTAATTATGAGCAGTGGTCTCAGCTTCCGGAGGGATTCTTTTAAAGTTAGGAGGGAAGATATAGCCGTCCATGCAAATTTCCGGGTAGTTGTTTTTCATTTGGGCGAGTTTAGCAGCTCCCTCGCTTGTCAACTCAGCCGGAGCTTGTTCAATTATAGCGGCCGCCGTTGGTTCCACTCTTGGCCGTTGAGCGTCAGGCCGAGAAGATTGAGAAGGCAACTGTTGCTGATGAGATGGCCCTGGGAGGTCTACTGGAGCCCTGGGAGGCGGAGGAGAACGAGATCGGGGTCGGTGCTGGTATCCCCGGTCTCTGTCAGAGTAATCATAACCAGAGCGGTTACGCGAGTAGTCTCTGTCTCTATCATAACGTTCTTGACTCGAGTAACCTCGCCCATGGTCCCTATCTGTCTCTCTCCTACGGGAATCATAAAATGGAGAAGATTGACGCACATTCCGAAGCCTATCTAGAGTAGAGCCGTGTCCTGACATCTCACCTGCGATAAGAAAGAATTACGGATTAAAATCCCATAAAGCAATGCTTACTATGCAGAAGTCATGAAGTGCCGTGGAAGTGTGTGTAAATGCGTAAACCCCCAAACCGACCGGAAGTGTGGACCGCACTTAAAGGAAAGGGCTCGCTCATATTTAGGACATCTTGTAATTCCTCCAACCCAGGATTATGAGAGATCGATATATAATCTGGGATAGGAATGTCGTCAAGCCCTTTGAGAGAATCTCTCGAATGAGAAGGGGCGGCCTCAGAAATCATAACTCCGGAAGCAGGGAGAAACACATCTACAGATTTTCCCCCCTTTGACTTAAGTTTTTTGGAAACGGCGGCCTTGCCTTTCCGTTTTTCTCCCGATTCCTCCAAGTTTCCCGAAAGGTCAGCCATTGGCTCTGAATCCGTCTGGGTTCTTTCTTCGTCACTCGCCTCGATTATTCTGATCCCGAGTGACCTCTTCGCTTTTCTCTTCTTGGGTTTCTTCTTATTTTCCTTCTTGGAGACGGACTTTGAAAATCCCTCAACAACTATGCTTTGATTAATGTCAATCAAACCCAGAACTCTTAAGTTGTAGTCGTTCAGCACCGAGTCAATATGCCTCAGCTCGCTTGGGACTTCTTGAAGACTCCGGACAGTACCCTTGAAACGCCCTCCATCGGGCCTAGAGATAATAGCTGTAAAAGGAATGAAATGTCAATTTTAACACCGAAGAGCTATTGGTCAAGGAAACAGGTTAAGGCACTTACGTCTAGACAACCATCGCCTAGCAAAACCCGGGGGGCACCGGACGTAGAACCATTCGTTCTTGAAATAGCTCAGTCGCGTCCAAGCTCCTACTACAACTTGGCAATTTCTGACTGCCTCCAAAAATGTAAACGACGGGCTATCACCCCTGCTCTTGAAGTTAAATATATGTCTGATCTCGGAGGGCCTCGGCGGGCGAAAAAGACAGTCCATAAATATTACAAAAGCACTATTCAGCAGCGCGTGTCCGTTGGGATGAAGTTGTGAAGGAGCGATTCCTAAATATGATAGCATCCCTCTGATATATTGATTGAAAGGAGGAAGAGTTCCAGCCGCACAAGCATGACGGTAGAATGCTGTATATCCTTCAGGCGGATTGTGCGGTCTATCAGTGGCGCTGGGCAATAATACATCACCTAGAGATATGTTATGCTTTAAGCATATTCGCCCCAATAAGGATTCAGAAATGTTGGACTGAACCGAGTCAACAGGGTCCTCAATAAATATCGCCTCCGGCAATTCGTCTGGAGCTGGATCGATTATATCGGCAGGGATATCGGGAATCTCAAGCACCGGAGGAGTCGAGCTCTGTACCTCTTGTTGTTGAGAGCTCGAAGATTCCATAATTAGCTAACTCATCAGAAAGCAACGTTAAGTTCATAACCAGCCCATGCATGCCCCAGTATAGTGTGTGTGTGAACGTGTCGTGCAGTACAAGTAATATGCATCACTTAAGCAAATTTAACAGAATAAAACAAGATGTTCGTACAACATATCTTGGGAATTTGAGAATGAAAATGACCGTCATCGCTGACCGTCACTTCCGCAACATCCAAACGCTACGAACCAACCTCGTGTATAAGTCAGTTATGTTGTTGGTTAAGTCACAGTTCCATCGACGAGCTTCAAAAAGGAGGTCAAATCTTTCGGTCAAGTTCGACTATGCAAGGCCGAAGCTCGTCGGAGTCAAGTATGCTAAAGTTCATTATGTTCGTCGAAATTCAACGTGAAACTGGTCGTAGTTCAGATGTTGGAGTAAATCAGAAGAGCAGAAGTTTCAAAAGTCAGGACGTTCGAATCGATTGACTCGAATCGATATGAGTCGAATCAATGAAGTTCGAATCCATTGGCTCGAATCGATGTGAATCGATTCGATAAAGCTCAAGTCCAAATACTTCGAATCCATATGGTACGACTCGATGAAAACTGGAGAAGGGAAAATGCTTCGAATCCATGAGCATGACACAGCTTCGAATCGATCAGAATTTTATGTCTTCGAATCGATCAGGGCAACATTGCTTCGAATCGATCGTTTTGATCCATTTTTTCTTTCATGATCATCGATTCGAAGCCTGACACTTAAGACTGATTCGAATTGCGCGTTCCCGGATCGATGCAGAGCAGTAAAGAGGAACGATGTCCATCCATAACAGGTTTCTTTCCCTAGATTCATCGATTCGACCCATCCCAGATCTACCGATCCTTCATGATTTTCAGAAGAAAAAATGGAATCGCTGCCAAGAATTCCAAGTTTTAATGTTCTACACTCGAATCGGTTCCATGTTTACCTGATTGTATTCGACTATAGTCAAAAGCTTGGGAAAATTTGATCGATTCGTACGAAGACACGAAGGTTTCCTGCTCTGAAGGATCGAGTCGAAGAGATAGCTACAGTGGACAGTGAAAAAGTAAAAAGCCAAAGTGAAACCGGCCTTGGGTATTTATATGGGTTGGAGAAACGATTCGCGGCTCTTCATCTCCCGGTCAACTTGACATTTTATCATCGGTCACCAGCTGGGCGAAATCGATTCGAACGATCACTCGATAGCCCACAGTGCTCGAATCCATCACACGGCTAAGTCCATACATCGCTCCGAATCCATCGCCTTCAACACCTTTGCTAATTCGAATCCATCTTGGCTTTATCGATGCGAGGCATCACCGATTCGAGGAAGCACTAAGTAAAAGCCATAAGAATATCTACTCGAAAAAAAAAAAACTATCGATTCGAACTGACATGAGTCCGAATCCATCAAAGGGTATCGATTCGAACGAATCGCTCCAATCTGAGAAATTTATTGTCTACCTCTTATACCGGTTCAGGAGAGGATCGATACGGTGGATAAGCACAGACAATCATAAAAACGACGTTTCAATTCGAATCTCAAATCGGTTCAGGAGAGGACCGATGCAGAATTCGATGGCAAAATGAACTGGCAACAACTTGCAATCACGCAACGTTAACCAAAGTCAAGGTGATACGCATATGCTCATATTTCTGACTAATGTTTGATATTTATCATTCACAGGGATCATATGTTCATTTCATCTTGAGCTCGACAACAAACAGCCGGTCACAATCATACGACAATTGGTTACAGCTACAAAGAGTACAACTTTCAGAGAAGCATGTTCTGAATGTTCGACGACAGACTGCAGCTTTTCAAAGCACGTCATGTTTACACAGGACGTACTTTTGGGGGGCAAATGTTATCCCGCCTTTTGGCAAGGCCGAGATACCTAGGAACTGACTAGAAAAAGATGGAATCACGCGTCCTCAGCCTTGGATGATTGTTGGACAGCTACAAGTACCGATGAATTTTGCCCGAGTCCGGATCGGGCTATAACAGATAAGACACGTCAAGCAAAGCAGTAGGAACCAACGTTCCAAATTTCGGAGCAATCCGAGTTCGTATGCTCGAGTTATCGCCGTTGGAAAAACAATGGAGACATGCTTCAGTTCGAGTCTATCAACATGCAATGGTTCGAACCCATCAAAGTGCAATAGTTCGACTCCATCAATATGCTTTGGTTCGAATCCTTCTATAATTCGAATCCATCAAAAGTTGATTGCTTCGAATCCATCGGCCCAGAGCCTCACCACGAATCCATCCTCACATAGCTTAAGTTCGAATCGATTGTTCGTTCGAATCCATGAAACCCCCTCTTACTTCGAATCCATCAAAAGAGAATCCTTCGAATCGATCGAATGAGGAAGCTCAAACTCCACCTCCTGCTCATCTTCGAATCCATAAAGGGAGTGTTCTTCGAGTCCAGATGGTTGAGAGAGTTTCGAATCGATTCATAGCATCTAAGCAATGATCGATTCGAACGACGAGCCGATTCCATCGGTTTGAAAGAACTACTCTTCGAATCAACCAGTCTTCGAATCCACCAAGCAACTTAGCTAAAACCCGGAGGAAAATAAGGATCGACTCGAAGCACACGCATGCAAAGAAAATCGATTCGAACAAATCGATACGAACAGATTAATTCGAACGAATCGATAAGGACAGATCGATTCGAACAGGTCCAGGAGGCGAAAATCCCAAACTTGAATCGATCATATCTCGAGATCTACAAGTCCAAATGCTCTGAAATTTTCACAGAAGCTCAAACACATGATGAAGAATGTGCACACCAAATTTCAGCTCAATTGGACGATTTCTTGATCGATTCGAACCAAGGGTCGAATCGATCCCAAAGTGGGCCCGGGTCTCCAGATTTCGGCCATGTGGGCCCCCTGACGTACCAGAACTGGTCTCCCCACATTTTAGGCGAAATACCAGCCTCCTACACCTATAAATAGACCCCCTGGTCATTCAGAAAAGGGGTCGGAGAATTCTAAGTACTGAAGAGCGCCCAGATTCTGCCAGATCTACTCCAGAACACCGCCGCTGCTTTAGATTGAGACATAACTTATAAATCCAGTTGTATTACAGTATAAAGAATTGTAATCTTCAAGTATTGGGCAATAAAATCATCACACTTCATAGTGGACGTAGGCTACATAGCCGAACCACTCTAAATCGCTTGTCTTTGCAGTTTACTTTCTGTTATTTGGAGTTTTTGTTAGATAATCCACAGTTTTAATTTTCATTCTTCGCGTTTATCTCTTCAAAGACTTCCGAAGAGTGTTGTGCCCATTTTTGGTACAAACATGAATGTTATGGGAAATATTATCCAATTTCCTCTAGTCTAAGTGTGTTTTTCCTATCCCGATCCTGGATCGGGAAAACCCAACGGTACCAGCTTTAGATTTCTTTATGGTTATCCTTACTTATTCTCGACCAAGCGTGCCCCACTTAGCCACTAGCATTATCGTTGAATGTAACAACCTGCACTTCGATGGGCCTAGATTTTTGCAAACCCGAAAACCAAAGTCCCCTAAAATACGGATTGCCAGTTTTGTATCCTGCAAAAGAAATTATAACAGACCACTAATGGTAATAACTCACAGTGAAAATAAGTAAATATAATATATCATAATAATCACTGACCAAGAATTGACATCTCAAATGTCAAGTGCCTCAACCAGACAATTGCTCCAATACAAAACCAGTACCTGCTCTTCTAAATCCTGTGGGTTATAATAAGGATGGGGATCAAACAACGTTTTGACGACTGGTAAATTATATATCTTATACATAACACTAGCTTATATCTATTGTTCACACTTTTTGTTATGTTAGATTTTACCATTAGTCACTATGAATCCATCGCTGTGTACAAACCGTTCCCACCTACATCCCGTAGATGTATATCATATATATAAATATATATCCCATCGTTCACTAATAGACCTAAATACTATCCCCGCTAGTATCCATCGCTCAACACCTTATAAGGACCCATCGTCTCGCTGCATCATGATCATCGTATCACTTGATGAAATCCTATAGTGCACACCAACGAACTTTGCTCCGTTAGGTCATGTATTCTTTAGAGATATTCACCTTTGTCTGCTTCATATATCATGGATTTCCGGCCCCTCACACCTCCACCTCGTCTGTATTTTGAAGGAATCTCCGTATAGGTTAACTAGCCTTGCTCTATCAAACAAACTGACAAAAAACTATGGCGGTTCATAACCCAACTAAATCAATCCTGGTAGGCAGAAGAGATTAGTTAAGTGTAACCCTGTCCTTCCCATCGACCGCAAGGAACTGATGACGAGCTCATTGAATATGCAACTCCTACCCCTTGTTTTGGTACACATGCACGCCAGCCCTGCACGCCCTGTTGCATAAATCTGATCCCAGTATCGTCCATTTAGATTGCCTGGTGCAATTAAGGCAATAACCCCCCACTCTAAAACTTTGAAACAGACCTACTTTGACTGTGCGAGTCCGTCATTGATATCCGCCTAATAATCAACTGTTTATGGAGCAAGCGGTTCAAGCACGGTCCTAACCTGGGGGTACCCCTTCCATACGGAAGCATATACTCTCCACGAGACCTATTGATTGGATATGTTTTTAGAATTCCAACCTAGTCTAATAACCTTAAGTCATTTATTCTCTATAATTATAACAAACAATTTATAATTATTCACACGCGTCATATATGCATACCTAAGCCTGCATATATTTATTTAGTTCATATTGGATACTTACTCTTCTTACATTTTCTTTATTGTCTCAATATCTTTTATATCTGAATCTAAGTCTTTATTTATCTTTTACTACATCAATTTCATTTACCACTTCTCATTTTCTGTCATCGGTATCGTTGCTACTACATTCATTAGTTCAACTTCGATTTCTATTCCATATCATTTCCCAGCTTCTTTTTCTTTCCTATCACTCAAACTTCCTTTTTAATTTATTCTCGTTTTATTAATTTTTTAGTTTTCTTCTTATCTTAGTATTCAACTTTTGGGGTTTACTACATTTTAATAAAGTGGAATTCAACTTTAGCAATTAAATGTTATATAGTAAATTTCCATATCTTATCCAAAAGAGGTGGTTTTGTGCGATGTTTGTAATTACAAGAAATTCTCTTCTATTTATTGAAATAGATAGTACAAAATACAGTAATTATCTCTATTTTATACATCTCTTTCTTTTATAAGTATATATTTATTCCTTGTCATTCCAAACATCACACTTTTGTTAAATTTAAACTTGATAGTATATGGAAATCCATTTTCAACAATATACATTCCAATAAATTAAAATATCACAAAAATCCCAAAAGTCCAATTAACTTAATTTTCAATTTCATTCATCGATATAGACTAAAATGAAATCCTAATTCATTACATTTTAGTTAACTAATCCAATTGTAAAACTGATAATTAAAATCATTTCGCAATTATAGAATTAAACCTAATCATCATGCCTTTGTAATTATCCATACAAATTTATAGACAAGTTTACGTTCTTCACATTATATATATATATATATATATGAATTCATTCCAATTTATATCCAATTCTTAGGCATATAGGAATAAATTTGCAATGATATAATCTAATATTATATAAAAACATATAATATTCCCACTCACCTTTAATTAGCACTTCCAAATCTCTAGATCTAATCTAGATCTTACTCTGTTATCTGTATTTTCACTTTTTGACTCCCTATGCGGATCCACAAATAATATTTATACAGATCTCATTAGAAATTGGATTAGAGAAAAGAGATTTAGATTTAGATTTATTAATTAGAACCAGATCTAGAGTTTACCTTCGATGTAGCAAGTTGATTTGAACCTATTTCCTGTCCTCTATCATTTTATATTCTTCTCTACCTGTACCTGTGCAATCTAAATCTAATTCTGTGTATTTAGACATTTTGGAGGAGAAAAGAAAGTGGTAGAGTTTCCTCGCTCAGTAGAAAAATAATGAGTTGAAAGTGGAACCCTATGCCTTAATTTATAGAGGTTCAAATCAGCGCTAACCATCAGATCGAAGTGTCTACAATCTAGGCCATACAGCCAACACTTACTGTCGCCTCCATAAGTAGGCGGGTCAACCGCCCCAAACCCCAGGTCGACCGTGGCTTGGTCATGGTTGCCTCACCCTTGTATTTTGGTGTGTTTGATTTTTCATTGATTTATTTTGATTACTCACCCTAATTAATCAATTAACGTTTCATTAACATTACTCTTTCCTTAATTAAGTTATTTAACTATTAAGTAACCATTAAATTTAATGGTGTTAATTAATCAATAATATTTTTAAAATTATTTCCTAAATTGCATATACAATTATTTTCAACTACGAAAATTCGAACGCTGATAACTTTTTTGTTTGAACTCCGATTGGAAAAGTCTATATATGAACATTGATCAGAAAATCGCCATGACTTTAATGGTATAAGTTTCGTGCCCAAATTCCAACATTTACAAAAATTCTATTTTCACAATTTATTTTTAATTAATTAATTTCTATTTTAATTAATTAACGTAAAAACGTGGGGTGTTACATTGAAGTCCGGTCAGGTACTAGCTTCAATCTTTGGAAACTAGCGTAAGAATTACTCGATCCTGATTATCCTTTCTTGAAGTTGTCTATTTCCAAGGAATAATATAATTCCTGAAGGTTGGTGATTACACCTTTCTAACTTGGCCAATCTCTAGACAACGACAAATTTTGAAAGTTGCCGGTAAAAGCCCATTCATGCATTGGTTTCTATCTCTGGACTGGCACACTAATGACTCAATTATGAGCCTTTTGATAGCAAGAGGTTCCTCTCGGTATCTAGAACTTTTTTACTTACTGCTTCCACAAGTCCGTCTACCTTCTTTGTTATGATCGTGGCAACGAAAGGTTCTTGGAGTTCGGGGTCGGAAATAAGGTCGCACCAATTTCTATCTCTGGAAACTAGCACATTGGTTATTTTATTCTAAAGATTTGTCCTTGATGTTTCCTATCTCAAAGAAATAGCCGATATTTGTAGGTTAGAGTTGAATGATTCGATCGACTCAAAAGTGAATACTTCTTCCTGACGTTTCCAGTCTCCGAGCAACATCAGATTTCTGAAGAATTTATGATTACACCATCCTAACGATGCATGTTACCCGGTATCCTGACCCGGCTATTGGAATGATTGCGCAAGATAGATACGATTGTTATCAAGAAGGATGACCATAGAGCAATGACTGTAGGACCCGGAAGTAGAGTTCAGTTGGTTATATGAAGCCAGGATTGAATGGAGTTAGCAGATAGGCGATGCAGGATGTTAGAAATATGGAAATCAGCTTGGACAAGCAAGGGATCGACATAGCTTAGTAGAATCAGAGGGACCAGCATGACATATTGAAACTCAAGGGATCAACATGACATAGTGAAACTCGAGGGATCAGCATGACATGGTGAGACTCAAGGGGTCGGCATGAATGAAGGTGTATGGATCGGCATGGTTAGTTAGACGAGGGTTCGACATGGAAGAAGCAATGGAGAGATCGGCATAAACAAGTGTGCATGGATCGGTATAAGTAGAAGGGCATGGATCGACATGATTGGATAAGTGGATGGATCGCCATAGCATGTAAGAGGGGTCGGCAGAGTTTGGTAGGTAATAGGGCTCGACATACTGGAGTCAACTATGAGGGATCGACATGAATCCCTTTAGAAGGGTTCGGCAGAAATAACCTCCAAGTAGATCTGAACCAAAGATCGAACAAAAGCATGAGTTCCACACGTCCAATCGACATGATATTTGAAGTACCAACATGTCTAAACATGAAGAAGACACCATAGGGATCACAACCCCAGAATCAACCAATGAATGGATCTGTACCGATCCCTATTCATTGGGATTTGGGCCTAATGACCCCTATGGTGGACCCATATAGATAAGAAGGTCATATAACCGAAGTTACAGAGAGATTGGTGGTCGCCTTCACCTATAAATACTGGCCTAAGGGGTCATTCTGAGGATCTTTACGCTGCTGGTTATATTAGTCTTCATTGTAATCAAGCTTTCTTCTAATTTATTTCCGTTTGCTACTATAATCAAACTATTTGTGAATCAATAAAGAGAACCCTCAAAGTGGACGTAGGCATACAATGCCAAACCACTATAAATCCGTGTGTTCTTGATTATTGCTTTGATTTGCTTGTTAGTTTATTTTATTCCTCTGTTTTAATTGTACTTTCTTCATTTATTTCACTACATAAATCTATTCTTGGGTGTTTGTGACCAATTTGGTTGCAAACATTTTGGTGCTTTCATTGAGAACCTGATTCTCAACTTGTTAGGATCCCTTTTGTTGCTAATGGATTGGGCAAATCCCCCGAAGGAGATCCATAGCTATCTTCATAAACTTGCTTACACTACTCAGATTTGCGAAAATCTAAACAAAGAGATTGACAATGGTGAGACATATCCGGTCCACTTCTTAGAATGTTGATGGAAATGAGACTGCTAGTAGTTAGCAAGGAGGCCCAAGCAACCAACCTGTAAATTTGAATGCCAATCCGGTTGAAGTTCAGAACCCTGCTGATTCTATAACCCGAGCTGAATTTCATAATATGATGAGAGAGTTGATGGAAAGTTGTCGATAACAAATGAGCAGATTCAGACCAATATTAGCCTGATGAACCAGATTACCCAACAACAGCGTGGGAAGGCCAGGAGGGAGCCCACTCCCTACTCGTCACCGAAAAGTTCAAGCTCATCGGATGAATACCAGAGGCTTAGGCATTGCAGGCTTGAAGGAGATCACGCAGAAATGTCGGAGCACCACTTGGTAGACCAATATGGCCTGCCAAGACCGATCGGTGTCGATCCCTCCCTAGGGATTGGTATAGATCCCTCCTCCAGAGGAGGGATTCCCCCATTGCACTTAAGGAATCGCGCTGGAGTTCTTCCAGGAAGCTTGGATGCTGGAGCTCGATCAAATGCTAACCGGGTACCCTACCGGAATGACAACGAGATAAATGTTTAAGGTGCGCATCAAGAGGATGGTGAACTAAGAAGGCGTTAAACGACCCGTAGACATCGACCGGACCGTTCATGTGAGGTGGAGTGCGACCACCGCTTGGCACCACCCATCCAGATGCCAGATTTATCAACAATGGTCAGACAATTGGTGAGAGAGAATCAAGGCTTGACAAATGATGACTGGGGAATCTCGGGAAGCCATACTCCGTTTACTGACAACGTTCGGCATGCGGAATACCTAAGGAGGTTCAACATGCCATTAATGCCTTTTTAAGAGGGAAAAACCAACCCTAGGCAGCATATCATGAGATACAAATGGTTGATGGATTTTGCAAGAGCTAATGACGCAACCAAGTGCAAATGCTTACCCTTAACCCTTTTCGGGATAGCAACGATGTTGTTCACGAGACTACCTTGGTGGTCAATTTTGAGATTCGATGAGCTGGAAACCAAGTTTGTGGAGTAATTCTGAATGTACGCAGTTCGTCCTAAAGACGTGATGTCCCTTTCCAGTATGATCCAGGCCCTAGGGGAATCATTGAAAGATTACTTGGAGAGATTTTATACCACCGCCATGGAGGTCAGTAACCAGAATGATCATGCAATACTTATGGCTGTGACGAGAGAGATTGATCCAGAATCTGAGTTTGGCGACTGGCTGGTTGGAAAACCGCCTGCCACATTGGAACGCTTCTATCCAAAGGCAGCTCAGTTTTTGTGGAAGGAGGACGCTAGGTCCTCCAGGAAAAAGAACATTGTAGGACCGAGTAGAGAAGCAGTACAGAGTAATATTGCTATAAAACAGTCTGATGACTGTTTTGGGAAAGTTCAAGTGAAAGACCAGAATAAGCCGAATCAACAAAAGAAAGATGGAGACAGGAATCGAGAGCAGAAGAGGGATTTTGGAAGATTAAAGCCTAGGATTCCAATGTACGAAAATCACACTGCTAAACACGTCCTTAGAGAACATTTATCTATCCATTTTCAATACTATGCAGTACAAGAAGATGCAACCAAAAGAGTCATCAGAGAGAAAGAAGCAGAATGGGAAGTATTGTCGAATTCACGAATGTTATGGGCACAATACAAATGAATGTAGGCACCTCTAGGATGTCATTGAAAAATTGATTCGGGAAAATTAGTTGCAATAGTTTGTGAAAACTCCGCAGGTGGCGGACAGGGGACATCCGACCCCAATCGAGGACAAGCTCCGTGTAGGGCTAAGGAGCTTGCACGGACCGGTGGAAGACTAGTGATTAATATGATAGTTGTGCGACCGCACCCTGTAGACATGAGTTGGCAAGGGATGGAGCGTTATGCTAGTGTGATAAGGCATGTAGATTTTGAATGCTATTCGAATATGGAAGATGGAACTCCGGCAAAACAGCAGCGCACCATGGTGGATGATATTGTGTTTGTAAGCAGGGATGCAGACAAAGTAGAGGCTCCAACAATTGACCCGATGGTCATTTCAGCTATGATTAGTCCTATGTTGGTAAGGAGGATTTTGATTGATTGTGAGTTTGGTGAATATAATCTTCAAAAAGGCATATGATCAGATGAAAATGGAGGCCAAAGACTTGAAACCGTCTAAAGCTCGAATTCATGGTTTTAATGGAGTTGTAACTGAGGCTATAGGATACATGGAATTAGCTACTGAATTAGGAGAAGGTGAACGAAGGAGAGTGCAGATCTTACCATTTATTGTTTGAATGTTGAATCTCTGTACAATGTTTTTCTAGGCCGACCAGCCCTGGCTGAATTTCGGGCAGCTCTTGCCCCATGGTGTTTAACTCTGAAGTTTCCAACGGATAATAGTGTAGGAGTTGTTCATGGCGATTAGACGACTGGACATGCCTGTTATGTAGCTGAGTTGAGAGAAGCTCGGCGTAAGGAGAAGGGAAAGGGTGTGGACAAAGCTGTCTGCATCCTAACCACTGACGATTAACAACCAGCACCTGGGCCTTGGCTCAGGCACCACATTTGGTTCTATAGAGATATAGATCCGAGGGATGATGAAGAGGAGCCCAATGAGACCAAGGTTGCACAGGACAAGCTGATGATTGATATCACGATCAGCCACAACCACCCATCGTGAGTCTTGAAGATTGGGTCACAGCTCAGCCCTTAATGATGAAATAACTTATTGGTTTTCTCCGAGTGAGTCTAGATGTATTTGCTTGGACTCACTCTGACATGTGTGGAATCTCGCCTGCCATTGTTAGCCATGCATTGAATATTGATCCAAAGTATGTTCCGTTGTAGCAATAAAGATGAGGCATGGATCCGGAGAGATTTGCCGCTCTTAAGGAGGAGGTGGATAAACTAAAAGTCAATGGGATTATCCGTGATTCCCTCTATCCTGAGTGGGTATCTAATCCCGTGCTTGTGAAGAAGGCGAATGGAAAATGGAGAACATGTTGATTATTTAGATCTGAGCAAAGCATGTCCAAAGACAGTTTTCCCCTTCCCAGGATTAATCAGCTAGTTGATTCAACTACAGGACATGAATCGTTATCATTTATGGATGCGTATTCGGGATATAACCAAATCTCGATGCATATCCCCGTTCAGGAGCACACCAGTTTTGTTATAGATGTTGGGTTGTATTGTTATGTAGTAATGCCGTTTGGATTGAAGAATGCCGGAGCAACCTATCAGTGCTTGGTTAGCAGGATGTTTAGGGATTAGATTGGAAAGACAATGGAAGTGTACGTGGATGATATGCTCATGAAGTCACGACGATCAAGCGACCACATCAAAGACTTGGCAAAAATGTTTGACATCCATCGATATTACAAGATGAAAATTAATCCTTTGAAATGTTGTGTTCGGTGTTGCATCGAGAAAGTTTCTGGGCTTTATTGTCAATGCTGATGGAATAGAAGCTAATCCAGAGAAGATTCAGGCTATTCGCGATATCCAGGCGCTAAGAACCATTAAACAAGTGCAGAGTCTGAATGGGAAGGGTGCCGCTTTAAGTCAATTTATCTCCAGAGCTATTGAAAAATGCATTCCTTTCTTCAATTTAATTAAAAGGGAAAAAGAAACTTCGAATGGACGCAGGATTGTAAAGACGCGTTCCAAGCTCTGAATCATTTGGAGAGACCCCTTATCTTGTCAAAGCCGGTAGATCATGAGGAGTTGTTCATTTATTTAGCTGTATCAGCACACATTATAAGTGCCGCCTTGGTTCGTGTGAAAAATCGGATCCAGAGGCCGGTGTATTACATCAGTAAACGATTGACGGGAGCAGAAAGGAATTATCCGAAAATAGAGAAACTGGCATACTACTTGCTAATTGCATCATGGAAGCTTCGCCCGTACTTTCACGCACATCCAATTAATATTTACATCGACCAGCTGTTACGATAGGTCCTATAGCGACTTGAGACGTCTGGGAGGTTACTCACGTGGAACATTGAGCTCAGCCAATTCGACATTACTTATCTCCCTCGGAGAGCTATCCAGGGACAGGCTTTGGCAGAGTTTACTATCCAGGATGATCTTCCAGGAGGAACTGAAATCCCCACTGTGTGATGGAAGTTATATACTGGTGGAGCGTCTAATGATCATTGCTCTGGAGCTGGGATTGTGCTTGTAACTCCAGAGAATCAGTCAATTTGTTATGCTCTGAAGCTTGATTTCCCAGCGACGAATAACGAGGCTGAGTATGAAGCTCTGATTGCTGGACTTAAACTCACTAAAAAACTTGGAGTTAAATCTCTTGGAATCTTTTGCGATTCGCAATTGGTGGTGTATCAAGTTAGAGGAGACTACGAGGCTAAGGGACAACGACTTTCCCCTTATCTTACTCGAGTTCAGGAGTTGTTGACAAAATTTGAATACTATGACATTTCACATATTCCACGCGATCAAAATAGAGAGGCTGATTTGTTCGAAAAGTTCGCTAGTACCGGCGATGCACATCAGATGGGTTTGGTACCGGTCGAAGTATTATATACCCCAAGTATAAACATGATGGAAATTGATCAAGTATTGGAGGCAGAATCTGAAAGGGAATTATGGATGACTCCAATTAAGACTATTTACTACATGGGGTCTTGCTTGATAAAAGAAATGAAAAGCGACAGGTCCTTCGCAAAGCTTCACGATATATTATGCAAGAAGGAGTCATGTATAGGAGAGGTTTCTCAGCCCCTCTACTCTAGTGTACCACTCATGATGAGATAAAATGTGTTTTGAAAGAAGTTCATGAAGGAGAATGCGGCGATCACACTGGGGGGCAAATTCTGGTAAAGAAGATACTCTATTATGGGTATTATTGGCCAACTATAAACTAAGATGCAGCCGATTATTTAAGACGATGTGATAAATGCCAAATATATGCAAAAGTTCTGAGAGCTCTACCAACAGAAATCACGCAAATGGTCAGCTCACGGCCGTTAGCTATGTGGGGTATCGATATTATCGGTTCATTACCAATCTCTAAAGGTGGCGCGAAGTACGCTATCGTGGCAATCGATTACTTTACCAAATCGGCCGAGGCGGAACCTTTGGCTACAATCAAGACCAAGAAAGTAATCAACTTTATCGTCCAAAACATCGTACGTCGCTTTGGTTTTCCATGGACCATTGTAACAGATAATAGGACTCGATTCGATAACACTGAGTTTAAAGACATTCTGCTGAAGATACCTCATCGAAAAGAGATTTGCAGCGGTTTCTCACCCTCAGGCAAATGGACAGGTTGAAGCTATAAATAAAATCATCAAGTCAATTCTGAAGAAGCGTTTGGAGAAGGCTAGAGGCAAGTGGGTGGATGAACTCCTTACAACCCTTTGGGCTTACAGGACCACTCATAAGTCCACGACTGGCCATACTCCATTCGCCCTCGCTTACGGGTCAGAAGCCGTTATTCCTGTCAAGCTTGAAGTCCCTTCTCATGGAGTGACTTATTACAATCCCAAAACAAATCAAGATCTCCTTTTGGAATCATTGGACTTTATAGACAAGGAGTGCGAGGAAGCTGATCTGAAATTGGCTTTATAGACGAGAACCTTTGAAATTGGTGATCTTGTCCTGAAATGGATTTTTCCTACCTCATCACACATAAATCCGGCTTGGGAAGGACCATATGTCATTGAACAGAGGCTTGGAGAAGGAACTTTCATGCTAGCGACTGTCGATGGCATTACACTTCCAAGAGTATGGAATAGCAAACATCTTCAATGCTATTTCACTTAGCTTATTTCCTTTACATTTCAGTTGTATTTGTTTTCAGAATTTACTTTAGCGTTTGATTTTCCGAATGTGTAATAAGACAGTTTATGTTGTTCCCTTCCATTTAATGAATAAAGTTTAAGGCTTCCTCTACATTTATGTTTGCTATTGCATTGCGTGATAATTACATAGCGAAATTGGTTGACATCGATGTGTGTGAACAGGCTCTCTGAGTTTGGAATCGATCAATCGTGCTAACTCCCGCTGGGATTAAACAAGATGGGCTTAGTCAACTTGTTTGTTTAATAATTCCTGCCCAGACTGTGGGACTGAAACAGAAATCAAAGCGATCGAAATTCGATCGGTTTCTCGCTGAATCAAAACCCCAAATTCTAGGAGGCAAATTAGTCAACCAAAAAAGTGTGCAACCTGACTGCTCTCCAAAAACAACTCTAAGTCCCCAGAGTGCGGACTGGAGTATAAACATAAATCAGGCGGATACCGACTGCCCGCAAAACAACTCTAAGTCCCCAAAGTGTGGACTGGAGTATAAACATAAATCGGGCAGATACCGACTGCCCATAAAATAACTCTTAGTCAACAGAGAGCGGACTGGAGTACAAACATGAATGAATAGATGAGTGGATTTCGACCATTCTCTATTCCATAAACTCCATGAATAGATGAGTGGATTTCGACCGTTCTCTATTCCACAAACTCCATGAATAGATGAGTGGGTTTCTACCGTTCTCTATTCCACAAAATCTATGAATAGATGAGTGGATTTCGACCATTCTCTATTCCACAAACTCCATGAATAGATGAGTGGGTTTCTACCGTTCTCTATTCCAAAAAATCTATGAATAGATGAGTGGATTTCGACCGTTCTCTATTCCACAAACTCCATGAATAGATGAGTGGATTTCGACCATTCTCTATTCCACAAACTCTGGCCTGAAATCGACAGAAGGAGTATAAACTCGCTATGGATAGTATTCTACCATATGACTTACGGCCTCACCAAATCGATGTCGGGTGTAAAAGCATAGTTATTCAAAAAACCGCTGAACCTGACAGCGTAACACTAAGGCCCGAGCCTGGTGTTTGATACGACTCGAGGCCACGACCACATGGAGTCCTTGGGATGGAGATGGTGGATTTTTAACAGAATTCATAAGCAATGAATTACAAGTACATTGAATGAAAAGTAATCATTCATCGATTTAAATAACAATTCAAATGAAGCATGGCAGAAAACAAAAGCTTTTATTTACAAAACAGGTGCCGAAATTTTAGTACAAATTATTTCAAAAGATCGAGATTCATACTCGTACAACTACAACTAATGAAAGAAATGATTATGCAAACTATGTACATTGAGCTAGAGCAGTAACTACTTCTTTGACTTTCTTTTGGACTTCTCAGGGGTAGAGCCGCTTATGCTTCTCTTTTGGGACCCTTTACCGCCTTTGGCCGGAGAGCTTAAGGAGGTAGGAGGAAGTTCATCAAGGATCGACCCACCCAGTGGAATAATTTGCAATGGCACGAGATAAGGATCATCGAAATCTAACTCGGTGGGCTCAATTTTAACCTTTCTTTTCAAATATTCCTCCTTTTTGATCTGCTCCCTCATGCTGGTCTTATCAATGTGTTTCGAGGCACCGAGAGTTATCACGTCATCAGATTTGTCCTCGATCTTATCTTCATCAAGTGCACCGATGACTTGAGCATGGGGTCCTGGAACATTAGCAGCAGTTGTAACATCCCATATCTGGAGGCCTGAAGCTAAGCTCTATAGATGTTGTAGTCATCCATAGTATTAACTTCCGATGACCAAATACGGTAATGTCAGTGGTATCCATAATATCAGAAGCACTTGCATATGAAATAAAATAATTACAGATTAAAACATTTTTCTGATTACATTTCAAAAAAACATTTCATATCCAAGTTACATAATCCCAAATGTTTCCCGGGCTCAGATCAAATATAATTATTACATAATTATGCCAAGAGCGACATATGAAGATGCCCCCTTGGTTGACCAAAGTGCTAAATAGTCATAACCGACTTAATACATCACAGCGGAATTAAAACATAACAGCTCCTAAATAGCTAACTTCAGCCTCCTGCTCGTCTTCGGAAGCTTTATTCGTACACCTACAAAAACCTATAAACCTCAACCCTCAGCCTACTCAAATCAATTTTGAGCACCCGGGAGTTTAAGAGGAAAAACATAAACTTCGAGTCAGACATAAAGCCTGGTGTGAATAATACTGTACATCTCAATTATTTGATATTAAGTGAGACCACGCCGCTTAGCGGAACGAGTTTCTCCTCACCAATATCCTTTTAAAACATATCTTTTGCAAATCATAATCCTGTAACCAAAACTGGTTAAAACAATAAAGCAGTATCATGTAAGCATATAAATCAGGTAATCAATGGACTATCTGTCCGAACACTATAGTTTTGTGTAAGGACCCGATTCTTCGACTTCCGAAAATCGACATCGATACGTCCACTGTATCAACTGTCGAGCAAACGAATGCCGGAAAACCGAATTCTTAGGGTTTAAAAGAAGAGGTAGAAGAAAAGATAGAAGAAAAAGAAAAGAAGAACAACAGAACAACGTCAGAAACAGAAACAATATCAGAATCTCACATATCGCAGCGGAACAATATATAATAGATAATCACTAGTCTTTTAAAACAAAGAGCTATATCAGTTTATACATACATCAATCAGAGTCAATATACAACAATGGACAGTTATATAAGCTTGTCCTCATACAGAATACACAGTGGAATAAATACTATCAGATACAAATACTACGTCTCGTCATCCAGCTTATCTTCAAAGCTCCAGAATATCCTGATAACCTAACTCTAGACTGCCCGTGTGGAAATTGGTGGGCACCCAGAGTTTAGAAGGGAATAATAAACTCCAGGTCAGTCATGGTGACTGGTGTGAGATCGTAAAACAGTTTATTTTTCACAAAGACAATAAAATAGATTCGCAATGTTTTTTTTTGAAAATGAGACTACCATAAGACCTCCCACCACACACACAATGCAAACGCAGAATTGGAGGAGATTTCTTCTTATGATAGTCAAAGATGCTTACTACGCAAATCATTGGATTATTATTATTAATGTCTAGTGTAGAAAACATTTCGAAAGTATAATATTAATCTTAGCCAGCATAGGCATTTCGCACTTATGCCTACTATAGCTACTATGTTCAATAGCAGGTTACCGCCACATTCCATAGCAGGTAATACAATTGCAATCGTAAGGGTTCGTATTGTTTCTTTTGATTTTCCAACAAATGGTCAGGCTAAGGAACTTCCTTTCCTCCTGCCGAATAGGATCGCCTCTGGCTGGACGTCCCGAGAGACAAACTGCTCTCTGCCAAACAAGGCCGGGTTACCCCTGTAACAGGTAACTCACGAATATGTCATCCCCCGGTCCTTTGGGACCTTTATCCGAGCGCTCGGTAGCATCATCACATATAATAAATAAGGTGTGTCCACATGAGTAAGTATCTGGGTTCCATACCATGATACCACCCCTTTCCAGAAGGAAATGACATACCCTAAAGGGCGCGACCCTCATAACCTTGCTGCAACATTTCTGTTTCGACCATTTCCGGGTTGTTGAGGCCCTGATGAAATCTCGTCCACAAAGCTACGCTTTTTCAAAAAGCCACGCTTTGGGTCAACAGATGATCAACCTATGATCACAAAGATAAATGATCAAACAAATGATCATATCACAAATGATCAAACACTGATCATCACACAGCAACACTCAGCATGCCACATTACCAAATTGGGAATATATCGCTGATAACTTCAACTACATAACCTCTGAGCTCGTACGTCTCAGTGAAGGGTGTTAAGCTAAGAGAATAAATTCTCCGCCACCAACAGATATGTATTTGAAAGAAATCGGCTTTATATCTCAATTTGTAACGTCAGACACACAATCCATACAAGTCTGTTTCGGGATCGGACAGAACCGAAGGCACTTCTCACGAAGCCCTTGCAAATTCGGATAATTTCCAATCACGTCCGTACTTCCCGTCACTAAGGGTGATAAAACCTCTAAATCGGAGATCAACCGATGTAGAGTAACGCGACGGTAATCCTTCCGTTTTCAAAAAATATCCGGTCTTCAACACCGGTCATCAAATGCAATTCATAACGACGTATCACATATTCGGAATGGGTTATACGACCCATGGTCCTTTCCCGGCTAACCCAAATAGTGAGCGCTTATTCAAAAATAAGTGTGGCATTCAAATTCATCCAATTCACAACAAATACCCATTCAAGGTAATTATTGATAGTCGGTTATTTAACTATCAATAAAGATGCGCAACATCGTCAGATTCCAAATAATTTTTCCCAAATTATTTTATCTTCCAAAAGATATCTTTACTAGGTATAAAATTTCCACACTTAACCATTTGAAAACAATTTCAAATCAATTTCCACATTTCAATTCATCTTTAAAGATAAAATCTCAAAACAGTTCATTTCATATTGGGAAAGCATTTCCATACTTATTTAAAAATAAGTAGTTCACAAATCTATTTATTTTCAACATTTGAAAATATTCGATATACTTAAATCAATATTAAGTATAAATTTCATTCTTTAAGGAAATCATTTACTATAACAACATCTATTTGAGTCAAAACGAATGTTACGTAAAACATCGTTACGACGACTCAAAATCATTAGTATAGGGATTCGAAATTTAGATAGATATATAAATCCCAATACTACATAAAACATTTCCTTTCGGAAATCATTTACTATAACAACAGTGTTATAGTCCACCATTTCCTTCTTTCTCGAAAACGTCTATTTCAACAATGAATGTTGAAATCTATGATTTCGATATTCAATATATTTTAAAACATCGTTTAAAACAATTAACTTCATTTTCAATGTCACTTTCCCAAAACATTATCCATTTTACTTAATAATATATTCACTGTCCAAAATCGTGAATATACTTCACTAACCACATTTCACTATTTTCCACACATTTTATTTCAAGAATTATCCACTATCCAAAATCATGGATAAAATTCCCAACCAACTCTTATTATTTACAACATTTAACTTAAAGGATAATTCGCTGTCCAAAATCACGAATATATCTCCTTTAATAACTTCTACGTTTAAAATTACCAAATTCAATTGGTTTCGGATTTATAAAACAACGTTTATAAATTCACCTTTATATTTCATAACAACTTTGATTTATAAATCTCCTTTATTAACAAATTCAATCAAGATCCATTTAAAGGTAAAAAATCAAATTTATAAGTTAATTTCTTATAAATCTTTCATTCTACAATTTCATTCATTTTCAACTTCACAATTTATAAATCCATAAATTTCATACACTTACGAATTCCATAATTATTTCATTTTTAACACTTATAAAAACTCGTTTTATAATTTCAATATTTTAAATTTATAGATATCAATTTTATAAATCTTTTATACAAATCGTTTATAGTTATTCAAAAATCCCAACTTAAACCATTTTATAAATCAATCAACTGTTTATTTCAAAAATGACACTTTGGTTATATTTCACAAAAATCATAATTTCTATAACTTTAAAAGTTGAACGTTTATAAATCAATTCAAAAATTAAATAAACGTATACTTTCAAAAATCACTTTAAAATCCTTTTAAAGTAAGAGTCGTTATTTTTAAACTTCAAAACTGAATCCGATGATGCAACAACACCAATTAGTCAATCACAACAACAACCATCATATATCAATATGATGACAGAATATTCATCAATATCTGTAAATAAATAAATACTGGTGAGGAATCCAGTTGGATCCCTCCAACCTGTTTCCCTGCATCCACAGACGTTAGCACAATACCCATTCCACTTCGAGGTGGAATATCGCGGTATATGGGTTTTATAAAAATCATCCGCTTACTAACGGCGCAATAGGGTCTCATCCGCTATACGAGGCGGGAAATCGATCAATCCAATATATACATATGCCAATATGTATATATTGCTATATATATAGATATATCCTACTATATCTAATATCACATCCAAATAGTCAACAAACAATAACTGTAAAATCCACTTTCAATTTGAGTGAGAAAAATCTCACCTTAGCATTTATTTTTGCAATCCAATCCAATTCCAGTTTGTTTTTCATGATCTTTTAACCTTGTATAAAACAATTTATACAGTTTATTAAAATTCGAGATGATCGAATAATTCATTTCCATTTAATAAAATTTTATTAACCCGTGATTTTCTTATTTTAAAATAACACCTTAAATTTTAAACAAACTTCTATTTGATAATTTATATTAACCAATGATTTTCTTTTCAAAATAAAAGTTTATAATTCGAACTTATTCCTTTTAAATAAATCTATCCAACCAAAATTTTACTTAAAATAAATATCTTTAATTCAAATCAATTTCCCTTAAATAAATTTGCTTAAGTAAAATTCTTCTTTCTGCTTTCGTATAAACGATTATATAAACTTCCTTTACCGTAAGATTTCCTGATAAATGGCAAGGTAAAACAACAAATTAAAATTACCAGTTTTAAATCTTAAGTAACCTTTAAAATGTGATAAAAATTGAATTACCCTAAGATATATATTTTTAAATTCTGTATGTATATATATATATATATATATTTTTTTTAACATTGAATTAACAGAAATTCAAAAAAACAAAAGAAATCGAACCTCACTACTCCTCTGCTCGACACCCAGGCTCGAGTTCGCGACTTCGATATTGAACACGACCCTTACTTTCGATTTTGAAACTCATGAAGCCCTAGCTGAAATCGTGAGCCCCACCTACTCGCCGCTGCCGCCCTACCTATCAGATCGTCACCTTCCCCAATCAACGCTCGACTTTCGCGACCCCACCTGCTCGCGTTTGCCTACGCGTTCGTTCAGGCCGCCACTTCGCCTTGCTTGCCCACATCGAGCCTCGCGATTTAAAATAGTGGAGAGGGAAACGTGCCATTGTTCGTTGATTTTTTTTTGAACGAGAGAGGGGTTTTATTCTAAGAGAAGAGTGGGAGGTGAATTTCGAATGAAAGGAAATTATTTACTCGGCCATTATTTTTCTTCGAATTAATCTGCGAACGAAATGATTTCCTTTCGTGTATCTTAACAGAGAAAGGAGGGGAGACAAAAGAACGTGATTAAGCAGAGAGTAGGTCGGCATTGAGGTGAAATAAAGTCAGGAATCTCTGCTGTGTTGACAAATTTAAATTTTAAATTTAAATTGAATTTGATTTAATTTCAATGCGTTTACGTGTCGTATGCTCACATAACAACTCCGAAAAATGCGAAATTTGAAATCCGGTAATAATACAATATTACGGACCCAAAGGAACTGGTTTCATCGAATTCCGAGACAGTGTTCCGAAACGCTATTTTTAAATTCAATTTAAACAATAAATTTCAAAACTGAACAAAACAGTTTCAAATTCAATTCTGAAAGTTTTATTAACTTCAGTATTATCAATACGAATTTTAAAAGCTTCTGAAATATTTTTCTTCAGCTTAAAACTGAAGATTCAAATTTTTATTCAACATTCAATAGATTAAATTCTAAAATTTAATCGCCAATTTCAAAGTTATATTGGGGATTCAAATTAAATCACCGTTCAAATATTTAAAATTAATTAAATATTTTCAATTTAATTTGTTTAAAATTCTGGATCGTTACAAACTTCCCTCCTTAAAAGAATTTCATCCCAAAATTACAAGTTAGGAAAAATGGTCCTTAACTCGTCTACTATTTTTCACAATCCAAATAGTTTCATCAATTTATCAAAACAAATCTTTCTACTAAAGATTCATTATCAATTCAATTAAATTTCCAACTTCAATTATAAGTTTCAAACAACTATGCTTACTTCTAAATTCAAATTCAAATTCAAATTCAAATTTTAACTTTAAACTTACAAAATTTTCTCAAAATTTTCTAACACCCGATATTTTCGAAAAATTTCGCCAGCGTCTCCTTTGCGCGGCTAACGCGGCACGACTACAAAACGTCCCTACGGACTCTCAGATTTCAAAAAGAAAAGAAAAAGCCAAGCGGCTAGACAAGAAATCAGCAAATCTCATATTTAAAATTCAAATACGTACCTTTTGTCGAGCAATTCAAATTTATCTTTGAAAATCAAAAATCCCAATTCCTTTAATACACATGTATATCCTACTAGCCATAATATCTAGTTACAACATTCAAACTATTTTGCAAATTTCTATTACAAAATTTTCAATTCATACTTCTTATACATTTTTACTTCACTATTGAAGTTACATCCATTATCATTCAATTTTACATTTCACATTCATTTGAATTCAATTCACAATTTCAATTTATTTGGATTTAGTTTACCTCTGAATATTGAATTTATCAATCATCTTTCATTCATAACTAGACTATTTTAGATTAGTTCCAGTTACTAATTCATTACAAATTCCAATTCGTTTGTTACTACTCCAACTTAATAATTTTTCTTTAAGTAATCATTTCACTTCGTTTAATTGATTCACTTATACTTACATTTATTTAAATCCATCTTTTAAGTTAGATTTATTCTATCAAAATTCAATTTGTATAGGTTATCAATTTAATAACATTCCATAGGATTTTTATATAGTATTCCAAAGTCTTACCAACATTTAAAAATCATTTTGAAAACAATTCAAATTATCCTTTGAATTTCCAAAACAAAACCCAAATTTTCCAAACAACTTCCATTTAAAACAATTTAGCAGCAATTCCTCTTCTGGAAACCCAAAAATGAACATCGGTGATGCTGCAGTCATTACCGAAGTTATTTTCCAGCGACCGAAAAGAGTTTATAGCTTTTCATTCCTTCAAAATACTTTTCAAAACCTTTGAAATTCATTTTCAAATCAAAAAGGAATTTAAACTTTCCAAATCTCCAAAATTTTCAAATTCTTTTCAAAACATTTCCAAATACTTCTCTGGAATTCCGTTTCAAATTACAAATCACATTTACAATTTACATTCTTAAATTTCATTTGTATGTGAATTTATTTCTTTATGCTTCAATTCGCATTTATAAATTTCATTTGTTAATTGAATTTATCTCCAAATCTTTGGTTATCATTTTAATTTCTCATTCCATTTCATATAACCATGATAATAATTCAATGTTATTATTTTATAACAACCAAACATCCATATACTATGATAATTCATAGAAAAATCATTTCCTTTCTATACAAAAATAGTTTTGGGCAAAATTATTTCATTTACCCTATTTTAAAACAATACTGTGTTAGTTTATCTTGTTTAAGAGTTTAGAAACCCCTATCGATTACAGTTAGCTAGACTGCACCGACCAGAATCTATAAACAATCAACCGATAAGTCAACACAATAAAAAACAATTTCATATTCACTAACAAATACGCACTCGTATCTATTATTACACTCAAACTCATTCTAGAGTACTGCTGACTCTATCTCTAATGAGTATCACCCAACAGAGCAGGGTTGTCGCTTAACCATATGCTCTGATACCACGCTGTAAGGACCCGATTCTTCGACTTCCGAAAATCGACATCGATACGTCCACTGTATCAACTGTCGAGCAAACGAATGCCGGAAAACCGAATTCTTATGGTTTAAAAGAAGAAGTAGAAGAAAAGATAGAAAAAAAAGAAAAGAAGAACAACAGAACAACATTAGAAACAAAAACAATATCAAAATCTCACATATCACAGCGGAACAATATATAATAGATAATCACTAGTCTTTTAAAACAAAGAGCTATATCAGTTTATACATACATCAATCAAAGTCAATATACAACAATGGACAATTATATAAGCTTGTCCTCATACAGAATACACAGCGGAATAAATACTATCAGATACAAATACTACATCTCGTCATCCAGCTTATCTTCAAAGCTCCAGAATATCCAGAATATCCTGATAACCTAACTCTAGACTGCCCGTGTGGAAATTGGTGGGCACCCAGAGTTTAGAAGGGAACAATAAACTCCAGGTCAGTCATGGTGACTGGTGTGAGATCGTAAAACAGTTTATTTTTCACAAAGACAATAAAATAGATTCGCAATGTTTTTTTTTTGAAAATGAGACTACCATAAGACCTCCCACCACACACACACAATGCAAACGCAGAATTGGAGGAGATTTCTTCTTATGATAGTCAAAGATGCTTACTACGCAAATCATTGGATTATTATTATTAATGTCTAGTGTAGAAAACATTTCGAAAGTATAATATTAATCTTAGCCAGCATAGGCATTTCGCACTTATGCCTACTATAGCTACTATGTTCAATAGCAGGTTACCGCCACATTCCATAGCAGGTAATACAATTGCAATCGTAAGGGTTCGTATTGTTTCTTTGGATTTTCCAACAAATGGTCAGGCTAAGGAACTTCCTTTCCTCCTGCCGAATAGGATCGCCTCTGGCTGGACGTCCCGAGAGACAAACTACTCTCTGCCAAACAAGGCCGGGTTACCCCTGAACAGGTAACTCACGAATATGTCATCCCCCGGTCCTTTGGGACCTTTATCCGAGCGCTCGGTAGCATCATCACACATAATAAATAAGGTGTGTCCACATGAGTAAGTATCTGGGCTCCATACCATGATACCACCCCTTTCCAGAAGGAAATGACATACCCTAAAGGGCGCGACCCTCATAACCTTGCCGCAACATTCCTGTTTCGACCATTTCCGGGTTGTTGAGGCCCTAACGAAGTCTCGTCCACAAAGCTACGCTTTTTCAAAAAGCCACGCTTTGGGTCAACAGATGATCAACCTATGATCACAAAGATAAATGATCAAACAAATGATCATATCACAAATGATCAAACACTGATCATCACACAGCAACACTCAGCATGCCACATTACCAAATTGGGAATATATCGCTGATAACTTCAACTACATAACCTTTGAGCTCGTACGTCTCAGTGAAGGGTGTTAAGATAAGAGAATAAATTATCCGCCACCAACAGATATGTATTTGAAAGAAATCAGCTTTATATCTCAATTTGTAACGTCAGACACACAATCCATACAAGTCTGTTCCGGGATCGAACAGAACCGAAGGCACTTCTCACGAAGCCCTTGCAAATCCGGATAATTTCCAATCACGTCCGGACTTCCCGTCACTAAGGGTGATAAAACCTCTAAATCGGAGATCAACCGATGTAGAGTAACTCGACGGTAATCCTTCCGTTTTCAAAAAATATCCGGTCTTCAACACCGGTCATCAAATGCAATTCATAACGACGTCACATATTCGGAATGGGTTATACGACCCCATGGTCCTTTCCCGGCTAACCCGAATAGTGAGCGCTTATTCAAAAATAAGTGTGGCATTCAAATTCATCCAATTCACAACAAATACCTATTCAAGGTAATTTTTGATAGTCGGTTATTTAACTATCAATAAAGATGCGCAACATCATCAGATTCCAAATAATTTTTCCCAAATAATTTTATCTTCCAAAAGATATCTTTACTAGGTATAAAATTTCCACACTTAACCATTTGAAAACAATTTCAAATCAATTTCCACATTTCAATTCATCTTTAAAGATAAAATCTCAAAACAGTTCATTTCATATTGGGAAAGCATTTCCATACTTATTTAAAAATAAGTAGTTCGCAAATCTATTTATTTTCAACATTTGAAAATATTCGATGTACTTAAATCAATATTAAGTATAAATTTCATTCTTTAAGGAAATCATTTACTATAACAACATCTATTTGAGTCAAAACGAATGTTACGTAAAACATCGTTACGACGACTCAAAATCATTAGTATAGGGATTCTAAATTTAGATAGATATATAAATCCCAATACTACATAAAACATTTCCTTTCGGAAATCATTTACTATAACAACAGTGTTATAGTCCACCATTTCCTTCTTTCTCGAAAACGTCTATTTCAACAGTGAATGTTAAAATCTATGATTTTGATATTCAATATATTTTAAAACATCGTTTAAAACAATTAACTTCATTTTCAATGTCACTTTCCCAAAACATTATCCATTTTACTTAATAATATATTCACTGTCCAAAATCGTGAATATACTTCACTAACCACCTTTCACTATTTTCCACACATTTTATTTCAAGAATTATCCACTATCCAAAATCATGGATAAAATTCCCAACCAACTCTTATTATTTACAACATTTAACTTAAAGGATAATTCGCTGTCCAAAATCATGAATATATCTCCTTTAATAACTTCTACGTTTAAAATTACCAAATTCAATTGGTTTTGGATTTATAAAACAACGTTTATAAATTCACCTTTATATTTCATAACAACTTTGATTTATAAATCTCCTTTATTAACAAATTCAATCAAGATCCATTTAAAGGTAAAAAATCAAATTTATAAGTTAATTTCTTATAAATCTTTCATTCTACAATTTCATTCATTTTCAACTTCACAATTTATAAATCCATAAATTTCATACACTTACGAATTCCATAATTATTTCATTTTTAACACTTATAAAAACTCGTTTTATAATTCCAATATTTTAAATTTATAGATATCAATTTTATAAATCTTTTATACAAATCGTTTATAGTTATTCAAAAATCCCAACTTAAACCATTTTATAAATCAATCAACTGTTTATTTCAAAAATGACACTTTGGTTATATTTCACAAAAATCATAATTTCTATAACTTTAAAAGTTGAACGTTTATAAATCAATTCAAAAATTAAATAAACGTATACTTTCAAAAATCACTTTAAAATCCTTTTAAAGTAAGAGTCGTTATTTTTAAACTTCAAAACTGAATCCGATGATGCAACAACACCAATTAGTCAATCACAACAACAACCATCATATATCAATATGATGACAGAATATTCATCAATATCTGTAAATAAATAAATACTGGTGAGGAATCCAATTGGATCCCTCCAACCTGTTTCCCTGCATCCACAGACGTTAGCACAATACCCATTCCACTTCGAGGTGGAATATCGCGGTATATGGGTTTTATAAAAATCATCCGCTTACTAACGGCGCAATAGGGTCTCATCCGCTATACGAGGCGGGAAATCGATCAATCCAATATATACATATGCCAATATGTATATATTGCTATATATATATATAGATATATCATACTATATCTAATATCACATCCAAATAGTCAACAAACAATAACTGTAAAATCCACTTTCAATTTGAGTAAGAAAAATCTCACCTTAGCTTTTATTTTTGCAATCCAATCCAATTCCAGTTTGTTTTTCACGATCTTTTAACCTTGTATAAAACAATTTATACAGTTTATTAAAATTCGAGATGATCGAATAATTCATTTCCATTTAATAAAATTTTATTAACCCGTGATTTTCTTATTTTAAAATAACACCTTAAATTTTAAACAAACATCTATTTGATAATTTATATTAACCAATGATTTTCTTTTCAAAATAAAAGTTTATAATTCGAACTTATTCCTTTTAAATAAATCTATCCAACCAAAATTTTACTTAAAATAAATATCTTTAATTCAAATCAATTTCCCTTAAATAAATTTGCTTAAGTAAAATTCTTCTTTCTGCTTTCGTATAAACGATTATATAAACTTCCTTTACCGTAAGATTTCCTGATAAATGGCAAGGTAAAACAACAAATTAAAATTACCAGTTTTAAATCTTAAGTAACCTTTAAAATGTGATAAAAATTGAATTACCCTAAGATATATATTTTCAAATTCTGTATGTATATATATATATATTTATTTATTTTTTTAACATTGAATTAACAGAAATTCAAAAAAACAAAAGAAATCGAACCTCACTGCTCCTCTGCTCGACACCCAGGCTCGAGTTCGCGACTTCGATATTGAACGCGACCCTTACTGTCGATTTTGAAACTCATGAAGCCCTAGCTGAAATCGTGAGCCCCACCTACTCGCCGCTGCCGCCCTACCTATCAGATCGTCACCTTCCCCAATCAACGCTCGACTTTCGCGACCCCACCTGCTCGCGTTTGCCTACGCGTTCGTTCAGGCCGCCGCTTCGCCTTGCTTGCCCACATCGAGCCTCGCGATTTAAAATAGTGGAGAGGGAAACGTGCCATTGTTCGTTGATTTTTTTTTTGAACGAGAGAGGGGTTTTATTCTAAGAGAAGAGAGGGAGGTGAATTTCGAATGAAAGGAAATTATTTACTCGGCCATTATTTTTCTTCGAATTAATCTGCGAACGAAGTGATTTCCTTTCGTGTATCTTAACAGAGAAGGGAGGGGAGACAAAAGAATGTGATTAAGCAGAGAGTAGGTCGGCATTGAGGTGAAATAAAGTCAGGAATCTCTGCTGTGTTGACAAATTTAAATTTTAAATTTAAATTGAATTTGATTTAATTTCAATGCGTTTACGTGTCGTATGCTCACATAACAACTCCGAAAAATGCGAAATTTGAAATCCGGTAATAATACAATATAACGGACCCAAAGGAACTAGTTTCATCGAATTCCGAGACAGTGTTCCAGAACGCTATTTTTAAATTCAATTTAAACAATAAATTTCAAAACTGAACAAAACAGTTTCAAATTCAATTCTGAAAGTTTTATTAACTTCAGTATTATCAATACGAATTTTAAAAGCTTCTGAAATATTTTTCTTCAGCTTAAAACTGAAGATTCAAATTTTTATTCAACATTCAATAGATTAAATTCTAAAATTTAATCGCCAATTTCAAAGTTATATTGGGGATTCAAATTAAATCACCGTTCAAATATTTAAAATTAATTAAATATTTTCAATTTAATTTGTTCAAAATTCTGGGTCGTTACATTTTGTCTAGCTAACTACTAACCTTTGGCTGACTTGGGCCTAATAGATAAAATAAACAAATAATCTAACTTCTGTTAGATACTCCTCTTCTGGATGGTCTGTCCCTAACTTAGTTCTCCCAGGGTCAACTGATCCTAATGGTTTTGCAAGCTCACCAATAACCTATCTCTCCTCTATAGATTCCTTTCTGTTTATAACATCATTTTAGTCTTACCTGTGACAAAGCCCTACACATTGGAATTTTATACTAAATTAGCTAGGGGCTAATAGCTAATGTATTGGATGCAACCCTATACCAGTCCAATCTAGTATTCTAATATCTGAGTCATTTTACTTAGGGTCATCTACCCATAAAATTTTCTTTGAAAACATTTTCTTTCACACTAATTTAAACCTTTAAATCGTACTTTAAAACGAGGAAAATATACTTTATGCTTTACTCAAATCACCTTGCCATGTTATATATACTTTTCTCAAAACATTGTTGATGAAAGAATCTAAACCTTTGTTTAAATCTTTAAATGATATCTTTCGAAACCATTGAAAATACCTCTTTCGAAACCCTTGAAAGCACCCCTTTCGATACAAGTAAAACCTTAGGCCGAAAGGCCAAAACATACCTTTTGAAACCATTTACATAGTCATTTCGAAAACATTCAAAACCTCTCTTTTGAAAGCCTTTTAAAACCTTAAACATCCTCTTTTCAAAACACTTTAAATATGTGTAACGACCCGATATTTTGGACCATTCGCGTCCATTATAAGTGTATAGGTAGACACTCATGCCGGAGTTGAATTGCTCAAAATACCGCGTTGTTAATTTAAATTTGGCAAAACTGAACATATACAGTAAATAAATAATCACAGATCACAGACACAGAGTAATAAGTGCAGCGGAAATAAAAGAGATAGTAGTTCATGAAGCTACTATATGAATATATAAGATACATCAGAGTTTACAACAGAAGAGTAATACAATACATCAGATACAAATTAGAATACATCACTGGAATCATCGAATGCTGAAGGCAAAATAGATGGCTGGATCTTCAAGCAAAGCTCCAACTTCAAAGGTGAGTCTGGAATACTGGTACACTCAGTCTGACCCGAGCGTAAAGCAAAACACAAAACACTCGAGTCAGGATTAACATTCTTATATTAATAAATCCAACTCAAGTGAAATAGCAATTGAAATACAAGTAACTCAAAGGATGTTTGGAATAACCATCCTTTAAGGATCCGTTAAACTATCTACTAGGTAGTAATATACGCTAAGTAGATAATGTCTATCAGTAATAATAAGATATCAAAATAGTGTTAAGTCATGGCCCATTCCACCCTTAACACATTTTTATTCCCAAAAGCATATACAAGACCGTAGTTTCCCCAAAATCGGAAGTCACCAGAGGGCAATCCATATACTAAAGGTACAAACCAAAAATCGTAGTGGTTGCGAATAAAGGGATATAAGTATGACAAGGCACATGAGGCAATACCCAAGGTAGTGATACTACCGTTTGCCTGATCCGGACTGGTGAGAACGCAACGCCGCAGCGCCCGCAACACCGTGAAACAACACTCTCAAAATCAAGGGTGCACCAATCGACAACAAGTAATGAGTAGTTCGATGAAGTGTGTCCACTTGAGGTAGCTAATCCTCCATTGGCCCGACACGGCTCCTGTTTTAGTCATTTCCAATTTGTCACAAGTGTCAAGGCTATCCAATATCGTTCTCTTTCTTTAGTCATCACGTTCATCAATCCAACCACTTCATTCTGGATCATCACTCCGCGTATAGTAATTAAAGTGGTTTTCGGTTTAGATAGAGAGTATATCCATAACCGATTCCGGTCTCTTTAATAACTTTCGTAATTATTACACCGATTGGTCGTTTAATATATTTCAAAACCAAATCAATTTCAATTCAATTAGAATTTGCAAACCAACATTTCAATTGTCTTTCGAAATCAATTTCCAAAATTTACGTTTCAAAACTTCCAAATTCATAATTTCAAAATCTTATAATTCAACTTCAATCTTTATTAAAAACAATTCAAATATCAATTTAAATTCGTACATAAGCTTCATTTCGAAATCATTTAGATTACTTAATTTAACATTTAAATCAATTTAAATTCATTTATCGATTTCATTTAATATTCGTTAAGTAATTTGTCATTCAAAACCAATTTCTATTAAATTTCCAATTTGTTAAATCAATTTCTTAAGTTCAACTTATTAAATCAAAGCTTACAATTTTGAATTAAATTAAATTCGTCAAATCGATTCTTTCAATTACAAGTCTTACACTAATTCCAAAATATCACATTTCCATTTCTTGTTAATGAAATTCAATTCCACTTATTTACTTACTTAAATAATTTCCAAAAACTTAATTAATAAAGAAACTCAATTTCAATTATTACGAAGTAAAATTCACTTATTCAAAAGTTCAATTCCTCTTGTAAAGAATTCAATTTAATTTAAAACTTAATTATTAAATCATTTCAAGTTTAATAATTTCAAACTTAATTATAATCTCAACTTAATTCAATCGTTTCTCAAATTAAACAACATTCTTTCATCAATTACATCGTAAATATTTTGTTTCAGATTATTAAATATTAACATTTTCCTTTCATTAAATTCAAATTTCAACTTCATTTCAAACCATATTATTTATTCAAATAAAATCTTCATTTTATTTTTAAATCAAATTATTGACCAATCGGGTTTTATTTAATTTCCTATCCTAGGTCAAAGTTCAATTGGGTATTTATCATTTCAACCCGATTCCAATTCAATTCAAAATCAAAGCATATCAAAGGGAACTTGCAGTGTGATAACTGGGATGGTGTCAAAGTAAATAAACAAGCAATAACAGCAATCAATAACAATCCAATAATCAATTCAAATAATCCCGAAATAACCGTATTAATTCGCATTGTTATTTGTACGAATTAATATAATTATTTCTAGAATCTACACTATCATTTCATATAGATTAAAGCTTATTACATTACGGTTTTCACTTGTCATTCAATTTCAATTTTCATACATCATCAATTTAACAACATACATTCAGTGGTTCAAAATGTAATTAAACAAATCCTACGTGTCAATAAATTCAACAGTTAAAGGGGTCATATTATACAAATGTCAGTTAATCAAATTTAACATTTAATTATCCTATATCAAGTTCAATTTCATACTATTTATCATTTTAACATTAACAATTTAACGTCCAATATAAACATCAACAATCAATCAATTATCAGTTAAACTGTATTATCATCGCATAAATAATTAACAGATAATGGTGCCAGATGTCACAGGTGAACTGATAATAGCATATATAACAGTGTAATTAACTAACAGCAGCATATTTCAATTGTCGTTTCAATTGAAATCAGATTTAATAAATAAAAGAACGTTAATCATGAGTGAGTGCTCACCTTTCGAGGCTAGAGAGAATGGACAATGAACCGAGTTACGGATCCAGGTACGAATTCCAAAGCAAAATAGAATTGGCACGAATTCGATAGACAAGCTGATAACAAGAATCGATGGAAATAAATCAAATCAGTTTTGATATAGCCCGACAATACATAACATTACTATTATATTATATATATTTTCCCAATATTCTGAATTAGACAAATATTAAAATAGTAAAATTTCAAATATCATTTCTCCTTAAACTCAACTATTAAAATCAAAGATATATAATCTTCATAAACCCATATATTTAACCAAAACATATATAAATTACATTTTAAATAAGTACTTATAACTGATATATTATAAACGTATGAACAAATACGTAACGTATAAATTATAAACAGCTAGATCTATAACTTTTAAACTTTATCAACATTATATACTTTAAAAGTGAGTCCAAGTATATGCTTTAACTAAATTTTTTTTTCCATCAAATCTGAAATATACCGACTTAAAATCACAGTATCTACAATTTGTACAGCTCTTACATATAACTCAAACAGGCCATTTACAAACTTGTATACAAACAAAACAATTTACATTCGCTTATATAACTAATATACATAATAATAGATTATATCTAAACCTGTCTAACTATATATACATAACATTGTATACATTATTATAAAACTGTTTCAAGATATTGCATAACTTAAGTAAATAGATTCTCATAATATATATGGCTGATGTATATACGACAGACTACTATATGTGTAGTCCCTGAAAAATGTAACCAATAGTATATGCAGACCTATATGTTATATTTCTAAACATTTAAAACCAACCCATACTCTCGTTATTTAAATTCTATTTTATACATACTGAACACATATCAAAACTTAGCTGTTATACCAAAAGAATCAATATATACACTAAAAAAAAGTGCCAGTATACTTAACGTACATATTACAATATATAAAACTTTCTATAACTAAACAACTATAGTGTATCAAACAAACATACTTAGTTGCTATAAACTCTTAGTATAAAAATATAATTTTTCATATAACAAACCCATATATATACAGTACTATATATTTATACATATACATACATACCAGAACATGCACGTATCAGAGCAACCGTTATTTGAAAAACACGGTCAGAGAAAAGGGCTGATAAGGGGAGGTAGGTCGTATGGTGGTCGAGCACTCACACTGCAGGCAACATCATTAACAATTGCTCCTAGTGTTTCAACTTCGTGCTTCTTCTTTGAGTTCATGCCTTGAGAAAGATCAGTACCAAGTGATGCAATATGAACATCATGCAGCCATATCATGTTTCAAATTCTGATTCCTTTGCAGTGACAGAGATGTGCTCGGCTGCACTATGGTTCAAGGGAGGCGAAAGACGGAGACTCAAATGAGTTGCGGGGTGGTGCGACTTCGGCAAGGTGTTCCCGCGTGCAAAGATGAGGGAGTGAGGCGTGCATGGTGGAGAGCAGGGTGCAGGTGACGGCTATAAGATGGAGATGAAAGATTTGTACGTGGAAGAATTTGATGGGGAAGATGCAGGCCGAAAGTTTGTTCCTTTTCAAAAAATGTGAACGGATAAAATGAAAATAAATGAACCATATAGATTTTTGAAACCTCGAGAATATAGAAGGGCAGCAGGCTGTTTGGTGGAGGGGAGGCACATCTGGGTAGGAAATGAGCGTTTCTTGTAAAAAAAAATGCTAAGTTTGTATATAAGAACAGACAAGAAAAGAAAAGATGAGTAAGCTTCCTAATAGAAAATATAGTATGCATACGGACCGTCATAGTTGTCAAGCACGAATAGCAATAGATTGAAAAGGTAAACCCACATTTAATGAACAGTGGGAATAGGAATAATCAAGCATGAATTTAACAAAATATTAATGGAAACAGCCGTTGGTAGTAAAATCAAAAGGCACGAGAAGATGAAACCGATACGGAATGGTTTACTGATTCCACGTCATTTCAGGGTTCGAAAAACTGAAATGAAGATACCGCTGTGCTCAGCATGACGAGACGATCAAAATAATATACAGATATCGGTGGTATGATTGAATTATAGAAATTCGAATTTTCTACCACGAAAAATGCAAGAAAAACGCTGAAAAATAAGATCGACGGAGCCAAAGATGTCCGATTTTGGAAAAACGACAAACTGACATCTTGCTCAGAAGATGGTTTAAAAATTTTCTATGTAAAAATATTTAGGTTTCGGAAATATTTTATTTTCATCGCTTTTTAACTGATTAAATTGAAGCAAATTTACGCGCGAAATAAATTTTCATATTTCCGGACGAAAATTTACCAGTTGCTATGTTTAACTAGATGCATTCCAAATATCAAATTTATATTTCAAAATTTTATCGTTTAAAATTTCACAAAATTTCAACTAATTGCGTTATTAAAAACCGGTGAAATTTACGGGTCGTTACAATATGCCTTTCGAAAACCTTTGGAAACTTTCTGTTTATAACCTTTCCAAAACATTGGGGAACCACCCCCTTTAAAACCTTTCTCTTAAACCTTCCGAAAGCATTAAATTCATCAAACCTTTCGAAAGCATTTGTGTTCAAGTAAAACATGTGGAATAACCTTTCAAAACCATTTAAAACTGTACCTTTCGAAACCTTTAGGTTTATCATTCAAAATCTCAAAAGGGTCTTAAAAGAAGAAAGTTGAAAGTAACACTTTTGAAAGCTATTTCCTAAGTAAAAGAAGTGGATGGTGTCGAAACCAATCCCTTAGAAAGCATTGGAGAAGCGGCTTGGGTTTTAAAACAAAGAAACCCTTTCGAAGGCATTGCTTCGAAAGGTAAGATGCGGCAACAAGGGGATTTGACCCTGTCAAAAGCTTCTTTATAAAACAAAAGGCGCAACCTCTTTCGGAACCATTCCTTAAAATAATTTAACTAAGTCGAAAGCTATATAAGTAGAAAGCATCCTTTTCGATAGCAAAGAGGCGCATTTTCTTTTAAAAACAAAACAAGGTTTTGACCCCTTCGGAACCCGTTGTTTCGACCCAGTACCTTTCGCCTATGTCCAATTTGCTGCGTACCAAGTCTTTGATACCATGCGCATTGGTTTCGATGGTGATGGAGGTGGAGGTATTTAGTCGAAAGCTGGGTGCCGAAAGTGGCAAAACATGTAAAAAGCATGTAAAAACTGATTTTTAACTTTTTAAAGCAATTCTTTTTAACTAACCTGCCTTGTTTGTCAAAACTTGATTGGTTGCTAATTTCTTTTCTAGAATTACAAACGAAATTTTAGAAATAAACAAATTAAATTATTTACAAAATGTCCCTTCTCCTTTCATAAATATATAAAACATGTAAGTCCCATACCTTAAATAATTTTATATACTTATTATAACATTTAGGAAAAATCTATAAAAATTCCCATAAAAATCATTTTTAATATGTTTTCTAACATATATTAATTTCTGACCCATTAATTTCTTCACTAGAAAATTCATAATAAGTCCACATTAATTTAGAAAATTAGGAAATTTGAAACCCATTTCCAAAATATTATTTCTGACCTTATCTCAAAATCGCAAGGCATTTGGATGTTATTTAATTGGTTTTTCAATCTAAAACTCGCTATAAAATCTCTATGAATTAACCTAAATCATCAACAAGCATATATATCCATTTTAACAATAAAAAACATGGCAATATACTTTGCAAAGTATTTGGATCTAATCAAGATACCAAAAACATCAAAAATATAAGATGTAACTTATTGTCCACCTTAGCTTTTGATTAAGGAGTTGAGATTTGATCTTGGATTTGATTAATCTTCCTCTTGATCCTTATCTTTTCTTCTTCTAGCTTTGTCTAATGGTGACCAGCCTCTTTTCTAATATGGTTTTACTTATGAATGTATGAAATGAGAATGCATGAGGGTTTAGGGTATAAAAATGTTACTTATTCCTATATTGCCCTTGTCATCTACCCTAACTTATTTTATTTCATTTCCCTTAGTTCATTGGTTTAATAGGCAGGACTACCTCCAAATTTTACAAACCTCAATCCCTTAACCATTTTATATTATTTTATTTAATTTTACTAATTAAATGTCCTAAATAATGTTACTATAAATTAGGGTCGTTACAGCAGCCGAGTCTTCAGACGTTTCATCTTGTTGTTCTACAACAACGCCACTTATGGGAGTTTGACTGGGACCCGAAAGACCTACAAAATTTGATAAAACAGGGAGATTAGCTCAAAGCCATTGTGCATGAAGAACGAAAACTTTTCGTATACTAAGGAGTAAAGAAAAATACCAACATCTAGCTGACTCTCTGTCGTCGTCGGGGTGCCTCCTTCTAAAATGGGGGATAGCATCTTGGGCTCAAAGCCAGGCTTGTCCGGATCATAACCTAGATCCTGCTCCGTATCAAGAGAAGTTGATGTTCCAACTGTTTGGGATGAAGAAGGGCCTTTAGGATCAGTCCCTGAAAACCCGGCAATATTCTCTCCTCCTTCAGTAGGCACTGAGGCCTTATAAATTGAAATTTTGCAGCAGCTAGATCTAAAGGCTCCTTCATGCGAAGAATTTCCCTCACTAATTCTTTATCGTTAAGGTCGGCTTCACCCAGCTCATTCTTCTTTATTTCGACGATGTGCTTCCAAGCTTCAACGAGCGATTCGAGGTAACCCTCACTAAGAAAGCTTAAGTCGCGATTGATCTCATTCCTATCGGACTCCATCACAGCTTCCACTTGGGAGTTAATTTGTTGGGTCATCTCTCTTCGGCCCTCCTCTCGATCTTCTTCTTTGAGAGCTTCGATTCTGGCGAATTGCTCGTCGAGTTTATCCTTTAAGCTTCTAGCCTCAACCACTTCCTCACAGTATGTTTGCAATTCCTCTTGAGCTTCAATTTTTCCTCCTTTTCTTTGTTTAAAAGTTCTTCAAGTTCATTGACGTAGCAAGCAAGAATGTCCTTCTCTTTATGTAAGGAATCCTTTTCTAAAGCGAGTTCCCCGCTACGATGGAGTGCCATGTCGAGTTCCTTTTTTGAGTAGCTTCTAACCGGCTTACTGCCTCTGTCGTTTGCTTAGCGTTCTTCTCCGCTTTAGCAAGTTGGGTTTTAAATTCTAACAGTTCAGCGTCCTGATGCTTGATTATATCTTTGTTGTGTATAGCTTCCAACTTGAGGTGGTCTATTTCGTGCTGTCGCTCAATAGAAAGTTCAGAGACTTTCCCTACCAAGTGTATAAATGGTTCGTGCTGCACAAATACGTCGTTCACACATGCAAGAGAACTTTCCTTGGCATATACTGGGATTATATGAATAGAAGGAAGGAATTTAAGGCCATCAAAGAAAATCTTTGGAAAAGTGGCCTTGAGCTCGGCCAACTTCTCTGCCGTGGAAGTGTTAGGAGCAGTGGCCGGCAAAGGTGGTTCGGAGGTAGCAAGAGGATGTTTGCTAGAACGGCGCTCATGAGATTGTCTGGAGCTTAAAGAGCCAGAATGTGGCTCGTGAGACGTGGCGATATGATGACCACGATAAGAAGGCTGCTCTCTACTTTGGGCAGGAAAGTCAGACTGCTCATCTTATCGAGATGTTTGAGATTGGGATTTGCGTTTGGAAGAGGAGGAAGATTCCTTTGAATGATAATTCTTAACTCGTCCCTCGTCTTTTTCCATGCGCCGAGTAAACTCTGAATCCCGGCTTGATAGGTGGTATGTAGAAGAACTTCTAAGGCGATCAAAGGCTCTTGATTGAGACATTGCACCTGTAAAGACTGAATGGGAGCATATTAGTAATTTTCACATGAAAGGTCAATAGAAGTGTATAGTGAAGTGCGCGTAGTTGTGAGTGTCCTAGTGCTACCCCCAACAGTTTGGTAACGTTAGCTTGCTCATCGGCGTTTTCTTTCTTTTGTCCGAAGGTTGGATGCCTTCGCCACTTCTGGTAGGAGAGTTGAGTCCTTATATGTTGATGTTTGGAAAGTTATAGGACATGATGTCGTCCAGAATTTGAAGATTAGAAAATCCCTTTAATGAGCTTTCTAAGCACTGAGAGGATGATTCCTCCCCAACCGGAGTAATAACAAACTCTGAGTTCGAGGCAGTTTTTCTTCTATTGAACCTGTACACCAACCTCTTCTTTCTCTTTGTAGGAGTTTGGGATCGTCTGGGTTGCGATGGTTCAAACATTGACACTTTTCCGAGGCCTGCATCGACATTTCCTGGCTTCTCGGCTTGAGAATCCTTAATCTCTCCCTCCTCAGTATCATCCCGAGTCCCCTCAGCAGGGGGCATGACGGGGTTGACATAATCCCTCTTTTTTTCTGCAACATTCCTTAGTAATGCCACACTCCCAGGAAGTCCAATACTACGGCCATCTTCCAATAGCCCGAATAAGAATAGCAGTTCATCGCTTACGGGAAGTTTAATGTCCCTATCCTCAATGGGAGTAGCACGGGTTGCAGCAATGACTCTAGAAAAACCAATGCCTTCAGGACGTGGGCGAACACCAAAGAGAACTCCGGATGTTAGTCGATTCAAAGGAAAAGTTATGACTCGAATCAATGAACTTGAGAGAAAAGTGAAAGTAATACTTACGTCCTTCTAACCATCATCTTGCAAACCCAGAAGGACAACGCACATAGAACCATTCATGCTTAAACAGTGAGAGTTTGTTCCAAGCGCCCGTCAGAACTTGATAATTTGGCGAAGGCTCAAGAAAGATGTAAGAGGGGCTTTTTGATCGTCGTTTGAAGTTATAGATGAATCTTATGTATTCGGGGGTAGGTGGATGGAATAGAACGTTCATGAACAGCAAGAAGGTTCCATGAATAAAATCATACCTGCTGGGATGAAGTTGAAGTTGTATGGGGGCGGTCCCAAGATATCTCAGCATCTCTCGGACAAACAAATTGAAGGGCGGTACGCATCCAGCCCAACACATAAACTTATTGCAAGCTGTATACCCTGTTGGGGGAAAGTGAGGTCTATCTTGTCTTGAGGGAACCAAGACGTCCCCAAACGGGATTTCGTGGATAGAGCATAACCAACGAAGAGCAGCTTTGCCAATTCGAGAGGCTTGCGAATCCACTGGATTATCAAGAAGAATAGTGCCCTCTACAGCATCGGGGGCAGGGCATATGTTCTCCGTTGGAAGGACGGGGACATCGGAGTAAAGATCAGCTTGTGGATTAGAGACTTTTGTTTGCTTCACATGATGGCTTGGAGAAGGCCTGCTGGATATAGTTGTGGAGCTCGATTTCGCTTCAGAACCAATGTGTCTTGTCATCGAATCAGAAGACATGTCAACTGAATGCTTCGAGCAATGGGGATCTATATCGGCTATACTCAATAGATAATTGAGATTAGGAAAATAACATGTTCACCCCATGCTAAGTGTGAACTAGTGTAGTGTAGTGCAGTATGTAATAGGCATAAACAGTATGAAATCAGAAAAGCAAGATAAAACGACAAGACTTAGGAGTTTTGTCTAGAGAGACCGTCATCGCTGACCGCCACAACTGGCAAGAAAATTGTTCAGCAACGAAGGCTTTTGGATTGACTATCAGCACATCGAATTATGAAGTCAATTACTGAAGTTCGTTAGCGAGTTATCGCTTAGTCCATACTGAAAATTCCCGAAATTTGGCTGATCAATTTCAAGTTCAACAGTTCATGTATGCATGTTATATTGTTCATTGTCGTCTTATGTTCAAGGTCAGCAAGGAAAACTAGCATTGATTGTTCGAATAAGTTGAGTTGGATTAGTTTATAGGGCATATGTCAATCCTTAGTTTTCATTGCCGATCCCTTTTCCAAGAGCTCCCTACCGATCCCTCTACATGACCACAACTACCAGTCCCTCTATCAAAATCCCTCTGCACCGATCCCTATCCTATACCGATCCCTTCTACACTGATCCCTATCCTATACCGATCCCTCTCCAAACCTTTCCTTTCTGATCTCTTTCTATAACCTTCCTTCATTTTGTTGTCTCCTCAACTAAAATCACTAAACAACCAAACCCTCACTTGCCGATCCCTGCCACTGCCATCTTAGTGTAAACCGAACCCTGCCTTTCTCTACTCCTAACTCCTTCTCCACCAAAGGCCTTCACCGAACCCTCATCTTTCTTCTACCTTTCCTATTTTTACACCCAATTCAACCCACTAAACCCTACTCTAGAAATTGTTCACCTCGCCAAGATCATTCGTCATCACTACCTCAAACACTCGCTTTGTAATTCAAGGCTAAGAACCATATTACACGATTAAAGAAAAGTGCTGCCGTACCTTACCTATATAGGGATACAACTGTTCGAGCTAGAATGGAAGTAAGTATCCAGCTATGTGTAAAGTTGATAGGCAAGGCGAAATGAGTTGATGAGGAGAATGGGAGCAAGAGGATCTGAGTTTGGGAAGGTGGATGGATCTGTAAAGGGTCGAAGGTTAAAGCGCTAGTGGAAGAGCTTGGGTTTGTAAGTTTTTGTGCTAAGACAGATAGGATAAAAAGTGAAGAAGGGAAAGGATGTAGGCTCGTATTTGTATGAATGTGACAGGGATCGGCGACGAGAATGTTGAGCGAGTCAAAAGGGATTAACATAGAAGCTTGCCGATCCCTATTTTCATAGCTCTATTGATGGATCTGCATAATCAATGTCGATCCCTATAAAAAAAATGAATGAGTGAAAAATGAATGATGATAGTGGTCATGAAGGTTTGACTATAAACGTGAATATACAAAATACTATAAAAATTGGCAACGACCCACGGGCATTCGAACACGTCCGGGAGCCAACGACAGAAATGTGTATACGAATATGCATATGAGTGATTTAAAAGTTCAATTGTTTTGAAATCAACAGAAATTGAAAGAAAACCTGAAACCTTCAAGTTCGAGGCTGAACCAGATAATAAAACATTTATAAGTCTCGCATGACCGGATTTGTCTATGCTGACGGAATATGGCATTGCACTTATATTACTAGAAGTCGACCAAGCGTCATAGCAATCAATGGAGGATACAATGCCTTGGAAAATGATTCGACAAAGGAATAGCAATCAATCAGGAAGCTAGATGGACTTCTTTTCAAAGGTTGAGACTTGTTTCGATTCAAAGCATGTCATGTTACTCATAAGACGTACTTTGGGGGCAAGTGTTACCTAGTCTCCTGACGTGGCTATATTGGGCTGATTGCGCAAGATAAATTCGATTGTTCTCAAGAAGGATGACCATGGAGCAATGACTGTAGGACCCGAAAGTAGAGTTCAGTTGGTTATATGAAGCCAGGATTGAATGGAGTTGGCAGATAGACAATGCAGGATGTTAGTTAGAAAAATGGAAATCAACTTGGACAAGCAAGGGATCGACATAACTTAGTAGAATCAGAGGAATCGTCATGACATATTGAAAGTCAAGGGATCGGCATGACATGGTGAAACTGAAGGGATCTGCATGACATGGCGAGACTCAAGGTGTCGGCATGAATGAAGGTGTATGGATCGGCATGGTTAGTTGGACGAGGGTTCGACATGGAAGAAGCAATGGAGAGATCGACATAAACAAGTGTGCATGGATCGGTATAAGTAGAAGGGCATGGATCGACATGATTGGATAAGCAAATGGATCGACATAGCATGTAAGAGGGGTCGACAGAGTTTGGTAGGTAATAGGGCTCGGCATACTGGAGTCAACTATGAGGGATCGATATGAATCCCTTTAGAACGGTTCGACAGAAATAACCTCCAAGTGGATCTGAACCAAAGAACGAATAAAAGCATGGGTTCCACACGTCCAATCAATATGATATTTGAAGTACTAACATGTCTAAACATGAAGAAGCCACCATAGGGATCGCAGCCCTAGAATCAACCAATGAAGGGATCAGTACCGATCCCTATTTATTGGGATTTGGGCCTAACGAACCCTATGGTAGGCCCATATGGATAAGAAGGTCCTATAGCCGAAGTTACAAAGAGATTAGTGGTCGCCTTCACCTATAAATACTGGCCTAAGGGGTCATTCTGAGGATCTTTACGCTGCTGGTTATATTAGTCTTCATTGTAATCAAGCTTTCTTCTAATTTATTTCCGTTTGCTACTATAATCAAACTATTTGTGAATCAATAAAGAGAACCCTCAAAGTGGACGTAGGCATACAATGCCAAACCACTATAAATCCGTGTGTTCTTGATTATTGCTTTGATTTGCTTGTTAGTTTATTTTATTCCTCTGTTTTAATTTTACTTTCTTCATTTATTTCACTACATAAATCTATTCTTGGGTGTTTGTGACCAATTTGGTTGCAAACAATGCCACCTTCGGGTGATGCCAGGCCTCTGAATGTTATACGATGGTACCTTCCCGATGTCTCCAAACTTTGGGCAGCGCCAGATTCTAGAAGGTTGGGCTTAACATTCGATCCTGATCTCCCTCTTCTTCCTTCGAAAGCTAGTGTATCGATAGTTCCATTCTTGGGTTTCCCCTTAGCATCGTTAATCTTTGGGCAATAGCACATTCCTACAAGTTAGGACCGAAGGATCTGGTCAGTCCTTAAGTAGGTTATCAATCCTTCTAGCCATCACCAAACACCAGGCGAAGGAAAATTCTTGAAGGCCGTAGCTGATTTATTTGATCAGTTCCTGGTTTGGGTTTGAGAACTTTCTTGCTGTCGCCAAATCTTCGAGTAGCAACGAATTCTAGAAGGTATATTTGTTACTAAGTCTCTTCATCACTGTCCATCTCTGGGCAACAAGGTATTCTTGAGGGCTAAGAACTTCTTCCCTCTATTATCGCTTATCTTCGAGCGATAGTGTGCTCCTGCCAGTATCTAGGCAATAACAATTTTCTAAAAGTCGGCCTCTCTTTTTGATGTTGTCGAGGCAATGCCCGTTCTCAAAAATTAGGGAATCAATGTGATCGTTGATCCAACAGTTTGGACATTCCGGAAGAAGCTGGAGCAACGTCGGTTCTCAGAAGAAATGGGTCGATTTGACCGTCAATCCTTCGGTTTTGGGCTTTTCCGACGCTGCTGGAGCAATGCCGGTTCTCAAAAGGTGAGGGGTCGATGTGACCGCCGACCCAGCGGTGTTGACCTTCTCGAAATTTCCAACCTTGGGGCCATGCTGGTTTTCAGATGGTTAGGACCGATTTTCCCTTCGATCAGGTGGTTTGAGTCAATTTTCCCCATCGAATTAGGGGTTAAGACCTTCTCGACGATGCCAGTCTTTGGGCAATGCCAATTTTCGAAAGGTGAGGGGACGATGTGACTATTGATTCGGTGGTTTAGACCTTCCTAACATTTTCAATCTTGGGACAACACCAGTTCATAGAAGGTTGGGGATCGATACGACCTGTCGATCCGTCAGTTTTGACCTTACCAACGTTGTTGAGGCAACGCTGGTTCTCAGAAGGGTGAGGATTGATACGAACCATCGATCCGACGGTTTAAGCCTTCCCAACATTGCTAATCTTGGGACAACATCAGCTCCCAGAAGGTTGAGGATCGATACGACCCATCGATCCGACGGTTTAGATCTTCTCGACCTTGCCAGTCTTGGGACAATGCCAATTCTTAGAAGGTTAGAGATCGATATGACCTATCGATTCGATGGTTTAAGCTATCCTGACATTGCTAGACTTGGGATAGCACTGGTTCTTAGAATGTTGAGGATCAATACGACCTATCGATTCGGTGGTTTAGACCTTCCCGACATTGTTAGTCTTGAGACAACGCCAGTTTCGTAGAAGGTTGGAGATCAATATATGGGTTATGAAATTATGGATCTTAAGGCTAATTAAATACTAGAGGGGGGTGAATAGTATTTTCTAATTTTTGTAAATCTTTTTAAATTTCTTTCAAGTTTAATATTAAATCTTGCTCAAAAAAGTTTAATATTAAATCACAAATTTTCAGCACAAAAATATATCAACAATTAATCACAAATGTAGTCACAGATAAAAATAAAAGTAACAAAGTAAAGTAGAGAGTTAGAGAGATGACACCAGAAATTTTATACTGGTTTAGATTTCTTCAACATCCATTTTGTACAATTGCTTGTACTGTTGTACAAATTTCTTTTAAAATTCCAATCTTTAAATGGACAAAAGGCAAACCCAATTACAATCTCGATTCCGAGGTTACGATACACACCTTCTTGATTTTCCAAACTCAGTGTACACCCACTTGATTTGAACGGGCTACAAGCACATCCACTTTGATTTCCGGGCTATCAAGCACACCCAATTGATTTGAACGGGCTACAATCACCCTAAGCAAATACAAATAGAGTTTGATGGTTTTTCCACAGATAATTTCTTGAACTTTGGATACAATGGATCCTATAGCCTCTTGGACAAAACATTTTGATTTCAGAGAGAGATTATTCTAAACTTGTAAGAAAGTAGTATTGAATCAATACACAAAAGTATGAATTGATTCCGAGCAATTATGAAGAGAAAAGAATATAATTTCAATGGAGTTTTGAGAGAGTAAGAGGAGGGAAGAAAATAATAAAAATAACTGCCAAAAAATTCGTTTGAACCCCCCAATATATAGTGTACAAACAGATGTTTTCATTCACGAAGTGTTGTGACGAATAGACACTTCATTTCAATGTTTGAAAAATAAAATTTCAGTATGTATATCGACATACCCTCTACACATATGTCAACATATGCATGTTCATTTTGGAAACTTGTTTCGTTTTAAAATGTTTTTAAAATCCTATACTTTGTAAAATAATTTGATACTTTGTAAAATAGTTTTTTAGCAAAGCTAATAGGAAATGAACTGGTACCCTAACCAGATTGATTGATGAGAAGAAAGAAGGCTTTAAGAACATTCTCGAAAAAGCCCAAAAGTAAATAAATACAGACATACTGAAAATAAAAAGGAAAAAACCAATGAAACTCTAAGTTCTATTTATATAATATAGACCTTAGAATTTCATCCTCTATTCTACTATACTGATTAAATAATCTGTTGTTCCTTTCCTGCCAAATTTGAGATATAATTTCTTAAGCACTTTAACCAATAGCTCTCCTTTCATGCATTTCCAACTGGCAGCCTTAAATACAGTAAACCACTCGATGACAAAGTTTCTAATCGGGTTGTGTAACTGAAATAACCTAAGCAAACCTTTCCAGATTGTAAATGTATAAACGCATGAAAAACATAAATGGTTGTTGCTCTCAATACCAAAGTTGCACAGCGTACAAGTAGCATGATTTATAATGCCTCTTCTCATGAGATTAGCTTGAGTATGTTAGCATTAGAGATTATCTTCCACATCATGATGTTTTTTTGGGGTTTAGATTTGTTACTCCAAATTCTAGAATGTAATGGCATCACTGGCCTAAAAACCACAACAGCCAGCTACCTATATATTAGATTTATAGAGTGGGGCTTATTTAGCCATTCAATAGAAGAAGAAAGCACAAACATATTACTAGCAATAGAGCTCTAGAGGCCTTTGATTACCTAAGAACTGGAATAAGGGAGGATGATATGACCATCATGAAAGTAAGATATTGCAAAAGGTTTGTCTGTGATGCCAGTACTAGTTCTTAAGGGGAGACTGATAGCAGAGGAAAGAATCAATCCTCTATCAACCCAAAGGGAGTAACAAAATGAGGAGTTTTCAGTGATATTACTCCATACATTGAAAGAAGTTGATGCCTGGCTTCAACTGTGCTTTTCCAAAACAAAGAGAATTCATGAGGGATCGGCATGCTTCAGAAATTTTGAGATTTTATTAAATTATTTCTTATCTAGGATAGAAGAAGCCCTGCCATAGGAGAAAAAATCCTGTATAAATGCTTAGAAACAGCCGTCAAATTCCAAGTTTCAATGTTCATAATGGCCAGGCCTCCCTTTTATAAGGTTGACAAATCTTGTTAAAAGATACGGGGATGAGTTTATTGGAATAAGGGTTAGCATGCCATATGTAATGATTAATAGCCTTTTTTAGTATTGATATTAGTTTATTTAGGAGAATGTAGAGAGAAAAGTAACATTGGAACATTAGAATAATGATAACTTTAGAGATTACCACCCTTCCAGCCACGGATAATTTAAAGGTAGGTATAGAATTCAGCCCGTTGATGATCTTCTAAAACAAAGGTAGACACTGAGAAGTAGTTATCCTTTTAGAAATAATGGGAACACCTAATGATGCAGTGCGAGATAAAGATTAACGACTTAGCTTAAGTCGCGGTCGCTTCCCTAAATCGCGAAGCTCCTTAAGTCGAAGCCGCTCCTTAGGTCGCTCCTCCTTATGTCACGAACGACATACAGTAAGTCGCGGGCAAATCCAGAATTCGCGAAGTCGTTCTCGCTCCTCCTCCTCCTCCTTAGGTCACGAACGAAGCTTATGTCGCTGCCAAATTCCTAAGTCGCGAACGAGAAATTCTTATGTCGTTGATTGCTATGTCGTTCCAGCCTAGGTCGCGAGTAGAATTCCTATGTCGCGAAGCAGTAGGTCGCGAGCTACTGAAGATCCTTAAGTCGCGAAGCTACTGAAGATCCTTAGGTCGCGAACGAAGCTTATGTCGCTGCCAAATTCCTAAGTCGCGAATGAGAAATTCTTATGTCGCTAATTGCTATGTCGTTCCAGCCTAGGTCGCGAGCAGAATTCCTATGTCGCGAAGCAGTAGGTCGCGAGCTACTAAAGATCCTTAAGTCGCGAACGAGCAGATTTCTTAAGTCGCTATGTCGTTATGTCACTATGCCGCAAATCGTTAAATCGTTTGTATTTTGTACTTTTATGTCGCTTGTGTTGTAATTGTTGTACCGCTATTCTTAAGTCGTGTCGCATGTATTTTGTAATGTGTTGTTATGTCGCATATGTTAAGTCGAGTGAGTGTTGAACTTTTCCTATAAATAGGAGTGTATGGTCATTTGTAAAAGGAGTTGATTTTTGAATAAAAATTGGTTTGTGCTTTGTGCCACCATTAAAATTGGATGTTGAGTGTTATCTCCTTTCTCCATCTTCGGATATTCGAGTGCGCTCGAATCAACGAACTTGAAGCCGATTCACGGAATCTCGTGCGCGAGATCAACGTCGAAGAATCGTAGATCTTCTAACGCGGTATCGTGCGCGATCAACGTGTTGAAGATAGCTAGAATCCGGTATCTCGAGAGATCAACGGATTTGGGCACTTCGGTATCTTCAATTCATCGATTCATCTTGTTTCATCGATTCATTTTCCGCGAATTCATCAATTCGTGAGTTGTGTAATCCTGTAGGCTGCATCACCTAAGTAGGATACAACACTAGCAATAGTGCAAAGGCTATCTAGGTTAGATATAGCATCAGAAGAGGTGGATAAACCTGCTGTCATAATATTTGATTTGCTCTGGTTTACTTTGAGCGCAGTTTGAAGATGGAAGGTTTTAAGGATATTGGACACACCGGATATGGATTTATGATTTGGTTTGGTGAATATTAATAAGTTATCCACAAACATAAGGGAAGTGATATTTGGATTATTGCATCTTGGATGAAGGTTAATGAGCTTGGAATTCACTACTTGCTGAAGTTGAAGCGAAAGGCATTCCATGATGACAATGAAGAGATAAGGTGACAGTGGTCATCTGGTCTATTGCCTTGGGTAGTGTAACAACCCAGGGTTTTATAGTAGTTGAATATCGTCAAATGACAATTTAATTCGTTTAGCAATTGCAATTGAAGTTTTTAAAATTGAGTTGAAATTCTTTTATAATTTGTTAAAAGGAATTGTGGGCTTTGAAATTGATTTGGCCCAAGTCTTTTCTTTGTTGCCATGATGTTATCTATACCTTTCCCCTTGTACTCGTTCACTCGTGAAAAACCCGTCCACCCTTTTCTTTCCTGATTCGAAGAAAAAAAAGAAAACTGTAACGACCCGCCTTTTTTGGACAGTTTAAATCGACAAATCAGAAACACATGTCGATTCTAAACCATTCAAAAGGGCGGATGGTTATTGGGGTTAAATAAGAAAAGGAAAGAAAGAACAGAAGCAAACTCAGAATCTTGCAGCGGAAGGAACAAGATATAATAATAAAATAACAGTTCATGAAGCTGTTAAATAAATAAATTTGATTATTATTATACATCATAAATCAGAGTTACATACATATCAGAGATAAAACAACAATGCAGCGGAAAAATATTACAATAGTAGAATACAAATGATGTAATATCAAACTCCGTCTTCGTCCTCCAGAATATACCTTCAACCTAATCTGAAATGCTCAGGCTGACCCGAGCGTAATGAAAAGACAAAACACTCGAGTCAGGACTAAAATATCTCATGTAGGTTAAATCGAATAAGTAAATATGAGTGCGACGGCGTCAGAGATGTTTACGGGGTTTGACATCTCCTATCCAGTGTCAACGTGAGTGCAATAACTTAAGAGATGCTACGGGATTTTCCATCTCTCAAGGATCCGTTAAACTATCTACTATGTAGTACAATACGCTATTATAATATGTCTACATTAAAGTAAAAGTATTAAAATAGCATTAAGCCATGGCCCATTCCACCCTTAACACAGTTTATATTCCCAAGAGCATATACAAGACCGTAGTTTCCCCAAAACCGGAAGTCACCAGAGGGCAATCCATATACTAAAGGTACAAATCAAAATCGTAGTGGTCGCGAATAGGATAATCAGTATGACAAGGTACATGAGGCAATATCAACTAGGATACTAGTAGTTGCGTGATCCGGACTGATGTTGGGCATGGCAGCTACTACCCCAACACCGCGAAACAACACTCCCAAAATCGAGGGGGGCACCCAAATCGAATCACAAAAGCAATATACATGGTAACGAAGAAGTGTGTCCGCTAGAGGTGGCGAACCTCAATGGCCCGGCACGGCTCCTGTTTTAGTCATGTCAGGGGTCATCCAAAATCGTTCTCTTTCTTCAAATCAACACGTTCACCAAAACCATCCACTTCATTCTGGATCAACACTCCACGTGTATTAGTTATTAAAGTGGTGTTCGGTATCGACAGAGAGTATGTCCATATCCGATCCCGGTCTCTTTAATAACTACGTTATATTTTGCACACCGGTTCGATCTTTTACATTTTCAAATCGATTCATAATTGATATCAAAATATCATATTCGCTTCAAAATCAAATCCATTTCAAATATCATCATATCCATTCAAGATGTAAGATTCTGTTTCAAAATCATTTTTCGCCTCAATATCTCATTTCGATTTCAAAATCATTTTTCGCCTCAAAATCTCATTTCGATTTCAAAATCACTTTTCGCCACAAAATCTCATTTCGATTTCAAAATCACTTTTCGCCTCAAAATCTCATTTTGATTTCACATAAACTCGAATTTCAAAATTTAAAATTTAATCAAATCTCAAATCATCAATTTCAACTCGATTCAGCTTCTCAATAAACCATTTCAAATTATCAATTTCAAATACATATTTGAACCACAAAATAAACAAATTTACTTCCAATATATTTCGAAACTTTAAATATTTCACATTTCAAAACAGTTCATATATTTATATAAGAATATAAGATTCGCTTTAAAACCATTTCGTATTCAAATTAGAATATACTTCAAATTAAACATCCGTATTAAGTAGTTTACTTAATTTCTAGAACAATTCCAATTCAATAAACTTAGATTAACATTCGGATTTCAAGAATTCATTTAAGTATTAACTTCCAAATCGATTTCAGTTCAAATCCTATTCAAATCAATTTTATCTTCAAATTCAATTCAATAGTTTCAATTTAGTCCAATTCACAAATTTCTTTGAATTTCAATTAAATTCCAAATTAATTAAATCTCAATTTCAAATCAATTTTCAATTCCAAACTCAAACTTGAAATATCATTTCATATAAATTTTCTTAGAAATATTCAGAGTTCGATTAAAAGTCCAATCTTTTAAAACAAATCAACTTTCGAAACTTTACGCCATATTTCAATTTTTCTTAAAATCTAAACTTCGAATAATTAAACCATTTCATTTACCAAGTTTAAATTCCAACATCTCGAGCTTCAATTCAAAATAATTCAATTTCCATAAATTGGATTTTTATTCTTAAATCAATTCATTTAAATAATTTCAAAACAACTTTTAAAATCATTTAATTTAACCAACCCAGTGTCCGTATATAATTCTCTAACCTATGGCCAAGTGATTATTTATTTCAATTAAATGTCATGGATGAATATATATCACATAAACCAATCACAGTGTCATATGTATGTATAACAGGATACATAAAAGCAAATAAACATCCAAACATTTAAATATCAACCAATAGCATCCATCGAAATAAATCATCCAATAGACAATACAATTCACAGCAATTTCATAGTTATCAATGTCAGGTAATTTAATCGCAATTCAATTTTAATTTCAATTTGACTGTCAATTTAATTTTCAACGGTGAATTCAAATGACAATCTATATGACAATTAAATTTTTATCAAACAACGACAAATAAAATTCATATCACTTCATAATGTCAAATTTAACTATCATAAATTATTTTAGTCAATTGTGAGCGTATAAACACTCACCTTGATTTTCTGTTGTCGCCGAGCCGTTCCGGTTTGGAACTAAAACTGGACGACGCCCAACTTTAGTCCAAATTTTCACCGTCTCCAAATCCATCCAAACTAGTTTCATTTCGAAGCTCTCGTCATTACGATCGCAACGCAAAAAGTTTCGTTCCAATCAGACCTCGTATGAAAAAGTTATGCATTTTTAAAGATTACACGAATTAAAATACACATTTTATTTAAATTTTGAAACCCTACAATCAAATCTTGCCACTGATTCTCTTCCCACCAGATCTGGCCGTTCCCCCTCTCCTTCTTCCCAACGTGAAATTCACGTCCATCCAAACCCATCAGCCGCCACTCTTTCATCAATTCTTGCCACCACCACCGACCACTACACGACGATCAGGCACCACCATTCCAAAGCCTTCGACGAAAGCTACCCACGCCTGGAACCCTAGCAAGCTCGGCCACCCCCTCTGCCTCGAACTGCGTGAAAAACGCAGCAGCTTCAAGCACGATTTCCCATTGATCCGTTGCTCCATTTCCGATCATCTCCGTATGGATTTGAAGCTCTCATCGTCCTCTACAACTTTGTAGTTGACGACTTTTGCTAATTGTTGATGGATTGAGAGGAAAAAGAGGAAGAAGTTTCGAAATTTTCTGGTCATTGAATTAAAAGTGGCGGCTAAGGGCTGAACCCTAGTGTTTTCGGAAAATAGAGAAAGTGAGGGGCTTTTATAGAAAAATACGCGACACTATTCATCCCGGATTTTCCGAACTCCAAACGAAGCATGCCGGCTAACGTTTCTAAGGTTTACCCCATGTTCCGAACGCAATGGAACATGTTTCGGAGGCTAATTCGGTCATCTGTGCGAGTTACGGAGAAAAACGATCAGTTTTAAATTAAACCGATTTAAACCGATTTCGATGCGTTTTGGCTTGCCCCGGACAAACGGTAAATCCAATTGACACGAAATTTGAAACCATACAATAATATCACATTACGGATCTGATGAAACTGGTTTCGTCTAAATCCGAGACTTTTTGAAAAATGGCTATTTTCAGTCGATAATTAAATATTAAAATATTCAATTTTCACAAATTAACTTTAAATTCAATTTTAAAAGTTCTATAACATTACTATAACTCCAATATGATAAGATAAAATTTTACAAATAATTTTCAATCATATTCCACTCGATTTTCAGTTATTTCTGAAATTTAACTTATTAAATTATCGATTTAATTCTCTAATTAAATCCAATATTCGAAAAATAAATTATTCGACTGTTTAATTTCAATATAAAATTCCCAATTTTTAAATTATTAACTTTTAAATCCAATTTCAATTGTTCACAAATCCCATTTTTAATTTCACAGTAATTAACAATCTTTTACAATGCAGTTTTCCATTATAAATCCAATATAAAAGATTATATTAGATTCATCGTTCAATTATATTGTAATTCAAATTTAAGTTATTTAATTCCAAATGAATTCTTTTATTTCGATTTACACTTTCATTATTGAATCAACCATTTACTTATACATTATTATCAATAGTTTATAATTCATTTACTTTCATTTTCTTCAGCTATCATCTTATTTAAATTCATAGTAATATTAAATTACATTCATTTACGTTGATTTCTATATTATAACTTCAATATCAAATGTAACATTTTATTTATTTCGTTGTTTACAATCAAATTCAATTCGATTCAATTACTTGTTACATTCAAATTTAAATCTTTACTTACGTTCAATTACAAGTTAACATCTTTATCGAATTACAGTTTCAGTTATTATCTGCTTTCAATCAACTGTAATATTAAGTTACATTTATTTATATTAGTTTCAATAACATAAACTTCCATTATTAAATCTACCATTTTATTTATTCTTTGTTTACAATCATAACCAATTTGGTTTATAATCAAATTCAATTCATTATTTACATTCACTACAAGTTAACATCCATATTTAATTTACAAATAAGTTATTTCAGAATTCAGTTTTGTATTTTAACTTGTAATTCGCATTTAACAACACAAAATTTTATTTCCTTCGGATTTTTATCCAAATTTTCATTTTAATTCGTATTTTTAAAGTGTTAAAAATATGGGTCGTTACATTCTCCCCCCTTAAAACTTTTCGTCCTCGAAAAGGAACGGAGAAGGGGAAACCATCATTTAGATATAATTAATTCAAAATATTCTACTTATTTGCAAAATTTAGTTATAGGATTTTTTTTTTCACAAAATTTTCTAACTCCCGGATTTTTGAAAAATTTCGGCAGCACCTCCTTTGCGCGGCTAGGACCGAAAAATTTCACAGTAGTAATAATTGCATGATATACATCTCATTACAAGAATGAGGCATCCCAAAACATGGGGAACACAATAATATACCACAACATAAACCGTAATCCGAGAACGTACCTTTTATTAAGCGTTTATTAGCATTTTAACTTACATTTTGCATTTAGCGCGGAAGCGAGCTCCACAAGCGAAGCGCAACCCCTTTGCTACCTACTAAAATGCTCAATAACCAAGTTAGAACCATGCATATAAAGATAGATCGATATACTTATCATATACAACACACATATAACATGTTTAGCTTCAAAACTGAAATTCCAATTCCAGGACAGCAAACGAATCTCAGTTTTTGGTCACATAAACGATAAAATTTGACGATCGAATCTAAACAAAAGTTGTTTCATTCGTTTCAGGCTTCCCGGAATGTCCAAAATCATTGAATTCGGACCTTCCGTTCAAAAGTTACGACCGTTTTACTAAATAGATACGCCTCAGCCTGGCAATGAATTGCGCAGGTCAGTGACGTTTGGTCATGTTTTTGACCTTCTAAACGACAGCAAAACACCAAATGCTTAAAACAAAAGTTTTAGCTTAAGTTCTAAGCTTTCCAGAAAGTGCAAGATAATCAAAATCCGATATACCAGTAAAAAGTTATGGCGAGAATACTAAGGTGCTTCAGATTTCTACTCCGCACAGGCCAGCGACTAATATTGGTGTTTTAAGCTTAGTGAATGAAGGTATTTATCGAAACATTCTAAACAAAAGATGTAGCACAGTTTCTAGGCTTTCCGAAAAGTCCAAAATCATCAAATTCCGATTATTCATTTAAAAGTTATGGTACTTTTAGTTTCAGCACATACCGGACAATTTTAGATTTCCACATTTGTTTGTTATTACAAATACAAACTATCCAATTTAAAGTTTCCGGAAAATCAAGCATTAACACAAAGTTGTTAATTTCATTTATATTTTTATGAAATAAGTTTACATTAAATTTGTTTTTCGGTTTATTCACTTTATTACATCCACATTTAACTCAAGACAATTTTTCTTCAAATTAAATTGAATACAATTATATTCAACATCACCTTACTTCAAAGTGAATTTAATTATTTAAATTTATATTCCATTTATTCAATTTATTAACAAAATGAATCATACTTAATCAATTAACATCCATCTAACAACCATTGCACCACAACATTAACATCCATACAAAATTTCCCACCAAGTCAATCAATTTCAAGTTTATTGACATTTAGTTTATTCAAATTTACTTAGTTTCCATTTACAAGTTTTATATTTCATTGATTTAAATCTAATTCATTCCTTTGTATATTTCCTTCACTCTAAATTTTAGCTTAACTTTCCATCTTTTATAATTCCTAACAAATCCAGTTTACTCATTCATTTGCTTTGTTTAAGTTAAAGCAAATTTCCTCATTCAATTTATTTGTTTACTTTATTGTTTCAATTCGGTTAATTTACTTGTTTAAATTAAATTCACACTATTAACTAAGTATATATTATTCAATTTCAACTGAATTTCTTTTATATTCACAACTATCAAAGAATCTCCACATTTTGTTTTCACAATCGTACTTGTATTATTTCTTACTTATCAGAATATGCATTTTAAACTTTTAAATATTAGGTAAGTTATGGTTATGCAAATTTAGTGTAGTTGATAATATACAACTTATTTTCATTAAATTTTAGTGTTGAGCCTATTTAATAAATCTTCAATTTATTATTAATCACATTAAGGTTTACTATTGCAATTTAAATTTTCATTTTTAACCTTCAAATTCTATTTCATATTTTAGAAAAATTTCAATTTCCATTTTATTCAAAGAGTACATAAAACATTGAGGGTCTCCCCCACTCGGACTTTTGAAAAATAAACGTCGATAATGCGTGCACTCATTACCGAAACTTATTTTCCAAACATCAAGCGGGGCATACACCACTTATTTATTTCAAAATCATTCCTATTCAAAATTTTCAAATAATACGTAGATTATTTCCAAACCATTGGTACAAATTTCAAAACATTGGAGTTTATATTCTCAAATTTAAAATCATATTCATTTAATTCCATTTCCAATTATATTTTCCAAATTCATTTTTTTTCATTTGTCAATAATTTAGAAATATTGACAAGTCAACCAATTGACGACGATAATCTAATATTATCATCTCCTACCAACCAATAAAATCAAAATTATATATCCGTAGTAATATTTATATATAAATATAAGTCAAAACAATATTATGTCAATTTGTCCTATTCGAGTGTTTAGAAACCCCTATCGATGCCATGGCGTCCCATGTACCGACCAGAATTTATAAATACTCAACGGAACAGATCAACACAATATAAAACCATTTTATATCAAAATAACAAATACGCTCTCTCGTACCCTCAAACTCATTCATAGGTTTCAACCCTATTACAACGAGTTATTCCCCACTAGAGCTAAGGTAATCTAAACCAAAGCTCTGATACCAAGTGTAACGACCCACCTTTTTTGGACAGTTTAAATCGACAAATCAGAAACACATGTCGATTCTAAACCATTCAAAAGGGCGGATGGTTATTGGGGTTAAATAAGAAAAGGAAAGAAAGAACAGAAGCAAACTCAGAATCTTGCAGCGGAAGGAACAAGATATAATAATAAAATAACAGTTCATGAAGCTGTTAAATAAATAAATTTGATTATTATTATACATCATAAATCAGAGTTACATACATATCAGAGATAAAACAACAATGCAGCGGAAAAATATTACAATAGTAGAATACAAATGATGTAATATCAAACTCCGTCTTCGTCCTCCAGAATATACCTTCAACCTAATCTGAAATGCTCAGGCTGACCCGAGCGTAATGAAAAGACAAAACACTCGAGTCAGGACTAAAATATCTCATGTAGGTTAAATCGAATAAGTAAATATGAGTGCGACGGCGTCAGAGATGTTTACGGTGTTTGACATCTCCTATCCAGTGTCAACGTGAGTGCAATAACTTAAGAGATGTTACGGGATTTTCCATCTCTCAAGGATCCGTTAAACTATCTACTATGTAGTACAATATGCTATTATAATATGTCTACATTAAAGTAAAAGTATTAAAATAGCGTTAAGCCATGGCCCATTCCACCCTTAACACAGTTTATATTCCCAAGAGCATATACAAGACCGTAGTTTCCCCAAAACCGGAAGTCACCAGAGGGCAATCCATATACTAAAGGTACAAATCAAAATCGTAGTGGTCGCGAATAGGATAATCAGTATGACAAGGTACATGAGGCAATATCAACTAGGATACTAGTAGTTGCGTGATCCGGACTGATGTTGGGCATGGCAGCTACTACCCCAACACCGCGAAACAACACTCCCAAAATCGAGGGGGGCACCCAAATCGAATCACAAAAGCAATATACATGGTAACGAAGAAGTGTGTCCGCTAGAGGTGGCGAACCTCAATGGCCCGGCGCGGCTCCTGTTTTAGTCATGTCAGGGGTCATCCAAAATCGTTCTCTTTCTTCAAATCAACACGTTCACCAAAACCATCCACTTCATTCTGGATCAACACTCCACGTGTATTAGTTATTAAAGTGGTGTTCGGTATCGACAGAGAGTATGTCCATATCCGATCCCGGTCTCTTTAATAACTACGTTATATTTTTCACACCGGTTCGATCTTTTACATTTTCAAATCGATTCATAATTGATATCAAAATATCATATTCGCTTCAAAATCAAATCCATTTCAAATATCATCATATCCATTCAAGATGTAAGATTCTGTTTCAAAATCATTTTTCGCCTCAATATCTCATTTCGATTTCAAAATCATTTTTCGCCTCAAAATCTCATTTCGATTTCAAAATCACTTTTCGCCACAAAATCTCATTTCGATTTCAAAATCACTTTTCGCCTCAAAATCTCATTTTGATTTCACATAAACTCGAATTTCAAAATTTAAAATTTAATCAAATCTCAAATCATCAATTTCAACTCGATTCAGCTTCTCAATAAACCATTTCAAATTATCAATTTCAAATACATATTTGAACCACAAAATAAAAAAATTTACTTCCAATATATTTCGAAACTTTAAATATTTCACATTTCAAAACAGTTCATATATTTATATAAGAATATAAGATTCGCTTTAAAACCATTTCGTATTCAAATTAGAATATACTTCAAATTAAACATCCGTATTAAGTAGTTTACTTAATTTCTAGAACAATTCCAATTCAATAAACTTAGATTAACATTCGGATTTCAAGAATTCATTTAAGTATTAACTTCCAAATCGATTTCAGTTCAAATCCTATTCAAATCAATTTTATCTTCAAATTCAATTCAATAGTTTCAATTTAGTCCAATTCACAAATTTCTTTGAATTTCAATTAAATTCCAAATTAATTAAATCTCAATTTCAAATCAATTTTCAATTCCAAACTCAAACTTGAAATATCATTTCATATAAATTTTCTTAGAAATATTCAGAGTTCGATTAAAAGTCCAATCTTTTAAAACAAATCAACTTTCGAAACTTTACGCCATATTTCAATTTTTCTTAAAATCTAAACTTCGAATAATTAAACCATTTCATTTACCAAGTTTAAATTCCAACATCTCGAGCTTCAATTCAAAATAATTCAATTTCCATAAATTGGATTTTTATTCTTAAATCAATTCATTTAAATAATTTCAAAACAACTTTTAAAATCATTTAATTTAACCAACCCGGTGTCCGTATATAATTCTCTAACCTATGGCCAAGTGATTATTTATTTCAATTAAATGTCATGGATGAATATATATCACATAAACCAATCACAGTGTCATATGTATGTATAACAGGATACATAAAAGCAAATAAACATCCAAACATTTAAATATCAACCAATAGCATCCATCGAAATAAATCATCCAATAGACAATACAATTCACAGCAATTTCATAGTTATCAATGTCAGGTAATTTAATCGCAATTCAATTTTAATTTCAATTTGACTGTCAATTTAATTTTCAACGGTGAATTCAAATGACAATCTATATGACAATTAAATTTTTATCAAACAACGACAAATAAAATTCATATCACTTCATAATGTCAAATTTAACTATCATAAATTATTTTAGTCAATTGTGAGCGTATAAACACTCACCTTGATTTTCTGTTGTCGCCGAGCCGTTCCGGTTTGGAACTAAAACTGGACGACGCCCAACTTTAGCCCAAATTTTCACCGTCTCCAAATCCATCCAAACTAGTTTCATTTCGAAGCTCTCGTCATTACGATCGCAACGCAAAAAGTTTCGTTCCAATCGGACCTCGTATGAAAAAGTTATGCATTTTTAAAGATTACACGAATTAAAATACACATTTTATTTAAATTTTGAAACCCTACAATCAAATCTTGCCACTGATTCTCTTCCCACCAGATCTGGCCGTTCCCCCTCTCCTTCTTCCCAACGTGAAATTCACGTCCATCCAAACCCATCAGCCGCCACTCTTTCATCAATTCTTGCCACCACCACCGACCACTACACGACGATCAGGCACCACCATTCCAAAGCCTTCGACGAAAGCTACCCACGCCTGGAACCCTAGCAAGCTCGGCCACCCCCTCTGCCTCGAACTGCGTGAAAAACGCAGCAGCTTCAAGCACGATTTCCCGTTGATCCGTTGCTCCGTTTCCGATCATCTCCGTATGGATTTGAAGCTCTCATCGTCCTCTACAACTTTGTAGTTGACGACTTTTGCTAATTGTTGATGGATTGAGAGGAAAAAGAGGAAGAAGTTTCGAAATTTTCTGGCCATTGAATTAAAAGTGGCGGCTAAGGGCTGAACCCTAGTGTTTTCGGAAAATAGAGAAAGTGAGGGGCTTTTATAGAAAAATACGCGACACTATTCATCCCGGATTTTCCGAACTCCAAACGAAGCGTGCCGGCTGACGTTTCTAAGGTTTACCCCATGTTCCGAACGCAATGGAACATGTTTCGGAGGCTAATTCGGTCATCTGTGCGAGTTACGGAGAAAAACGATCAGTTTTAAATTAAACCGATTTAAACCGATTTCGATGCGTTTTGGCTTGCCCCGGACAAACGGTAAATCCAATTGACACGAAATTTAAAACCATACAATAATATCACATTACGGATCTGATGAAACTGGTTTCGTCTAAATCCGAGACTTTTTGAAAAATGGCTATTTTCAGTCGATAATTAAATATTAAAATATTCAATTTTCACAAATTAACTTTAAATTCAATTTTAAAAGTTCTATAACATTACTATAACTCCAATATGATAAGATAAAATTTTACAAATAATTTTCAATCATATTCCACTCGATTTTCAGTTATTTCTGAAATTTAACTTATTAAATTATCGATTTAATTCTCTAATTAAATCCAATATTCGAAAAATAAATTATTCGACTGTTTAATTTCAATATAAAATTCCCAATTTTTAAATTATTAACTTTTAAATCTAATTTCAATTGTTCACAAATCCCATTTTTAATTTCACAGTAATTAACAATCTTTTACAATGCAGTTTTCCATTATAAATCCAATATAAAAGATTATATTAGATTCATCGTTCAATTATATTGTAATTCAAATTTAAGTTATTTAATTCCAAATGAATTCTTTTATTTCGATTTACACTTTCATTATTGAATCAACCATTTACTTATACATTATTATCAATAGTTTATAATTCATTTACTTTCATTTTCTTCAGCTATCATCTTATTTAAATTCATAGTAATATTAAATTACATTCATTTACGTTGGTTTCTATATTATAACTTCAATATCAAATGTAACATTTTATTTATTTCATTGTTTACAATCAAATTCAATTCGATTCAATTACTTGTTACATTCAAATTTAAATCTTTACTTACGTTCAATTACAAGTTAACATCTTTATCGAATTACAGTTTCAGTTATTATCTGCTTTCAATCAACTGTAATATTAAGTTACATTTATTTATATTAGTTTCAATAACATAAACTTCCATTATTAAATCTACCATTTTATTTATTCTTTGTTTACAATCATAACCAATTTGGTTTATAATCAAATTCAATTCATTATTTACATTCACTACAAGTTAACATCCATATTTAATTTACAAATAAGTTATTTCAGAATTCAGTTTTGTATTTTAACTTGTAATTCGCATTTAACAACACAAAATTTTATTTCCTTCGGATTTTTATCCAAATTTTCATTTTAATTCGTATTTTTAAAGTGTTAAAAATATGGGTCGTTACAAAAACCCTAGAAAGAAAGCAAACTAACGAAATAAAATGGCGACATTCTCTTCGTCCTCGTTCCTTCCGCTTCGTCAAGATTAGGGCTTCGAGTATGTTGTTGGTGCTGATTTCAATGGCTCGAGTCGAGGTGGATTTCCTACTCGAATGGTCGCTCCTATCCAGCCTTATTCTTCGTAATAATAGACAGTATTTCTTTTAATACTCTTTGTTATTATGAGCATAGAGGTGGGGCGTCAAAGTTGGTATCAGAGCTTGGGGTTTATGGACATAATTTAAAACATAACTTGGATGGAACATATGTTACAACTATTAGTCGATGTTTTATCTGTGATTTGAGTCAAAACTAAAGTTTTGAAATTTTGATGAAATTTTTAAATAACTTTATTTAAAAATAATAGTGAAATTGTGTTCTGATGATTTGATTGATTTGTGTTCTGTTTATCAGAGTGCGCAGCGGAAACAGTGAAACTGTCTTCGTTGAGTACAACTGATAATCTTTTTGATTTAAAAATCAAAATACGAAATTGATATGAATTTCATTTGTTGTTTACATAGCTGTAATTATTTTATTTCTTTGAGAACTTCGAATCCGAATTGAGGATTCGAAGAAATTGCAGATATGTGATTTTTGTTGAAATTTCCGCTGGCTTTCTTTTGTACTAATCATCTATTGATTAGATTTTTGCTGTTTTAAATTATCTTCATTGAAGATACATTTGAATGATTCTTTGTCCATTTTGTAGTACGTGCAAAAATTTAAATTGCACGTTATTGCCTTTATTTTACGTTGAACCGATGCTTGGTTATGAAACGTATTTTGTTGCCGTTATTTTTACAACGGAATTTTACACCAATACTATATTTTGAAGTACGGTGTTTTGTGGCATTTTGATGAATGAGAATTCACTGACGTTACATTTTGATGTAGATTGTTTTGATGTGATTTTGACGTTTTAAAACTACTGTCGCTTTGGCTTCCGTAACCGTCAAATTTTAAAAGTGGATTTTCAAGCGGTTATTCCGCAGTGCTGATTTGTAACCGTTTTTACGGTATTTTGAGAAGTACAATTTCCTTATCGAAATTGTTACTGATTTGCTGTTTTAATCACGTGGTTAGAAAATTGTTTTAAAATGAAAATTGTTTTATAAAATTTTAGCAGTTTGCGTTTTCAAAAGAATGAGAAAGCGACTTAAACGATTCAGCAAAATCGAGGATTATGACCCCTTTCTTTTACTGTTTCGCTTAACTCTGGACTTGTTCAGTTGAGAATGCGAATTGTTATTTTTACAAAATAAACAAAATTGTTTTCAAAAATTTTACAGTTTGCGATTTCAAAAGAATGAGGAAGCGATTTAAACGTTTCAGCAAAATCGAGGACTATGACCCCTTTCTTTTACTGATTCGCTTAATTCCGGACTTGTCCGTTTGAGAATGTGAAATGTATTTTTACAAAATACACAATTTTGCACTTTCAAGGAAACGATGAAGAGAATCAAACGATTTAGTAAAACACGTGGTATGGGACATGTGCGTTTGCTATTTCGATTAATTCCGGACTCGTTAATTGAAATATTTGATGATTTCGTGTGCTTTCGGGCCACTCTGCGGACCTTCGGGTCATTTTTTGGGCTTTCGGGCCACTCTGCGGACCTTCGGGTCATTTGTTGGGCTTTCGGGCCACTCTGCGGACCTTCGGGTCATTTGTTGGGCTTTCGGGCCACTCTGCGGACCTTCGGGTCAAATACCAGTACTAGACCTTCGGGTCACTCTACGGACCTTCGGGTCAATCTGATGGGCGCCAAAATTATGTTGAGTACTTGGTAGGCTTCGGCCACTCTGAGATGCACGTGCGGCGAATTAAAAACTCGCCATCTGATGGGATCGATCCAAGCTTTTATGTTGATTTTCTAGTCTTCTTAATTGATTTCTAGATATTTGTTGCATCCAATTATCTGCAGGTAATTGGATATTTGTTGATATGAGTTCTGATTATCGTTTTTGATAATCAGATATTTGTTGTTTCTAATTATCGCTTGTGATAATTAGATATTTGTTGATATGAGTTCTGATTATCGTTTTTGATAATCAGATATTTGTTGTTTCTAATTATCGCTTGTGATAATTAGATATTTGTTGATATGAGTTCTGATTATCGTTTTTGATAATCAGATATTTGTTGTTTCTAATTATCGCTTGTGATAATTAGATATTTGTTGATATGAGTTCTGATTATCGTTTTTGATAATCAGATATTTGTTGTTTCTAATTATCGCTTGTGATAATTAGATATTTGTTGATATGAGTTCTGATTATCGTTTTTGATAATCAGATATTTGTTGTTTCTAATTATCGCTTGTGATAATTAGATATTTGTTGATATGAGTTCTGATTATCGTTTTTGATAATCAGATATTTGTTGTTTCTAATTATCGCTTGTGATAATTAGATATTTGTTGATATGAGTTCTGATTATCGTTTTGATAATTGGATATTTGTGCTTTTAATTATCACTTTAGATAATTAAATATTTGTTGATTTGAGATTTAATTATCGTCTTTGATAATTAAATATTTGTTGATTTTAGATTTAATTATCGCTTTTAGATAATTAAATATTCGTTGAATTGAGATTTAATTATCGCTTTAGATAATTAAATATTTGTTGATTTTAGATTTAATTATCGCTGTTAGATAATTAAATATTCGTTGATTTGAGATTTAATTATCGCTTTGGATAATTAAATATTTGTTGATATGAGATTTAATTATCTCTTTTGATAATTAAATATTTGCTGGTTTGAGATGTAATTATCGCTTTAGATAATTAAATATTTGATGAATTTAAAATTTGATTATCGCTTGTGATAATCAGATATTTGTTGAATTTGAAATTTGATTATCGCTTGTGATAATCAGATATTTGTTGAATTTGAAATTTGATTATCGTTTGAGATAATTAGACATTTGATTTGTTTCTGATTATCGTTTGAGATAATTAGATATTTGATTTGTCTTCTGATTATCGTTTGAGATAATTAGATAATTGATTTTTGCTGATTTTGTTGATAAGAGATTTTCTAGTCTCTAATTTAGTCTAGATTATGTTGATTTTATTGAATTGTTGTTTTCTATCCATCACCGTTGATAGTTAGAATTTGCTGATATGAAGTTTGTGTTTCCAGTTATTTGTTGCATAACTAGATAATTGCAGTTTTGCAAATTGTGATTTGTGCTTTCTAATCATCTCTGTTGATAATTTGCTTTTGCTGTTTTCTAATTATTGTATCGATAATTAGATATTGTTGTTTTATGATTTCTGAATCTCAATTATCTAGTTGATAACTAAATAGTGCTGATAATAGTATTTATTCAGTTTTGCTGCTTTCTAATTATCTATTGATAGTTAGATTTTGTTGAAGATTTGTGAATCTCTTTATTGAGATTAAAAGATTTCTTTGGTATTTGTGTTCTCGATTTTTATTTTCTAGCATAACCAGTTTATGGTAGAAAATTATTGTTATAGACAAATTTAAGTATGAAAATTGCGGGGACGCAATTTTTATAAGGAGGGGAGTCTGTAACAACCCAGGGTTTTATAGTAGTTGAATATCGTCAAATGACAATTTAATTCGTTTAGCAATTGCAATTGAAGTTTTTAAATTTGAGTTGAAATTCTTTTATAATTTGTTAAAAGGAATTGTGGGCTTTGAAATTGATGTGGCCCAAGTCTTTTCTTTGTTGCCATGATGTTATCTATACCTTTCCCCTTGTACTCGTTCACTCGTGAAAAACCCGTCCACCCTTTTCTTTCCTGATTCGAAGAAAAAAAAGAAAACCCTAGAAAGAAAGCAAACTAACGAAATAAAATGGCGACATTCTCTTCGTCCTCGTTCCTTCCGCTTCGTCAAGATTAGGGCTTCGAGTATGTTGTTGGTGCTGATTTCAATGGCTCGAGTCGAGGTGGATTTCCTGCTCGAATGGTCGCTCCTATCCAACCTTATTCTTCGTAATAATAGACAGTATTTCTTTTAATACTCTTTGTTATTATGAGCATAGAGGTGGGGCGTCAAAGGTAGCTTTGAAATAACCAAAAGATTCTCCATTCAGGCTCAAAGAAAAACTAGTAGTAGAAATGCATGAATTAATCCAAGCAACTAAAGGTACGGGAAAGTTCATTTTCTGAAGAATGAATATAATAGAAGACTACTGCATAGAATTGAAAACCTTTTGAATGTCTAACTTCATTGCACTTCTGGGAGAAATTCCTTTGCTACCAAAAACCCTTCATCATCTCCTAAGCAAGGATTATGTTATATGACATCAATCTACCAGGGAGAAAGGTCGACTGATTTAAAGATATGATAGAATTGAGAGAATCTTTCATTCTGGCAACTATGATCTTAGCAATGCATTTGTAAGAAATAGTGCAACAAGCTATAGGCCTAAATTGAGAAACATCATCTGGGTTTTCAGTTTTAGGAATCAATGCTAGTTGGTTGCATTAATTCCTGATGCCATATTTTTATTCCTGAAGAAATTTTTAATGGACATGATGAAATCAGATTTGATCACCTCCTAAGAGTGCATGGAAAAATGGCTATTGAAGCCATCACGGCCAAAGGCACTAGAGTTATTCATAGCACACATGACATCTCTTATTTCTTCATCAGCGACTTCTTTGATCATAAGGTTTTTTGTAGTTCATAATCCTTTGAAATGGGAGGTTTATAATGGAGGAGAGATTCGGTTGGCATTGTGTTAGGGCTTGCAAGGAGGGAGGAGAAGTATCTTAGAAATCCTTGCTGAATGTCAGTGCTGTTTGAACATGTAATACCTTCACAGCCTTTGATTGAGTGAACAATATTTCTAGCCTTCTTGACATTCACAAAAGCATAGAATATGGATGTGATTTTATCACCATGAGTACCCCCAACACTCTTTATATTTTTGTTTCTGCATATTAAGTTCACTGATGGTGGCATGTTTAAGTTTTATGGATAAAACATTAGCTTCTGCAATTAAATTAGGTAAGGAGTTGTTGATCATATCATTTTGAACAATATTAAGCTTTTCTCTTAAGCCATAAGACAGCTTATTTCCTCCACCAAATTTAGATTTGGCCCACGCTTTCTAGTTATACTTCAGAACCTTTAGTTTCTCCTGCAAAATATACATAGGATTACCAAAAATATTAGTGTTCCAAGAGTTATCAATATATCATTAAATTCAGGGTGCTTGGTCCATTCATTAAAAAATGTAAAAGAGGAAACCCTTTTCTTGGAATCCCTGCCCCAGTTGACTATGAGGGAGAATGATCAGATAGGTTTGTGGGTGGGATGGAATAGGAAAGGTTAGGCCATTTTGTAATGGCAGGGAGGTTATAATAAGCTCTATCTAGTTTACAAAGGATGAGATACCCAGATCTACCTTTATTATTCCAGTTAAATTTTGAACCAGTGGATAGAATATAAAATAGATTACCAGAGCAAATGTCGTTATTCAGAGGAATGGTACTTTGAGAGAGAGGAACTCCACCTTGCTTATCATCTAAGTGTTGCATACAGTTTCAATCCCTATACAAATCTAGAGGATTATAGAGAATTGAATGCTAGGAATAGGTCAAGCATAGAGTTCATTGAGTTTTTAGAGTTTTCAGTATATGTGTAGGTCAAATTGAATTAGAAAGAAGTAGGGATATGGATGATGTTGGAGTGAATGTATTGTCTTTGAACAGAAATTGGATTGACAGTGAAGGTTTGACGGTTATAAAGAATAAGGATACGGCCAAATGGGGATTGGGCTAGGTTGTGGAGAAATGACCAATTTGGAGCAATAAATTTAGCAGAAAGCAAACTGTTTGCGTGGTTTGGTTTAGTTTTACATATGTCAATGAGCTAAATATTGTTTTCTAAGGTGAGATGTTTAATGTCAATTTTCTTTACTAGTTTATTAGAACCTTTAACCTTCCACGTGCAAATTTTGTCAATCATTGGCAAATCTTATTTTTGTTTGAAGATTACCCTGTTTTCACACTATATGATTCTATTAATTTTTTAGATTGAAGGATAGAGGTTTGGGCTATAGCATAATCAATGCCTTGATCATAGTCAGCCTCTATGTTTTGGGTTCTTGAGATAGATTCGGTTTTGTAGTTTCCTTTGGGTCTAGATAGCTTTAGGGCCTTAGAAGATAAGGTAGCACCAAGATTAGGAGATGAAGTATCCTAGATGGGATTAACTGTCAATTGATTAGGGAGTTTCAAAGATATGTTAGGGCTGGATTTAGAATGAGTAGGGGAGGAGGTAAGAGATTTTGAAAAGAGGGATATATAATTGGATATATCAGATATAACATGTAGAGGCATGTGCATGTTTTGATACATAAAACTAAAATCTGGGCTACGTAGTAAGGGTGGATGAGAGTTAAATAGCATGGGTAATATTGGAACATAGTTTAACGTAGTTTATAAACATTTTGAACTTTAAAAATCTTTTATAAAATATTTTTAAATATATTTTGAAAATTTATTTTATGAAAATATAAAAGATAAGAAAATAGAAGATAGAGACCAAAGATTGCTACCAGAGACTTTAACAAAATTCTATGACTTAACACACTATATTATAGTCTTGATATCTTCATATCGTAGTCTTTATACTCATGAGTCTTCATGTCCATTTCTTGAGTCTTTATACTGTATAGTCTTCGATTCAACACCTATATAATATCCTGCACTACATACTATATATCTTGACAAAACATCAGTATCCATATTTTATACGAATGTATATTGTTTTTATCAAGGTTGTTATCATCAAAATCAATAACTGAGGTATTAACAATCTCCCCCTTTATGATGATGACAACCATTTAATATTCCTATGTATAAATATGATATAACTCCCCCTAAGTTAGATAACTCCCCTAAATATATGCATATGTATATTTTATATTTTTCTCCCCCTTTTTCATCAACAAAAATGGGTGAAAATAATAAAAACTCCCCCTAAATCAAATACTTAGAAACTATAGAGTCAAAATCAATAACTAAGTTGAATAAGATAAATGATATATATGATGATTATATGATATATGATGATTATATAATATATATGATAAATGACATATGATGATTATATGATATACTTAGAAACTATACTATTTTATACCAAACATGATATATGATGTAATAAGATAACACAACCTATTTTTATTAATTTAAAATCAATCCTGTACATATCACTTAATCAATCAAACATTCAAAACACACAAATTCAAATGTGAATTCTAAATAATCTATACCAAGACAAACAAATCAAATCCAACTGTACACACCAAACCAAATCAAATCAAATCCTAAGAGTAAGTATGTATGTATACACACACACACACATATCAAATCCAAACCTAATAACAAGACATTACATCAAACTTCAACCCAACCGTCAGATCCAAAGATTAGATCTGCTTTGATGGCATCCTAATCTTCATTATCCTTATTGATAGAGCATTTTGGGTAGTTGTTTTGATTGTCTTTAATTAATGAAGAAATCATCCATCGAATGTCATCAAAATGCTTCTCTTTTGATCATCTACATTTGGCTTAACTCTAAATGTCTTTGATTTCTCAAGATAAAAGTAAGAATATTCTTGAATGATTGAAGTATTTCTTCAAGATTTTCACATAATTTTCGATGTGGAGAAGATATCTTTAAGAGAGAAGTTTGAGAATGAAAAGGAATGAAAGAATAGAATAAATAATGAATCTTTCTGGAAGAAATAAGGTTAAATAGAAGTGAAAAATCATTTGGAATGACTAAATAGGTGGTAGTTATTTTAATTTTGAATTTTAAAAGAAATTGCCAACTGGTCGTTATATGTCAACATATGAGGTCCATATATGTTGACAGGCATTTCATAAATTGCAAAATTTATGTTTTTGCTAGTCTTTTTTGTTTTAACTTATACCATTATGTTTTTATACTTTCCAGAGATTAATAGAAACATATGTAACATCAAGAAATAATTTTCATTACTAGGAATAGAAAAGTACATGAATATTAAAAGAAATACATAATAAGACATGAATTCAAACTAAAAACACACATTATTAAGGAATACAAAGCTAGATATCATAAGGAAACACTAGATAGGCTTAGAAAGATGTAGATGATGATGATGAATTTCCACCAAGCTTGCAAATGATCTTCCGAAGTATTTGTCCACTTTGTTGGAAAGAGAAATGAACTTTTTACTAAATGATCGCTTAAGCTTCTTTTGGTTTTTAAGAAGCTTTTCTTGATTACTTAGGATCTCTTTGTTAGATTGGTGAGATGGTTCGTCAAAACTTTCAAAGAAGTATCCACTTCTTCCTCTTCCTCTTCCTCTTCCTCTTCCTCTTCCTTTTCCTCTTCTTCTTCTTCTACATCCATCTCATCACCTTCTTCTTCTTGAATTTATTGCTCTTCTTCATATGCCAATTTTTGTTCTTTTTGGGGAAGTGTCTCACGTGGTTCGAAAAATGGTGGAATGTGTGTAAGAGAGATGTTGGCCTTGTCAAAATTTTTTTGAGGAATAGTTTGTTCTCCTCTTAAATCAACACCAAAATATATGAAAATTCTTGTAAGATACATACCATGGTAGAGTGTGTTCTCATATCTAGAAATGTTCTTTTGAACTAAGTCATCTAAAATGACTTGTGACTAATTGATGTTGTAGTTTCCATAAATGGTGAAAAGAGCTTTAAAAACATTTTGAGTTGGGTTATTATAATTACTCATCCTCGGAGTGACACTTTATTGTAAAATGAGACTCATAAGTCTCAATTTTGGTTGAAGATTTTTGTGTTTAAAATTAAATTCTTCATCACTTTCAAAAATGTCATGAAAAACCTTACGCTTTTGTTCATCAATTTGAAAAGTTGAGAGGTCAATTCCACTAGATTTACAACCAAGTATGTGACTCAAAATTTCACTATTTAAAACAATTTGCGTGCCATTAACACTACTCTAAATTTGTCCGTCTTCTCCTTGAAAAAACTTTCCATTTAAATTTGCATAAAACATTTTAACCAAATCTGAATAACACATAAAATCGTTTTGAGAAGAGTTGACCAAACCAAGGTTTTCATTTTTTAAACAATGATTTTGTAAACCATAAAAGGAAATATCTTTGAATTTAGTAAACCTTCCAAGAAAAACTTCTCCGAAAGTGGCATACTCCAAGAACGTATCAATGCCTTCTTTATCATTGTAGAGAAAGCATTTGATTCTCTTTGATAACCTTATGGGTTTTGGAGTTTGACTTGAGGAGGCTAATTTTGAGTTTGAGGAGATAAGAGAATGAAAAGATATTTGGAATTTGAAATAAAGTGAGTGAATGAATAGATGGAGATTGATTGAATTAACAAAGAGTGAAGATTATGTTCTCCAGCCAAAATGGTGCCTTTTCGGAACATGGAAGTAAGTGCAAAAGAGAGAAGTTTGAATTTTGAATTTTGAAATAAGATTTCAATTTTTAATTTTCTGGCATGTATGTCGACATATATGCTTCCTGTATGTCGACATATATGCCATAATTTTCAAAAATAAAACTTTATAAAAATATTCTATACATATACTTATATACTTTAATTCATCTAATATGATAATTAATCTATAGGTTATTAATTCAAAAATCAACCAAAAGTGAAATAAAAATTATTTAGATAAAAGGTACCGTTTTTGCAGCTTTTTGTTGATCAGTTCCGACTAGTCTATTATTGTCATGAAACACATATTCACATTCTCAGAATCTGGTTCATTATCATTTGAGGAAGTATTTGAATCGTCTAATGTTGTTATGTAAACTCCTTTTCTTTCTTTGGATGAATCACTAATTGTGAGAACTTTGATTTATTCTGATGTGGGAAGTCTCTTTGAAAATGGTCGGGTTTATCACAGTTGAAGCATCTAGTTGCAGTTCCAGTTCGAGAAGTATTATTATCAGGTTTCTGAAGGTTGTTCATCTTTCTATACTCTAGGAACATTCTGAAAGTTCTGGTCATAAAAAAAATTTCCTCGTCATTGCCATCTTCTGAATCCTAATCGTCGGTTATTGCATTGAAAGCGATGGATTTCTTTTCTGTTGCCTTGCTTTCCCTTCTACCCTGCAATTGTGCTTCATTTGACATTAAATTACCTATTAACTCTTTAATTTTCAGAGTACTAATATTATAATGACCGGAGCTTTTTGACCCTCGAAAATCGACACTAATACGTCCACTGTATTACATGCCGAGAAATCGAATGTCGGAAAACCCAATTATTAGGGGAAAAGAAAGAAGATAAGAAGAAAACTACACAACACAGAATCTCACAGCGGAACGAATAATCTATAATATACAACAAATCTTTACACAAAATAAAGCTGTAACACACACACACACATAGACATCAATCAGAGTATACTAACCTATTTCAGCCTGGATAGTTACAACAACCTATCCTTACAATTGTTGATAAATACCATCAGTGAATACAGCGGAAAAATAACCATCCACGTGAATACGTCTCTGGGCCTCCAACTCATCTACTGAAGCTCCAAGCATCCAAACTAATCTGCAATATGCTCGGTCTGACTCGAGCATTATAATAAAATAAAACCCGAGTCAGTCTGGAAAACCAGCATGAGAAAACACACCCAACTGGATTTTTAAGTTATATAAAAATCTTTGAAATCAACAAGTATCTCGTAAGACCACGCCACACATAAACACGGACGGATTTTTACCTTACGATAACCAAACCTTTTTTCATAGAAAATCCATTGATATTATAATAATGTCTAGATAAAAAATACTTATTAATCTTAGCCGAAATTATTACATTAATTAAATTCTAGCATAATAGGTATACAACTAAAACCTTAAAGGCTCGTATTGGAAAATGGATTCCACACAATGATTGGGCTACTAGGGTACCACCCGTCACGTTGCATCTCTAGATAAAATAAAACCGAGGACCTCGCCTAGATCCCCTGCCAACACAGAACTGGCCTACCACTTGACTAGTAGTACTGAATATGATCACCACTACGTTAATGGGCCAGGAAGCATACAAATGAGAGATAATAGAGACTGTAGATAGGGATGATCATAACCTACTAGGAGCGACCCACTTAGCCATGCTACATCTCCCCAGTTTTAGTCATTTCTGGTTGAGGAGGCTTGATGCTACGTTTTACCTTTATATAGTACTTCCCACTTAGAATGCTAATACTGCCTTCCAGGAAACAATGCAATATCAGCATTCATTTATACAAGTTCGTTCTGGGATTGAAAGAAACACTTGAAAGCTCCATCTCCAATTCCATCATCTTCAAGATGTCTTCACTTCGAAACGCATTCGTTGGATCGAAGTTGTTTTCGGATAATATACCTGATCTTGGTCTCTTCGAAACAACGCTCGATAATTTCCAGTAAACTCAACCTCGGTTCTTTAGGAAATAAATAGTCTAAGATCTAACCGTTAGTGGATAGATTTCCTTATCATTGTCCTAGGAGAACGAAACGAGATTTATACGCATGGTACAACATCATCGGAGATGAATGTGCTATATAACTTACGTGTTTCTCCTAGATATTTCCAAAGTTACGTTTGGGTCCAATTTCGATAGCCAGTTATTTAACTATCGAATAAAATTTTTTTCAATCAGGGATTTATTTCATAAGGAAAGCAATATTGGTTAAGCACATAAGCAACCACTAGCCTCCTTTCATAAATAAAATCATTTGTAAATTACTTGAATAAGAATACTTTTACAAAGATATATCCACAAATTCTTATATTTTCAATACTTAGAAAATATCCATATACTTATCTCACCAGTATAAGTATATTTACACACCGAGAAAGATTCCATTTTTATTTGATTCAAAAATCATTCATACGCCCCTTATAATTCTCTAAAACAATTTATAAATCATTTTATAAAACTTCTAGAATCATTTATATAACTTCTTTTATACATTTCAATCAATTATAAATCCTCTTTGTACACTTCTAAACCCATTTATAAATCCTTTATAAATCTCTAAACCATTTATAAAACTTCTTTTATAAATCTATAAACCCGTTCCTTAAGTCCGTTTATAATATCTAACCATTTATAAAACTCTTCACCTTGTAAATAATTTTCCTTACATCCCCAACCATTTTATAAGCTCCTTATAAAATCCAAGTCTTTTAACTCCATTCATAGGTCTCTGAAACATTTATAAACAATTAAAACCTTTTACTCCAAAACAACATTTTATAATAATAATTATTAACAATAAACGTTTAAATAAATGAAAATTATTAACTTTAAAACATCTTAAAAATTATAATTTATAATTTCAGATATTGTTAAACAGAAATCATAATTAACCTTTACCACTTCTATTTATAAATAATAAAAATTTATTTTCAACACTATTAATAATCCTTATTATTAATTCCAAACCATAATTATTCTTGAAATAAGCAATCGTTCCAAATATTAACATTTTGATAAATTCTTTAATATAATATTAGCTATAAACAAATAACTTTAAACAATACTATTATAATAAAATAACCTTAAAATAATATTAATATAATTTAACAACTTTAAAATGATATTATTATAATTAAATAACTTTAAAATGATATTATTATAATTAAATGACTTCAAAACAATATTATTATAATTAAATAACTTTAAAATAATATTAATATAATCAATTAACTTAAAAACAATATTAATATGATTAATTAACTTAAAAACATTATCAATAAAATTAATTAACTTAAAAATAATGTTAATATAATTAATTAAATAATGCTTAAAACAAAATATTTTCAAAACCCAATTTCGGATTTAAAAACCATTTCTTGTCTCAAAAACCAATTCCAACTTAAACGGCAATTTATAGTATTTTCAGAATACAATTTTGAGGCCAATAGCCACACTTAACCAACACCGATATTGATTTTCTATCACTACTGGATTTTATTTTTAAACGTATAACGATGTTATAACCATAGAGTCCACAATCAGGCTCATTTTCAATAACCCATATAAAAGAAATATTATTGAAACAATTTAGTAATAGCGAGGAATCCCGTTGGATCCCTCCAACCTATTTTCCCACTGCATCACAAATGTTATATAATCATAAAAATATAAATCAACCGCTTCTAGGCGGGATTCGTATACAAAGGGTCATCCGCTCTTACACGGGAATGTAATAGGGTCCGTTCCAATAGGCGAGAATATATCCAATCCAATTGATAAATATAGTAATTCATCCAAACAATCTTTCAACAATTTTTATCAACTATATATCATACTAGTTATCCAAAAAGGTGAGTTTAAATCACCGAAATTTTCTGTTGTCGCCGAGACGTTCCGGTTTGGAACTAAAATGAATGACGTCCGATTTTAGACCAAATTCAATAGTCTCCAAATTCGTCCAAACTAGTTCCATTGCAAAGCTTTCGTCATCACGAGCGCAATGCAAAAAGTTTCATCTCAATCGGACCGCGTATGAGAGAGTTATGCAATTTTTAAGTTATCGATTTTTTTTTAACAAATAAAAAAAAAATTACACAATTCAATGAAATTGCATCATGCCATCTTCCCCAATTTCTTGTTCCTGTACACAATGTGCACGTGTCCGTGCATCTCCACCTATGGCACGGAGCTCCGGGCCTCGATTTCAAATTCCGACGATGCCATCGACCTTCTCTCTGCGAACCGCACTTATCCATCATCGTTTAGTCCAACCCGAGCTCCTTTATAAAAACGTGATTGCCCTCCCTGGAGATGCTATGCCAAATCACGACCCCCCATGGTGTTCGGACCACCCAAAATTTCGACCCGAGGTTGCCCTTTTCATCGCGAATCCAAAACAATGCTTCGATTCCCCTAATTCTTCCTCAATTGGCCACAAATCCAAGCCCTAGATCCTAAAACGCAAATGTCTTCACTGTACATGAACGACCTCCCTCCAAACCTTGGTCGAACACCACTAAATTCAAGCATAGGGTAGATCTTTGCAAATAAACCTTAAAGAAACTTGTTTCCGATTTTATCGTTGAGTATTTCCTTTGATTACAATTTTTGAAGTTTTAAAATTCTTTTCTTCAATGATAGAGTTTCAAATAGTGGAGGGAAGGATGGGAGATAACGTAGAGGCGGTATGGGTTCGTGTACGGGATGGGTATGGTCTGGAACGTGCAGAGATGAGGGTATGTACATGTGTGTATATATTATTTAAATTTTCAAGCTATAAAACGTTCGAAATTCTCGAACTCCAAACGAGGCATGCCGCCTGACATTCTATATGTTATAACCCTATTCCGAACGCAATGCAACTTGTTTCGAGACTTAATTCGATCGAATGTAGAAGATAGATTTTTGAACCCAATTATTATATTAAATTTTCGATATTAAATTCTACGCGTTTCGATCTCGCACGATCAAACGATTCATCTGATCACCATGAAATTTGACGGCGTATTATTATTCATTATTACAGACCCAATGAAACTAGTTTCGTCGAAATCCGAGACAGTGCTCCGAAAGGCTATTTTTATATGTTACTTAAAACGAGTTATTTTCAAAATCGATTAAATCACTTTCAAATCCAGTTTAAAAGTTTTATTATCTTCATTCTTATTTAATAGACTTTAAATAAGCTTTGAAACTATTTTTATCCAACTTAAAACTCAAGATTCAATTATTTGGACAATTTCAATTATTAAATTCAACAATTAATTTATCCAATAAATTGCTATATTTGAAATTCGAGTTATTTAACTTATAAAATTAAATTTTCAATATTTAAAATCAACTAAATATTCTAAAATCAAATGATTGAAATTCTGGGTCGTTACAAATATCATTAACCTTTTCTATTACTAGTGTCTTTTGATCCTACTCTAAAGAGAGCGAATTAAGGATTTTTCTAATTTGGTCCTCTTTAGAAAAGTTTTTACCTAATGCTACTAATGAATGCACTGTATCTTAAAATCTATAGTACATGTCAGAAATTGACTCATTTGGATTTATTTTACACAATTGAAATTGATTAGTAAGCATGGAAATTTCGGTTTGTTTAACTTTGCTAGTTCCCTCGTGTGTAACTTGCAGTGTTCTCCAAATTTCATATCTAGACTTACAAATTGAGACTCTATTAAATTCATTTTTATCTAATGAGCAAAACAAAATATTCATGGCTTTAGAATTATTCTGTGCAAGTGCCTTTTGGTCAGCAGTCCATTTTGCAAAGTTAGTCTGGGGTTCAGTGTACTCATTTTGTGTAACACTCCAAATATCTAAGCCATTAGATTGTAAATAAATTTTCATTCTACATGACCAATAAGTGTAATTACTGCTATTAAAAAGTTGGGTCTAGCAGTAGATTGTCCTTCAACAAAAATGTTAACAAGTGTACTAACAGTGTTGCTAGCCATTTATACTTTTCCAAAATCAAATTACGAGTTTTTGAAAACCTAGTGCTCTGATACCAAATATGGATTACAGAATTATGGATCTTAAGGCAAATTAAACACTAAATTGGAGGTAGGTGAATAGTGTTTTCTAAATTTTGTAAATCCTTTTAAATTTCCTTCAAGTTCAGTACTAAATCACAGATTTTCAACACAGAAATATATTAACAATCAATCGCAAATGCAATCATAGATAAAAATAAAAGCAATAAAGTAAAGTAGAGAGTTAGAGATGACATTAGGGATTTTGTATTGGTCCGGATTTCTCCTACATCCAATTCCATACAATTGTTTGTACAGATTTCTTTTCAAATGTCAATCTTTTAACGGGCAGAAGGCAAACCCAATTACAACCCCGATTCCGAGGCTACGAGACACACCCTTTGGATTTTTTAGGCTCAAGGTACACCCACTTTTTACTATTCTAATAGAGGTGAGAAGGAGCCAGAACTGTCGGATTAAAAATAAAAGAATCTGGATAATTAAATTAAACAAAACCCAAGCCGCCACCTTCAGAACAACCACTTTTTACCCTCAAACGGTCGACCCCAATACAAAGTGGTTGACCTCTAGTGGTCAACCCCTTGGCCAGGGACGGTCGACCTCTTGAGGCTAGAAACACCCAATTTATTTTCATTTTATTTTATTTATTACTCATTTTTAGTTATATGTTACCGTTTACTCTGACGTTTACTTAAACATTAAGTACCCCTTAACGTTATTTATTAATTTTCAAATTTTAAACTTTTCAAAATTCAAATATTTAAATTTAAACTCATTTGAATATTTTAAATTCGAAAACTTCAAACTTCCATAACTCTTTCATTTTAACTCCGATTTTCAGCATATTATATGTGGAAATTGATTATAAAATCGTCACGAACACAATTATACAACTTCAGAGTGACCAAATTTTGACATTTACAAAATTTTGATTTTTAAAATTATTTTAATTACTTAATTTCTTATTAACTTTTATGGGTGGTTACATTCTCCCCCCTTAAAAAGGATTTCGCCCCCGAAATCACCAAGGGAAGATAATGTAACGTGCATTCAGCAACTATGTTATACAACCAATTTACTTATAAAAATCTACACAACCATTTACTAAACCAAAAATGCAATGTAATTATGTATGCATACATACTATGGTGAGCTCAATCCTAACAAGAATGCAAAATCGTGACATATAGGTATGTAAGAAAACATCCTAAATATGCATAAAATTCTATATGAGTGCAAAATTAATAGTAAAAAATATGCCAACCATCTCCTACCATCCAATCTAGAAAACATGTTGCAACCAAAAACCTATATTTTTAGAGATAAAAGTTTACCCGAGAAAAGCTTGGAATGAGAAACATTCATCTTTTGTTCGGCTCCCCATGTGCTTTCCGCTGGGTTATCTACCCATCTACTCGAACCGACCCAATTTTCTTTGTTACGAAGCCTCTTAATACCATGCTTCACAATATGTGCGGTGGCATAAGGGGGGGTTATGGGCTCTATTTCAACCTAAATTAACCGACCAGGCTCTATTACAAAGGCAATGTCATGTAGACATTTCCTCAATTGTGGAACATAAAAGACGTCATGGACTCTCGCTAACTAGTCCAAAAGCTCCACCCAATAATCAAGTTTCCCCCACCCTCTCTATGTCGGGAACAGCATAACGAACCTCTGCGCCAACTTCCCAAATGTGCCAAACCTCATAACCTTTCAAAGAAGGGAAACCTCAATGAATACCTTGCCCCTAACTAAAACTCCAATTTCTATCTTTGCTTGTCAGCATAGGACCCCTAACGGTCCTGTGTATCCTACATTTGTTCCATCTAAACACTTCTACCTTCTCCAAGGTCCTTCAAAATCCATGATGCAAGCTCTCAACAAATCTTCTGAGATTCTTGTACACCATTTCCATCTAATCGTCGATCTACAAGTGATACGCGGTGCTACGGTATAAAGTTGTTCCCAAAGCAGATTGTTGACTCCTACAAAACCCATTAGTGAACCAAGGGTCTCTCTCACTAATAATGCTTGGAACTCCATGAAGTTGCATCACTTCCTTAACACAAATCTGTTCTAGAGATGCTGCAATCATATTACTACCAACGGGACAATCTACTATAACCTAAATAACATCATTGCCTCTACGTAATCCATCTTTAGAGTCCATCGATATATACTCCCATTTCTAAATTGGAATCTCCATTGGTAACCACAACCCTCCGGGATTGCCTTGCTTAGCCTCTACCCTTTAGTGCGTCAAACATCTGGAAACTTATTCAGTGACTTTCTCTTCATCCTTGACCAATTAGAAAATTCTCTTCATGCATTATCACATTCGTGGTGAATGGTGACACTCCATAATTTTTGGATTTGAAGCATTCTAACCCAATTTCCTTACTAACTTCCAGTCTTATCTTCGGTTTATCAGTAGTTAAGAGTCCTTATGAAATTTCCTTATTTACGATGTTCCCCAATATAGATATTTATTTATTTAGCGGTCTAATCTCATCCCTAAAATCAACACAATGGTAAAATAAGAACATGTCTTATGCCATATCAAACACTTTTTCTATAGGCGACAACTAGCGATTTCCACCCAGAAACTCTAAAAGAAAATTTGGCTAGAAGCTTCTCTTAATCATTAACTGGTGTTAATGATGTTGGGGTCATGTAACGACCCGCACTTTTGACCAAATTAAAGTGTGCAAATTTAATCGTAAGTTGAATAGATTTGAATAAGAATAAAAATTTTAATAATGAAATTAGATATGAACTGAATATGAACCTAATAAAACTTGAAATAAAACAATGTGAATGAAATTAAACAATAGTTTCGAATATGAAAACGACACTTAAATTATTTATATTAAAATAATCGGACTTGAATAAGTTGTTGGTTTATCTAATTGAAATTAAATTGTAGTTATTAACTAGAAAGTAATTTGGAGTTCAACTTTTATTGTAACTCATTTAGGGAATAGACTAGTTGAGTTTAATATAGGAACTTAGACAAATAGTTGATTGATTTCCAACTAGGTTTATAATTAAGTAAGTTAATTTATTTAATAATGGAAACTTTGTAAATTTAGTTTATAAAGTTAAATTTGATATATTACAATGGTTAAATTGTGAATAATTGGATTCTCTTAAAAAGGGTTTAATTTTGAATTAGGATTTATTGATATTGAAGCTGAGTTAAATAGTTAAGTGGATTCCGACTTAGTTTATAACTAAATGAATTTATTTATTTAAACTTCGAAAGGGTTAAGTCTTAAAGTAAAGTTGGTTGTGTTATAAAAATTTAGAACTTGAAGACGATTGTTTTCTTAAATGATTAACATTAAAATTAGTTTGATAAATGTAATTGAATAATTGATGTTAATAATATTGAAAGCGGAAATTGGATTCAAACCAAATTGAATGAAAATAAGGTTATTAAATATTTGATATGGAATTTGGAAATGGAAATATAGTTTGTTTATTTAATTTGCCTTAAAATGTATATTTCTAAGTGTAAATTTAGTTTTATTTAAATTATCGGATTTTTGACGTAAACTGTATACTGATTTGATTTTAAATTTGATAAATGATTTAGTCTGAATATAGAATGAATGTACAGTGGAATTAAAAGTGTTTATAACTTTATACGAATAAGTGATTATTTAGATGTTTCAAAGATTCAATTTGAATTAAAATTCCTGTATATTGTTATTTGAATAATTGAAATTTCTGAATTGTTGAATATGCAATATAATATGAATGAAACCGATTTCATAAATTTTATAAATTATATTGAGTTAGAACGAAGATTTTGAAGTTTGGAATTTAATTGAAAATGAATAAATTGGAAAACTGAAATGTTATTATTTAATTTACATGTTAAAATAGTCATTTTGCAAACGATCTCGGATTTCGACGAAACCAGTTTCGTCGGATCCGTAGCGGTAAATTATTGTAAGTTTTCAAGTTTCGTATCAATCAGACTTGACGTTTGATCGTACGGACTTGAAACGCGTCGAAATAAATTAAGTTGAAATTAAATTGAAATAAGTTGAATTTGACATAACTTTTGAATACGATGGAATTAGGCCATGAAACCTTTTTCATTGGATTCAGAAATATTTAAAACGTCCAGTTTGATATATAGTTGTCATAGTTTAATTTGAACTGTAAAATTTGATTTTGGGTTGGTACGGACCATACGAGCCAAATTAAACGTACAACCTATATTGTTATTTTATTTCTCATTGAGCCCAGCCCATTTCAATCCCTAACCCTAACCCTAGCCGTCTCTCTTTTGTTTCTCAGTTTTGTACGTACATTCTTCTTTCTTCTTCCTCCTCAAACGACAGAAACAATCGATATCCAAATATCAATGAAAATTCAATCTCCTCCAAAAATTCCGAAAAAAATATGTAAATTTAATTCTCGTTGTTACGAAGCTACTGCAATTGTCCGTTTTCAAAAAGAGTGCATCGTTTGTCCAGAATTTCTAAATCAATTCTCGGCTGTTCATCGCGCGTTGATGAACGTTGTCGGATCGACGAACCATTTCTGGGTTTTGTAGAGCTCATCGTTGGGAGTTTATCGGTGGTCTTCGCTCGATCTGGAACGATGTATGGTGACTGGGATTCGCGTTTTAGGGTTGTAAACCCATACGTGCTCGGCGGTGGTTTATTGATGAGGTGTCGGAGGGGGGGAGGGGCCCTCGGCGCGGCAGAGGGAGGAGTGGCGACAAGAGGTGGGCGTTGAAGCTCAGGTGGCCGGTGGCTCCTAGGTTTCGGTGGTCAACGATCGGCAAAGGGAAGGTTGCAGCCTTCGTTCATAACGCGTTTACTGTAGGCGCATGGTACTGGAGAGGGGAATGTTGACACGTCACTAAGGGTAAAATGTGTTCTCTTATCTTAAAAATTTAAAGTTTAAGTCCAACTCAATTATCGCTGTAACTCTCACATACGAGCTCCGTTTCACGCGAGATATTTTTTGTTAGGACCGTAATAAAATTACGGACTTGATGACGCTGGTTTGGCTGCATTCCGAGACCGTCGAAATTTGAGCCAAAATTCGAATATCAATTTGAATCGAGACAAGAAGTGAGTGTTTTACGCTCACATTTGACTAAATTTTTTTATGTTAGTTAAATAGAAATTCCTGTGATAATATGTTTGCGTTGTTTGATGTTTGATGGTTGAAATTGGTTGTTTATCTCGTACTATAAATTATATGATTTAAATTGCTCGTTAAATTTAAATTTAACTGTTAGGTTAGAATTTAAATTTTATTGCCAGTTTAAAACCCCGACACCCCTGAATAGTAAATGACTGTGATATTATGACTGTTTGGATTGATTGTTGTGACTGATGATTTATTTGATATATTGGACATATGCTGATGCTTTACATTGATTATTCTTGATATTTACCCACTGATAAGATTGTTGTTGATTTATCGATCGATCCCAATCATTACCCTAGATGTTACGGGCATCAAATTAACCGGGATTAATCGTTTAAGGAATTAAAATTGAAATAATAAAAATTTCACTTGGCCATAGGATAGAAAATTTTATACAGACACCGATTGGATAAATTTAATGTTTTCAACATTGAAATTTGGTTTAATTGAATTTGTTTAAAAGAGATAAATGAATTTGGATTTTTGAAACTAAAACTTGAATTAGAAACCGTTGGAAATAAAACTGAAAGTAAAATTTAAATTAAGTATGATTTGAATTTAATGAAAGGAATTGTGAATTTAGATTGGACATACTTTATTAAATGGTATAAATTTAGATGATCAATAACTGAAATTTGAATTCGAAATTTTGTATATATATCAAATGTTCAAATGAAAGTTTAAGTTGAAGTTAACTAATCTAATTGAACCTTTTGAATCGAGTTGGATCGTGGAAATTTGATTGAAATTTATTTGAACTGAATGAAGATTTATCTAAAAATATAAACTTGAAATTTGATTTGGATTAACTGAGAATTGAAATGAATTTGAAAGGAATCGAGAGATTTGGAAATTTAACTGGTTTGACTTGGGAATGTATTTTAAACAAATTATTTTAGTATAACTATTTCAAATCTATTTTATTTATTCAAACAAATTTGTTTTCTCAAACTATTTACTTTATAAACCATTTTATTTGTAAAAACTATTTTCTATTAAACTAATACAATTATTTATTTTATAAACCATATGTTTCTTAAATTATTTTCTATAAATTTTTTTTTTATTATTTAACTATTAAATTTTCTAAAACTATTTTTAAACTATTTTCTAAAAATTTAAACCAGTTAAAGGGAATAAAGGTTATGTTTAAATCCTTGATTTAAATGCGAATTGGATTAATGGAAATTTAATCAAATTTAAAAAAATTCAAATGAAGTTTTGAAGTAAACGATTTTGAAATGAATTGACTTATCGAAAAATTTGGCTTTGGAAAAAATGATATGATATTTGAAATGGTTTTGTTTTCGAAACAAATACGAGATTTGATTTTAAAAAGATGAATTGTTTTCGAAACATAATAAAACCAATCGGTGTAATAAATACGTAGTTATTAAAGAGACCGGGATCAGATATGGGCATACTCTCTGTCGATACCGAAACCACTTTAATAACTAATATACGCGAAGTGTTGATCCAGAATGAAGTGGATGGTTTTGGTGAACGTGTTGACTGAAGAAAGAGAACGATTTTGGATGACCCCTGACATGACTAAAACAGGAGCCGCGCCGGGCCATTGAGGTTCGCCATCTCTAGCGGGCACACTTCTTCGATACCTTATCTATTACTATGTGATTCGATTTGGGTGCACCCCTCGATTTATGGGAGTGTTGTTCGCGGTGTTGGGGTAGTAGCTGCTATGCCCAACATCAGTCCGGATCACGCAACTACTAGTATCCTAGTTGGTATCGCCTCATGTACCTTGTCATACTGATTATCCTATTCGCGACCACTACGTTTTGGTTTGTACCTTTAGTATATGGATTGCCCTCTGGTGACTTCCGGTTTTGGGGAAACTACGGTCTTGTATATGCTCTTGGGAATAAAAATGTGTTAAGGGTGGAATGGGCCATGGCTTAACGCTAGTTTGATATTTTACTTTATGATAGACATTATTGTATATAGCGTAGTGTACTACATAGTAGATAGTTTAACGGATCCTTAAGAGATGGAAAAATCCCGTAACATCACTTGAGTTATTGCACGCACGTTGACACTGGATAGGAGATGTCAAACCCCGTAAACATCTCTGACGCCGTTACACCCATATTTATTTACGATTGATTTAACTTACATAAGGATTTTTAGTCCTGACTCGAGTGTTTTGTCTTTTCATTATGCTCGGGTCAGTCCTGAGTTTTTCAGATTTTTGAAGATCTATTCTGGAGGACGAAGACGAAGATTTGGTATACTATTACTATTATTATCTTTGCATCATGCTGTCTGCTGCATTATTTTATTTGTTCTGTTGTATATGTATAACTCTGATAAATGTTGTATAAATGATAATCAAAAGTATATTAAACAGCTTCATGAACTGTTTATTTGATTATTATATTTTATCTTTCCGCTGCGAGATTCTGTGATTGTTTCTTGTTTCTTTTCTCTTCTTTCTTTTACCCCATTAACCATCCACCCTTTTTAGTGGTTTGGAATCGGCATGTGTGTCTGTTTGATTCGTCGATTTAAACTGTCCAAAAAGGGAGGTCGTTACAGGTCATAATGCTCTTTACCAATTTAAGATGGACATTCTAGAACGTCATTCCACAATTTTCCACCTTTCTTAATTTTACTTCCTATTTCTAATAAATATCCACTACCCATAATAAAAGGTCATTAACGCAAAATTGACAATCTCTAGTCAATCCTTATTAAATCCATTTCAATCTATTACCTGTTTCAAAGTTTACTTATTTTTAGTATTCGATCCTTCCATAACTACCATATAAGCTTCCTTAATTAGTCCCTTATCTAATTTTCTTTTTATCCTCTATTAATTATAAATTTATTGCCCATAAAATCTATAATTAATGTCCATAAATCCTAGTCCTATAACTAGTTCGTTATTTATAACTAATACGAATACCATTGTAAATTATGCTATTTATATATTTCTTATTTCTATTATTAATTTCTAAACTATAACATTCATTTCCATATTTTATTTTATCAGAGCTATCCTTCCAAAAAGGATTAATGTTATAACCTTCCATAAATTAACTACAAGTGATTATTTTTCCTTGTTTGAAATTACAAGGGATTATTTCATTTTCTTTTATTGAAACAGACAGCGTAAACTACGGAAAAGAATATCCATATCTTACATATATCTTTCCCTTTTAGCATACCCTTTGTAAATTCAAACGTCGCTCTTTTATACATTTAAGGAGTTAGATAATTTATGGAAATTATATGGAACCCGCTCCCAATAAATAAAAATATAGAAATTCATATTCCAAGTGCTTGAGATTGATTTCAAATTCCAGATCAGGTCGTACCTACCATTCTTATTTTATTCATATCTTGAAACCTTTAACCTTTATTCCTAGATAGTGATCTCTATTTACTCTATAAAATATGAACTTAGAAATCCACATTACGCTAGTGTGTGACATTTGAAATTCAAACTTACAAAAGAATTTCCATATCTCAAAAGAAAGCTTTTAAGCAAACTTTTCAAAAGAATTTCCAATTTTCCAAAAAAAGTTTAGGGGAATTGAATTCTTAAAAACATCTAAACACTATGTTTTATTTTATTTCATATACCTATTCCATTTCTATTAAACATTCGAACAAAATCTTCAAAAAATATTTGCACCCAACTTTTAACAACTTTCAAAACATTTGCCGCTTTATTCTTAACCCTAAATTTAAAGATTCTAAAATGCTTAGTAAAATAATTTCCCTTCTCTAATACTTTTACTTTAAAGACTTGCTTCTTTAAAAGTATGGTCTTTAACCCAAAACATTCAAAGGCTCAATTGCTAAATCAAACCATCAAAATTCAAGAAGGATTGCTTAATCCCAAAAAGAAGCAAAGTAATTTCTCTTTTTCAAAAACTTTCTACATCAAAGATTTATTCCTTTGAAAGTTAGTCTTTTAGTTCAAAATATTCAAAAACTCCTTCTATAACTTTAAACTATTAAAGATGGAGTAGACAAGGTAAACTCCTATCCTAACATTTTCCTATCTTATTCTCATCATTTCTCTCCCATATTATCTCTAACTAGATTACTAATCCTGTTTTATAAGTTCCTAGCGTTATTCCTATCCAAATCTCCCGCTATTGCCTTTGTTTATATTTTTCCTACTTAAATGACTTTTTCATCATTTTTAAACATGTTTCATTTCAATTTAAAAAAGAAGAATTTTAAAGAACTTCCAAATTTATGAAATAGGAAAAATCATCAAGTCCAACCTACGCTCTACTTTACATTTATTTCTAAAAGGAAAACCACTTTATCGAAAAATATTTAAACTGGAAACTTTTTAACCCAACAAATTTATAGACTAAGAGTTTCAAAAATGAAAAAATAACCCCTTTTTCCAAAAATCTTTTTAATCAGAACTTTTGACTTCATAACTTCTTTTTGAGTTATGATTTTCCAAATATTCTTACCTTTCTATCAAAACAAGATCTTCTCAATATATCCTTAGAAAAATTTATTCAAAACATTTTAAAGAAATTTCCAAAGAAAATCATTTTATCAAATCCTTCACATGGAGTTAGATTTTGGAAAATCATTTTCAAAACCACAATTCTTCTTCTTTCATCCCTTACTTTCGGATATTTACAATTATACTACCTCGTAGTATTTAATTACTACCTAACATGCTTATTTACTATTTCTATAAATGTGGATTGTCCGTAATAAATGATTACTATTTCTAGAAAGTTATATTTCTAGAGAAACTCCAACAGATCCAACATTCTCGAATCCGCACCCAGAAACAACCCCAACAGAGCGCGAGAATCCCCGATAGTGCAGAAAGGTGGGGCTTCGGCTCGAGAATTTGGTATTGGGTGAGGCGCCTGTTTAACAGGCGCCTGGTGTCCAGGCGCCTGTTCAACAGGCGCCTGGCAACAGAGCGCCTGTTGCATCCAGGCGCCTGTTAAACAGGCGCCCACTCAGCCCAACGGTCATCTGCCAACGGCCATTTTTTCCCCTTCAAATATAACTCTCCCCTCTTCTTCCATTCCCAACCAATTTCCTTCCTCCATTACAATTTTTTACTGCCACTAATCTCAACTGAAAATGTACTCCGATTTCGACGTTGATGCTGCAAGGTCCAGTTTTGAAGAATACGACTTACGATTAGGGGAGAAGTAACTAATGCAAGTTGGAGCGCTGCGGAAGACTACGATCTTTGCTACAATTACTGTGCACTCTCAGTCGATCCTATTCGAGGGACCGATCAAAGTTTTGAGTCTTTTTGGGGCAAAATTACTAATTGCTACAATCGGAAGAACATCGATCAGAAAAGAATGCTATCTTCAGTCAAAGGTCATTATGGAAAAATAAATCATCAAACGAAAACGTTCGATTCTCAAATGTTCAAGCTAAAGCAAACAAATCCTAGTGGATTTGGGAATGAAACGCATTTAGTAAGCTTTAATATAATTTCATTGTTTTATTTTTTATCATAGTTCTCTAAGTGTACTAGTTATTTTTTTAACAGAGAATGGCCGCAAACAAGTTGTTTAAACAAATCTATAAACCTGATAGTAAACAAGCACCACATTTTTATCAGTTCATGCATGTTTATGACATGTTGGTCGAGCACGTTAAATGGAAATCATCGCTTCAGAAAACTGTTCAACAAGTTCAATCAATAAAATGAAGCATGAGATTAACGTCCACGTGTCAAACATCCATAAAATTTTTGACAAACAAACACAACTGTGTTTGTTACTTCAAAATCGCCACAATGCCATAACATATACGCTCACTAATTAACAAGCGTAAATTAAAATCAACACAATGCAATACTCAACATAAAATATAATCGCCACAATGCCATAACATATAGACAATCACATATAACAGTAGCATCATCACCAACATAATATGCAACCAACTAATGTAAGGTGTGAAAAATAACAACACAGTCTAAAATATCTAAATGCAGCACATCAGTCTATGTGATCGGAACCGCTATCAATCTCCTCATCGTCTCCACTATTGTCGTCACTGTCATCGTTGACGTCATCAAAGTCGTGAGGCTGAGGTCCGGCATGGAGCTGCTCCTGAAGCTGCTGAATCTGGGTCTGTAATCCCTGTATCTGCGCATCATACGGAGTCTGCTGCTGCTGGACCGCAGTCTGGTAACTCTGATAAATCATCTATGTATAATCGAGCGTCATACATTCAAATGCAACAATCATCCGTCTATCATAATCCATGTACTGAGAAAACTGATATGCGCACAAGAAAAATTATACATAGGTGGATAATATATTGACAAGTAATTTAAAGAAAATTTAAAACTCATACAAACCTGATGAGGTTGATACAATCCGGCGGATGGTATACCCGTAATAGCATCGTCTGTAGGATACTGCAAGGGATACTCCACCACTTGACCATGTACATCATACGCTCTAAACGAATGAGGAGGGGGGTTGAAAGTAGGAGGCTGCGTGTACTGAGATGATGTAGGCTCAAAGGTGGTAGGCGGTAGTGGAACTCTACCAGAAGAGGTACGCAGACCAATATGATCGGAGTTCAAACCCCGAATATAATCAGGCAACGCGTAAGCACATGGGGCTACTCGAGCCCAATATGAATCAAAGTCTCCCAGAACTGTAAAAGTCTCACAATCCACCCATCCCGCACCCCTCATAGCAAGAATATAAGCTGGTCCAACCCTAATATCACCATACATATCATCCCATGGTAGCGGATCTGATGGAATGCGAACTATACCATACAACTGTAGCCAACACCGATCCCGTAAATACCATATGAATGGACATGTAGGAACCTGAAAGCAAATCCTACGTCGCGACATGGAAAACTGAAAAGTGAGTGGATGATCAGGACCGGGCTCTAGGAACTATAAGTACTGATCCCATGGGCGAATGATAATGTTACCATGCCGCCTGTAACGACCCGCCATTTTGGACCATTCGCATCCATTATAAGTGTATAGGTAGACACTCATGCCGGAGTTGAATTGCTCAAAATACCGCGTTGTTAATTTAAATTGGCAAAACTGAACATATACAGTAAATAAATAATCACAGATCACAGACACAGAGTAATAAGTGCAGCGGAAATAAAAGAGATAGTAGTTCATGAAGCTACTATATAAATATATAAAATACATCAGAGTTTACACAGAAGAGTAATACGATACATCAGATACAAATCAGAATACATCACTGGAAGCATCCAATACTGAAAACAGAATAGATGGCTGGATCTTCAAGCAAGCTCCAACTTCAAAGGTGAGTCTCGAAAGCTGAACCACTCAGTCTGACCCGAGCGTAAAGCAAAAACACAAGACACTCGAGTCAGGATTAACATTCTTATATTAATAAATCCAACTCAAGTGAAATAGCAATTGAAATACAAGTAACTCAAAGGATGTTTGGAATAACCATCCTTTAAGGATCCGTTAAACTATCTACTAGGTAGTAATGTACGCTAAGTAGATAATGTCTATCAGTAATATAAAGATATCAAAATAGCGTTAAGTCATGGCCCATTCCACCCTTAACACATTTTTATTCCCAAAAGCATATACAAGACCGTAGTTTCCCCAAAACCGGAAGTCACCAGAGGGCAATCCATATACTAAAGGTACAAATCAAAATCGTAGTGGTCGCGCATAAATGGAATACAAGTATGACAAGGCACATGAGGCTATACCCAAGGTAGTGATACTACCGTTCGCCTGATCCGGACTGGTGAGAACGCAACGCCGCAGCGCCCGCAACACCGTGAAACAACACTCCCAAAATCAAGGGTGCACCAATCGACAACAAGTATAAGTAGTTCGAAGAAGTGTGTCCACTTGAGGTATCAATCCTCCATTGGCCCGGCACAGCTCCTGTTTTAGTCATTTCCAATTTGACACAAGTGTCAAGGCTATCCATCATCGTTCACTTTCTTCAGTCAACACGTACATCAATCCAACCACTTCATTCTGGATCATCACTCCGCGTATAGTTATTAAAGTGGTTTTCGGTTTAGATAGAGAGTATATCCATAACCGAATTCCGGTCTCTTTAATAACTTTCGTAATTATTACACCGATTGGTCGTTTATATATTTCAAAACCAAATCAAATTCAATTTCAATTTCAATTCGCAAATCAACATTTCATTTGTCTTTCAAAACCAATTTCCATACTTTACGTTTCAAAACTTCTAAATTTACCATTTCAAAATCTTATAATTCAACTTCAAATTTCTGTTTAAAGGCAATTCAAATATTGATTCAAGTTCGTATATAAGTTTCATTTCGAAATCATTTAAATTAATTTAGTTTTAACATTCAAATCAATTTACATTCATTTATCGATTTCATTCAATATCGTTAAATTAATTTATCATTCAAAACAATTTCTATTAACTTCCAATTCATTAAATCAATTCTTAAGTTCAACTTCATCAAATCCAAACTTACAATTTTGAATTAAACTAAATTCGTCAAATCAATTCTTTCAATTACAAGTCTTACATTAATTCCAAAAATATCACATTTTCATTTCTTGTTAAAGAAATTCCATTTCACTTATTTACTTCCTTAAATAATTTTCCAAAACTTAATTAATAAAGAAACTCAATTTCAATTATTTACGAAGTAAAATTCACTTATTCAAAAGTTCAATTTCTCTTATTAAAGAATCCAATTCAATTTAATCATTAAATAATTCAATCTTATTTAATTATTAAATAATTCAAAACTTAATTATTAAATAATTTCAAAGTTTAATAATTTCAAACTTAATTATAATTTCCAACTTAATTATTAAATCATTTCAAAGTTTAATAATTTCAAACTTAATTATATCATTTCTCAAATTAACTAACATTCCTTCATCAATTACGTCGTTAATATTTTGTTTCAGATTTTTAAATATTAACATTTCCTTTCATTAAAAATTCAAATTTAACTTCATTTCAAAACCATATTATTTATTCGAATAAAATCTTCATTTTATTTTTAAATCAAATTATTTGACCAATCGGGTTTTATTTAATTCTCTATATCCTAGGTCAAAGTTCAATTTGGGTATTTATCATTTCAACCCGATTCCAATTCAATTCAAAAATCAAAACATAACAAAGGGAACTTGCAGTGTGATAACTGGGATGGTGTCAAAGTAAATAAACAATCAATAACAACAATCAATAACAATCCAATAATCAATTCAAATAATCCCGAAATAACCGTATTAATTCGCATTGTTATTTGTACGAATTAATATAATTATTTTTAGAATCTACACTATCATTTCATGTAGATTAAAGATTATTACATTACGGTTTTCACTTGTCATCTATTACAATTTCATACATCATCAGTTTAACAACATACATTCAGTGTTTCAAAGTGTAATTAACAAATCCTACGTGTCAATAAATTCAACAGTTAAAGGGGTCATATTATACAATTTAACTAATCAGTTTTTTTTACATTTAACTATTCTATATCGAGTTCAATTTCATACTATTTATCAATTTACATTAACAGTTTAACGTCCAATATAAACATCAACAATCAATCAATTATCAGCCAAACAGTATTATCATCGCATAAATAATTAACAGATAATGGTGTCAGATGTCACGGGTGAACTGATATAGATAATAGCATATATAACAGTGTAATTAACTAACAGCAGCATATTTCAATTGTCGTTTCAATTGAAATCAAATTTAATAAATAAAAGAACGTTAATCGTGAGTGAGTGCTCACCTTTCGAGGCTAGGTAGATTTGACGAAGAAATGAGCTACGAATCCAGGCACGAATTTCAAAGCAAAGCACGATTGAACACAAATTCAACGATCAAAGCTGAAATGAGGAATCGATGGGAAAATCAATCAGTTTAATGTATATACAGAATATATATATATTATTAAAATTTATATTAAATTTTAAACTTGTATAACTCAAAATCAAAATATTTTTTAATTTCAAAGACAATACTTAAAACACTATTTGTAAAATAATATTTATATGAAATCAAACCGAAGGTTGCCCATTGCAAAGCAATGGCTAAACGAAAAGAATTCAAATGAGTAGCTACATATACAATATATACTTCACTTTTCCCAAAGGAATCTATATGTATACAAAAATAGAAAATGAGCTGTTATACTACAACATATATCTATAATGAAATCAAAGTGTACACATATTCACGCTATATTTTAAAGCCTGCTATATTTAAATCAAAGTACATATGGTCTATGATCCAAACTTATATGCTTTGTATACACTTAAACAAGATTTTGATACCACAAAACACTAACCGATTATATATATATAAAGTTACTTTATTATTATTATATATATATAAGCAATAGGCGAACGCAACTATATGCAAATTAACTTCATTATAAACTTACTTTATTTAAGTATACATAAACAAACATGCGTATACAATTTATATATACTAATATAAAACTATGCAAACCGATAAGATATCTAATACTATTATAAACTTATACACAATAGACAACAATACATATTTATATTTAACAGTTTAGAAGTCATTTCTTAATAACAAACATATATTACTACTTACGTGTTATATCAAAATATATATAAGTAACATATATAACAGAACAAAAAAAAGGACTATATAATAATATAATACTAACCCTTTATATCTCATACTAACATATATGTATCTATAGAGTTTGTACAGCAGAACCCACTTATATAAATAGATTTATATACAGCAAATGAAACTAAGTATACTGATATGTAAAATCATTAGACAAGTATATATATTATGTTTACAATTCACGAAATCATATTTTAGAACTAATATTTACTATGTGAACACACCTTATACTGTTTACTATATAGAACAAAACCACAGTTCACGAAAACTGTTTTATAAATTAACATAACAGCTAAAAAAAAGTGTATATATAACTAACATAAAACAACTACAACATAAGTAATATATATATATATGTATCCTTACCTAACATATAGACACATATGGGAGAGGAAAATGCAATGGAGGGGCTGGCCGTGGGTGAAAGACAGCTGTTGGGAGGAGATGTTCGTGGGTCAAGTTCAGGTGGCGTGGGTGGCTTCTGGCGACAAGAAGGTGGTCGAATCGGTTTGATGGAGCTTCGGGTGGTGGGGTTCAAAGTGGTGGCGTGAGGCTATGAGGAGAGGAGAACTGAAGGGAGGGAGGTGTTGCCTGTGCACGGGCGTGGGCCGAGGTGGTGCTGCGCGCAGACTGGAAGAAGAAGAGGGCGGATGGGGAGAGAGGTAGAAGAGGAGTAAGGCGGTGGCGACCGGTGCTTCATGGGGAGACTTGGAAGAAAGAGAGAGGAAGGAGGAATTATTACAGGGAAGATAGTCATTGAATTGAAAAAAGAGATTATGGGCTATGGCAGTGGTGATGGAAGATTTTGTGGGGAAAGCATTTGCTGGGTAAAAGAAGAGTTGCGTGGGGAAGAGCTGATGAATTGGAAATGAATAGCCTATAATAATTGTTATATAAATTTTCCCAGTACCAACCCAAAAATATATGAACGGACCATAAAATAATAAATGTGAATAGGGAATAGAAAAAGTACGCATGAGAACTCAAAATTTTAAATGCTAACAGCTGTAGAGTTATTCACGTGAAATCTGAATGGACACAGGAAGAGGTTCGGAATAAATACCGATACGGAAATCGTTCCGTAAAATTTGCCGTCACCCTGACGTCGACATAGCCCAACGAATATACCGCGAGAATCAGCACAAGGAGACGATCAAAACGATATATGGATAGCAGTGGTATGATTTAATTATAAAAAAATTCGAATTTTCTAATAGCGGAAAATGCAAGAAAAACGCTGAAAAATAAGATCGATGGAGCCAAAGATGTCCGAATTTAGAAAAACGACAAACTGAAATCTTGCTCAGAAGATGGTTTAGAATATTTCCATGTAAAAATATTTAGGTTTCGGAAACATTTTATTTTCATTGCTTTTTAACTGATTAAATTAAAGTGAATTTACGCGCGAAATAAACTTTCATATTTTCTGACGAAAATTTACCAGTTGCTATGTTTAACTAGACGTATTCCAAATATAAAATTTTTATTTCAAAATTTTATCGTTTAAAATTTCACAAAATTTTAACTAATTACGTTATTAAAACAGTTGAAATTTACGGGTCGTTACACTCTCCCCCACTCAAAACTTTTCGTCCCCGAAAAGGAACGAGGTAGGAGAATAGAAACAACCAGAAAGAAAACAGATTTGAAATACAAAATAACAATTGATCTAAACCATATAAATTTAAATTTAAATTACTTGATATTCAATAATTGATTTAATCCATTTGATTTCACTAAAATCAATCTCAACTATTTCTAAATTCATTATCTTATTATCCAATTATCTTCAATTTACAATTTATAAAACCATAAATTTGAATAGTCTTTTATTATAATCATATTTTCTTCAACAATTTTAAATTCTTCTTTATTCCATATTATTGTTAAATTTATTCTACTTAACATATCTTATCACATATATTTAAACCATATAAATTAATTTAAACCTTAAAAGTTTCGATTTAAATTAATTTATATTCACTAATTGCTTTTAAATTCAAGGTATTTTCATAAGTAGATCAAATTCCAATTTATTAATTCTTTCAAACAAATTTATTTCATTATTAACTGAGTTTTACTTATTATCCTATCTAACTCTATTAACATCTTATAATCAAAATTTAGTGTATAACATTTATTATAAACACTCAAATTTTATTTATAAAGACATTTTTTATTGTACATTATCCAATTACTTTTTAACTTTAAATAATTTAGGTAAGTTATTTTGAGATGCAATTTAGTATTATACAAATAAAATTTTCAAATTCAATTATTTCAAGTTAAAATACTTATTCAAAATTTAGCTTTATTTATTATTGAAACATCCCTTAACATAATTTTAAGAATTAAATTTCCGTTTAATTTCAAACCCTTTAGAGATAATTATGTATATACTATATATATTAAATCAAATTAAATTTAAAATATTATTCCTATATATATATATAAATCCAGTCATATTTAAGAAATTCAAATCAAAATATTTTTCCCAAAACAAAACCGTAGCAAAGCTACATAATGGTTTCTCCACTTCAAAACTCGAAAATGAATGTCGATGATGCGGCCGCCATCACCGAAATTATTTTCCAGCGACAAAGAGAAGAGCACTGGTTTTGTTTTGAAAATACTTTAAATAATATACATTAAAGTTCTTTGGAAACAAATTATAGTCAAAATACCTTTAAATAATGTGCATTTTAAACCTTTAAAACCATAGTTCGAAATCATTGGAAATTAAATTCTCAAATTTCTGAATTAAATTCATTTCAAATTCCAATCAATTTATAACCAAGTTTATAAATTCATTTATTTATATTATGCATTAGTCAATGGTTTACAAAACAATAAATGAAAATCAAATATTTTTATTCCAAACAACAAATTCATTAACAATTTAATTTCAAAAAACTTATATTTATATATAATATAATCATACAAAACTTTTATTTTATTTTTCAAATTTGAAAACGATATTGTGTCAGTTTGCTCTGCTCAAGTGTTTTGGAAATCCTATCGATAGCGTTGATCAGACGAATCGATCGAAAACCCAAATCAACATCAACAACTCAAACAACACAATAAAAACATTTTAAAATTTATTTACAAATACACTTCCTCACTCGACGATACAAGAATAGATTTCAAAACATGTATAGCGATTCAAATTTGATGGAAATCAAATCAAAGAGAATTTCGATTCGAAAATAAGTTTGAAACAGATAAGATAATTCAATTACCACAATCGGGGATGGATGAGTTTATTTAATTCATAGGCAACCTTAACCGGGTCGTCCGTAACTTCAAGAATAAGATCGATGCTGAATTCCGAGGTAAATCAACACTCGATCTCAAGAGATGGGATTCAGGTATAGCAGGGAATAGATATCATCGTAAACCGAGGATACAGAAATCTCCGGTAAATCGATGCCTATTATAAAGGAGTTTTGCTCCTTTATGAATCATTCGAAAATTGGCGAGACCGCCGATCTATTATAGATATCATTCAAAATGGAGTTATGGGGTGCTCCAGAATTGAAAGAAGACGAATAGTGAGAGACACGAATGAATTTTCGAAACCGAAGGGAACGTTCCAAAATTCAAAGGAATTGAGTCAAAGGAAGAGATTGAAACTCGAATGAGAGTGATTCTGTAAATACATTTACCCTTTATGTTGAGTTTTGCCTAGAGCTACCAAAGCTCTGATACCAACTGTAACGACCCGCCATTTTGGACCATTCGCATCCATTATAAGTGTATAGGTAGACACTCATGCTGGAGTTGAATTGCTCAAAATACCGCGTTGTTAATTTAAATTGGCAAAACTGAACATATACAGTAAATAAATAATCACAGATCACAGACACAGAGTAATAAGTGCAGCGGAAATAAAAGAGATAGTAGTTCATGAAGCTACTATATAAATATATAAAATACATCAGAGTTTACACAGAAGAGTAATACGATACATCAGATACAAATCAGAATACATCACTGGAAGCATCCAATACTGAAAACAGAATAGATGGCTGGATCTTCAAGCAAGCTCCAACTTCAAAGGTGAGTCTCGAAAGCTGAACCACTCAGTCTGACCCGAGCGTAAAGCAAAAACACAAGACACTCGAGTCAGGATTAACATTCTTATATTAATAAATCCAACTCAAGTGAAATAGCAATTGAAATACAAGTAACTCAAAGGATGTTTGGAATAACCATCCTTTAAGGATCCGTTAAACTATCTACTAGGTAGTAATGTACGCTAAGTAGATAATGTCTATCAGTAATATAAAGATATCAAAATAGCGTTAAGTCATGGCCCATTCCACCCTTAACACATTTTTATTCCCAAAAGCATATACAAGACCGTAGTTTCCCCAAAACCGGAAGTCACCAGAGGGCAATCCATATACTAAAGGTACAAATCAAAATCGTAGTGGTCGCGCATAAATGGAATACAAGTATGACAAGGCACATGAGGCTATACCCAAGGTAGTGATACTACCGTTCGCCTGATCCGGACTGGTGAGAACGCAACGCCGCAGCGCCCGCAACACCGTGAAACAACACTCCCAAAATCAAGGGTGCACCAATCGACAACAAGTATAAGTAGTTCGAAGAAGTGTGTCCACTTGAGGTATCAATCCTCCATTGGCCCGACACAGCTCCTGTTTTAGTCATTTCCAATTTGACACAAGTGTCAAGGCTATCCATCATCGTTCACTTTCTTCAGTCAACACGTACATCAATCCAACCACTTCATTCTGGATCATCACTCCGCGTATAGTTATTAAAGTGGTTTTCGGTTTAGATAGAGAGTATATCCATAACCGAATTCCGGTCTCTTTAATAACTTTCGTAATTATTACACCGATTGGTCGTTTATATATTTCAAAACCAAATCAAATTCAATTTCAATTTCAATTCGCAAATCAACATTTCATTTGTCTTTCAAAACCAATTTCCATACTTTACGTTTCAAAACTTCTAAATTTACCATTTCAAAATCTTATAATTCAACTTCAAATTTCTGTTTAAAGGCAATTCAAATATTGATTCAAGTTCGTATATAAGTTTCATTTCGAAATCATTTAAATTAATTTAGTTTTAACATTCAAATCAATTTACATTCATTTATCGATTTCATTCAATATCGTTAAATTAATTTATCATTCAAAACAATTTCTATTAACTTCCAATTCATTAAATCAATTCTTAAGTTCAACTTCATCAAATCCAAACTTACAATTTTGAATTAAACTAAATTCGTCAAATCAATTCTTTCAATTACAAGTCTTACATTAATTCCAAAAATATCACATTTTCATTTCTTGTTAAAGAAATTCCATTTCACTTATTTACTTCCTTAAATAATTTTCCAAAACTTAATTAATAAAGAAACTCAATTTCAATTATTTACGAAGTAAAATTCACTTATTCAAAAGTTCAATTTCTCTTATTAAAGAATCCAATTCAATTTAATCATTAAATAATTCAATCTTATTTAATTATTAAATAATTCAAAACTTAATTATTAAATAATTTCAAAGTTTAATAATTTCAAACTTAATTATAATTTCCAACTTAATTATTAAATCATTTCAAAGTTTAATAATTTCAAACTTAATTATATCATTTCTCAAATTAACTAACATTCCTTCATCAATTACGTCGTTAATATTTTGTTTCAGATTTTTAAATATTAACATTTCCTTTCATTAAAAATTCAAATTTAACTTCATTTCAAAACCATATTATTTATTCGAATAAAATCTTCATTTTATTTTTAAATCAAATTATTTGACCAATCGGGTTTTATTTAATTCTCTATATCCTAGGTCAAAGTTCAATTTGGGTATTTATCATTTCAACCCGATTCCAATTCAATTCAAAAATCAAAACATAACAAAGGGAACTTGCAGTGTGATAACTGGGATGGTGTCAAAGTAAATAAACAATCAATAACAACAATCAATAACAATCCAATAATCAATTCAAATAATCCCGAAATAACCGTATTAATTCGCATTGTTATTTGTACGAATTAATATAATTATTTTTAGAATCTACACTATCATTTCATGTAGATTAAAGATTATTACATTACGGTTTTCACTTGTCATCTATTACAATTTCATACATCATCAGTTTAACAACATACATTCAGTGTTTCAAAGTGTAATTAACAAATCCTACGTGTCAATAAATTCAACAGTTAAAGGGGTCATATTATACAATTTAACTAATCAGTTTTTTTTACATTTAACTATTCTATATCGAGTTCAATTTCATACTATTTATCAATTTACATTAACAGTTTAACGTCCAATATAAACATCAACAATCAATCAATTATCAGCCAAACAGTATTATCATCGCATAAATAATTAACAGATAATGGTGTCAGATGTCACGGGTGAACTGATATAGATAATAGCATATATAACAGTGTAATTAACTAACAGCAGCATATTTCAATTGTCGTTTCAATTGAAATCAAATTTAATAAATAAAAGAACGTTAATCGTGAGTGAGTGCTCACCTTTCGAGGCTAGGTAGATTTGACGAAGAAATGAGCTACGAATCCAGGCACGAATTTCAAAGCAAAGCACGATTGAACACAAATTCAACGATCAAAGCTGAAATGAGGAATCGATGGGAAAATCAATCAGTTTAATGTATATACAGAATATATATATATTATTAAAATTTATATTAAATTTTAAACTTGTATAACTCAAAATCAAAATATTTTTTAATTTCAAAGACAATACTTAAAACACTATTTGTAAAATAATATTTATATGAAATCAAACCGAAGGTTGCCCATTGCAAAGCAATGGCTAAACGAAAAGAATTCAAATGAGTAGCTACATATACAATATATACTTCACTTTTCCCAAAGGAATCTATATGTATACAAAAATAGAAAATGAGCTGTTATACTACAACATATATCTATAATGAAATCAAAGTGTACACATATTCACGCTATATTTTAAAGCCTGCTATATTTAAATCAAAGTACATATGGTCTATGATCCAAACTTATATGCTTTGTATACACTTAAACAAGATTTTGATACCACAAAACACTAACCGATTATATATATATAAAGTTACTTTATTATTATTATATATATAAGCAATAGGCGAACGCAACTATATGCAAATTAACTTCATTATAAACTTACTTTATTTAAGTATACATAAACAAACATGCGTATACAATTTATATATACTAATATAAAACTATGCAAACCGATAAGATATCTAATACTATTATAAACTTATACACAATAGACAACAATACATATTTATATTTAACAGTTTAGAAGTCATTTCTTAATAACAAACATATATTACTACTTACGTGTTATATCAAAATATATATAAGTAACATATATAACAGAACAAAAAAAAGGACTATATAATAATATAATACTAACCCTTTATATCTCATACTAACATATATGTATCTATAGAGTTTGTACAGCAGAACCCACTTATATAAATAGATTTATATACAGCAAATGAAACTAAGTATACTGATATGTAAAATCATTAGACAAGTATATATATTATGTTTACAATTCACGAAATCATATTTTAGAACTAATATTTACTATGTGAACACACCTTATACTGTTTACTATATAGAACAAAACCACAGTTCACGAAAACTGTTTTATAAATTAACATAACAGCTAAAAAAAAGTGTATATATAACTAACATAAAACAACTACAACATAAGTAATATATATATATATGTATCCTTACCTAACATATAGACACATATGGGAGAGGAAAATGCAATGGAGGGGCTGGCCGTGGGTGAAAGACAGCTGTTGGGAGGAGATGTTCGTGGGTCAAGTTCAGGTGGCGTGGGTGGCTTCTGGCGACAAGAAGGTGGTCGAATCGGTTTGATGGAGCTTCGGGTGGTGGGGTTCAAAGTGGTGGCGTGAGGCTATGAGGAGAGGAGAACTGAAGGGAGGGAGGTGTTGCCTGTGCACGGGCGTGGGCCGAGGTGGTGCTGCGCGCAGACTGGAAGAAGAAGAGGGCGGATGGGGAGAGAGGTAGAAGAGGAGTAAGGCGGTGGCGACCGGTGCTTCATGGGGAGACTTGGAAGAAAGAGAGAGGAAGGAGGAATTATTACAGGGAAGATAGTCATTGAATTGAAAAAAGAGATTATGGGCTATGGCAGTGGTGATGGAAGATTTTGTGGGGAAAGCATTTGCTGGGTAAAAGAAGAGTTGCGTGGGGAAGAGCTGATGAATTGGAAATGAATAGCCTATAATAATTGTTATATAAATTTTCCCAGTACCAACCCAAAAATATATGAACGGACCATAAAATAATAAATGTGAATAGGGAATAGAAAAAGTACGCATGAGAACTCAAAATTTTAAATGCTAACAGCTGTAGAGTTATTCACGTGAAATCTGAATGGACACAGGAAGAGGTTCGGAATAAATACCGATACGGAAATCGTTCCGTAAAATTTGCCGTCACCCTGACGTCGACATAGCCCAACGAATATACCGCGAGAATCAGCACAAGGAGACGATCAAAACGATATATGGATAGCAGTGGTATGATTTAATTATAAAAAAATTCGAATTTTCTAATAGCGGAAAATGCAAGAAAAACGCTGAAAAATAAGATCGATGGAGCCAAAGATTTCCGAATTTAGAAAAACGACAAACTGAAATCTTGCTCAGAAGATGGTTTAGAATTTTTCCATGTAAAAATATTTAGGTTTCGGAAACATTTTATTTTCATTGCTTTTTAACTGATTAAATTAAAGTGAATTTACGCGCGAAATAAACTTTCATATTTTCTGACGAAAATTTACCAGTTGCTATGTTTAACTAGACGTATTCCAAATATAAAATTTTTATTTCAAAATTTTATCGTTTAAAATTTCACAAAATTTTAACTAATTACGTTATTAAAACAGTTGAAATTTACGGGTCGTTACACTCTCCCCCACTCAAAACTTTTCGTCCCCGAAAAGGAACGAGGTAGGAGAATAGAAACAACCAGAAAGAAAACAGATTTGAAATACAAAATAACAATTGATCTAAACCATATAAATTTAAATTTAAATTACTTGATATTCAATAATTGATTTAATCCATTTGATTTCACTAAAATCAATCTCAACTATTTCTAAATTCATTATCTTATTATCCAATTATCTTCAATTTACAATTTATAAAACCATAAATTTGAATAGTCTTTTATTATAATCATATTTTCTTCAACAATTTTAAATTCTTCTTTATTCCATATTATTGTTAAATTTATTCTACTTAACATATCTTATCACATATATTTAAACCATATAAATTAATTTAAACCTTAAAAGTTTCGATTTAAATTAATTTATATTCACTAATTGCTTTTAAATTCAAGGTATTTTCATAAGTAGATCAAATTCCAATTTATTAATTCTTTCAAACAAATTTATTTCATTATTAACTGAGTTTTACTTATTATCCTATCTAACTCTATTAACATCTTATAATCAAAATTTAGTGTATAACATTTATTATAAACACTCAAATTTTATTTATAAAGACATTTTTTATTGTACATTATCCAATTACTTTTTAACTTTAAATAATTTAGGTAAGTTATTTTGAGATGCAATTTAGTATTATACAAATAAAATTTTCAAATTCAATTATTTCAAGTTAAAATACTTATTCAAAATTTAGCTTTATTTATTATTGAAACATCCCTTAACATAATTTTAAGAATTAAATTTCCGTTTAATTTCAAACCCTTTAGAGATAATTATGTATATACTATATATATTAAATCAAATTAAATTTAAAATATTATTCCTATATATATATATAAATCCAGTCATATTTAAGAAATTCAAATCAAAATATTTTTCCCAAAACAAAACCGTAGCAAAGCTACATAATGGTTTCTCCACTTCAAAACTCGAAAATGAATGTCGATGATGCGGCCGCCATCAACGAAATTATTTTCCAGCGACAAAGAGAAGAGCACTGGTTTTGTTTTGAAAATACTTTAAATAATATACATTAAAGTTCTTTGGAAACAAATTATAGTCAAAATACCTTTAAATAATGTGCATTTTAAACCTTTAAAACCATAGTTCGAAATCATTGGAAATTAAATTCTCAAATTTCTGAATTAAATTCATTTCAAATTCCAATCAATTTATAACCAAGTTTATAAATTCATTTATTTATATTATGCATTAGTCAATGGTTTACAAAACAATAAATGAAAATCAAATATTTTTATTCCAAACAACAAATTCATTAACAATTTAATTTCAAAAAACTTATATTTATATATAATATAATCATACAAAACTTTTATTTTATTTTTCAAATTTGAAAACGATATTGTGTCAGTTTGCTCTGCTCAAGTGTTTTGGAAATCCTATCGATAGCGTTGATCAGACGAATCGATCGAAAACCCAAATCAACATCAACAACTCAAACAACACAATAAAAACATTTTAAAATTTATTTACAAATACACTTCCTCACTCGACGATACAAGAATAGATTTCAAAACATGTATAGCGATTCAAATTTGATGGAAATCAAATCAAAGAGAATTTCGATTCGAAAATAAGTTTGAAACAGATAAGATAATTCAATTACCACAATCGGGGATGGATGAGTTTATTTAATTCATAGGCAACCTTAACCGGGTCGTCCGTAACTTCAAGAATAAGATCGATGCTGAATTCCGAGGTAAATCAACACTCGATCTCAAGAGATGGGATTCAGGTATAGCAGGGAATAGATATCATCGTAAACCGAGGATACAGAAATCTCCGGTAAATCGATGCCTATTATAAAGGAGTTTTGCTCCTTTATGAATCATTCGAAAATTGGCGAGACCGCCGATCTATTATAGATATCATTCAAAATGGAGTTATGGGGTGCTCCAGAATTGAAAGAAGACGAATAGTGAGAGACACGAATGAATTTTCGAAACCGAAGGGAACGTTCCAAAATTCAAAGGAATTGAGTCAAAGGAAGAGATTGAAACTCGAATGAGAGTGATTCTGTAAATACATTTACCCTTTATGTTGAGTTTTGCCTAGAGCTACCAAAGCTCTGATACCAACTGTAACGACCCGCCATTTTGGACCATTCGCATCCATTATAAGTGTATAGGTAGACACTCATGCTGGAGTTGAATTGCTCAAAATACCGCGTTGTTAATTTAAATTGGCAAAACTGAACATATACAGTAAATAAATAATCACAGATCACAGACACAGAGTAATAAGTGCAGCGGAAATAAAAGAGATAGTAGTTCATGAAGCTACTATATAAATATATAAAATACATCAGAGTTTACACAGAAGAGTAATACGATACATCAGATACAAATCAGAATACATCACTGGAAGCATCCAATACTGAAAACAGAATAGATGGCTGGATCTTCAAGCAAGCTCCAACTTCAAAGGTGAGTCTCGAAAGCTGAACCACTCAGTCTGACCCGAGCGTAAAGCAAAAACACAAGACACTCGAGTCAGGATTAACATTCTTATATTAATAAATCCAACTCAAGTGAAATAGCAATTGAAATACAAGTAACTCAAAGGATGTTTGGAATAACCATCCTTTAAGGATCCGTTAAACTATCTACTAGGTAGTAATGTACGCTAAGTAGATAATGTCTATCAGTAATATAAAGATATCAAAATAGCGTTAAGTCATGGCCCATTCCACCCTTAACACATTTTTATTCCCAAAAGCATATACAAGACCGTAGTTTCCCCAAAACCGGAAGTCACCAGAGGGCAATCCATATACTAAAGGTACAAATCAAAATCGTAGTGGTCGCGCATAAATGGAATACAAGTATGACAAGGCACATGAGGCTATACCCAAGGTAGTGATACTACCGTTCGCCTGATCCGGACTGGTGAGAACGCAACGCCGCAGCGCCCGCAACACCGTGAAACAACACTCCCAAAATCAAGGGTGCACCAATCGACAACAAGTATAAGTAGTTCGAAGAAGTGTGTCCACTTGAGGTATCAATCCTCCATTGGCCCGGCACAGCTCCTGTTTTAGTCATTTCCAATTTGACACAAGTGTCAAGGCTATCCATCATCGTTCACTTTCTTCAGTCAACACGTACATCAATCCAACCACTTCATTCTGGATCATCACTCCGCGTATAGTTATTAAAGTGGTTTTCGGTTTAGATAGAGAGTATATCCATAACCGAATTCCGGTCTCTTTAATAACTTTCGTAATTATTACACCGATTGGTCGTTTATATATTTCAAAACCAAATCAAATTCAATTTCAATTTCAATTCGCAAATCAACATTTCATTTGTCTTTCAAAACCAATTTCCATACTTTACGTTTCAAAACTTCTAAATTTACCATTTCAAAATCTTATAATTCAACTTCAAATTTCTGTTTAAAGGCAATTCAAATATTGATTCAAGTTCGTATATAAGTTTCATTTCGAAATCATTTAAATTAATTTAGTTTTAACATTCAAATCAATTTACATTCATTTATCGATTTCATTCAATATCGTTAAATTAATTTATCATTCAAAACAATTTCTATTAACTTCCAATTCATTAAATCAATTCTTAAGTTCAACTTCATCAAATCCAAACTTACAATTTTGAATTAAACTAAATTCGTCAAATCAATTCTTTCAATTACAAGTCTTACATTAATTCCAAAAATATCACATTTTCATTTCTTGTTAAAGAAATTCCATTTCACTTATTTACTTCCTTAAATAATTTTCCAAAACTTAATTAATAAAGAAACTCAATTTCAATTATTTACGAAGTAAAATTCACTTATTCAAAAGTTCAATTTCTCTTATTAAAGAATCCAATTCAATTTAATCATTAAATAATTCAATCTTATTTAATTATTAAATAATTCAAAACTTAATTATTAAATAATTTCAAAGTTTAATAATTTCAAACTTAATTATAATTTCCAACTTAATTATTAAATCATTTCAAAGTTTAATAATTTCAAACTTAATTATATCATTTCTCAAATTAACTAACATTCCTTCATCAATTACGTCGTTAATATTTTGTTTCAGATTTTTAAATATTAACATTTCCTTTCATTAAAAATTCAAATTTAACTTCATTTCAAAACCATATTATTTATTCGAATAAAATCTTCATTTTATTTTTAAATCAAATTATTTGACCAATCGGGTTTTATTTAATTCTCTATATCCTAGGTCAAAGTTCAATTTGGGTATTTATCATTTCAACCCGATTCCAATTCAATTCAAAAATCAAAACATAACAAAGGGAACTTGCAGTGTGATAACTGGGATGGTGTCAAAGTAAATAAACAATCAATAACAACAATCAATAACAATCCAATAATCAATTCAAATAATCCCGAAATAACCGTATTAATTCGCATTGTTATTTGTACGAATTAATATAATTATTTTTAGAATCTACACTATCATTTCATGTAGATTAAAGATTATTACATTACGGTTTTCACTTGTCATCTATTACAATTTCATACATCATCAGTTTAACAACATACATTCAGTGTTTCAAAGTGTAATTAACAAATCCTACGTGTCAATAAATTCAACAGTTAAAGGGGTCATATTATACAATTTAACTAATCAGTTTTTTTTACATTTAACTATTCTATATCGAGTTCAATTTCATACTATTTATCAATTTACATTAACAGTTTAACGTCCAATATAAACATCAACAATCAATCAATTATCCGCCAAACAGTATTATCATCGCATAAATAATTAACAGATAATGGTGTCAGATGTCACGGGTGAACTGATATAGATAATAGCATATATAACAGTGTAATTAACTAACAGCAGCATATTTCAATTGTCGTTTCAATTGAAATCAAATTTAATAAATAAAAGAACGTTAATCGTGAGTGAGTGCTCACCTTTCGAGGCTAGGTAGATTTGACGAAGAAATGAGCTACGAATCCAGGCACGAATTTCAAAGCAAAGCACGATTGAACACAAATTCAACGATCAAAGCTGAAATGAGGAATCGATGGGAAAATCAATCAGTTTAATGTATATACAGAATATATATATATTATTAAAATTTATATTAAATTTTAAACTTGTATAACTCAAAATCAAAATATTTTTTAATTTCAAAGACAATACTTAAAACACTATTTGTAAAATAATATTTATATGAAATCAAACCGAAGGTTGCCCATTGCAAAGCAATGGCTAAACGAAAAGAATTCAAATGAGTAGCTACATATACAATATATACTTCACTTTTCCCAAAGGAATCTATATGTATACAAAAATAGAAAATGAGCTGTTATACTACAACATATATCTATAATGAAATCAAAGTGTACACATATTCACGCTATATTTTAAAGCCTGCTATATTTAAATCAAAGTACATATGGTCTATGATCCAAACTTATATGCTTTGTATACACTTAAACAAGATTTTGATACCACAAAACACTAACCGATTATATATATATAAAGTTACTTTATTATTATTATATATATATAAGCAATAGGCGAACGCAACTATATGCAAATTAACTTCATTATAAACTTACTTTATTTAAGTATACATAAACAAACATGCGTATACAATTTATATATACTAATATAAAACTATGCAAACCGATAAGATATCTAATACTATTATAAACTTATACACAATAGACAACAATGCATATTTATATTTAACAGTTTAGAAGTCATTTCTTAATAACAAACATATATTACTACTTACGTGTTATATCAAAATATATATAAGTAACATATATAACAGAACAAAAAAAAGGACTATATAATAATATAATACTAACCCTTTATATCTCATACTAACATATATGTATCTATAGAGTTTGTACAGCAGAACCCACTTATATAAATAGATTTATATACAGCAAATGAAACTAAGTATACTGATATGTAAAATCATTAGACAAGTATATATATTATGTTTACAATTCACGAAATCATATTTTAGAACTAATATTTACTATGTGAACACACCTTATACTGTTTACTATATAGAACAAAACCACAGTTCACGAAAACTGTTTTATAAATTAACATAACAGCTAAAAAAAAGTGTATATATAACTAACATAAAACAACTACAACATAAGTAATATATATATATATGTATCCTTACCTAACATATAGACACATATGGGAGAGGAAAATGCAATGGAGGGGCTGGCCGTGGGTGAAAGACAGCTGTTGGGAGGAGATGTTCGTGGGTCAAGTTCAGGTGGCGTGGGTGGCTTTTGGCGACAAGAAGGTGGTCGAATCGGTTTGATGGAGCTTCGGGTGGTGGGGTTCAAAGTGGTGGCGTGAGGCTATGAGGAGAGGAGAACTGAAGGGAGGGAGGTGTTGCCTGTGCACGGGCGTGGGCCGAGGTGGTGCTGCGCGCAGACTGGAAGAAGAAGAGGGCGGATGGGGAGAGAGGTAGAAGAGGAGTAAGGCGGTGGCGACCGGTGCTTCATGGGGAGACTTGGAAGAAAGAGAGAGGAAGGAGGAATTATTACAGGGAAGATAGTCATTGAATTGAAAAAAGAGATTATGGGCTATGGCAGTGGTGATGGAAGATTTTGTGGGGAAAGCATTTGCTGGGTAAAAGAAGAGTTGCGTGGGGAAGAGCTGATGAATTGGAAATGAATAGCCTATAATAATTGTTATATAAATTTTCCCAGTACCAACCCAAAAATATATGAACGGACCATAAAATAATAAATGTGAATAGGGAATAGAAAAAGTACGCATGAGAACTCAAAATTTTAAATGCTAACAGCTGTAGAGTTATTCACGTGAAATCTGAATGGACACAGGAAGAGGTTCGGAATAAATACCGATACGGAAATCGTTCCGTAAAATTTGCCGTCACCCTGACGTCGACATAGCCCAACGAATATACCGCGAGAATCAGCACAAGGAGACGATCAAAACGATATATGGATAGCAGTGGTATGATTTAATTATAAAAAAATTCGAATTTTCTAATAGCGGAAAATGCAAGAAAAACGCTGAAAAATAAGATCGATGGAGCCAAAGATGTCCGAATTTAGAAAAACGACAAACTGAAATCTTGCTCAGAAGATGGTTTAGAATATTTCCATGTAAAAATATTTAGGTTTCGGAAACATTTTATTTTCATTGCTTTTTAACTGATTAAATTAAAGTGAATTTACGCGCGAAATAAACTTTCATATTTTCTGACGAAAATTTACCAGTTGCTATGTTTAACTAGACGTATTCCAAATATAAAATTTTTATTTCAAAATTTTATCGTTTAAAATTTCACAAAATTTTAACTAATTACGTTATTAAAACAGTTGAAATTTACGGGTCGTTACACTCTCCCCCACTCAAAACTTTTCGTCCCCGAAAAGGAACGAGGTAGGAGAATAGAAACAACCAGAAAGAAAACAGATTTGAAATACAAAATAACAATTGATCTAAACCATATAAATTTAAATTTAAATTACTTGATATTCAATAATTGATTTAATCCATTTGATTTCACTAAAATCAATCTCAACTATTTCTAAATTCATTATCTTATTATCCAATTATCTTCAATTTACAATTTATAAAACCATAAATTTGAATAGTCTTTTATTATAATCATATTTTCTTCAACAATTTTAAATTCTTCTTTATTCCATATTATTGTTAAATTTATTCTACTTAACATATCTTATCACATATATTTAAACCATATAAATTAATTTAAACCTTAAAAGTTTCGATTTAAATTAATTTATATTCACTAATTGCTTTTAAATTCAAGGTATTTTCATAAGTAGATCAAATTCCAATTTATTAATTCTTTCAAACAAATTTATTTCATTATTAACTGAGTTTTACTTATTATCCTATCTAACTCTATTAACATCTTATAATCAAAATTTAGTGTATAACATTTATTATAAACACTCAAATTTTATTTATAAAGACATTTTTTATTGTACATTATCCAATTACTTTTTAACTTTAAATAATTTAGGTAAGTTATTTTGAGATGCAATTTAGTATTATACAAATAAAATTTTCAAATTCAATTATTTCAAGTTAAAATACTTATTCAAAATTTAGCTTTATTTATTATTGAAACATCCCTTAACATAATTTTAAGAATTAAATTTCCGTTTAATTTCAAACCCTTTAGAGATAATTATGTATATACTATATATATTAAATCAAATTAAATTTAAAATATTATTCCTATATATATATATAAATCCAGTCATATTTAAGAAATTCAAATCAAAATATTTTTCCCAAAACAAAACCGTAGCAAAGCTACATAATGGTTTCTCCACTTCAAAACTCGAAAATGAATGTCGATGATGCGGCCGCCATCACCGAAATTATTTTCCAGCGACAAAGAGAAGAGCACTGGTTTTGTTTTGAAAATACTTTAAATAATATACATTAAAGTTCTTTGGAAACAAATTATAGTCAAAATACCTTTAAATAATGTGCATTTTAAACCTTTAAAACCATAGTTCGAAATCATTGGAAATTAAATTCTCAAATTTCTGAATTAAATTCATTTCAAATTCCAATCAATTTATAACCAAGTTTATAAATTCATTTATTTATATTATGCATTAGTCAATGGTTTACAAAACAATAAATGAAAATCAAATATTTTTATTCCAAACAACAAATTCATTAACAATTTAATTTCAAAAAACTTATATTTATATATAATATAATCATACAAAACTTTTATTTTATTTTTCAAATTTGAAAACGATATTGTGTCAGTTTGCTCTGCTCAAGTGTTTTGGAAATCCTATCGATAGCGTTGATCAGACGAATCGATCGAAAACCCAAATCAACATCAACAACTCAAACAACACAATAAAAACATTTTAAAATTTATTTACAAATACACTTCCTCACTCGACGATACAAGAATAGATTTCAAAACATGTATAGCGATTCAAATTTGATGGAAATCAAATCAAAGAGAATTTCGATTCGAAAATAAGTTTGAAACAGATAAGATAATTCAATTACCACAATCGGGGATGGATGAGTTTATTTAATTCATAGGCAACCTTAACCGGGTCGTCCGTAACTTCAAGAATAAGATCGATGCTGAATTCCGAGGTAAATCAACACTCGATCTCAAGAGATGGGATTCAGGTATAGCAGGGAATAGATATCATCGTAAACCGAGGATACAGAAATCTCCGGTAAATCGATGCCTATTATAAAGGAGTTTTGCTCCTTTATGAATCATTCGAAAATTGGCGAGACCGCCGATCTATTATAGATATCATTCAAAATGGAGTTATGGGGTGCTCCAGAATTGAAAGAAGACGAATAGTGAGAGACACGAATGAATTTTCGAAACCGAAGGGAACGTTCCATAATTCAAAGGAATTGAGTCAAAGGAAGAGATTGAAACTCGAATGAGAGTGATTCTGTAAATACATTTACCCTTTATGTTGAGTTTTGCCTAGAGCTACCAAAGCTCTGATACCAACTGTAACGACCCGCCATTTTGGACCATTCGCATCCATTATAAGTGTATAGGTAGACACTCATGCTGGAGTTGAATTGCTCAAAATACCGCGTTGTTAATTTAAATTGGCAAAACTGAACATATACAGTAAATAAATAATCACAGATCACAGACACAGAGTAATAAGTGCAGCGGAAATAAAAGAGATAGTAGTTCATGAAGCTACTATATAAATATATAAAATACATCAGAGTTTACACAGAAGAGTAATACGATACATCAGATACAAATCAGAATACATCACTGGAAGCATCCAATACTGAAAACAGAATAGATGGCTGGATCTTCAAGCAAGCTCCAACTTCAAAGGTGAGTCTCGAAAGCTGAACCACTCAGTCTGACCCGAGCGTAAAGCAAAAACACAAGACACTCGAGTCAGGATTAACATTCTTATATTAATAAATCCAACTCAAGTGAAATAGCAATTGAAATACAAGTAACTCAAAGGATGTTTGGAATAACCATCCTTTAAGGATCCGTTAAACTATCTACTAGGTAGTAATGTACGCTAAGTAGATAATGTCTATCAGTAATATAAAGATATCAAAATAGCGTTAAGTCATGGCCCATTCCACCCTTAACACATTTTTATTCCCAAAAGCATATACAAGACCGTAGTTTCCCCAAAACCGGAAGTCACCAGAGGGCAATCCATATACTAAAGGTACAAATCAAAATCGTAGTGGTCGCGCATAAATGGAATACAAGTATGACAAGGCACATGAGGCTATACCCAAGGTAGTGATACTACCGTTCGCCTGATCCGGACTGGTGAGAACGCAACGCCGCAGCGCCCGCAACACCGTGAAACAACACTCCCAAAATCAAGGGTGCACCAATCGACAACAAGTATAAGTAGTTCGAAGAAGTGTGTCCACTTGAGGTATCAATCCTCCATTGGCCCGGCACAGCTCCTGTTTTAGTCATTTCCAATTTGACACAAGTGTCAAGGCTATCCATCATCGTTCACTTTCTTCAGTCAACACGTACATCAATCCAACCACTTCATTCTGGATCATCACTCCGCGTATAGTTATTAAAGTGGTTTTCGGTTTAGATAGAGAGTATATCCATAACCGAATTCCGGTCTCTTTAATAACTTTCGTAATTATTACACCGATTGGTCGTTTATATATTTCAAAACCAAATCAAATTCAATTTCAATTTCAATTCGCAAATCAACATTTCATTTGTCTTTCAAAACCAATTTCCATACTTTACGTTTCAAAACTTCTAAATTTACCATTTCAAAATCTTATAATTCAACTTCAAATTTCTGTTTAAAGGCAATTCAAATATTGATTCAAGTTCGTATATAAGTTTCATTTCGAAATCATTTAAATTAATTTAGTTTTAACATTCAAATCAATTTACATTCATTTATCGATTTCATTCAATATCGTTAAATTAATTTATCATTCAAAACAATTTCTATTAACTTCCAATTCATTAAATCAATTCTTAAGTTCAACTTCATCAAATCCAAACTTACAATTTTGAATTAAACTAAATTCGTCAAATCAATTCTTTCAATTACAAGTCTTACATTAATTCCAAAAATATCACATTTTCATTTCTTGTTAAAGAAATTCCATTTCACTTATTTACTTCCTTAAATAATTTTCCAAAACTTAATTAATAAAGAAACTCAATTTCAATTATTTACGAAGTAAAATTCACTTATTCAAAAGTTCAATTTCTCTTATTAAAGAATCCAATTCAATTTAATCATTAAATAATTCAATCTTATTTAATTATTAAATAATTCAAAACTTAATTATTAAATAATTTCAAAGTTTAATAATTTCAAACTTAATTATAATTTCCAACTTAATTATTAAATCATTTCAAAGTTTAATAATTTCAAACTTAATTATATCATTTCTCAAATTAACTAACATTCCTTCATCAATTACGTCGTTAATATTTTGTTTCAGATTTTTAAATATTAACATTTCCTTTCATTAAAAATTCAAATTTAACTTCATTTCAAAACCATATTATTTATTCGAATAAAATCTTCATTTTATTTTTAAATCAAATTATTTGACCAATCGGGTTTTATTTAATTCTCTATATCCTAGGTCAAAGTTCAATTTGGGTATTTATCATTTCAACCCGATTCCAATTCAATTCAAAAATCAAAACATAACAAAGGGAACTTGCAGTGTGATAACTGGGATGGTGTCAAAGTAAATAAACAATCAATAACAACAATCAATAACAATCCAATAATCAATTCAAATAATCCCGAAATAACCGTATTAATTCGCATTGTTATTTGTACGAATTAATATAATTATTTTTAGAATCTACACTATCATTTCATGTAGATTAAAGATTATTACATTACGGTTTTCACTTGTCATCTATTACAATTTCATACATCATCAGTTTAACAACATACATTCAGTGTTTCAAAGTGTAATTAACAAATCCTACGTGTCAATAAATTCAACAGTTAAAGGGGTCATATTATACAATTTAACTAATCAGTTTTTTTTACATTTAACTATTCTATATCGAGTTCAATTTCATACTATTTATCAATTTACATTAACAGTTTAACGTCCAATATAAACATCAACAATCAATCAATTATCCGCCAAACAGTATTATCATCGCATAAATAATTAACAGATAATGGTGTCAGATGTCACGGGTGAACTGATATAGATAATAGCATATATAACAGTGTAATTAACTAACAGCAGCATATTTCAATTGTCGTTTCAATTGAAATCAAATTTAATAAATAAAAGAACGTTAATCGTGAGTGAGTGCTCACCTTTCGAGGCTAGGTAGATTTGACGAAGAAATGAGCTACGAATCCAGGCACGAATTTCAAAGCAAAGCACGATTGAACACAAATTCAACGATCAAAGCTGAAATGAGGAATCGATGGGAAAATCAATCAGTTTAATGTATATACAGAATATATATATATTATTAAAATTTATATTAAATTTTAAACTTGTATAACTCAAAATCAAAATATTTTTTAATTTCAAAGACAATACTTAAAACACTATTTGTAAAATAATATTTATATGAAATCAAACCGAAGGTTGCCCATTGCAAAGCAATGGCTAAACGAAAAGAATTCAAATGAGTAGCTACATATACAATATATACTTCACTTTTCCCAAAGGAATCTATATGTATACAAAAATAGAAAATGAGCTGTTATACTACAACATATATCTATAATGAAATCAAAGTGTACACATATTCACGCTATATTTTAAAGCCTGCTATATTTAAATCAAAGTACATATGGTCTATGATCCAAACTTATATGCTTTGTATACACTTAAACAAGATTTTGATACCACAAAACACTAACCGATTATATATATATAAAGTTACTTTATTATTATTATATATATATAAGCAATAGGCGAACGCAACTATATGCAAATTAACTTCATTATAAACTTACTTTATTTAAGTATACATAAACAAACATGCGTATACAATTTATATATACTAATATAAAACTATGCAAACCGATAAGATATCTAATACTATTATAAACTTATACACAATAGACAACAATACATATTTATATTTAACAGTTTAGAAGTCATTTCTTAATAACAAACATATATTACTACTTACGTGTTATATCAAAATATATATAAGTAACATATATAACAGAACAAAAAAAAGGACTATATAATAATATAATACTAACCCTTTATATCTCATACTAACATATATGTATCTATAGAGTTTGTACAGCAGAACCCACTTATATAAATAGATTTATATACAGCAAATGAAACTAAGTATACTGATATGTAAAATCATTAGACAAGTATATATATTATGTTTACAATTCACGAAATCATATTTTAGAACTAATATTTACTATGTGAACACACCTTATACTGTTTACTATATAGAACAAAACCACAGTTCACGAAAACTGTTTTATAAATTAACATAACAGCTAAAAAAAAGTGTATATATAACTAACATAAAACAACTACAACATAAGTAATATATATATATATGTATCCTTACCTAACATATAGACACATATGGGAGAGGAAAATGCAATGGAGGGGCTGGCCGTGGGTGAAAGACAGCTGTTGGGAGGAGATGTTCGTGGGTCAAGTTCAGGTGGCGTGGGTGGCTTCTGGCGACAAGAAGGTGGTCGAATCGGTTTGATGGAGCTTCGGGTGGTGGGGTTCAAAGTGGTGGCGTGAGGCTATGAGGAGAGGAGAACTGAAGGGAGGGAGGTGTTGCCTGTGCACGGGCGTGGGCCGAGGTGGTGCTGCGCGCAGACTGGAAGAAGAAGAGGGCGGATGGGGAGAGAGGTAGAAGAGGAGTAAGGCGGTGGCGACCGGTGCTTCATGGGGAGACTTGGAAGAAAGAGAGAGGAAGGAGGAATTATTACAGGGAAGATAGTCATTGAATTGAAAAAAGAGATTATGGGCTATGGCAGTGGTGATGGAAGATTTTGTGGGGAAAGCATTTGCTGGGTAAAAGAAGAGTTGCGTGGGGAAGAGCTGATGAATTGGAAATGAATAGCCTATAATAATTGTTATATAAATTTTCCCAGTACCAACCCAAAAATATATGAACGGACCATAAAATAATAAATGTGAATAGGGAATAGAAAAAGTACGCATGAGAACTCAAAATTTTAAATGCTAACAGCTGTAGAGTTATTCACGTGAAATCTGAATGGACACAGGAAGAGGTTCGGAATAAATACCGATACGGAAATCGTTCCGTAAAATTTGCCGTCACCCTGACGTCGACATAGCCCAACGAATATACCGCGAGAATCAGCACAAGGAGACGATCAAAACGATATATGGATAGCAGTGGTATGATTTAATTATAAAAAAATTCGAATTTTCTAATAGCGGAAAATGCAAGAAAAACGCTGAAAAATAAGATCGATGGAGCCAAAGATGTCCGAATTTAGAAAAATGACAAACTGAAATCTTGCTCAGAAGATGGTTTAGAATTTTTCCATGTAAAAATATTTAGGTTTCGGAAACATTTTATTTTCATTGCTTTTTAACTGATTAAATTAAAGTGAATTTACGCGCGAAATAAACTTTCATATTTTCGGACGAAAATTTACCAGTTGCTATGTTTAACTAGACGTATTCCAAATATAAAATTTTTATTTCAAAATTTTATCGTTTAAAATTTCACAAAATTTTAACTAATTACGTTATTAAAACAGTTGAAATTTACGGGTCGTTACACCGCCTCATATCCATCTGCTGTCTAGCCTCCATCAGCTCATTGTGCACCCCTTGTGCAACACGGGATAAATGCATAGGAGGACCCCAATGACGCAATCTAGGAAAGTAAATATAAGGTGTGGCATTCGCCTCTACAATAAGTCGGGGGTGCATATTAGCAGTATACTCATAGTACCAAAATGGAAGAATGTACCAAAATCCATACATCTGTCTAGACTTCTGAAGCGCATAAGTATCTAATGCTACGTACAAATAACCAATAATAGCGGTACCGTAATCATATATATGTAGTCCATCCACATCTACTAACCCAGCCAGAAAACCAAGCCTAATAGTACCCTTATTGTTACTAAAAAATGTAGACCGAAAAAGGTATAATATGAAGGCACGGATAACGGGAGTGTGCATATCCTCAACAGCCATGTACTCTACTATATAACGCTACAAACAAGGGAGAGTAACAGCTCCTCCTCTAACCCCCTCATCGGCCAAAGTCGGTAAATAAGCTGAATATGACTCGAACTCCTCAAAGGAACTATCAAATGGAACAGAGAGACGGTCCGGTCGACCAACCTCTATGCCGCTGAGCATATAAAAATCTAAAGGAGTCAATCCTAGCTCAAAACCAGGGAAATGAAATGTGTGAGTGGTAGGCCACCATCTCTTGGTGAGGGCCTCTACCAGGCAACGATCTACATGTGCAAATCTAGGTAAATCTAGAAATTCACCAAAAGGTGACGCATGTATCCTATCCAAAATCGGCTGCGGTAACTGATCAAAATACTCAGACATACACCTATACCAACTACCTCGCATCGCTACGTGACGAACCTACAAATATGATTCTTTAGTGTTAAAATAAACAAACAATTATCATACATATACAATTACACGGTTGTTCATCAAGCAATAAAGAAATAAACGTATACCTGTGGCGTCGCTATAGCTGCAGTAAGTCGATGCGAAACAGTAGGGGGAAAGTCGTGTAAGGATCGAAGATCGTCTGGAGTCACGGTAGCATCAGGAGGGACATGAGCAGGTCCGATATTAGCATCGGTCGCATATCGAACGGTGCGTCTACCAGTTTTGACCAGACGGGGCGGCATTTGGATGCAAAGTAGAATAAAAAAATTAAACCGAGAAGAAGATAGAAGAATTAAAAATGAGGGGAGAGAGGGTGAAAGCGCCTGATATAGGTGTAATCACCAGGCGCCTGATGCCCAGGCGCCTGTTCAACAGGCGCCTGGCCCAATTTCCGTTGTTGAAATGAGGCCTCTAACATTTCGAAGTGCGAAAAATCCAATTTCCGCACTCCGAACTGTTGGAGTTGCTCTAAGACATTAAGTTATTAACCCCAATCTTTCCTACTAAAACCTCTTTATCTCTCCCTAATTTCCCTCATAATGTCTTTAATTAGTCCATTCATATCCTTATCAAATTATTATAACTCACTATTTATCAAACATTTATTGCCTTTTTAATTTTTAGAATTACAATATTTTCCATTTGCATTCCTTATAATATTACCTTCGTCGTCCATTCCCTACTCTATTCATTTTTTCCAACCTATAGTCGCCTCGCCCATCCTTTTGGAATATGGTCACAACTACTTCTATGGTCGGAAACTATAGAGTAAATTCAAATTAAATATACCTATACATATACATACACACACATATATATAGTAGATTTTTAAAAAAATGTTTCAAAAATAACAATTACGCCTCTCATACATATACTTAGCTCATTGATCAAGTAACCTAAGCTATGATACCAGCTGTAACAACCCACCCCAAAAAGGACCTAATTTCGACCCAATAAAGTCCCATTGAACCTTAGATCCACCTCAAGGCGAGTTGTTAGGTTGATAAAATTAAAATAATACACAGCAAATAGCGCTATCTCTCTGTACTTTCAGAATTTCACAATCGAATAGATAAAATACAATATCAAAAATAAGTATCCATTTCATAAAGAAGACCATTTTAGAAACATAACATGTTAAATATTACATGTTTACATAAAGCCTCCGTAGTACAATACCTTAAAATAACATAACTGTATGAACTGGGTATAATAAAAATACTTAAAAAAACATAAATAGATATATAACTGCCATAAGTCTTCACCTCCACATTCGTCTCCTGAATCAGCATTACTCTCTCTAACCTATGTTGTAATGAGGAGTGAGCCAGAACAACAAATGTCTGGTGAAATGAAAATCTCAAGCTTTACCATAGTTGTACTTGGGCAATATTATTTAAATAAGAAATTTATCTTATGTAAAAAATCATAGCATACGTATAAAGTCAACTGTAAGCTTGAAGGCTCCTCCAGTCCAACTATAATATAGATATATAAAGTCAGCTGTAAGCCCGAAGGCTCTTCCAATACAACTATATTACATTCGTGTTAAGTCAACTGTAGGCCCGAAGGCCCTTCCAAATTAACTATGCAAAAGTTAATGTAAGCCCGAAGGCCCTTCCAATCTGATTATACAACTTTAACGTAACTAACATTTATGATGTAAGAGGAAGTATCCAAACTACTTAATACCTCTTTAATGGCAATTAGGTAGACTATGATCATTTAAGACCTATAAAATAGGTAGACCCCGTCATTTAAGACCTAATCCTAAGGTGGGTCCCAATGTAACGACTAGTGAATTTCGTTAATTAAATTTGTCATATAAATAAGATTTTTGAATTAAATCTACAAAGAAATATAATTGTTATAATCTGTAATGAAGTAAACGTTCAGAATTAACCTATGAAATATTTTATTTATTAAAATAGACCTAATTCAAAAAGGTTGAATTGAATAAATCCTATTTATTGGAACCTAAAAGTTTTGTTAAGCAAATTTACAATAAATGAGTTATTGAAAGAAATTGAAATTTGAATGAATGAAAGTAGTGAAAGGATTTTTCCTGGATGTAATTGTATATGCGAAGTAAAAGGAAAGTATTAAATTGTTTAATGTAATGAAACCTTAGAAACGATAATTGATTGTAAATTAAGGAACGTGTTAATGCAAGTTATTATTTAACGAACTTGAATGAACGTTACAATTTAATTGAAATTCAAATATTATGACTTAGCTATCAACGATATATAATAGAAACAAATACAATCAATGTTAGAAACTAATTGTAACAGTGTAATTAAAATTAACAATTTAAAATGAAATTGCAATTAATGGAAATAGCGTAAATTTACATACTTGGTTTTAGTTTAATATAAGAAACAAATGAAAATGTTGAATTTGTGATTTACCAATAAAAATATTAACTAGAAGGGGATTCAAATTTATATGATAATGGAAAGTGTAAATTTGTCGCATTTGGGTATAAATTTAAAAGATAAGTAAATAAAAGTAGGCATTTAACTTACCGATGGAATAATACGTCGATTAATTGTAAATGAATGTAAAAATAAGGTAGGAATGTTCATGGCAGTTGATTAGTGACCTATTTAGTGCAATACCAATTAAATTGCAACTATTGTAAAATTTTAATAGATGGGATTTAGTACATTTGGGAAATAAATTCAAATGTATATAAATTGATAGAATAATATGTAGTATAGTGGATTTAGTTAGAATTACATGAAAAGTTGGTTAAGATTTCTAAGTTATAATTGAATGTAAACATGAATATTTGGTAATTAATTAAAATAAGAAGAATGAATGTAAATGTTATAACTTGGTTGCAAAATTTATATACGGAAGTGGATGAAAATATGAATTTATTTAATGTACGCATTATGTATAATGAGATAAAACATAAATTATTGTAATTAAGATGATGTAGGTTGATAAGTATTCATAAAGGTTGTGTTGATGAAAACGTACTTTAATGATTGTGATATAAAAAAACGTAAGTGTGAATGGAAATTTATAGAAACATAAACATATTTTAAGGTAATAAACGAAATGATTGTGGGTTAAAAATAAAGTGTGAATAGGAAAATGATTGTTTATAGTAATTGAATGGAATTCCAATTTGTTGGAATAGAGTAAATGTATAGTGGGTAATAAATTTGATAGAGGAAAACGAACTTAAACGTTGAATTAATTAATTAATATATATATAATAAATGATGATTATAGGAGTGGAAATAATAAGCTTATAAAAGGTGATTAAGGGTGTGAGCACAAATTTTTATGAGTATACATATATATTTAATTCATTCAATTGAATTGGAAATCATTGCTATAAATCTAAAAGAAAGGTTACGTTAATATAAATTTGGGAATTGGAGAATCAATTCAAAAGTTTAACTAGGGAAGTAATACGTAACAATTTGAATATTACCTAATTAATTGGTCAATGAATTCATTATAAATTACCCGTTTATTTGGGTTAATAATTAATAGGGGAATCAAATTGAAATTTGTTGTACTTTAATGGATATTAATGAGATTAATTACTACCTTAGTTGGAATTTGATGAATTTGGAAATTAGTGTACAATAATAGGTTAAATTGAAAATAACTGAAATCAAATAGCTAAATATTATGTTAATAGAGATATAAAGGAAATCTAAGAATATTAGTGTAATAGATTTTGAATCAAATGTTGATTTCATCCGGTGTAATATTGAATTAAATAAAATGTGGAAATCAATTTGAAATCAAGAGAAATTAAGTAGCACAATAATTGGAAATAATTAGTGATAATTTAACGAGTTAAAGAATATAGTAACCGGAAGTAATATGCAATTAATGGAAAATTTATACAATCAATGTAGATAAGAAATTTTAATGATAGTAATATAAAATAACAAAAGTGTGAATGGAAATTTGTAGAAATGTCAACTTTCTCTATAAATATCCTGCTATAAACCCTAGCCTCCCTAATTCTCATTTGTCTGTACATAAATTCATTCTATTCCTCCTCTTCCTTAATGGCAGACAAAATTCTATATTTCCAGATCCAATCCCAAATCAAACCCAAAGCTGAAAATTCAAACTCCTCAGAAAAATTTAGGAATTTTTTATATTGAAGCTCTTGGTGTACGCATCTCAGATCTGCAGTTCGTTCTTGGATCTGAGTTTCTATAGCCGAAATTGGTTCGTTGTTTTTTTTTATTATTTATTTTAATTTTGATTTCAAATCATTCAAACACGCATATCTTCCTCATATGAACTCCAATTCACATGCGGTTTCTTTTGTTAGGATCGTAGTGAAATTTCTGACACTTTGACGCTAGTTTGGACGAATTTGGAGACTGTCAAATTTTTGAATTTAAATTGGATTTAAATTCAAAAGGTGAGTGTTTTAACCCACTCACAACTTCTAAGATTTCTTATGTTTGTTAAATTAAATTTTTAATGTGATTTAAAATTTATCTATGATTGTTTGGGCATATATTTAATCATCATCTCAGTTAGATAGCATTTATTTAAATTAAATTGTTATTTAATTTTATTATTGCATATAAATTGCCAGTTAGATTTATTTATTATTGCATATAAACTGCCAGTTAAACAGTTATTAATTTTTTTATTGAATATAAACTATTCGTTGATGCCTATTTTATTCTATATGCTTTATATTGATGTTTTGTTTTGTTTAAATTGGATGATGATTGTAATAAATGGTTGTTTATTGATATTTGGATGAATGGATGCTATATTTTATATTGTATAAACTGCAAGTTATTATGCATCTTCATTTCATTCAGGATTGCGGTTTGAAATGATATATAACTGTAAACTTTTATTTTAAAATTACGGATTGAAATGATAAATATCCGTACCACTTGACCATAGGATAGAAAATTATATACAGGCACCGTGGTCTATATATATAAAATATTTTAAAGTGATTTTCTATGGTTTGGAAAGAAATATTCGGTTTAATAAAATAAAATTTTGATATTATATAAATATTATTTTATATATAGTTAAATTCTAAATTTTAAGCTATGTGTAACTTGATGATGTTTTAAGTTGATTTACGAATATTTCAAGTTTGAGATTTATGTAAATGCTATTGAATTTATTTAATAAATAATTTTAAACTAAATAATAGTAAATTGAATTAAGAAATATATGAGATTATCAGATTTGGTTTGGAAGTTTTTGGAATATTTAAAGACTTGAAATATATCAAAATTGAAATGTTTATTGAAATTAAGGTATTATTGTTTTCAAAGTATTGGTTTTTGAAATTGTTATAACTTTGGAAGTAATATGGTTTGAAAATGAATTTATTTGAAGTAGAATTTATTTAAGAATTATCTGTGAATATATTGATTGGAAACCTATTGAAATTGAAAATTTAGAATATGACTTCAAAAATGTGGTTTGGGTTTAAGATGATTTAAAAGAATATTTCAAGTTTATCTAAATTAAAGAAAGATTTGTGATTGGAAATTGGGTTTTATTTAAATAAGATATTATTGAATTGTTTTGGAAATGGAAATGTGACGCAGCGGATATTACAAAAACAATGTAGATCGTTGAATGTAGCAATCAGTGGATTGGAAGATACTGAAATGCCCAAATTCGTTGATCCGAAGATACCGAATTCTAGCTATCTTTGACTTGTTGATCCGAAGATACCGGGAAAGAGATCTACGATTCTTCGACGTTGATCTTGCGCACAAGATACCGTGAATCGGCTTCAACAAACGATGATTCGAGCGCACTCGAATGACGTAAGTGGAGATAGGAGATACACTCGACTACCAATTGAATTTGAGAGCACAAAGCTAACAAAAGAGAATTTTATTCAATATTCAACAACCTTTACAAATGATTCACACGGCCTATTTATAGTCGTTTTACAACTCACGCAAAGAAAACACAAAATTACAACAACTCCTAAGTCGGCACCGACCTAACAATCTCCGACTTACGACCTTAAAGTTGCGACCTACGACTTAACAGTACTACAAGGTACACGACTCCACTTAGGTCGGTAACGACCTAGCTACATTATCCCATCGACTTACAAACAGGTTACACGACTCAACCAGTAGCGCCTCCAAAGCAGACGACCTAAAACATGCGAGTTACGACATAAGAACCAGACGACTTATCTTTCTACGGTTCAGATTAAAGCGGCATAGACATCTAAGGCCTCAGTCTTCAGCGACTTAACTTAGGTCGGTAACGACCTAAAAACAAACAAGTAACGACTTAAGAAATCAACAGCTGAGATTAAGTCGGCAAATAAGATCTACGGCAACAAGTCTTCAGCGACTTAAAACATGCGCATCTCAGATCAGCGACTCAAAGAAATCAAAGGTAGAGATTAACTCGGTAGAAGAATCAATGGCATCCAGAGCTTTGCGACTTAAAGATAACATAACTCCGCGACTTAAGCCTGTACGACTTAAAACCTCGCGACCTAAGAACCCTGGCATCTGAACCATCTTTATGCGACCTAAGTTCTTGCGACCTAACTTAGGTCGAGACATTTTCCTGCGACTTAGTATAGGTCGTTTCATTTTAACCCGGAGCACTTTTAACTCGATCGGTAAGTCGTACTAGCGACCTATCTTCCAATTCGTTAGGTCGTACACGACCTAAAAACGTGTTAGGTCGTCTGAGCGCTTTTCCACTAGGTCGTTGATCTTCACTAAGTCGTTGGAGCGACTTATAGGCTTTGTTAGGTCGGTCGCGACCTATGACTTCAACCTTCCACCTTTCTTCACGAAATATTGACTCCTTAGCTTTAGGTCGGATTCGACCCATCAACATGTTACGACCTACGAGTTTGCTAGGTCGGTCACGACCTAGTACTTGGCCTGCATCATCCTCCCCTGGTTGAGAGAAATTCGTCCTCGAATTTGTAAATTCTTCCACAGCAGCTCGTTCATCCCCATGATATGGTACGATATGTTTAACATTGAACACATCAGAAGTGTACACATCTTCTGGCAGCCTCAACCTATATGCATTTTCATTAATTCGTTTTATCACTTCCACCGGGCCAATTTTCCTGGCTTGCAACTTGTTATAAGCGCCTACTGGAAAACGATCTTTTGTTAACACTGCATAAACCAAATCACCTTCATGAAATTCAACACTCCTTCGTTTCAAATCTGCGGAACGTTTATACTTCTCATTTGCTTTCTCCAATCGTTCCTGAACGATTTTATGACATTCCGTCAACCCTTCAACAAAATCAGCAGCTTTCTTAATTGTCCCCTTAGAGTGTGGTATTACTGTTAAATCCAACGGCCCTTTTGGTAAGCTCGAATAAACAATCTGGAATGGATTGAATCCAGTACTTCGATTCACAGCATGATTATGGGCAAACTCTGCTTGGCATAACTTCACATCCCAACTCTTCAGATTATCTTGAACAAGACACCTCAACAAGTTTCCCAACGATCTGTTTACAACCTTGGTTTGTCCATCCGTTTGCGGGTGATAAGCACTACTAAACTTCAGCTTCGTTCCCACCATTTTTCACAAACTCAACCAAAAGTGACTCAGAAACCGAGTATCTCTATCCGACACAATAGATTCTGGCAATCCATGAAGTCGATAGATCTCCTTGAAAAACAATTGAGCAACATGAACAGCATCCGCCGTCTTCTTACAAGCAATAAAATGTGCCATTTTCGAAAATCGGTCAACCACCACATAAATGGAATCATTACCACGTTGTGTTCTCGGCAACCCCAACACAAAGTCCATACTCACATCAACCCATGGTTTAATTGGTGCAGGTAATGGCATGTATAAACCAGCATTAGTCGCAGTTCCTTTCGAAACCTGACAGATATGACATCGCTCCACAAATCTTCCCACTTCTTTCCTCATTGATGGCCAAAAGTAGGATTGTGAAATCAACTGTAAGGTACGGTCTCTCCCAACATGTCCCTCTTCGTGTAACTCCTTGATAATCTTCATTCTCAGACTACCCTTCGGTATGCATAATCGACTTCCTTTAAAAAGAAAACCATCTACCATCACGAACTCATCCGTCTCTCCATCCTTGACTTTATCAACAAACTTTGCAAAGTAAGGGTCATCGGTAAATAATTCTGGCAATATTTCAAACCCCGTCGCTTCAACCTTCAATGTAGTTAACAAGTGATTTCTTCTACTCAACGCATCCGCAACACGATTCGTCACTCCCGACTTGTGTTTCACAACAAATGTAAATTGTTGCAGATATGCAATCCACGATGCATGTCTCGCTGAAATCTTGTCTTGCCCTTGCAAATGCTTCAATGCTTCATGATCAGTATACAGAACAAACTCCTTCTGAAATAGATAGTGTCTCCAGTGTTTAATAGATTTTACAACTGCATAGAATTCCACATCATACGTACTGTACCTCATCTTTGCTCCTGACAACTTCTCACTGAAATATGCAATTGGACGTCCCTTCTGACTCCACACTCCTCCAATTCCAACCTTGGATGCATCAGTATGTAGTTCAAACACTAACTGAAAATCAGGTAGCACTAGAATTGGTGCAGAGGTCAAAAGATCTTTGATCCGTTCAAAAGCAACCCCGGCTTCCTCCGTCCATGCAAACTGTTTACCTTTCATGCAATCTGTAACAGGCGCCATCACACTACTAATGTGTGGAATAAACCTTCGATAAAATGAAGCCAACCCATGAAAACTACGAACTTCCGTTATCGTCTTGGGCTGCGGCCAATGTCTGATCGCCTCAACTTTACTCTGGTCCACCTGTATACCTTCCTTCGAAACAACATACCCCAGAAATAAAACACTATGCATCATGAACACGCATTTCTTCGTTGCAGCATAGAATTATTCTTGTCGCAATACCATCAGCACTTCTCTAAGATGATTCAAATGTTCCTCTGAACTCTCACTGTAAATCAGAATATCATCAAAATACACCACCACAAATTTCCCAATGAACGGTCGAAAAATCTGATTCATCACCCTCATAAAAGTACTCGGTGCATTGGATAAACCAAATGGCATGACCAACCATTCGTATAGACCCTCCCTGGTTTTAAAAGCAGTTTTCCACTCATCGCCTGGTCTGATACGAATTTGATGATATCCGCTCTTCAAATCAATCTTCGAAAAGATAGTAGCTCCGCTTATTTGATCTAGTAAGTCATCCAACCTCGGCATTGGAAATCTATATCTCACCGTAATCTTATTCAATGCTCGACTATCAGTGCACATCCTCCACGTTCCATCCTTTTTGGGTACCAATAAAGCTGGTACAGCATAAGGACTTAAACTCTCCTGCACACGCCCCTGTTCAAGCAATTCTTCCACTTGCCTCCGCAACTCTTCATGTTCCTTCGGACTCATTCGATAGTGTGGTCTGTGCGGCAACACAGCACCTGGAACAAGATCTATCTGATGTTGTATATCTCTCAACAGTGGCAACTCCGTTGGTAACTCCTCTGGAAATACATCGTCAAATTCTTTCAAAACTGGTTTAACTTCCTCTGGAATTTCAACCACTTCCTGACTCTCCCGTCCGATCAACAAAAACACTTCAGGTTCCTCCTCTACTTCCTTCACAAACTCCTTCAAAGATAACAAAGTTTTGAGCTCTTCAATCTCCTCCAACTTGTTTTCCTCCTGTTGTCGCTTCTTTGGAACTAGAGTAATCTTTGTGCCTTCAAACATGAAACTGTAACTGTTGGTACGCCCATCATGTTGCACCGCCCTATCATACTGCCACGGTCTCCCCAGCAACAAATGACAAACGTCCATGTCCACAACATCGCACCAGATTTCGTCTTTATATTTCTTCCCAATGGAAAACTTCACACGAGCCCTTCGTCCAACCTTCACCTCCCCGCCTTTCCTTAACCAAGCTAGCTTGTATGGTTTCGGATGTTTCTCAGTCTTCAATGCCAACTTCCTCACAGCCTCTGAAGAAATTATATTATCACAGCTTCCAGCATCAATAACAAATTTACAAACTTTCCCCAGAATGGTACATGTTGACTGAAAAATATTGCTCCTCAACCAACTACAATCCTCCTCTTGCTTTGGTGTTAAACAGGACCTCTTCATCATTAGATTGTAACCTTCGTCTCCCGTCACTTCTTCTTCCTCCTCATCAGGTGGTGAATTGGAACATTCAGCTTCTTCATCCTCATCCTCAACTTCTGCAATCATGGTTCTCTTCCTTGGCTTTGGACACTCACTGCTTTTATGACCCAATTCCTGACAATTGTAACATTTGAAACCGTTGTTAACCTTTGTCTTCTCAGCCTCCTTCACTACTGGTCTACTGATAGGTTTGGTAACATTAGAACTCCCACCAACACCCTTCACTTGATTGTTAGAATTAGTAAACACACCACTTCCTCGTCGTCCCTGTTTCTCCCAAGCCAACGCTTTCTGATGTGCCTCTGCTACAGATCTTGGATCGAACATATTAACCATATCCTGAATCTGCATTCGCAATCCTCCAACAAATCTGGCTGTTAACTGTTCTTCTGTTTCCATAATATCATTCCTTGCAATTAGTTGATAAAATTCGTCAGCATAGTCATTCACAGATTTCGTCCCTTGTCTCAAGTTTTGCAAACGTTGATAGATCAAAGATTGATAATTGTAAGGTAAGAACGTTGCTTTCATCAATTTCTTCATCTTCTCCCAAGATTCAACTTTTAACTTTCCCATCCGATCACGTGTAAGCTTGGTTTGCTGCCACCATGCCAAAGCTCTACCCCTCAGCCTCGTAGCAACCAACTTCACTCTACGATGTTCTGGAACTTCTTTGAAGTCAAAAATCTCCTCGACATTAGCTACCCAATCTAGAAACTCCTCTGCTTGCATACCACCTTTGAATTCAGGAATTTCAGTCTTCATCCCCGACTCCCACTTGTGATCATACTCAGAGTAATTTCTTCCTTGTCCTCGTCCTTGTCCTCGAACACTACCACCATCATACTCCTCTTCAAAATCAGATGTATATCATTGTCTATCTCGTCCACCCACATCTCTACTACCTTCTCGTCTACCACCATCATCCCTTCTATCTACATTCCTCCGTTCACGACCATTCACGTTCCTCCCACGCCCTTGATCATTTTCAACACTTCGGTCTCGATTGGAATGTGGCGAGACTCTACTACCCCCATGGTTAGATTCAGGTGAAACCCTTCTCCGATTTTGATTCATTTCTGTCATAAGCTTCTCTAACCGGCCAATTCCTTCGTTAAGCTTTTCACTAAAGTTCTCATTGATTCTTTGCTCCATCTCATCAGCTTCTTCTCTTCGATACAAAGCTTCTACGTTTTGGTGACGATTAGCTCTCCTTGGCGGCATACTTGAAAACTTCACAAACTCTTCAACACTTCAAATTTCAAACACTTTTCGGACTTTGATCCAAAATTAAATGGATCGAAAACTTCCACTTTGTAGCAAATCGCGATGAACACGATGGACAAAGTTTCGGCCTCCAATTCAAATCCGATCAAACAACTTCGAACAATGATGAACACTCCTCTTACTCTCGGCCGTGATAAACACAAAATCAAACCTTCCCTTCAAGCTCGGCAAATCACTTCAACTTCTAAATGAATAGGCTCCAAGTCTCGATCTAGCTATGATTGGCTAGAACAAGCTTTGATACCAAATGACGCAGCGGATATAACAAAAACAATGTAGATCGTTGAATGTAGCAATCGGTGGATTGGAAGATACTGAAATGCCCAAATTCGTTGATCCGAAGATACCGAATTCTAGCTATCTCTGACTCGTTGATCCGAAGATACCGGGAAAGAGATCTACGATTCTTCGACGTTGATCTTGCGCACAAGATACCGTGAATCAGCTTCAACAAACGATGATTCGAGCGCACTCGAATGACGTAAGTGGAGATAGGAGATACACTCGACTACCAATTGAATTTGAGAGCACAATGCTAACAAAAGAGAATTTTATTCAATATTCAACAACCTTTACAAATGATTCACACGGCCTATTTATAGGCGTTTTACAACTCACGCAAAGAAAACACAAAATTACAACAACTCCTAAGTCGGCACCGACCTAACAATCTCCGACTTACGACCTTAAAGTTGCGACCTACGACTTAACAGTACTACAAGGTACACGACTCCACTTAGGTCGGTAACGACCTAGCTACATTATCCCATCGACTTACAAACAGGTTACACGACTCAACCAGTAGCGCCTCCAAAGTAGACGACCTAAAACATGCGAGTTACGACATAAGAACCAGACGACTTATCTTTCTACGGTTCAGATTAAAGCGGCATAGACATCTAAGGCCTCAGTCTTCAGCGACTTAACTTAGGTCGGTAACGACCTAAAAACAAACAAGTAACGACTTAAGAAATCAACAGCTGAGATTAAGTCGGCAAACAAGATCTACGGCAACAAGTCTTCAGCGACTTAAAACATGCGCATCTCAGATCAGCGACTCAAAGAAATCAAAGGTAGAGATTAACTCGGCAGAAGAATCAATGGCATCCAGAGCTTTGCGACTTAAAGATAACATAACTCCGCGACTTAAGCCTGTACGACTTAAAACCTCGCGACCTAAGAACCCTGGCATCTGAACCATCTTTAAGCGACCTAAGTTCTTGCGACCTAACTTAGGTCGAGACATTTTCCTGCGACTTAGTATAGGTCGTTTCATTTTAACCCGGAGCACTTTTAACTCGGTAAGTCGTACTAGCGACCTATCTTCCAATTCGTTAGGTCGTACACGACCTAAAAACGTGTTAGGTCGTCTGAGCGCTTTTCCACTAGGTCGTTGATCTTCACTAAGTCGTTGGAGCGACTTATAGGCTTCGTTAGGTCGATCGCGACCTATGACTTCAACCTTCCACCTTTCTTCACGAAATATTGACTCCTTAGCTTTAGGTCGGATTCGACCCATCAACATGTTACGACCTACGAGTTTGCTAGGTCGGTCACGACCTAGTACTTGGCCTGCATCAAAATGATATATTATTGAATTGGGTTTCGAAATGGAAATAATACATTGATAATTTGGATTTGAAATAGCAATAATATTTTGGTTTTAAAGTATATACTATTATGAAGTAAAGGATATGGTTTGAAATGCCAATAATATTTTGGGTTTTGAAGTATATACTATTTTGAAATAAAGAATATGTTTTGAAAGGGAAATGATTGTGTTTTTAAAAGTATATATATATTTTTAAATGACCACGATGTTATAATAACGTTTGGTTGTTAAAGAGACCGGGATCGGATATGGACATACTCTCTGTCGATACCGAAAACCACTTTGACAACTGTGTACGCGGTGGAGTTTCCAGAATGAAGTAGGATGGTGGCGACGATCCCAAGGTATAAAGGTGGACCCAACTCCCATGAGTTGGCATAAGGTGGCTAAAACAGGAGCGATTGACGGACCAGTGAGGTAGCACCTCTTATCTGACTCACTTCTTCCATACCATTCTATTACTTTGTGATTTTGGTGCGCACCCTTGATTTGGGAGTGTTGTTCGAGGTGGGCGGTAGTGGCTGCTATGCGTCACCACCAGTCCAGATGCGTAATTGGTATATCTACCCTGGCATTGCCTTGTGTGCCGTGTCACCTACCATATCGAGCTTTACTACGAGTTTCTATTTGTGTCGTACCTATGGAGTATCTTCTCATAGCCTTTCGAGGTATGCAGGTACTGTGTAGACTATTGGCATTTTACGTGTTAAGGTGGAAAATGTAAAGCCTTAACGCTATTTAAAAGTATGTTTATTTTATGATTAGACATTATTATAATAGCGAATATTACTACATAGTAGATAGTTTAACGGATCCTTAAGAGATGTGAATTCCGAACATTTCTTAAGTTACTGCACTCACGTTAGACACTGGATAGGAGATGTCAAACCCCGTAAACACCTCTGACGCCATTTACACTCATATTTATTTCATTGATTTAACTTACATAGGATCTTTTAGTTCTGACTCGAGTGTTTGTCTTTTCAATTCGCTCGGGTCAGCCTGAGCATTTCAGGATTTGAAGGCCCTATGTCTGGAGGACGAAGACGAAGATTTTATTACTACTATTTATTATATTCCACTACACCATTGTATTCCGCTGCATAATTATCATTCTCTGGTATGTGTAACTCTGATATGTATTGTATAAGTATAATCAAATGTTTTGTAAAACAGCTTCATGAACTGTTATTTGATTATTATATTTTATCATTCCGTTGCAAGATTCTATTTTGTTCCTTTTATTTCTCCACTTTTTTCTTATTTACCCCATAACAATCCACCCTTCTGTATGGTTTAAGTTTGCATGTGTGTCTACTTAAGCATACAAAAAGGTGGGATGTTACACCCAACATGGTTCTTTCTTATTGACATCGTAAGAAATCCTATTAGGCCACTTAATACTTCACCTAATAAAGAGGCATACCCTACCATAGCCACTTAATACGTCAAACTCGAAGTGGACCCCTCCGAAGGATTTCACCTACCGCATCCACAACACAATTTTTGACCCATAACCTACTCGTAACGTCTCATGTTAGTCTGACTATTTATAGGTACTGGTAGCTAGATTAACTAGATTGGTTTATCCTACATAATTGGGACTTATATCACGTCCACTACGGTTATTTATTATAGGTGATGCCTCACATTAGTCCGTAAAGCCACATCACTAGTAGTAAGTTTTAACCAGGCAGACTTCCATGTAGCTTTGGACTAACCTTGCATCCCTATAACTTAGTCATAACATATATGTACATCTACTCTCTACATATATTATCTTGCAATTGAGGCCATATAAGGTATCCCCTTATTGCGCCGCTAATTAGGGACTAATTCCTTAATTTACTCTAATTTCCTTCCTACAAATTAATATAACTTAACTATTCTGATAATACTAATTATCACATTCAATACGCTATAATCAACATGTTATATATACATATATTTACGCACAGAATTTAGGATCTAATAATTACGTTACAACAATTCGATAATAATACGCTTATAAGGTTTTTTGAAATATCAATCTTATACAAATCCACAATTCCAATAAGAACTACTACCAACATAGCCAAATAAAATAGATTTGTAAAAACATGGAATATCTACAACTTGTTCCATATTAATAAATTAGAATCCCTTCTCTGTTTTAAAGAACAAATCTTTACAAATTAGATTGCCTATGTTCAATCCAACCTTTATATACATCATTTTGAAGTGAGAAAGGGGCTCCTTATTTATTTAAGTGATAGAAATATGTGGTGCAAACTACAAACAATTCAATTCATATTTTACACACTATTTCCAATTTATTTTCTTTTTAAACCCTTTAATACTCCAATTTAAAATAAGGGAAATAGGTTGAATGGACCATATATTATCTAATTCTAAACAATTGATTATATTTTAATATATTAATACCAAAAACAATTATAATTCCAATATATACAAAGATTGATATTTACTTAGAGAAATTCTTGGGGTTTTAGATGTTATGTTTTCATTACCAAAATTTCCCTAGCCATATATCAAATCCAAAAAAATACTATTCACTTAAAAAAATGTGAAAAACTTGATATTTCCACTCACAAAGAAATGTTTGTTTCTTAACTGGATTTGATTCCACTATGCCTAATTCCCTTTGAGATCTCCCTCTTTTGGAATATACAACAAAGTGAATTGTTTATAGAAATTAGATTTAGAATCAGAAACTAGTGAAATAGAATCAAGAATCTAAAGAATTAACATCTAAACCTTTTTACCTAAAAATCATAATCGATTCTAGAATCTAAGTAAGAAGAAGAGATCTGATTTACTCTACTCCTAATTCTTTATCAGGTCTTCTCTTCCTGAATATTAGATTTTATATATAGATTAGATTTTAGAAGTTAGAAGATATGGAGAAGAAGGATTGAGAAATTAATTTAAATTAGATTAGAAATTAGAATTACTTACCGAAAAGTTTACTGTTTTTGAAACCCTAAGGGGAAAGAAGTTGACAAAGCTTCGCTAGCATTCCCAAAATTTTTATAAAGAAAAGTAGAGTTTAGGGCTCTGTTTATAGAGGTGAGAAAGAACCAGAACCATCAGATTAAAAATAGATGAATCCGGATCTTTAAATTAAACAAAACCCTAGCCGCCGCCTTTAGAATAGCCAATTTTTACCTCAAGCAGTCGACCCCCTAACACCAACTGTTCGGCCTCTAGCAGTCGACCCCTTGGCTAGAGCGGCCGACCTCTTAAGCCATAAATGCCTAGTTTATTTTATTTCCATTTTATTTTATTTATTACTCAGTTTACCTTATATGTTACCATTTGTTCTGACGTTAACTTAAATGTTAAGTACCCCTTAACGTTAATTATTAATTTTCAAAATTTAAACTTTTCAAAATTCAAATATTTAAATTTAAACTCGTTTGAATTATTTTAAATTCAAAAATTTCAAACGTTCATAACTCTTTCATTTTAACTTCGGCTTCAGCATACTATATATGGAAATTGATCAGAAAATTGCCACGGACGCAATGGTGCAACTTCCATGACCAAATTATGATATTTAAATTTTTTCCATTTACAACCTTATTTTATTACTTAATTTCTTATTTTATTTTATGAGGTGTTACAAGAGGATCTTGATTTTGCATTTCCATTATTAACTTTTGCTTGGTGAGTGTTTGCTTCATTACCACCAACTACTACTCTTGCGGATTGCCCAAAGGCAGATCATTCTTTTCTAGGTGCCATGATTTCTAAAGGCAAATCCTTAAATTCTTCAAGTAAAACTTCTGGATCTTTCCTATATTAAGTAGAGAGTGAGATCTTGACCTGAATTCTGTATTCTCAATGAAAGCACCAAAATGCTGATGCCAAAAATGGATCAACACCCAAGAATGAGTCGTAGGGAACCTATGAGACCTAGATCTAGTAGATAATAATAGAAATCAAAGAAAAATAACAGGGAGACATAAGATTTTTATAGTGGTTCGACAATCTCTAGCCTACGTCCACTTTATAGCTTTATTTATTATGGATCCGAGAGAGTTTGCTTGAGATTACAAAGAATTAGAGTCACAAGTACAAGAAGTTGACAAGTTTTTAGGCCTAGAACTGCCAAAAGTAGTAGCCTTAGTGACTGTTGTGAGGGAGGAAGATGGTGAAGAGTAGTGAAATCCCAGATCAAGAGTGTAGAGAAAATATTAGGAAGAAGATCCTATTTTGGTTGCATTATGGTTTGTATTTATAAGAAAACAGAGTAACTAGGTTAGGAGCCTACTTGCACTGAGGTCTAGGAGATAGCCTAATGTCACATAAGAGAGATCAGAGCCCTACGACCCAAAACCATAACTCAGTACCGACCTAAGTTAACTCAGTCTTGACTATAAATCTTGGTGTAAGTTGAATCATTTTAATTGCTATGCTCTTCTATATTCTATCCAATGTGTTTCAAACACTTTTCTATCGACTTTTCGTTGATTCTGGTGATCTTTCCAGTATCACTTAAGTTATTCTGCTTTCTTGATTTTCTTCTCATTAATCTTGGAATTGTTTATCCAATCTCTGGAAAACCACTTGATCACAAGTAGTTGAGTAGTATAGGAGATGTATGGAGTTTGGGAAGTGAAATAGGGTGGAAAGATATGTCAGTGCCGACCTATATAACTACCGAGTTATACCCTTGGTTCCAATTTCTTTGAGATTTGTTGAGTTGCTTCATACCATCATTTTAGATAGTTCTAATCACATTGGTGTGAATCATGAAGGTGAAAACCTTGTCGAAGAAAACTGTGAGCTTCGGGTTAGGGTTGACCTGACTTGGTTTCTGACCTGAGTAGTTTGTGCATTTACTTTAGGCCTTACTTGGAGTCGTCCAAAGGTTGGAGTGCTTCGAGTCTTACCTGGAAGTTTTGTGTGTCCAACCCAAGTTTTGTTCAGTTATGATTGCTTGGAATTAGACCTGAGAGTTCTGTTAATTTGACCTGAGTTCTTTTTAGTAATGATTGCTTGGAGTTAGACTTGAGAGTTTTGTGGTTCCGACCCAAGAAAAACATAACTCGGTACCGAGTTGAGACTTACAACTCAGTATCGAGTTGACTTTGGTCTGACCCTAGTTTGAACTGGCTTTGACTCATGTCTGACTCCAAGTCATATTTTCATGCCTTGCTATTTCTCGACTATGGTTTTCCTTCATTTTCCTAGGTTCAGCTCAGGTACGACTCGGACCTGACCCCAAGCGCCAAGTTGAAAAACCCATGTCAACCTTTTCGGCTCATCTTTTGATACTTCCTTTTCCTTGCCTTTTTATGATGTTTCCAAAGTCCTTGAATCATTTTGTCTTCATTTTGACATTCTTACTTCTGGTTGAAATCGACTTGGTCAAAAACCTAGTTAACAACCATTGATATAACACGACATATCTTAATCAATATAAATCATTCAACGATGGTTAATTATTAAATAATTTTAAAACTCATACACTTAATTTAATAAACCATACCAATGTGCTTTTGCAAACAGCCCCCAAACTTAGCAAGCCCAGTTCCAATGGAATTCCACCATAAGTCCAACAAACCTGCATGAATCGGAGTTTGTATGCACACGATATAGAGGTTTGAAGATATACAACTTTATTTAATGAAATGAAATAATAATAAAAATATACGCCACTGTATACTGTATTGTGTACCTCTTTCCACACTTCTTCATCGCAATCAAACCGATATGCCACGCCTATCTTCACTGCCGCACCACCTAAACGGCCACCTGGGCAAGATCCAAGACCATCATCCCTTACGAAGCACTGTCGTCTAGCTCTCCCACTAACCGCCACCGTTAGCCCTTGCCATGAATGTGAATTTGGTTGGTACTTGGCCAATTCCGTCGAATTTGGGCCGAACCGAAATGATCAACCACCGTGGATACACTCCAATTGTCATCATCTACCCAACGGTGCCTGTAACAACCCACATATTTTATGATTTTATATTTAAATGCTTTATTTAAATATAGCGTCGATAGTCGGATTTAGGTCCGAAATGTCACTTTTTGCAAACGGTCGAATTAGGACTCGGGACCATTACCATTGAGTCCAAAATGGCGTTTGCGATCTTTTTGAGTATAAGCATCGATATGTTTGGAGTAAGTTGAATTTTGCTATACCCTAAATCAGCCCCCTCTCCTCTCCATTCACTCAATTCATTTCCTAAAACTCAAGCTCAACTGAAAATGGGGGAAGAGAATGGGAAATAGAAATTCCAAGCCCTAGTTTCCTCTTGCAAACTCAAATTCTTGCTCCAAAATCAAAGAGAAGCTTAGGTAAGCCTTCTTTTCACCCTCTCCATCTCTCTCTCTCCAATTTCAGAAATTTCCTATTACCTAATTTAGGAAATACTTGTTTTGATCTTAGATTGGAGCTAGTAGAGTAGAAGTGAAGAGTGGTTGATCTTTTCTTTGCATTTTAGCTTCTCATCTTTGTTTTTGAGTTAAAAGGTGAGTTTTGAACTCACATCTACTTCTCTAGATATCATTGATGTTAGGTATGAATTCCTAACACTTATTCATGTTCGTTTGCTTTTGATTTGAATTGATTTGGTGAACATTTCAATTTTTGGCGTTTTGAAGTCAAAAACTCTAAAAATCATAGCTTTGATGTTTGATCATGCTTTTGGTGATGTATTGAAGAGCCAATAGGGATGGTTGTCGATTGGCATAAACCCCTAGCGCCCATTGCTCGTCCGATCGCAAATTGTGAGAGTTTGCTCTTCATTTTGATAGGCTAAAAAACAGTTCCAGTGCCAGTCAGTCGACTAGTCTCTGCAGTCAGTCGACTGACTGTAGAAATCGAAAGTTTCTAGGACTGGCTGCAGAAACCAAAAGTTTCTGTTTTCTGCAGTCATTCGACTGGCCTCTGTAGTCAGTTGACTGACTGCAGGAACCGAAAGTTTCAGGTTTCTGGATCAGTCGACTAGCCTCTGTAGTCAATCGACTGACCTGCTTGTATCAGCCTAATTTGCCTATTTTTCTTGGTTTCCAATTTTAATCAATTCATGTCGATTCCAATTAGTTGTTATTGCATATTTGACTTTGATGATTCCTTTTTGATTTCGTACACGGGTTTTTATAAAATGATCTTTTCAAATTGTATTAAAAGCTCGTTTCTCCAATTTATAATTTCTATTTAAAACACTCACACAATTTTGCACTTCGAGCGAAGAGGGAGGAGAATTAAATGATTAAATAAAACGCATGTTATGAACATGTGGGTTTATCTTTTCAGTTAATTCCTAATCTATTCGTTTGACCGTTTTGACCTTTGAGTCTGGTTTACCGATGAGATGAGGTGAACTTTGTACTGCTTTGAGTGTGAAATTGACTAACGGCTAGTAAACCGTTTAGTGCGAACGTGTGGTATGGGACTCACGTTAACATTTTTCGGGTTCCTTTCTGAGAGTTGTGACACATTCCGCCAGTTAGTGGTGTCCAGTACTGTGTCTCCGGACCTTCGCCACTACGGTTTGTTGCCTTCGGTCGTATGGATCCTTGTTATACAGTACTGAGCTCGAGCATCTTTTGTTTCTTTGACAATTATATTTCCCTAGTGTATCGCCCTTCGGTGTAGGTTCTTTGAACCACACGATATATAGCGATTACCTTGTGGAAACTTGTGTTACCTTTATTGGTATTTTGTCATTTGCCTTTTTGGCTTGTTTTGGGATACGTATGTCCTTTGTTTATTTGAGTTGCCTATGGTATGAGGCTTTTTTTGATTCATCTTTTGTTAGATGATCTGGTTATCTCTTTTGGAGATATTTGTGGTACTTTATGACCATGTATGTTCATTATCATTTAGTTTACCTAACTGATTTGTTTAGCTAGACTGACCCGTGTATTTTATACTTGGGTCAGACCGAGATGTTTCAGGTTAGGTACATTGGACTTAGCCTATTTTGCTTCCGCATGGACTATTCCGCTAGCTCCTTTTTGTTATAGCTTTTTGTGTAATCATTTTTGGCTGTAACTCTGATATGTATTCATTTGACTCGCCTGTATATTGTGGTTTGCTTTACCACATGACATGTATCATTTTGTAAACTCTGTAATGTATCTGTATATGTGTAAATGTATGTGATGATCTATTGTTCTGTGATGTGTATTACATTTGAGTTGTTATATTTTATTCTGGTAGATCCTTCAGCCACCTATGGCTTTGTATTAAGTATTTATTGGTGATGTCGATCCACTTGAGAAGAAGTGGCAATTGTCGGTGTATTCAATAGATAATTAAGACAAGGTAATAGATGATCGCTCCTATCCAGCTCTATTCTCCGTGTTAGCAGACGGTGTTACTTAGTAATTGAGTGTTACTCATTAGAGATAGAGTCAGCAGTACTCTAGAATGAGTTGAGTGTAATAATAGATATGAGCGCGTATTTGTTAGTGAATACAAAATTTGTTTTGTATTGTGTTGACTTATCGGTTGATTGTTTATAGATTCTGGCCGGTGCAATCTGGCCAACTGTAATTGATAGAGGTTTCTAAACTCTTAAACAAGATAAACTGACACAGTATTGTTTTAAATAGGGTAAATGAAATAATTTTGCCCAAAACTATTTTTGTATAGAAAAGAAATGATTTTCTATGAATTATTATAGTATATGGATGCTTGATTGTTAGGAAGTGATAACATTGAAATATTATCACTGTTATATGAAAAATCGTGATCGTTACATGTGCTACAAATGTAACGTTTTGATTTTTCGTCGCTCGAAAGTTGACATTAATACGTCCACTGTATCAAATGTCGTGCAATCGAATGCCGTAAAACCGAACCATTAGGGTTAAAAGAAGAGTTAGAAGAAGACAGAAGAAGAAAAAGAACAGAAAAACAGAAACAGAAACAACAACAGAATCTCACATTCGCAGCGGAATAATATACAATAGATAATCACTAGTCTTTTAAAACAAAGAACTATATCAGTTTATACATACATCAATCAGAGTCAATATACAACTCGATACAACAATGGACAGTTATATAAACCTGTCCTCATACAGAATACACAGCTGAAATAAATAACAAGTACGGAAGTACGTCTCGCCATTCAGCTTATTCCCAAAGCTCCAGAATATCCAGAATATCCTAATAAAAATAACTCTAGGCTGCCCGTGTGGAAAATTATGGGCACCCAGAATTTAGAAGGGAACAATAAACTCCGAGTCAGTCATGGTGACTGTTGTGAGATCGTAAAACAGTTATTTTCACAAAGAGACAAAATTTATTCGCAATGCTTTTGGAAAATGAAACTACCATAAGACCTCCCACCACACACACAATGCAAACGCAGAATTGGAGGAGATTTCTTCTTATGATAGTCAAAGATGCTTACTACGCCAATCATTGGATTATTATTATTAATGTCTAGTGTAGAAAACATTTCGAAAGTATAATATTAATCTTAGCCAGCATACGACCAGTATCGTATGCCTACTATAGCTACCATCTAAACAGTGGTGACCACCATAAGTAAATGGCAGGTTCTACAACTAAAATCGTACAATTTCCTATTGGGAAATGGATTTCCAACAAATGGTCAGGCTAAGGAACTTCCTTTCTTACTGCTGAATGGGATCGCCTCTGGCTGGACGTCCCGAGAGACAAACTGCTCTTTGCCAAACAAGGCCGGGTTACCCCTGTAACTAGGTAACTCACGAATATGTCATCCCCCGGTCCTTTGGGACCTTTATCCGAGCGCTCGGTAACCAACATCACACATAATAAATAAAGTGTGTCCACATGAGTAAGTATCTGGGCTCCATACCATGATACCACCCCTTTCCAGAAGGAAATGACATACCCTAAAGGGCACGACCCTCATAACCTTGCCGCAACATTCCTGTTTCGACCATTTCCGGTTTGTTGAGGCCTTGACGAAGTCTCGTCCACAAAGAACCGCTAATGTGGGTCTCGGAGTGGGGCGTTACAGCTTGGTATCAGAGCGAGATTCAGAACAAAATATGATAAACATAGAACAGAGACACATATTATGGTACATCAAAGGGTAGTACGAATGTTACGAATCTTTGAATCATCGTGCCTTTATTCTTTCCGTGCCTTTGGGTTTGATAGAATTTCTGGGAATACGTCTAGGAATGAATTTTTCCGTAGTATTCCATATTTGAATTAATGATATCTACCTTGTGAATAATCTTTATCTTATCTTATCTTTCAGCTAATGGCCAGAAGAGGCAGAGGACGACGCTCGGATGCTGGGCAATCCAGCAGCTCGCATCCGGACGGTGTTTATATGTCTGCCGATCAGTTTTTAGAGTTATTTAGGAGTACTCAGCCTCCAGCTCCTATTCGTGCGTCTCCCCCACGTAAGTCTGCCTTTGCACGCCTGTGCAGTGATTTTTCTCATCTTGGAGGAAAGCCATTCAAAGGCTCCGAGTATGTTCTTGAGGTCCAAGCTTGGATTCGCACATGCGAACGTATCTTCTCTCGCATGGATCTTTCTGACCATGATCGAGTTCTTGTAACTTCTAGCTTATTGCAAGAGCGTGCCCTTGATTGGTACGTGCTTCTTGTAGCCGAACTTGATGAGTCTATTCTTTCTTGGACTCAGTTTCGGGAACGATTCGAACTCAAATTCGTTCCTGAATCTGAGAAAGTTTTATTGGGCCGTCGCTTCCTTGAGTTGAAGCAAGGGAAGTCCTCCGTTTCTGAATATGTTGCATCATTCGAGGCCTTATCTAAGTATGGTCTTGAATTCATTAGCACCTCTTATAAGAAGAATCTGAAGTTTGTCTCTGGTCTTAAGAAATATCTTAAGAAGTCTTTAATGCTTCAGCTTAAGCTTTCTTTTGAGGAGTTGGTTGACTCGGCACTTCATCTCGAGGCCATCGAGAAGGAGTGTGATAGTGGTGATGATGTTGAGGTCTGCAAGAACCCCAATAAGAAGAAGTTTCCATTTCATAAGCAGGGATTTTTCCCTTCCAAGAAGAAGAAGCTTATTGAATCTGGTTCTAACTCTCAATCTGCTGGAACACCTTCCATTCGGAAGTGTTTCAATTGTGGTTCTCCTGATCATATGATTCGAGCTTGTCCTAAGCCTCTCTTCTGCCATTATTGCAAGAAGGAAGATCACCATGTTTCCACCTGCCCTACTGCTCCTGCTAGTGCCAAGTCTAGCAAGCTTTATGTTGCTAAGGCTTCCGGAGGTTCTTCTCAGCCCAGAGGTATATCTCCATCTATTTTGGAAGGTTCTATTTTATTTCATGACCGTAGTATTCGAGTTCTTTTCGATACGGGTGCTTCGCATTCTTTCATACAGAAAAAGCTCGTCGATGATTTTTCTTTGGATGTTTCTTGTATGGTTACTTCGTTGAGGATCGCGAATCCTATTGGAGGATCCGCAACCCTTAGCATGCTTTGTGATGATGTTGAGATTGTTTTGTGTGGCTTTTCTTTTCATGCGAATCTGCACGTTATTTCTTATGTGGAATTTGATATGATTTTGGGTATGGACTGGCTAGTGAGATACGATGCCAGGATTATTTGTTCTGAAAGAATTTTATATCTTCGACACCCAGATTCGTCTACTCAGCTGTCACTTGTTCTTCGAAATGTAAATAATTCCAAAATGGCCTTATATTCTCTTGACTCACGAGATGATGATATATCTCGTATTCCTATTGTTTGTGACTTCTTTGATGTTTTTGAGTCGATTTGGGGTTTGCCACCCAAGCGGGCGATCGAGTTCTGCATTGATCTCATTCCAGGCGCGCAGCCAGTTAGCCGTCCTCCCACGAGGATGTCTACAAAAGAAAATGAGGAACTCAAGAAGCAGCTTTTAGAGCTTGAGTCCAAACAGTTGGTTCAGTCTAGTTTTTCACCGTGGGGTGCCGCGGTCGTCTTCTTAAAGAAGTCCGATGGAACTCTTAGGCTCTGCATCGACTATCGCAAGCTTAACGAGTTGACCATCAGGAATAGGTATCCTTTGCCAAGAATCGATGATATGTTCGATCTATTGAGTGGCGCTAAGGTCTTCTCTCAGCTCGACCTTGCCACTGGTTTTCATCAGCTCCGAGTCGCGAAAGATAGCATACCTCTTACAGCTTTCCGCACTCGATATGGTTCTTTCGAGTGGCTCGTTATGCCGTTCGGTTTGACGAACACTCCTGCTTTCTTTGTTGATCTTATGAATCGGGTATTCCGGGAATATCTCGATAAGTTCATCCTTGTGTTCATTGACGACATTCTTGTTTATTCTAAGTCTGAAGCCGCATGCTAATCACTTGAGAATTGTCTTGAGTACTCTTCGTCACCATCAATTTAAAGCAAAATTCTCCAAGTGCCATTTTTGGGAGAATAAGGTTAAGTTCTTAGGACATGTTGTACCTTCCGACGACATTTCTGTCGATCCCTCAAAGATCGAAGCTATCTAGAATTGGAAGAGGCCTGAGAATGTTCATGAGATTCGTAGTTTCCTTGGATCGGTGGGTTATTACCGTCGGTTCATTAAGGATTTTTCCCATGTTGTGCTTCCTCTCACCAGCCTTACTCGGAAAGGCATTCGTTATATTTGGTCCGACAAGTGTGAAGCTTCCTTTCAAACATTAAAGGAACTTCTCACTAATGCTCCTATTCTTATGGTTCCCGAGGGGAATCATGATCTTGTTGTCTACACCGATGCTTGTGGTAGTGGTCTCGGTGCTGTACTTATGCAGAAGGATCGAGTAGTTGCTTATGCTTCTAGGTAACTACGACCGAATGAAGTTCGCTATGCCACAAATGATCTTGAGTTAGCCGCCATTGTCTTCGCCTTGAAGATTTGGCGACACTATTTATTAGGCGAACGCTTCATTCTCTATACCGATCATAACTCCTTGAAGTATTTGTTCACTCATAAGGAACTCAATATGAGGAAACAACGTTGGCTCGAGTTTCTTGCCTCCTATGACTTTGATATCTAATACACCCCTGGTAAGGGTAATCGTGTTGCTGATGCGCTTAGTCGCAGACATTCGGCTGTCGTTTCTATGATGCTTGCCGAATGGGATATTCTTGAGACTCTACCTTTTTGTGATATTCATGATCGAGCTCCATCCTCTGATTCTCCAGTAGCATTATTCAGTTTGGAAGCTCGACCCTCTCTATTTGATCGTATTGCCAAAGCTTAGCAGCGTGATCCTGATCTTGTGCATCTTATTCAGCTTTGTGAGACTGAACTCCATGATGAGGCGTTGTGGGATTTCAGCATTGATCTTCATGGGTGTCTTCGCAAGAAGAACCGTCTTGTTGTGCCTTCTGATTCTGCACTTAGGCATGACGTTCTTGATGACTATCATCGTTCTAAATATACCATTCATCCTGGCAGTAATAAGATGTATGCCGATATGCATCGACTTTATTATTGGGAAGGCATGAAGCGCGATGTGGCGAGTTATGTGAGTAATTGCATGACTTGTCAACGTATTAAAGCCGAACATCAGCGCCCTTCTGGTCTCCTTCAGCCTCTAGAGATTCCATTGTGGAAATGGGATCAGATTTCGATGGATTTCATTGATGGCCAACCTCATACGAGATCGGGCCATTCTAGCATTTGGGTTATTGTTGATCGCCTCACCAAATTAGCTCATTTTGTTCCTATTAAATCTTATAGGACTGCTTCTCTTTTGGCTAAGTTATATATCAAGGAAATCGTGAGACTTCACAGTGTTCCTAGTTCGATTGTGAGTGACCGTGATCCTTTATTCACCAGTCATTTCTGGTAGAGTCTTCAACAAGCTTTGGGAACAAAGCTTAGCTTCAGCACAACTTATCATCCACAGTCTGATGGACAGACTGAACGGGTGAATCGTATCTTAGAGGATCTCCTCCGTATTTGTATTCTTGATTTCGGAGGTTGTTGGGAGGATCATCTACCCCTTGTAGAGTTCTCCTACAACAATTGTTGGAAGGCCATGTGGATCACCTCTTGTTGGTTGGAATCTGAGGAGAAGCTTATTCTTGGCCCGGAGTTTGTTCATGATTCTTCTGAGAAGATTGTTCTTATTCGTCAGAGAATGAAAGAGGCACAGAGCCACTAGAAATCCTATGCGGATAACCGTAGGAAGCCTCTCGAGTTCTCGGTTGATGATCTCGTCTTTATTCGTGTTTCTCCTTTGAAAGGAGTTATGCGCTTCAGTACGACAGGGAAATTGGCTCCTCGCTTTATAGAACCATTTCCTATTATTGAACATATTGGCCCTGTGGCTTATAGACTTTCACTTCCAGCTCATCTATCCGGTGTTCACAACGTGTTTCACGTCTCTCAGCTTCGGAAGTGTCTTCGAGAATCAGATTCTATTATCGACTCTCCTGATTTGTAAGGGCTTGAGATCTCACCAGACTTATCTATTGTACAGTAGCCTATTCGCGTACTTGCCTCGGAGGTGAGACACCTTCGGAACAAGGACGTGCCGCTCATTAAAGTTCAATGGTCCGCTAATCCCAATGACTGTACTTGGGAAATCAGAGAGTTTATCGAGCGATCCTATCCGGGTTTTCTATCTTTGCTTAGCAATGGTGAGAATATCTTTTTATCTCAAGCTTATTTTCTTTCCTTTTTGGATGTAAGTATGTAGTTGTTACAAATTCTTCTCTAGGAATTGCGCAGACGAAATTTTGTTAAGAGGGGGAGATCTGTAACAACCCGCATATTTTACGATTTTATATTTAAATGTTTTATTTAAATATAGCGTCGTTAGTCAGATTTAGGTCCGAAATGTCACTTTTTGCAAACGGTCGAATTAGGACTCGGGACCATTTCCATTGAGTCCAAAATGGCATTTGCGATCTTTTTGAGTATAAGCATCGATATGTTTGGAGTAAGTTGAATTTTGCTATTTTCTAAGTGGGCTTTTAAGTTTGGGTTTCACCCAACTCATCCTATACCCTAACTCATCCCCCTCTCCTCTCCATTCACTCAATTCAATTCCTAAAACTCAAGCTCAACTAAAAATGGGGGAAGAGAATGGGAAATAGAAATTCCAAGCCCTAGTTTTCTCTTGTAAACTCAAATTCTTGCTCCAAAATCAAAGAGAAGCTTAGGTAAGCCTTCTTTTCACCCTCTCCATCTCTCTCTCTCTCCAATTTCAGAAATTTCCTATTACCTAATTTAGGAAATACTTGTTTTGATCTTAGATTGGAGCTAGTAGAGTAGAAGTGAAGAGTGGTTGATCTTTTCTTTGCATTTGAGCTTCTCATCTTTGTTTTTGAGTTAAAAGGTGAGTTTTGAACTCACATCTACTTCTCTAGATATCATTGATGTTAGGTATGAATTCCTAACACTTATTCATGTTCATTTGCTTTTGATTTGAATTGATTTGGTGAACATTTCAATTTTTGGTGTTTTGAAGTCAAAAACTCTAAAAATCATAGCTTTGATGTTTGATCATGCTTTTGGTGGTGTATTGAAGAGCCAATAGGGCTAGGTTGTTGATTGGCATAAACCCCTAGTGCCCATTGCTCGTCCGATCGCAAATTGTGAGAGTTTGCTCTTTATTTTGATAGGCTGAAAAACAGTGCCAGTCAGTCGACTGGTCTCTGCAGTCAGTCTACTGGCTGTAGAAACCGAAAGTTTCTGGGACTGGCTGCAGAAACCAAAAGTTTCTGTTTTCTGCAGTCAGTCGACTGGCCTCTGCAGTCATACGAATGACTACAGGAACCGAAAGTTTCAGGTTTCTGGATCACTCGACTGGCCCCTGTAGTCAGTCGACTGACCTGCTTGTCTCAGCCTAATTTGGCTATTTTGCTTGGTTTCCAATTTTAATCGATTCGTGTCGATTCTAATTAGTTGTTATTGCATATTTGACTTTGATGATTCCTTTTTGATTTCGTACATGGGTTTTTATAAAATGATCTTTTCAAATTGTATTTAAAGCTCGTTTCTCCAATTTATAATTTCTATTTAAAACACACACACAATTTTGCACTTCGAGCAAAGAGGGAGGAGAATTAAATGATTAAATAAAACGCGTGCTATGAACACGTGGGTTTATCTTTTCAGTTAATTCCTAATCTATTCGTTTGACCGTTTTGACCTTTGAGTTTGGTTTACCGATGAGATGAGGTGAACTTTGTACTGCTTTGAGTGTGAAATTGACTAACGGCTAGTAAACCGTTTAGTGCGAACGTGTGGTATGGGACTCACGTCAACATTTTTCGGGTTCCTTTCTGAGAGTTGTGACACATTCCGCCAGTTAGTGGTGTCCAGTACTGGGTTTCTGGACCTTCGTTACTACGGTTTGTTGCCTTTGGGCGTTGCCTTCGGGCGTATGGATCCGTGTTATACAGTACTGAGCTCGAGCATCTTTTGTTTCTTTGACAATTATATTTCCCTAGTGTATCGCCCTTCGGTGTAGATTCTTTGAACCACATGATATATAGCATTACCTTGTGGAAACTTGTGTTATCTTTATTGGTATTTTGTCATTTGCCTTTTTGGTTTGTTTTGGGATACGTATGTCCTTTGTTTATTTGAGTTGCTTATGGTATGAGGCTTGTTTTGATTCATCTTTTGTTAGATGATATGGTTATCTCTTTTGGAGATATTTGTGGTATTTTATGACCATGTATGTTCATTATCATTTAGTTTATCTAACTGATTTGTTTAGCTAGACTGACTCGTGTATTTTATACTCGGGTCTGACCGAGGTGTTTCAGATTAGGTACATTGGACTTAGCCTATTTTGCTTCCGCATGGACTATTCTGCTAGCTCCTTTTTGTTATATCTTTTTGTGTAATCCTTTTTGGCTGTAACTCTGATATGTATTCTTTTGACTCGCCTGTATATTGTGGTTTGCTTTACCACATGACATGTATCATTTTGTAAACTCTGTAATGTATATGTATATGTGTAAATGTATGTGATGATCTATTGTTCTGTGATGTGTATTACATTTTAATTGTTATATTTTATTCCGATAGATCCTTCAGCCACCTATGGCTTTGTATTAAGTATTATTGGAGATGTCGATCCACTTGAGTAAGAAGTGCAATTGTCGGCGTATTGAATAGATAATTAAGACAAAGTTACAGATGGTCGCTCCTATCCAGCTCTATTCTCCGTGTTAACAGACGGTGTTACTTAGTAATACTCTTTGCTAATGTGTGTCTCAGAGTGGGGCGTTACAGTGCCTCTCGATCATTGGTCAGTCATTATTTCACCATCAACCACCAAGCCCTAATATGAACAACTGTTCTTCCATCGTATTTCACCGTTGTTGTTGGTCGCTTGGTCGATTAGCCGTTTCACCATCATTGTTTCACCGTTGTCATCTACACAACAATGCCTATCGTTCGTTGATTAGGCCCCGAACGTCGTATCAAAAAAGAGACGCTTGCCATCTGTTCCATTCGTCGAGGACTTTCCAAGGATATATAATTCAATAGGAATTGGACACTTTAGGTCTTAGTCACTTTATAATTGACTTGCTAATCGCCATTAGAGAGAATTAGGGTTAATTTGGGATTAAGGAAGAAAACTGAAGATAGAGGTGATGACTAGGGTTCCGTAGCCTTATTTATATAGTTGCTTCAACTAGGTTATGGACCTGTACCCAATTTGGCCCAAAACTTACGTACGCGATTAAAATACTGTATCGTCTCTATTTCGCAAACCGTTAATCCCATGCATTAAAACTATATATCAAATCGATTATCTCAAAATGATCTTCGCAATAGTTATGCACATGGTACCAGTTCAATCTATTAAAAATTCATTTTTAATTAATTTAATATTTTGCAGTGTAAATTTGCGGTTTGTTACATTCTTCCCTCTTAAAAGAGTTGCGCCTTTGCAATTCCCTAAATACAACATTCAACCAAATCAACGAAGTATCATCACGTGCTAATCAAAAAATATGGGGGATCACACTAATCACAACTAGCAACTTATAAAATAGTCTACGATAACTGCACATCAAAATATGTCATAACACAACAAAATTCATTCATGATAATGAATTCAATACCCATACTATGGTACCGCCAACATTTCTTCACTCATGCAATCCAGACTATAGTATGAAAATAACAACCCACTAACAAAAATGGAACAATCTCAATCATATGTCATTTCATTAACAAAACATACATCTCAACAATCCAACAATACCAGTTTATAACAAGGTTCACAACAAAAACTTAGGTTGGCCCAAACATGCATGCTCACATAAATACTTAGATCAACAATTAGTGTAGGCTACCAAAATAAAGCACACATACTCAAAACAATAGGGTATCAGCATCATACTAGCATACAAACAAATAAAATACGTTTGCGAACTCCTATACTGATCCTCTATATGGTCGAAAAGTATAAACCACCATTAAGGTCTCATACTAATCACAATTGGATATACAATAAAACGTACATCCATCAATAAGGTCAGTAACTACTTAACACTACAGCCTCACCAAAGCCTGAAGTAGCCACTTTCCATCGCTATGGCAAACTAGACCGTCACTAAGGTTCCATACCAAACAGTGACGACCTGAATTTTCGTATCGAAAAATCCGTCCATTCTAAATCTACGAATGAAAATTACCATTTTAACATATCATAATCTGATAAATATAAAACACTACTAAATGTATAGGATACAAATTTCAATACTATAACTTATAAGAGTAATCATTTATTCTACTGGGTGTACTTTAATACATACCAAATCCAAGTACTATAAATCTACCGATGCACAACTCTGATGTGAGAGACAGTGATATCCATTCCTACAAACTTAATAAACATGTCAATGTGGAATAAAATGGTAAGCAGGAAAGATATATTAACACATGATCAAATAGCAAATAATAAACAAGAAAAAGTTTCCTAATTATTGGGGCTACATCGCTACCAAATTGTGACTGCCTATATACCCCTATCTAACTATACCCAATTAGATACAGGATCAAGCCAATGTAGTTCTCCTACCACAAATAGGACTAAAGGAGCCTAAAGTGCACAAACAAATATGCAATTTCCAAACTACATAACATATAGCATGCAAATGTAGCTTCCAAATCCATCCACTTAGGCTTAATCGTTTGCCTCCTTTTCGAGAATGGTATAACTCTAAACAAAAAATGGAGCCTCCAGTGGTATTCTGGTACCACCTAAAAATAATAGAGTAATTATACCTGGCAAGTCCCAAAATGGGAAAACTCCCAATCGCCTTTGGTTTTAGTCATTCACTGAAATAAATAAAAAATATTTGAAAATTACTTTCACAAATATTCTTTCAGATGTCCCAAAATAATAATACTTCGCAAATACTTTCAAAATAATACTATTATTATTTATTTCCAAAATAATTCCAAAAACTGTTTTCAAAATGATTTCAAAACCACCGGGATTTAAATTCAAGATAAAAGATGGTTTTATAAATATCTTTTTAACAAAACATTTCAATCAATATTTATTCCCAAAAATATTTACTTTAATAAATATTCCAATTAGGGAAAACACTTTTCAAAGCAAGGGTTTTAAATATTTATTCAAAGATAAATATCCTTCTTAAATTTATAATAAATTACTTCTATTATAATTTAACTTACTAATATTAATATCGATCACCTTATAGTAAAATTGTGAGATTCTAATCACAAGGTGTTCGTATCTATCCAACCCATGCATATGGAAATTAATTGCTCATAAAATAGCGAGCACAAATCAAACAACCAAACAAGAATAATAACAGACCCATTATTATTAACAATTTACAATCAATAGCTAACATAATATTTATTTAAATATAAACGAATCAAAAAAAGAGATTAAGATTACACTCATTTCCTATTTTCTTTGTTGGAGACTTCGAATACCTAGCCTTTGATAATGAAGATGAACTTTTGTTTCTTTCTTTAGCTTTTGAAAGGATGAAAATGAGATATGGACTTGGGTATTTATAAGTGAAGAGAATGGTACTTTAGTAGTTACGTAATCTCCTATAGCCTAATCTGATTCATCCAGATTTTTGTCCAATGGCAGCCATCCGCATGGAATAACCTAATTCGATCATATTTTGGTCCAACTGCAACAATCCACATGACATAAACTGTTTCGATCATATTTTGGTCCAAAGGCAACTAGCCGCATGGCATAACTTGATTCGATCACATTTTGGTCCAATAAGAGAGCGGAAAGATTCAACTTTTCTTCTTATAAGTTTAAATATAATATTATATGGATAAGTATAAAGGTGTGTTCCAACCAGAGAGTAGAAATATTAAAATTTTCTTCTTATAAGGTTAAATATAATATTATTTAGATAAATATAAAGGTGCAGTCCAATCTGAGAGTAGAACGATTTAACCTTTCTTCTTATAAGTTTAAGTATATCGGTATCCTTAGCCTGCTTATAGTTCGAATCGTCTTTAAACTAACATTTTATATCCGTTTAAAAATCCATTCGAGACATTTTATCCAAAGTTTATTTTAGTTATAAAATCCATTATTTAATCATTTAAATATATATTAAATACTCATATTTAAAGTGACTAAATTACGGGTCGTTACATAAACACTCATTGCCACCATTAAGGCGAATTAAACCACCACTAAGGTCTTGCATCACCACTAAGATGCTCTCTAATATATGATAATTCATAGAACTATCACCAAGGTCTCCAATCAACATAGCCATCACGAAGTCTTTACGTCATCATAGCCTTCAATGAGGCTTCACACCATCACCAAAATGTCACTTCATCCTGAACATTATCAAGGTCTCGCATCATCACTAAGATGTTACTTCATCCTGATCATCACCAAGGTCTTGCATCATCATCAAGATGGCTTCAAATACCTGATGACTCATACGACCATCACCAAAGTCAGTGACACACCACGTCGCAAGTGGATTTGGTGTTCGATCACGTACGATCACCAAGGTACTACCATCAAGGCAGGCTGGACCATCACTAAGGTCCAATGCACACAGTGCATCTTCATACACCCTTGCCCCACCAAAGAACTACCACATCCAAAGTTATCAACAATCCCTTCATCACATGATCAATTCGGAACACACATCTCATCAAATTGCTTCACCTTGTCGAACGTGCCTCCTTGGACATCACCAAGTCCACATACACTTTTCCTTTTCTTTTTCTTCCTCCTCAAATGCCACCAAGTCCACATACACTCCCCACATAAATTACTCGACTGAAATGATTCACACCATCGATACGTCAAAGTTCAGAGCACCTCACTTAGCTCCTAGGATTTACTTGCGCTTGATCCAAAGCAAACCATCATTTTCCCAAGGCACGACTTGAAGTCAACTAGAGAAAATTTCACATTATCCACCATGACTAATCAAGATATGCCTCTTGTCATCTCATTAGTTTTTCCAATGCACATCTCCTAGAAAGTTAAAATTGGATAAACACCTCATCAAAGATTATTAACTCTAACAGACAATGTATCCTACCATACAATGTACACAATCATAACAAGAAAAACAACAAGCAACCAAAAATTAAGTGGGTAAAAGAAAGGTAAAAGCAAAATAAACAACTAATGAAAATACCATGCAAGCAAAAAGTATTAACACAAAAGTGTGTACATAAACAATGCAACCATTATCAAGCAAGTAAACAATAATAATACCATACAAATGGAATAATTTAATTCAAACTATCATGCCATGGACCATAAAACAAACGCAGTCAAATGAACGGTCAAATTAACACAACCAATGTCAACAAGCAGTATAATAACACAACTAATTCAAGCAAAATGAACAAGCACTACTAAAGTATAATATCTCAACCTCATATACCAAATGGGTTTTGGACAAGCTTTAAACTCACATCAGCGGGCATCCCGCATCTCATGTCACGGCCTAATTTTACAATCTTCAGAACGAGTTTTTCCAAATAAAATACACCTCCAAAATTTTATTTAAACCAAATATTTTACTTCTTTTCGTTTCAAAAACCCATTTTTGAATCAAACGATTTCCATCATTGTAAAATATTTTCTCAAAATATCTAACGATATTTTACAATACATCTTTTCATTAAAAAGAAAATATCTTTACACATATTCTCAACAAAACATTCTCTTTTAAAAATTTGGTACTCTCCTAATCAAAATTCTTTTAAAAAAATTTTTCCCTTCAAACACCGTTTATCCAAAAAGTTCTTTACATAAAAACAATTACGAACAAAATTTACTTTCACACAAACGCTTTCCAAATTTTAAGGATGTTCTTTTAAACAAAACACTTCTTTTAAAAAAAATGTTCATCTCACTCTTTACTCAAAAAGATGTTTTCGAAACATTTCTAACAAAATATTTTCAAATCTTTTATCCATTAAAATAACTTCTCAATAACTTATTTTTTCCAACGTTCTAATATCTTTTTACTAAAATAGCTTTCTACGCAAAACATCCTCAAATCAAATTTTTATCAAGTCAAATATTTCTTTTGCACCTTCCTAAAACATTGGTAAATCACTTTAAATCCAAAACATACATTTTTACTTCTTAAATAAAATACATTTCAAAATCCAAAATATATATTGTTAATATAACATTTCAAGTCGAAACTTCATAACAATATGCTCGCTTTTTAAGGTTGGGTTTTAATGTCACATGTGTGTCATTTAGGTTATAACCACCACTTAGCCCTCCCAAAAGTACTTATTCTACCGCATTCCTACAATATTTATTTACTACTCAAGGATCGCTATAAATAACTAACATCTTAGGATGAGCAAATGGTTGTTATGCACATAATCCATACACACAAAACATACAACCATCAATGATTATGATATCTCATTCCATATATTTTTTAACCCAACCAAAAGTACAAATTAACCTAGCCTAAATGTTTAAGCCTATCTAGAGTTCAAGGAGTTGCTAGCCTAAGATCTAATCCCAATTCTTACTCCCCACTATTTTCACAATCTAAAATCAATTACAAACACCACAAAATACGATTGCAACTAATTTATGACAATAAAAACAATGGATCATTTGTTTTATTATTTAATTTGTCAACAAATAAGAAGGAAAAATAGAAATCTCATAACAGAATCAAACATCAATATAAATAAATCCTGACTAAATAATACAGTTATTTTACATTAACACATCAATTTACATTTAATAGAATAATGGTAAAAAAAATACCAAACCTGTTATCCATGATATAGCATACATCCACCTTTCTAGTCCCTCTTCTCCTCCTACCTGCAACTGCATACCTATATAAATGTGTGTGTGTGTGTGTGAAGAAAGGGTTTCAACTATGTTTAGACTATGCCAAACTTTATACACCCCAGCCTAACCAACGGATTATGTGGCTTTTGCATAGAAAAAGACAGCGTACGTACCCCTTTGGTGGATAAAGCCTACATAGTTCTGTTTCCTACTCTTCTCTTATATCCAAATACTTATTAGCATATAATAACCGTTGCATTTAAGCAACCAATGCAAGAAGGAAACACCACTCCTACAGAAACACCAAGTCATCAAATGTGTACTAACCCACTATTTTAGTAACACAACACTAAATCACTAAATGTGTTCTAGTCCACTATATTAGTAAACAACCATCCAAGTCACCAATTGTACTAACTCACCATATTGGTAACACAAACACTAATACAAAATGTGTACTAACTCACCATATTAGTAACAGGGAATTAAATCTCCAAATGTGTACTAACTCACCATATTAGTAACACAACATTCACAATAATTAACTACACACCATGTAATAATAATTGTAAAATATCGCATAACTCTTCTTAATACGAATTCATCCCTACATAACAAAAATGAATGTTAATTTACACACAACCATCCAAAAGGAGATATTTACACTCATTAACTACTTTTAAGTATTATATTGCTATATTATTATTTATTATATGAAGACATTTATTTATTCCACCTCAAATAATTAACAATTCATTTGTCTATTTATTTATTTTATTTGAGAGAACCAAGCTTACGCTTGTAAACTTTACTAGTATAAGGCAACCTAGTCTGCACTATATTAGCCCCTTTGGACCTCCACTATACATGGTTAATTTTACTCAGGCGATAGTTGCTCAGGGTAGGGATTGAACCTCCGACTTTTTAATAGATGAAAGCCCCTTGTCCACCGAGCTACTACCATGGACAACAATAATAATTTATCAAAACAATAATATACTTCAAAAATCTTCGTTGTGCACTTCTTTATTCAAATATCCCAAAACATTGCAGTTTAGATAATAATAATATATATACCAAAATCACTTCAAACCTCATTTACTATTTATCACCATTTAACTCAAAAATAGTGATTTCCTATTTTAATCATCAAAACACATTTTGTTTCTATTTGTCTCAAAATAGTAATAACATAGATCAAAAACACTTTTGGAAACATAGTTTTACTATTATTATTATCCTAAAATATCTCTAACTTTTATTACTCCAGTCATAGTAATATTCTTTAATAAACTTCATAAATTTGGTATATTATTATATACTCAATGCATTCTCTCATGAATCATATAATTATTTACTAAACCTCTCGTTATCTTATAAATAATAAATTCTCAAATTTAAATTGGAAACATATTTTTGTTATTATTTATGAATTTCCTAGATTTTCATAAATAGTAATATTATTCCATTTTCCAAGTTTATTTAAATAAAATGGTTAAATTACTGTTATTTACAAATATTTCTCATAATTTGCGAATAATCTTATTTACTATTAATTTGCCTAATTTTCCCAAAATTAGATAATTTTATTCATATTTATAAATTAACCATCTACCCAAGTTAACAATTAATTATAATTAAATGTTTAATAATACAATAATTAACACCAACCCAATCAAGTGAAGCATTAACATCCAAAATATCACAGTAATCCAAACAACCATCAATAAAACATGACATATCTTAACCAATATAAATTATTCAGCGATGGTTAATTATTAAACTTTTTTAAAACTCATTTAATCAATTTAATAAATCATACCAACACGCTTTTGCTAACAGCCTCCAAACCTAGCAAACCCAGCTCTAAGTTGTCCAAAATTCAACCATGATTTCAATTGAAGAAACCACGCGTGAATTGGAGTTTGTATGTATAAGATATAGAGGTTAGAAGGTATAACACTTTATTTAATAAAATGAAATAATAATAAAATACACGCCACCATATAATTTATCGTGTACCTCATTTCTCCCTTCTTCACCGCAATCAAACATATAGGCCGTCGCTTATATCCACTGCGGCACCACCCACGTGGCCACCTAGGCAAGATCCGATATCACCACCATCCCTTATGAAGCAATGCCGTGCTGGCCACCACCACCAACTACCGCCTTCTACCATTGTTAGCTGCCATCACAAATGTGAATTTGACCGGATCTTGGTCAATTTCGGCGAATTTAGGGCGATCTGAAACTATCAACCACCGTGGGCACTCCAGTCGTCGTCGTCATCTACCCAATGGTGCCTCCCAATTGTTAATTAATCACTGTTTCACCATCGATCTCCAAGCCCTAATAAAGACGACCGAGGTTTTATTGCAAATTTCCAACCGCCTCGAATGTCATACCTAAAAATAGATGCTCCATTCGCCGAGAGCTTTCCAATGATATAAAATTCGATAGGGTCTGGACACTTCAGGTTTTCATTACATATAATTAACTTGCAAATCACAATTAGAGAGAGTAGGGTTAATTTTGGGATTATGGATGAAAACTGAAGATAGATGTGATGACTACAATTCCATACTCTTACTTATATACTAGCATCAACTAGGTTATGGACTGTGTACTTGATTTGGCCCAAAACAGCTATGTGCGCTATTAAAACATTATATCGCCTCTATTTCACAAACCGTAATTCTAGATGCCTTAAAAATATATATCAAACTGATCATCTCAGAAATAACTTTGTGACATTTATAAACATGTTACCTAATTCACCCTTTTATTAAATATTCCTTTTTAACTAATTTAATATTTTGTAGTGTTAAATTTGAAGGTTGTTACATAGTTTTTCGATTGAATATCACTTATCAATAAAAAATAATAAACTATGCCAATCACTTACAGTGATGCACACTCCACCTCCGGTACCCAAAAAAATAAAGAACGTTATGCACCATAACGGTACCTAATTAATGAAGGAGTCGTCAAAGGGTGAAACAATGTAAGTTGGAAACTTATCTATTATCTTACATCACATAGATAAAGTATGATGCAGAATATATAAAGAAAAAACAGCACAGTAGCATAAGCAATTACTCAAACTAGTTATCATTAGAGTGAACCTTAGTTCATGAGATTGTACATCATAGCACATATATGAGTCGATACACCATAAGTACATTATAAACTGCATAATGTAAAATGTCTCTAATAGATATATAAGTGTTGATAACTCCACAACATTGCACAGCAGAATTAGTCATAGCTCCATGTAATAGTAATATGAAAAAATTGTAAGCCTCCTTCTCATCCTTTGTACACCACAATGCACTATCACGATACCTTATTATTTGTCTACCCATGAAGAGCACTTAAGAGTTATAAGAAACGTGAACATAAATAACCTCATGTTAGATAACATTATGATATGAGTGGTATGCAAGCATAAAATAATAGATATAAACTGATATTGTTCGATTATGTGCATCGGGCAATGGGGTAGAAAGGGAAAATTTCAAAAGATTCTTTTTAATTCATTACGCACTAGACATTTTATAGTGTTACTATAAATAATTTATTTACATTAAATAATGATGTGTTACATGTAATTAGAGAAGAAGTATGTTTGTGTTTTATTTTAAATCTTAATTACTTTAATCGTAACATCAAGAACATTTCAAGCTCTTATACTAAAGAGGATAAATTGTGTATATTTAATGTTCTTATACTCAACAATGTGTTTATGTAAACACACACACGGATATATATATATGTATATATATATATATAAGAATTACAAATAATACTTATTCAAATGATTTCACTCATGTAAGTATTTTTTATCTTAATCATCATAATATAGTTATATAATAAATTTATTATTTATTTATAAAGTATCGTGTAATTATTTGAATAGCAAAATGTAAGAACTATAGAAATAATATCCTATTAAAATAATTTCTGATTGACATTGTCAATATTCAGATTTATATATGTATACACATCTAACCATACTAGTGTTCCGATATTTAAATCACTATATCAAATGAGAGCATATAATTTGCTATTGGAAGGTTCTAGTATAATACATAATTTCAATACAAACTCAACGATGCAAGTTGTGTGTCAAAAGAAGTTTGTATGTGAAAAATATCAGGTTACATGTTATAGGTTGCATTATATAAACAATATAATTATTATAGACTAAAATGAATTTAACCTCATCTCCTGCTCAAAACCTATCCTCCTTAACATGTTTGAGCTTTTACCAATTCTCACCTTCTAACGCTTGAACTTAGCACCATCATTGTAGTTCATTTGGAATCTTCCCAAATTACCTACTACTTTTCGCGTAGACTATTGCTTTACTGTCTCCTGGCTATCTCCAGATCTATCTCAAAAACCCTAAATCGACACCTACACAAAATAGCCTACCTTGTCGCCACCCTAACCTCATATGTCCCCAACATCAAATACGACCAAATTCTAATAGTCGCCACTAGTCTTGTTAAGACTAAGCGAATGAAACTGCATAAGAACCTAGGGAATAGGAATCTTAGGGAATCTAAGTAGTAAGTAATGGGGCTTCCACTAAGCATATTATGTCCTTGAGGTGCGCAACGTAGAAAAAAATGCATGAGAATCGTAGGAGCCCTCCTTAGTGGTCTATCCTACTTTCTGTCCCTTATGTCCAGTAGGGAACACAAACATGTTCCTATTCCTGAAGATAGGATAGAACTGCCCAGTATATTAATTCTAAAAACAAGTCGAATTAGTCGACCAATAATCTCCTATTAGAGAGAACTCTGGAAGTGTGTCTTCGCTCTGCTATCATTCCGATAGGACTTCGACTGGCAAACCATGTTATTCCCGAGAGCTTATTATATGAGCGAAAAAAGCAAAGCACGAACGAGCCACATGCAGGGAAACTTGCACGTGTACTAATATGTGTAGGTCCCTGTAATTCGAGTGAGATTGTCATAGCGCAAAAGAAGATATAGTCCGGTATTCCCTCATTCCCCGTATTGGTTATGTTCCTTATTCCTCGTCTAGCAAAATCTAATCGAGCTCCGTCTGATCTCCTAGAAGAGAAAGCTGAATCAGTTGCAGGCTATAATGTAGAATATGCATGGGATGCGATCCTTAATAGTTCACTGTTGGCGGAAGCCAATGTTTCGGAATCCCAAGCAGTTTGCACCTTGAACCATCTACTTTGCTTTTGGGATAATTGTAACGACCCTGAATTTTTGACATTTGAAATGTGAATATTTAATTGAGTTTAAATATTCGAATGATAGTTCAATATGAAATTCGAATATCAGAATGAATTTGGTAATTTAATTTTTTAATTTAATTACTAAAGTTGGGTAAAAATTTTAATCTTCAGTTTTAAGCTGATTAAAAATAATATGAAGGCTTGGAAAATTCATATTTAATAATACTGAAGATAATAAAAGCTTCAGAATTGAATTTGACACTGTTTTGTTCAGTTTTGAAATTCTATCGTTTAAATCGATATTTAAAAATAGCCTTCCAGGGCACAGTCTCGGAATTCGACGAAACTAGTTTCATTAGATCCGTAATATTGTATTATTATCGGATTTCAATTTTTGTGATGTTTGGAGTTGTTGTGTGAGCGTGCGATAAGCAAACGCGCTGAAATTAAATCGAAAATTTAATATTTTAACTGGTCCAAAAAGCTATCTTCTCCCTACGATCGAATTCAGACTCGAAACCTTTTCCATTGCATTCGGAATAGGCGTATAACATTACAAACGCCTAGCGGCATGCCTCGATAGGAGGTCGGGACTTTTAGCTTTGTTTTCGAGTAGATTCGAATTTAAATTTAAATAAATTTATACATTGTTTATCCAGTTGAATTTATTTCACATCAGTTGAAATTCTTTCACTTCGTGTTACTGTAGCAGAGACGTTCAAACATGCAACTATCTTTCCTTGTCTCCCTCGTTTCTTTTTAGAAATGCTCACAGCGATCATTTTCAAAGAAGGCTGAATGAAAATAAATAAAAATTAATGGCATCCTCTATATATTTCGCTTGATCGAAGAAATCAAAATAACTGAGCCCATTTCTTTTTCCTTTGAATCAAAAATCTATAGAGGAAAAAATGACAGTCTTCTTCCTTAAAATTTCATCGTTTGGTTATAAAAATAAAAATGGCCGAATTTGATTAAGCGAAATAATCACAGTTCATGAGTTCAAGGGGATGGCGATCGTCGTGGTCAGGGCGACGCCTCGAGATGGTCGCGAACGGTGAGCCAGAGGAGGCTCGTGCGCATACGCGCGATGATGGGCAATCAATAACCGTGTGAAGGCAGAGCAAGCGGAGCTCGTTGATTTCGTTCCTTGGTATGACATGGTACGACGCGAGTTCGACTTCGATTGAAAGGGAAGCTCGGCGACGTTCGATTTCGAGGCTCGAATTTGGGGCATCGAAATCTTCGATGAGGTTCATTTGGAAACGGTGGGTTTGGTCGCATTTGATTCGTAGGTGGCCTCGATTGTCAGCAGTCTTTAGCTAGGGTTTCATTGGTGAGAGGCTAAGGAGGTATTTTCAGTTTATTCATTTAATTTATATATATACACAGTTTGATTTTTTACTGTAAATACAAAATTTCTGTTTAATTTAATATATATATAAAGTTTTGGAAAAATATAGGAATTTTTAAAATGTTTAAGTTATGGAAAGAATAATAATAAAATAAAATAAAAATGGGATTTTAAACCTATATAGATTATTTTGAAAATGAAGAAAAGTAAAATACAATTTACTAGGTTATGTTACCAATAGTTTATTAAGGTGATTAATTTGATTAATAAACTCATCTAATTATCTTAATTACTAAAAAGAATTTTTTTAAGGGAAAATTTATTAGTTTAAATTTAAACCGCTAGTTAAAAATAAAAATCTTTAGTTAAGCAATTTCTTTAAAAGAGAAAAATTCTTCGATTTGTTCGAATATTAATAAAACCCTATAATTTTATACAAGGTCTAATACAATGAAGAAATAGTCTGGAATGGAAAATGGATTGCAAAATAAAAGCAAAGGTGAGATCTTCTCACTCAAATGAAAGTGGAATTTTCAGTTATTGATTGTTTGGATGTGATACTATATATAGTAGTATATAGCAATATATATATATATATATTGGAATATGTATATATTGGAGTTGTTGATTTCCCACATTATATAGCAGATGAGACCCTATTGCGCCGCATAATAGCGGATGATATTTTTATAAATCCCATATACCACGATATTCCACCTCGAAGTGGAATTGGTATTGTGCTAACATCTGTGGATGTAGGGAAACAGGTTGGAGGTATCCAACTGGATTCCTCAAATTATATGAATTTGTTTCATATGTTGTATGAATTTGTTTCATATGCTGTGTGATTATTTATTTATAATCTGTAAATGATTATATTTGTGACTGAATGTGTTGAAGGCTAAAATTTAGCCGAATGTATTTTTGGTATCGTTGGATACCAGAAATAAATGAAATTGGATTTTTGAAATTAAAGTTGGAAATTTTAAGTAAATTCTTTTTGAAAGAATTGAGTGAATTTAAAAGAAGGAATTTTAAAAGTATAAAGTTCATTTTGAAATCTTATCGAATTATTTTCAAAATATGGGAAAAGATATAAATAAGTGGGTTTTGAAAATATTGTGTAAAAGTTGAAGAATTTATTGAAAGTGGAATTTTAAAACATTTGGAAGGAATAAAAGGATTTATTTAAAAGGTGATAAATTTGTTTGAAATCCAATTGATAATTGATTTGGTATTTGAAAAAAATAAATCTTTGAGAAATCGATATGAAAAATTTATTTGGTGTTGAATTAAAATGGATTTCATGTTGAAATAAATTTAGAAATCGATTTGCAAATGATTTGGTATTTTAAAAGAACTTAGATATCGATTTGTAATTGATTTGGTGTTGAAATAAATTTAGAAATCAATTTGTAATTGATTTGGTGTTTTGAAAGTGAATATTTGGAAAACGATTTGAAAATCGTGTATAAGTGAATATTTGGAAATTTAAATTCACAGTGGGAATTTATAAAGAAAAAGGGAAATGAATAATATCGGGAATTTCATTTCGCAAATGAATTGATTTGAAATTGGTTTTCAAACGTTGAAGTGTGGAAATAAATCACAGATTTGGGATGTAAATTTGAAATAAATCGATAAGAATTTATTTAATTGGTTTAAATAGACCATTTTGTGATGAAGTGTGAAAATGTGATTTGAAATTTGTTTTCAAAGTGATGAAGTTTGAAAATGTGATTTGAAATTGGTTTTCAAATGTTAAAGTGTGGAAAAATATATATCTTGTGAAGATATTTTGAAAATAAATAATTTGGGAAAAATTATTTAAATCTGATGATTGTTGTGATATGTGGTTGATAGTTAAATAACCGACTATCAATATTTGCCTTTGAAATGGCACTTGATTTGTTTTTAAAAACAAATGCTCACTATTCGGGTTAGCCGGGAAAAGACCTTTGTGTCATATAACCCATTCCGAATTAGTGATACGACGATATGGATCATATTGAAGACCGGTGGTGAAGACCGGATATTTTCGAAAATGAAAGGACAACCTGTCGATTGTCTCTGCACCGAGTTGCTCCGGTATAGAGATTTATATCACTCTTCTTGTGATGGGAAGTCCGGACGTGATTAGTGAATATCTGGGTTGCAAGGGCTTCTTTGGAAGTGCCTTCGATTCCGTTCGATCTCGGAACAGACTTGTATGGATGTGTGTCTGACATTACACTTTGAGATGTAAAGCTGGTTTCTATCAAATACATTTTTGTTGGTGGCGGAGAATTTATTCTCTTAGCTTAACACCTTTCTCTGAGACGTACGAGCTCAGAGGTTATGTAGTTGATGGTTACTAGTAATACATTCCCAATTTGGTAATGTGGCATACGAAGTGCTGTTGATCATTTGTTGATCAAAGCGTGGCTTTGTGAAAAAGCGTGGCTTTGTGAAAAAGCGTAGCTTTGTGGACGAGACTTCGTCGAGCCTCACAACCCGGTAATGGTCGAAACAGGAATGTCGCGGCAAAGGTTTTTAGGGGTAGCGCCCCTAGGGTATGTCATTTCCTTCTGGATATAAAGGTGATATCATGGTATGGAGCCCAGATATTTTACCTATGTTGATGCTGCAAATTTATTATACTTTGTGGTTGTTGCTTTGTGATTGAGGATCCTCGGATAAAGGTCGGTGACGACTGGGGGATGGCATAGCTTGTGTGTTAGTTACCTAGTTATAGCTTGGTTAAAGCGTGAGGTACCGTCGACCTTGTGTTTGCAGAGATCCGGTTAGGTTCTCGGGGCGTCTTTCCAGAGGCGTTTCCATTTCGGTGTAAGGAAGTTCCTTAGCCAGACCATTTGTTGGAAATCCAAAGAAACAATCCGCGCCCTGTACGGTTTTAGTTGTATTACCTGCTATGGAATGTGGCGGTAACCTGCTATTGAACATAGTAGCTATAGTAGGCATACAATAATGGTTGTATGCTGGCTAAGATTGATATTATACTTTCGAAATATTTTCCAAACTAGACATTAATAATAATATCAACTGATTTTGCATAGTAAGCATCTTTGACTATCATAAGGGGAAATCTCCTCCAATTCTGCGTTTGCATTGTGTGTGTGGCGGGAGGCCTTATGGTAGTTTCATTTTCCAAAAGCATTGCGAATTTGTTTTATTTTCTTTGTGAAAATAACTGTTTTACGATCTCACACCAGTCACCATGACTGACTCGGAGTTTATTGTTCCCTTTCTAAACTCTGGGTGCCCATAATTTTCCACACGGGCAGCCTAGATTATGTTATCAGGACATTCTGGATATTTTGGAGCTTTGGAGATGAGCTGGATGGTGAGACGTACTCCCGTACTTGTTTATTTATTCCGCTGTGTATTCTGTATGTGGACAAGTTTATCTAACTGTCCAGTATTGTGTATTGTTGTAAACTCTGATGATATGATGTAATGTATAAACTGATATAGTCTTTGGTTTTAAAGATTATTGATTCATCTATTATATATTGTTCCGCTGCGAATGTGAGATTCTGATATTGTTTCTGTTTCTATTTTTCTGTTCTTTCTTTTCTTCTGTCTTCTTCTACCCCTTCTTTTTAACCCTAATGATTCGGTTTTCCGGCATTTGATTGCGAGGCATTTGATACAGTGGACGTATTAATGTCGACTTTCGAGCGTCGAAAGATCGTGATCGTTACAAGTGGTATCAGAGCTGTTGGTTAAGCAACAACCCTGGCTCTGTTTGGTGTTACTCATTAGAGATAGAGTCAGTAGTACTCTAGAATGAGTGTGAGTATAATAATAGATATGAGCGCGTATTTGTTAGTGAATACAAATTTTTTTGTATTGTGTTGACTTATCGGTTGATTGTTTATAGATTCTGGTCGGTGCAGTCTGGCCAACTCTAATCGATAGGGGTTTCTAAACTCTTGAACAAGATAAACCGACACAGTATTGTTTTAAAATAGGGTGAATGAAATAATTTTGCCCAAAACTATTTTTGTATAGAAAAGAAATGATTTTCTATGAATTATCATAGTATATGGATGCTTGGTTGTTAGGAAGAGATAATGTTGAATATTATCATTGTTATATGGAAATTGAATAAGAAATAATGGTATAACCAAAGATTTGGAGATAAATTCCTTTAACAAATGAAATTTATAAATATGAATTGAAAATATAAGGAAATGAATCCATACACGAATGAGATTTGTAAATGTAAATTGTAAATGTGATTTATAATTGGAAATAGAAATCCAGGAAAGTATATGAGAATAAATTCATTTAAGTAATGAAATTGTGAATGAACAAATGAAGCTACATTTGTAAATAAATGAATTGGAAGTGAAAAAAATGGAATGAGATTTGATTTTGTTTGCACAAAAAATGGACAAACACCTCAAAGTTATATGATTTAGTAGATCTTAGGTTGTTCTTAATGACTTTGGAGGTTTATGCAAATATATGAAAAAACATGGGCTAAATTGTAAAATGCTTGAGCTCTCCAACTTGTCCCCATTGTAGTACCTCTGCCCCTCTATTTATAGAGTGAGGCTAGGGGTAGGGGTCTTTGGAGGTATATAGCAGCTAGCGGGCCTGGGCTGACGTAATCTGGCCTGGTGCGTCTTGGTTCGGCCTCCCTTGATTCGGTGGTAGGAGTTGAATGCCAGTAGGGAGGCGACTTGGTCCGGTTATGGTGGGGAGAAGATTGGTTCGGCACTACTTGGGTAAGTGGTTGGTCCGGTGGAGCTGTTCTTGAGTTGGTTCGGTGGAGTTGTACCAGAGTTGGTTCGGTGAAGCTGTTCCTGAGTTGGTTCGGTAGAGTTTGTACCTGAGTTGGTTCGGCAAAGCATGGGGATGAGTTGGTTCGGCAGGGTCGTTGCATGCGAAGCAGGTTGATTCGGCGAAGCTTTGGACCGGTGTTGAGAATCTACCCAACATTTACCCCTCAAAGTGGGGTATATGCTGGCGTATGGCCTACTTTGTTTCCTCTTATTTGGTCGCTGAGCGCCGATCCAACTGGTCCGGCATCCTATATTTGCCTATAAGTAGGGGCTGTATACTCTCGTTATCCCTTTCCAATTCAAGATAGCCGAACCAAATGTTTCTGCCGAATCAAGCTCTCTGACGAATTGCTTCAGAACACCGAATCAGGTACCGCCGAACGAATTTACGTACTCTGAGTGCCGAATGGACTTTACTCTGGGTGCCGAATGAATTTTACCCTGGGTGCCGAATGAACTTGATTCTGGGTGCCGAATGAACTTGATTCTGGGTGCCGAATGAACTTGATACACTTGATTTTTTCACTTGAAATTTCAGACTACACACACTTGCTCCTTTACTTCCTTTAGTCTAACGACGTTCTTCTTTGTGTTTGCAGATAATGTCTCGTAAAGCGGAAACTCGATCGGACAAAAAGAAATCCGGGGGCGAAGGAGGTTCCTCTGCTGTGCCCCCAGCTCAGCCGAATCCAGAACGTCACGGACCTGTCCCGAGATCACTAGTGGACGGGTACGGCCCTCAGGAACTTCTAAATTCCCCGCCCGATTGCTTTCCTAGCTCCCTCAAGGAGGAGCAGCTTGATGTCATTTCCCGGTCTTTTGGAATTGATAGGGCGCACTTGCTGTTGCCAGGGAGAGAAGTTATGCCGTATGAACCCCCTGAAGGGTACTTCGCCTACAGCAGATACCACTGCATGTGTGGTGCCATTCCTCCTCTTAATGCTTGGGTAGCCAGCTTCCTCACATATCTAAAGGTGGCCCCATTCCAGCTTCAACCCAACTCCTATGCTATACTAGTGAGCCTCTTCGTCATTTTTCAGAGGAAGTATGGTCGTGCTCCTTCCAATCGGGAGATCCGGTACTTATATAATCTGAGGATCTATAAGAAGGGGTCCCCATACATCAGCTTGGAGTCGGCTGTAACCTTCAAGCCGGTCTTGAACCTGTATTCCAAATTCAGCATGTTCAAGAAGGAGTGGTTCTTCGTCAGGGACGACTCTGTTTCTATTCGGCGCTTTACTTCTGGATGTAAGTTGATGCTTTTACTTATAATTTCCATTCCGATTGCGATGCTTCTTCTCATACTTTCTCATTTTTGCTAGTGACAGGTGGCTTTGCGATTGTGGAGACTGACCGCCTGGTTCAGACGGCGGCTGAAATAGAAGCTATCCCCGGAAGAGATAGATCAGCTGCCTTTCTGATCAGAAATGCGACTCTTCTGGAGTATAACTTGATCCTTCCACACTAGTCAGTAGTCAAGCTGAGGGAAACGGCGGAGAAGAGGGCGGCTGCTCAGGCTAAGGGAGGTGTCGCGGCAGAGAGTGGAAAGAGAAAACCTTTCACAAAACCTCCGGCCGTCGGAGGTAAGAAACTTAAGCGGTCGGACGGTCCTTCTCCCAGCAATTGTCCACTTACTCAGGGGGAGGAAGACGTGGAGGAGGAAAGAGGTGAGGGTGGAGATGGTCGGGAAGGTGATGAAGGTGGCGATGGCATCGGGGCCTTGCTTCCTGGGCAAGCGGGCGAGATTCTGGAGTGGACGGATGATGCGTTCCACTAGGCTTTCGAGGGGCTGGACGAAGATCCGGCTTTGGTAGAGAAAACCAGGAAAGCGGACAAGGCCGGGACTGGTGCAAGCGAGTCTTCTCAGACCATTCCAGCCAAGGTGGCTCCGACGACTCAAGGTGAACTCTTGACTCCTGCATGCTTCATTAATTATAGGGATCTAGGAATATTTTATGATCCGCTCCCGTCCTGGAATGAAATCCAGGACTCATTGCAGTATCCTACTTCTCCCCAGGGTTTGTATAACAGACGTGCTTTCTTTCTTCTTTTAACTTGTAATTTATCACGTTTCTCGAATTATATAGTGATGTAAGCTTGTGACACTTGTTCTTCATATCAGGAGCAGGCAAGACATCCAAGGCCTCAGACCTTCGGCACAGGCTTGAGCAATACAAGCTCTCCAAAACTTCTGTCAAGCCGAAGTCTTCGACCCACCGCTCCGGGGATGTAGTCGGCTACCGTCCTCTTCTCGGGGTTATCGAAGAGGGTATTCAGCGGAGAAAGAGGAGTCATTACTTATCCGAACCTTCACTCGGTCCCCAGCCCCTAATTCAGCCCCTTCATGATATCACAGAGGAGGATACTGAGTTCGTACTCTCTCCGTACCTGTCTGAAAATCCTACCGTCACTCGGATTGATCGTCCTGACTTGGTTCGGAATCCATTTGCGGGTCATCCTGACCTGGATCCAAGCTCCCATGATATTACCTTTGACGAGGTCACCGGTGAGCACCTTCTTCCCCGCAACCCCATGGTACGGGTACTTGATGAGGCTAAGTCCTTAGATCTCGATTTACTCACTACTCGTATAATTACCATGGGAGACGAGGCCAAGGCTAATATTGATCGGGTGGCGGAGGAGACTAAGAAGCTGATGGGGCATCATGCCCGGCTGGTTAAGGCCGGAGAGGAGATCGGGAGTGCCAACATCCGACTACGATTGGTGGTTTCGGATCAGGCCAAACAGCTTGCGGATCAGGCCATTCAGATTTCTCAGCATGAGGCTGCTTCTGGACGACTAAAGTAAACCATAGAAGAGGCCAGCCGGGCCGAACTGCGGAAAATGGAAGCTACTTGCAAAGAACGGATTGACATTGCTATTGCCACGGTGGACGAGGTTCGGAAAGCGGATCTTGAGCAGGTGGAGGAGTTGTCCGGGAAACTTGAGGCTGCAGAGCTTGCTCAAGCCAAGTTGAGGGAGGAGATGGAGGCAATGCGGGAATCCCTTCTGGTTGACTGCTCGAGATACCGATCGGAGAGAGATGCTGCCGTTGAAAGGTTGTCGGCTTCCGAGGCCCGGACGAGGGAGTTTGAGGAGAATGAGGGGATGATGGACGAAATGCTTCAGGACATGTACTTCCGAACCTGGAAGCAGGGCAACCTATCCTGGATGGATGATTATCCTAGGGTCATGGATAAGATCTATCTTCGGGCTCTGGAGGAGGCCAAGGCCGATGCGGATAAAGATGGTGGCGTGGCCTTTAGCATGGATGTGGTCACTGCCCAGTTTGCCAAGGGAGAGAAGGTGGCGGTGAAGGAGGGTATGCGGTTGCTTGCTGCTGAGGAGGCAGGGGTGCAAGTAGATGATGACGATCAGGATGGCCAAGAAGCATATGTCGGTAAGTCTTCCTTTTTAGTTTCTCCATTAACTTGGTTGCTTGTCACTAATGAATCCTTTCTTTGACTGGTCAGGTGGTCAACAGGACAAGGATAAAACTCCAATGCAGCCGGCCCCTTGATTAGACTTGGAAAAAACTCTTTTTGTGGACTTGACAGGGTTGTATTAGTCTTAAAACAGTAAAGTAGCTTTTAGGTTGTATTATTTTGCTACTTGTAATAAATAGCTCCATTCTTGATGTGTAATTCTTTAACTTACGCTGATTTTGTCGTTTTCTGAATGTTTGTTGCTATTTTGACATGTCGTATGAGAAATATAGCTATGTATATTCTTGTAATTGAATTGTGTTTGATGCCAGGTTCTGGTTCTAAAACATAATTTCATGACTTGCAATATTAGCGTGTGGTGTGAACAAATTATAGTCATGTATTTGTACACAAAAGAAGAAAATACCGCCTTCCATGTTTTAATCGTAGATGGCAGTTTTGAATATCTTGTATGACCGAGCATGGAATGCAGTCGAATGCCCAACCATCCAATTGTGAGTCCCTACACCCATTGGCGAGTATCTCCTACTCTGTATCCTGTACTTTAGGGATTGTTATAGAGGATAGGGAAAAAGCTTTTTAAGTAAAATTGAAATATGTGAAAAAGTAAAACTTCCAATCACGGAAGGCCTTCGATGTGCTTAAGTTCGTGGCAAACGGGTTTTGTAGTCACTTTCCCTAGCTGTGGGTCTTGGAGACATTTGTCACCCATCTTACGCCTCCGCGGGGAGTTAATTCTTTTTTTTTTACCACAGCCGCACTTAAGACACATCGGAGCCGAGATCGCGCACAGTAACTACCTGGGCCATTATGGCCCGTAATCGTGGGTATTATTCGATTTACTGTGGCCGGCTAGCGTGGGTGCAGATCGTCAACTGTGAACTGCCCCTGGCTGGCCACACCTTATGTTGGGGCTTATAGTCGGTTCACAGTTGCCGGCGAGTCTAACGCCGTAATGAGCTGCCTCGGCTATAGTCGGCCTTCTCGGTGGCTTATAATCGGCTCATTACAGTTGGCTTTAAGGGCCGTCGCGAGCAATGAGCTAACCCGCAGCAGAGGGATGCTGGAGCAAAAGTGTCTCATTGGCGAGGGCATAGATTCGCATAGTACCTGTTAGGTTTTGCCCAGGTGAAGTTGTGCCGTGGAGTGCTTTGAGTGGAAATGCCATACGCATAGTATTTTGTTCAACAGAAAAGGATAAAACTTAACAAGTAGCCAAGATATAAAGGAACAAGTTAAAAAAGAGACAAGGTTTTTTAAAGTGGTTCGGCATGAAAAGGCCTACGTCCACTGATTCTCTTTGTTAATTCACTTCATATGGGCAGTACAAATTAAGAAAAGTATCGACGGAGGTGCTGGATGTTCCATGCCCTCTGGAACACCTCTCCGTCCACTGTTGACAAAATATAAGCTCCATTGTGGAGATCTTTATGAATTACATATGGTCCATCCCAGATTGGGTCTAGTGCTCCGGGGCGAGGGAAGATTCGCTTGAGGACAAGATCCCCTTCTTGTAAGGTACGATGCTTGACTTTGGAGTTGTATTGTGCTGCCACTTTCTGCTTGTGGGCTGCTGTTTTAAGGACTGCATCATTTCTTCTCTCCTCAACTAGATCCAAAGACATGTGGAGGAGTTCTTCATTCTCTTCTGGGTTATAGTGGATCCTACGGTGGGAAGGCACAATGGTTTCAACTAGGAGCATAGCCTCTGATCCGTATGCCAAAGAGAAAGGAGTGTGCCCCATTGATGTTCTGAAAGAAGTGCGGTAGGCCCACAGTGCCGTAGGGAGTTCATCCACCCAAGCGCCCTTTGACTTTTCGAGCTTCTTTTTTATCAGAGTTTTCAGAATTTTGTTGACTGCTTCGACTTGTCCGTTTGCCTGGGGATATGCTACGGATGAGAAGCCTTTATGAATTCCGTGCTCTCGGCACCAATTGGCGAATTCCTCGCTGTCAAACTGAAGTCCATTGTCTGATATGATTTTGAGTGGGACTCCGTACCTACATAGAACATTTTTGATCAGGAAGTTAATAACTTTTGCTGAAGATACTTTATTCAGAGGTTCCGCATCCACCCATTTGGTGAAATAATCAACTGCCACTATAGCATATTTGGCCCCGCCTCGGCCCATTGGTAGCTCGCCGATTAAGTCAATTCCCCACATTGCGAAAGGCCAAGGGCTGGTCATTTGAGTAATCTCGGTTGTTGGTAGCCGAGGAATCTTAGCAAATTTTTGGCATCTGTCACACTTCTTGACGAAATCTAAGGCGTCCTTGCTTAAGGTGGGCCAGAAATATCCGTATCGGAGTATCTTTTTTGCTAACGTTTTCCCTCCGGTGTGATCTCCGCAGCTTCCCTGATGGATGTTGGACAAGATTTCCTTGGCTTCCCTCCCAGCGACACACCTTAACAACGGGTTAGAGAATCCGCGCCGATAGAGGATGTCTTCTTGTACTGTGTAGCGGGATGCTTTCCTCAAGATTTTCTTGACTTCGTTACGCCCGTTGGGTAGTGTGCCACTCTGTAGGTAGTCTCGGATAGGAGTCATCCAAGTTGCTTCTTCGGTTGTAGCTACCAGATTCACTTGTTCAAAACTTGTGGCCAGTTGCTTTGAGATGGTTACCGCCCCGAAGATGGTGACGTCTCTCACACTTGCTTGCTTTGCCAATTCGTCGGCTTCTTGGTTCTCTTCCCGAGGGATGTGATTGACTAAGTAGTGGTCCAATCGGCTGAGAAGTAACTTGGTTTTCTTTAGATATGCTATGAGTCGTTCTTCTCGAGCTTGGAATTCTCCTAGTATTTGATTTACAATAAGTTGAGAATCGCTATGAAGACACAAAGAATTGGCTCCGATTTCTATGGCAATTTCTAGTCCGGCTATCACTGCTTCATATTCTGCATCGTTATTGGTGGCGGAGAACTCCAATCTTATAGCATAGTGCAGTTTGTTTCCCCTGGGAGTGATTATTACCACACCTGCCCCCGAGCCTTGTTCGTTCGATGCACCATCCACAAAGAGATTCCACTTGATATCTTCTGTTATTTCCAATTGCTCCTGATCTTCGTTGGTAGTGAATTCTGCAATGAAATCAGCCATGGCCTGTCCCTTGATGGCGGTGCGAGGGTGATAGGTGATATCATACTGACTCAGTTCAATGCACCATTTAAGTAATCGCCCGGAAGTGTCGGGACGATGGAGTACCTGCCTTAGTGGTTGATCGGTCAGAACTTTGATGGAGTGGGACTGGAAGTAGTGACACAGTTTCCGTGATGTGATTAGTAAACAGTATGCTAACTTCTCAAGTTTAGGATATCTGACTTCTGCCCCAGTAAACCTTTTGCTGACGAAGTAAACCGGTCGTTGCGTGCGGTTGTCTTCCCTTACCAAGGCAGCGCTTAGAGCGTGAGATGACACAGCAAGGTATAGGTATAATTCTTCGCCTTCGCTTGGAGTCGAGAGTACCGGTGGTTTCTGGAGGTGTTCGATTAGGTTAAGGAAAGCGGTTAAGCATTCGTCCGTCCATTCGAACTTTCCTTTATCTTTCTTTAGAGCTTCGGAAAAGGGGACGCACTTGTCCATTGCCTTGGAGATGAATCGGCTTAGGGCGGCCACTTTTCCATTTAGGCTTTGCATTTCCTTCCGAGTGGAAGGTATTTTGATATCCCTTAGCGCTCGGACTTGTTCAGGGTTTGTATCTATTCCTCTGGCATGAACGATGAATCCTAAGAACTTTCCTGATGACACTCCAAAGGAGCACTTTAGTGGATTCAACTTCATTCCATACTGTCAAAGTACCTGGAACATCTCGCCTAGGTGGCTTACGTGATCTTTGGCTTTCCGTGATTTCACTAGCATGTCATCAACATACACTTCCATAGTTCGTCCTATTAGCCCCGCAAACATCTTGTTGACGAGGCACTGGTAGGTGGCTCCTGCATTTTTAAGTCCGAATGGCATTACCTTATAGCAGTATAAACCCCGGTCGGTGATGAAACTAGTGTGGTCTTGGTCAGGAGCATGCATAGGAATTTGGTTATATCCTGAGTATGCGTCCATAAAAGATAGGAGCTCGTGCCCGGCTGTGCTGTCTACAAGTTGGTCGATTCTGGGAAGTGGGAAGCAATCCTTTGGGCAGGCGTCGTTTAGGTTGGAAAAGTCAATGCAGGTTCGCCACTTCCCATTAGCCTTCTTTACCAGCACCGGGTTGGCGATCCATTCTGGGTAAATAGCTTCTCGTATGAAGTCATTGGCGAGTAGATTCTTTACTTCTTCATCGAGGGCTGCTGATCGTTCTGCCCCCATACTTCTCTTTCTTTGTTTTACGGGCGCCTTGGTAGGATCAATGTTTAATGTGTGGCATGCTATATCGGGGAAGATTCCGGTCATGTCAGCATGTGACCACGCGAATACATCCAAGTTGTGGCGGAGAAAATTGATGAGTTGTTCCTTCAATTTGGTCTTTAGTTGGGATCCAATTTTCAATAGTCTACTTGAGTCGTACTTGTCTACAGATATAAACTCCATAGCCTCTGCAGGCTCGGCGGTGGCCTCCTCCTCTTTGTCCCTAGGGTCTAATTCATTGAAAGGGTCGCTGGTATATCGAAGAGGAGGGGCTTTCTTTAGTTGCTATGCTTCTAGATTTTTTGTGCAGAGGGCAATCTCTACACCCTTCCCTTTATCCTTCCTGTGGTTGTTGCGAAGTTCAGTCACATAGCAGTCTCGAGCAACGTCCTGGTCTCCTTCCACTTCCCTTACACCATTGTCTGTTGGAAATTTCATCTTTAGGCACCATGGGGCTAGGACAATTTGGAAGTCAGACAAGGATGGCCTTCCTAAGAAGGCGTTGTAGACCGAATGGTTTTCTACTAACACAAACGTCTGTTTCCGTACAGCGGAGCGGGGATGGCTTCCAATCTCAACAAAGAGGTCCAGTTGCCCGAGGGGCATCTTCGCATCTCCAGTGAAGCCGTGTAGTGGTTTATCGCAGGGAGATACATCCTTCATTGATAGCTTCATTTTGTCGAATGCGTGTTTGAACAGGATGTTTACTGAGCTTCCAGTGTCTACCAGGATTCGGTAAACTTCGGCGGGACCAAGTCGTGCAGAGATGACCATGGGATCCATGTGAGGGTACTGCCTTCCTTCTAGGTCACGCTTACCGAATGTGATGTCATCACTTTCTTTCCGCTTCGGGTGGCGTTCTTCTACAACCGAATTGACATAGTCTTTATTGTCTCTAAGCGACTTTCCGTATCTTTCCATCTCTTTCCAGCTTCTGTCTGCGATGTGCGGCCCTCCTGAGATGGTATGGACTACTATCTTCTCTTGACTAGAGCTGCTAGCGTTGCGGTTTCCTCTGTCGGCCCCCGGTGAGGGAAGCCTTGGGTTTTCATTGGCAGGAGCTGGGGTCCTGTCCTGACCTTTTACATAACGTTCCAGTTTCTTCCTTCTGATGTGTTCCTCAATCAGATCTCGGAGATGATGGCATTCGTTGGTATCATGCCCGTGAGATTCGTGGAAGCGGCAGAACTTTCCAGACTTCTGTGCGTTATCTGATTCCTTCTTGTATGGTGGGCGTTTGTATCTAACTTCGCCTTGGGTGGCAAGGAAGATATTTTCGACGGTCTCGTTCAAGGGAGTGTAAGTGTCGAATCTTGGTCCTGGCCGATATAGGCGCTTTTCTCCCTTCTTGCCCCCAGCATTGTCTCTGGAATCATTTCTTCGAACGTCCCTTGCCACAGCAGGGGCGTTGCCATGGGTTGTCTTATTTTGCTGTCCTGACTGCCCCTCAACGGCAGCATCCTCAAGCCTCATGTATTTCCCAGCTTCATGGAAGAAATCGGGTAAAGTAGCTGGTTTTTCTTTTGTCAACCTTCTAGCAAATTTAGTGTCCGGATGCACACCACTGCAGAGGGCCATTAGGATAAGCTTCTCATCGGCATCTTGGACTGCGGCTGCTGTGGCGTTGAATCTGGTTAGGTATTGCTGCAGCTTCTCTCCAGGTTTCTGTTTGACGCTGGATAAGGAATAAGCGTCCTTAGGTTGCTCCACATGAATGCGGAACTGACTGATAAATTTTTCTTTCAACATCTCCCACGAGCTGATGGATCCCTGGGGTAGGTGACAGAACCAGGAGGTAGCAAGATCTACTAAGAAGAGCGGAAAGCATTTGCACAGTACTCCCTCTGTCGCCCCACTCATGAGCATATGCTGCGTGTACCTCTGTAAGTGTACAACGGGGTCGGAGGTTCCTTTGTAGGGTTCCATTGTTGGCATCTTCCATTCTCGGGGGGTGATAGCAATTTCGATATTGCGGGCGAAAGGGCTGGTTACCCTAGCGCCTATCCCTCGATCTCTTTGCTCCCGTTGGACACACTCTCTGAATAAGCGTGCCATCCTTTCTTCAGAACTTGGAGCAGATAGAAATGAGTTTGGTTCTGTTCTGTGGGATTGATTCCGTCCAGACGACCTGTAGGGATGGTATCGTCTATCATCCCTCATATTTTCCAGTGGCTGCCTTTGATCTTCTGGGAGAATGCTAGGGCAGCTACAGTTGGCCCTTGCCTTGATCTTCCCCTGCCGGGTTCTGATCTAAGCACTTCCTCAGGTCCAACTTCGGGCTGGACTCTAGCTCGGCCCCGTTCACGGGCGTTTCCGTGGTTAGGCAGTATGACCGACTCAGCTACAGTTGACCTCCGTCCGGTACCTCCCCCGTTGGGTTCGGTACCAAACGTTTCCTCAGGCCTAACTTCGGGCTGTGCTCGGTCTCGGCTCCTACCATGGCTACTTCTGCCGTTAGCTCCTCCGAAGAAGGAAGATCTTTGTTGTCTCTGAGATCCTCCAGACTGGGACTCGCCCCATGATTCAGTGTTGCGGTTGGATTCTTCAGTGTCCCTTAAGCGTGACATGAGATGGTCCACCAAAGCTTCTTGCTGGGATGTGAAGCGGTTAGTTACTTCAGCCACAACCCTGTCTAGATCTGCCCTAGTAATGGCTGCAGGCTGTCCTGTAGTAGGAGTGGTTGGGTTAGCCTGTCCTTCATTTGTTTCTGCTGTTGGAGGAGGATGATTTCCTTGATTCGTGACAGCTGGATCTGGAAGACTGCTGGATGCGATGTTTTTTCCTTTATTAACATCTTTTCTCGATTTGGGAGGCATGTTTTCTGAGTGGCGAATGATGCTGTTAGGAAAACTGTTAAGTGGATGAAGTTGAAGCTTCAAGTTTCTACCTTCTCAGTGAAAGCACCAAAAATGTTTGCACAAAAAATGGACAAACACCTCAAAGTTATATGATTTAGTAGATCTTAGGCTGTTCTTAATGACTTTGGAGGTTTATGCAAATATATGAAAAAAACAGGGGCTAAATTGTAAAAAGACACGCAGATTTATAGTGGTTCAGCCAGAATGTGCCTACATCCACTTTATATGTTATTTCTCTTCTTTTGTTATGGTTACAAGTACAAAGCTTTGGTACGAGTAAAAGAAAGTTGTTTGAAAATCCTTTCCGTGCTTGAGCTCTCCAACTTGTCCCCATTGTAGTACCCCTGCCCCTCTATTTATAGAGTGAGGCTGGGGGTAGGGGTCTTTGGAGGTATATAGCAGCTAGCGGGCCTAGGCAGACGTAATCTGGCCTGGTGCGTCTTAGTTCGGCCTCCCTTGATTCGGTGGTAGGAGTTGAATGCCAGTAGGGAGGCGACTTGGTCCGGTTGTGGTGGGGAGAAGATTGGTTCGGCACTCCTTGGGTAAGTGGTTGGTCCGGTGGAGCTGTTCTTGAGTTGGTTCGGTGGAGTTGTACCTGAGTTGGTTCGGTGGAGCTGTTCCTGAGTTGGTTCGGTGGAGTTTGTACCTGAGTTGGTTCGGCAAAGCATGGGGATGAGTTGGTTCGGCAGGGTCGTTGCATGCGAAGCAGGTTGATTCGGCGAAGCTTTGGACCGGTGTTGAGAATCTACCCAACAGATTTGAATTAAGTCGAAGAAAAATCCAAACTTGGAAAAATAAAATAAAATGGATCGAATTCAAGCAAACTAACTTAATAATTTATTAATTCATGAAATAATGAATTGGAAGTTGAATTAAATAAATTAAAGTTGGGTTGTGAGCTAAATTTGAAAATGGTTTGAATTTGAATGTAAATTCAAGTAAGTAGTAGAAATAAATTGAAAATTCCTTGTTATTGATAAAATCAATTCGAGACGAATTGAATATGGAAATTTGAAATTTAAAATGGATGAGTGAATGTACTAATTGAATTAAATTTGTAGATGGAATAGATTTGAATGGTTTTCAATGAAATTTGTTTGATTAATGGAATGCAAATTAAATTGAATGGAATCAATTGGAAATGAAGTGGAATTAAAATAAATTGAGTTGGTATCAATTTAAATTAATTATAAAACTAGAATGGATATTCTATTAAGTGAATATCGATGAAATTTGCATAGAAACGATTGTCGTTTGACGCAAAGGAGATTGTATAAAATTATATGAGTTAATAAAAGCAAATGAAATTGATTTTTGTATCAATTGAAACAGATATGAGTTTGTTCCGTTTAAAAAATGAATTGAATGGAAGAAAATGAATTGTAAACCATTGAATTGAATAAAAATGATGTGTGATATAGTTGTAAGCGATTTAAATTGCATCAAAACTTTATGAATTGCTAATGGGAATTTATTTTGAATGCATTGCTTATGAAAACTATGTGGTTGCTATTGAAAATAAATGAAATGTTAATAGATTTCCTATATTTGTCACTTACGTGTTTAAATTGAGTAAGTACAGGTTTTTGGAAGCTGTTTGGCTGCATTTTGGGTTGCGCAAATGCTAATAAATAACCGCTTTGCTTAAAATGCTAATAAAGGTACGCCTACACAATACAAAATAGGAAATATGAACTGTTTTTCTGCTTTTCCGACGAGTGGGTCGATGTATATATATTTATATATTTTGTCATTGTAACGATTGCGATTTTTCGTCGCTCGAAAATAGACATTAATACGTCCACTGTATCAACTGCCGAGCAATCGAATGCCGGAAAACCGAATTGTTATGGAGAAAAAGAAGAGGTAGAAGAAAACAGAAGAAAAAGAAAGAAGAAACAACAGAAAACACAGGAACATAAACAATATCAGAATCTCACATTCGCAGCGGAACAACATATAATAGATAAATGAATAATCTTTAAATCAAAGAACTATATCATTTTATACATTACATCATCATCAGAGTTTACAACAACAATACAACACTGGAAAATTATATAAACTTGTCCTCATACAGAATACACAGCGGAATAAATAATATCATATACAAGTGGTACGTCTCGCCATCCAGCTCGCCACTTGAGCTCCATAGCATCTCCTGAATCCAGAATGACCTGATAACCTGACTCTAGACTGCCCGTGTGGAAATTGGTGGGCACCCAGAGTTTAGAAAGAGAACAATAAACTCCAGGTCAGTCATGGGACTGGTGTGAGAACTTAAAACAGTTATTTATCTTTAAAGCAAACAACAGGAAGATTTTAAAGTCAATTTCGCAATGCTTTTCGAAAATGAAACTACCATAAGGCCTCCCGCCACACACACAATGCAAACGCAGAATCGGAGGAGATTTCTTATTATGATAGTTAAAGATGCTTACGATGCAAAATCAAATCATTTTTGATATTATTATTAGTGCATAGTGGAAAACATTTCGAAAATAGAATATAAATCTTAGCCGGCATAGACATTTCGCACTTATGCCTACTATAGCTACCATCTAAACGGTGGGGCGCCACCATAAGTAAATGGCATGTTCTACAACTAATACCTTACAAGGTGCGTATTGGAGTTTGGATTTCCAACAAATGGTCAGGCCAAGGAACTTCCCATTGCCACATAGGTACGCCTCTGGAAAGACGACCCGAGAACCTAACCAGATCTCTGCCAACACAAGGCCGGGTTACCCCTAACTGGGTAACTACTAACACGAATATGTCATCCCCCGATCGTAACCGATCTATATCCGAGGATCCTCGATTTCCAACAACCATAAAGTAATAAATTTGCAGCAACAACATAGGTTAAATATCTAGGCTCCATACCATGATACCACCTCTATCCAGAAGGAATGACATACACTAAAGGGGAGCTACCCCCTAATAACCTTGCTGCATCCTTCCTGTTTTGAACATTTCCGGGGTGTGAGGTCCGACGAAGTCTCGTCCACAAAGCTACGCTTTGGTACAAAGCCATGCTTTGGGTCAACAAATGATCAAAGTAATGATCACAAAGATAAATGATCAAACAAATGATCATATCACAAATGATTAAACAATGATCATTACACAGCAACACTCAGCATGCCACGCTACCAAATTGGGAGTATATCACTAATAACCTTCAACTACATAACCTCTGAGCTCGTACTTCTCAGAGAAGGGTGTTAAGCTAAGAGAATAAATTCTCCACCACCAACAGATATGTATTTGAAAGAAACCAGCTTTATATCTCAATTTGTAACGTCATACATACAACCATACAAGTCTGTTCCGGGATCGAACAGAACCGAAGGCACTTCCAAAGAAGTCCTTGCAATTCGGATAATTTCTAATCACGTCCGGACTTCCCGTCACTAAGGGTGATAAAACCTCTATATCGGAGATCAGCCGATGCAGAGTAACTCGACGGTAATCCTTCCATTTTCAAAAATATCCAGTCTTCAACACTGATCATCAAATGCAATCCATTACGACGTATCACATATTCGGAATGGGTTATACGACCCAAAGGTCCTTTCCCGGCTAACCCGAATAGTGAGCGCTTATTCAAAACTAAGTGTGGCATTCAAATTCAAACAAATCACAACAAATACCCATTCAAGGTAATTATTGATAGTCGGTTATTTAACTATCAATAGGTCTGCACAACATCATCAGATTCCAAATAATTTTCCAAATTATTTATTTTCCAAAAATATCTTTACGAGATATATAATTTCCACACTTCAACCATTTGAAACCAAATTTCAAATCACTTTCAATTTATGTTTAAAAGATAAAAACTCAAAACATTTCACTTTATATCGGAAAACATTTCCATACTTATTTAATAATAAGTAATTCACAAAACCATTTGTTTTCAACATTTTGAAAATATTCAATATACTTAAATCCAAATTAAGTATATATTTCATTCTTTAAGGAAATCATTTTCTTAAACACATCTATTTGAGTCAAAACAAATGTTACGTAAAACATCGTTACGACGACCCAAAATCACTAGTATAAGGGTTCGAAATTAAGATAGATATATAAATCCCAATACTATACAAAATATTTCCTTTCGGAAATCATTTACTATAACAACAGTGTTATATCCACCATTTCCTTATTTCTCGAAAACGTTTATTTCAATAATGAATGTTGAAATCTATGTTTTCGATACTTAACACGCTTTAAAACATCTTTTAAAACAATTACTTCATTTTGTAATATCACTTCTCCAAAACATATCCATTTTATTTAATAATATATTCACTGTCCAAAAATCATGAATATACTTTATTTACCCAATTCAATGTTTCTACACATTTATTAAAAGATCATCCATTGTCTAAAATCGTGGAAAAATTCCCAACCAAACTCTTTTTATTACAACATTTAACTTAAAGGATAATTCGCTGTCCAAAATCACGAATATATCTCCTTTAATAACTTCTATGTTTAATTTATCAAATTCAATTGATTTCGAATTTACAAATAATGTTTATAAATCCCATTTCTATTTATAAAACCCCTTTTTTAAATCAATTCCATTTAATAACTTCACAACTTCATAAATCTTATTTACTTATAAGATTTACTTATACTTCATCTTAACACTTTAAAACTCTTTTATAACTCAATTATTTTGATCTATAAAATATCAAGTTTAAAATCTTATATATATAAACCATTTAAAATAAATCAATCAATTATTTATTTCAAAAATCACACTTTGGTTATATTTCACAACAATCATAATTTTTATAATTTTAAAACTTTAACGTTTATTTATTTAAGATGAATCAATTCAAAATTTTAATAAAACGTATAATCTCAAAAATCACTTTAAAAATCCCTTTAAAATCAAAATCGTTATTTTTTGAACTTCAAAAATGGATCCGATGATGCAACAACACCAAATAATCAATCACGGCATCCAAACATCATATATCGATATGATAATAGAATATATAACAATATCTGTAAATAAATCAAATCAGTTGAGGAATCCAGTTGGATCCCTCCAACCTGTTTTCCCTGCATCCACAGATGTTAGCACAATACCAATTCCGTTCCAGTACGGAATATCGCGGTATATGGGATTTAAAAATATTATCCGCTATTATACGGCACAATAGGGTCTCATCCACTATATGATGTGGGAAATCAACTCCAAGTACATATATAATACCAATTTCACTTCAATGTGAAATTATCGCGGTATATGTTTTTAATAAATAACCTTCGCTTAATAACGGCGTATAATGTATATTTCAATCAACAACAGATAATAATTTATCATCCAATCACACAATCAAGCAATTTTAAATCTAACTATTTAAAATTTAAATCGAAACTATTTCGATTGAGTGAGAAGTTCTCACCTCGCTTTCAAAAATGGTTGCAACGTTTTATTTTGGATAAAATTAAACACGCGTTTAATTTTACCCAAAATTTTCACTGACTCCAATTATTCCCAAACTATTTGCATTGCGTAGAGCTCGTCGAGACGATTCCAACGCATTTTGTTTCGTACGAAATGGACCTCGTATGACAAAGATACAACATTTTAAAGTTTGAACGATTATAAAATAATTAAATTTACAATTCCTTTTTTAAATTTTAACCTAAATCTCTTCTGGACCGTTCGTTTCCATCACCAAATCAAGGCCATTCCCCTGCATCTCCCTCTTCCTCCTAGGTTTCACGTTCGAGAAACCCAAACTGCCGCCTATTTCATGAATTCACGCAACAACCTTCGTTGCTCAAAACATCATCACTCCGACGCCATTCAAAAGCCCGCGTCGCAAACCCCCACCGCCGAGAACGATGCTCGACTCGGCTGCCTCTATCACTCGAAAAACATGAGTGTATGCCGGCCCTTCAAACCCAATTTCCCATCGATCCGTCGACCCGATCGTGATCATGACCGTTGGATAGCTAGTTCGCAACGTGCTCTACCTTTTTCTAGTTGATAACTTTTGCTAATAACTGATGGATTGAAAGAAATTTGAGGAAGAAGAAGAATGATTTTCGGCCATCAATTGTAAAGTGGCGGCCAGGCTGAAGATGAAACCCTAGGCTCGTTTTTATTTTGGCAAAAATGAAAATAAAGGGGCTTTTATAGAAAATTCAACAAACACTATTCATCCCGGATTTTCCAAACTCCAAACGAAGCGTGTCGGCTGGCATTTCTAAGGTTTACCCCGCGTTCCGGACATAATGGAACATGTTTCGGGAGCTAATTTGGTCATCTGTGCGAGTTACAGAATTAAATGATCAAATTTAAATTAAACCGATTCAAACCGATTTCGATGCGTTTTGGCTTGCCCCGGACAAACGGTAAATCCAATTGACACGAAATTTGAAACCATACAATAATATCACATTAGGGATCCGATGAAACTAGTTTCGTCGAAATCCAAGACTGTTTGAAAAATGACTAATTTCACTAGTCGATTAAATATTAAAATATTCAATTTTCACAATTTAACTTTTAATTCGATTTAAAAAGTTCTATAACATCACTATAACTTCAATATGATTTAATATAACTTTATAAATCATTTTTTAATCACATTTAATCCAGATTTCAATTATTTCTGGAATTTCAACTATTAAATTATCGATTTAATTACCCAATTAAATCCAGATATTCGAAAAAATAAATTATTCAACTTATTAATTCTACTTAATAAAATTTAAAATCAATTAAATATTCCAATTTCAAATGTCAGAAATTCTGGGTCGTTACAAACTTCCCCCCTTAAAAGAATTTCGTCCTCGAAATTACCAAGTAAGAAAAATTCACAAAATCCGTTAACTTTCCAAAACAAACCATTCAAATTAGATTTCACAAATCACTTAAGTTTTTAACTTTCCCAAAATTCATAGTTAAACTTCTTACAACAATTTCACTTAGTTTTCAAAATTTTCAAATTTCTCAAAAATATTCTAACGCCTTAAATTTTCGGAAAATTTCGCCATAGCCTCCTTTGCGCGGCTCGATCCGAAAAAAAATGACAGTGTATATATATCACAAATATACATCTCATCAAGTGATGAGGCATCCCGTAGGGAAAAAGTGTAAAAGTACGATATTTAATCCGAGATATGTACCTTATATATATTATTAGCGAGCGTATACGGCTAATATAGCGCGAAAGCGAGCTCCAAATGCGAAGCAAACGCCATCCGCACCTACTAAACACTCAATCAAACAAATGAGAACATGTATATAGAAAATAATATCGATATACATCATATAGCAACATAATAACTACATGTGCTAACATAGCAATTGCAACTAAAGCAATAAATGCAACCATCAAACAACTATCATCCAATAAACATCCAACAAATCCATACCAAATCAATATTGATTCACTTCTCATTAATATTCATTGATTTGGTTTTCAATTTTAAATCATATTTGATTCATTTACATTGGATTTTATCAACATTCATTTATTTAATTAGTTACATTCACATTAGTTCACTCCCAATTTGAATCAAATTCAATTATATTCAAATTTATTTACTTTCAATTTGAATTCAATTACATAGCTTTCAATTTTGCTAATTTACTTTCATTAACTCTTAATGAATTTATACACAATCAACTAACAATCAAATAACAACCAATGTTTATTCAACATAACCAAATTATTTAATTTACATCCAATTTGGTTCAACACCTTTAATTCAATTGGTTGATATTAAATTGACTTACATTCAATTATTCAACTTTCAATTTCATTTACTTTTAATGAATTAAAACTTACATCCATTGTTTCATATCAATTTACTTACATTCGATTGGTTCACATTCAATTCATTCATTAATTCAATTGCTAATTCCTTTTACAAATAGGGTTGAATTTCATTTATATAACTCAAGTTCATATTTATTTAATTCACTTGATTAATTTACTTTGATATCAAAATCAACTTCGTTCAACATCACTTAATTTATTTTCCATTTCTAACATCATTTGTTCAAATTAACTTAAGTTTCCACTTATAAATCCAATTCAGATTCCAATTCTATTTAACTTTTACCAAAGTCAAAATTTATTATCTTATATTATAAGTTCAAACTTAATTACTTATATTCAACAATTTCAGCTTGGATTTTATTGATTCACTTATACTTACTTTTATTTAACTCCATCCTTAAGTTAAATTTATTCTATCAAAATTCAATTTGTACAAGTTATCAACCCATTTATCATTCCCATAAATATTTTAAATAGGATTCCAGAGTCTTTTCAACCTTTCAAAAACCATTTTGAAATCAATTCAAATTATCTTTTGAATTTCTAAAACCAAATCCAAATTTTCCAAACAACTTTCATTTAAAATAATTTGGCAGCAATTCCTCTTTTGGAAACCCGAAAATGAACACCAATGATGTCGCGATCATCATCGGAATTATTTTCCAACGACCGAAAAGAGTTTAGAGCTTTCATCTCTCTAAAACAATTTTCGAAAATATCAAATCCTTTCGAAACACTTCTCTGGAATTTTATTTCAGATTATAAATCACATTTATAAATCTTTTATTTATAAAATTTCACTTTTTATATATAAGATTATTTTACCATTGTAAATCATTTTAATTATAACTTCATACATTATAATTCATTCTGTTGCTTTTATATAATTTATTCAAACAACTTTCATTAATTCATATATATGCACATTTTCCACAACCAAACAATCAATTTTATATATACTTTAATAAATCTGAAAAATTATTTCCTTTATATACAAAATATAATAGAGGTAAAATTATTTCATTTACCCAATTTTAAAACAATATCGTGCCGAATTGTTCTGAATAAGTGTTTAGAGATCCCTATCGATAGAGTTGTACTGACAATACCGACCAGAATCCATATACCACACAACAAATCAATCATCACAATATAATTTTTTTTTATATTCACTAATAAATACACGCTCATATCTATTATTACACTCAACTCATTCTAGAGTACTACTGACTCTATCTCTAATGAGTAACACCCAATAGAGCCATGGTTGTCACTTAACCGGATGCTCTGATACCAAATGTAACGATTGAGCGGTCACAACCGGTAGGCTTTTCAACCATCCCAGCCCCACCGTGGCTTACACTGATATCCCAAACTTGCTTTTACGGCCAGCCTCTCGACTGTCATGGCCTCTGCCTAACCAACTCCGTAAAGAGGACATGTAGGGGCAAGAGTCTCCCGTTCGCCACCAAACCACGAAGCGAGAATCCCCCATCATGTTTCACCTAGATAAGCAAGACTATCTACAAATTCAATTCTAAACAACAAATTAAAACAATCAAAATAACCTGAGATCAGATCAAAACTTCAACAAACCAAAAGCGATCAATGATCATAGGAAAAATGCGAGTGGATTTTATTATTGGCCGAGGTGATCGGAATTGAATGTAGTAGGGTTTAACCCAATTTTTAGTTAAGGTCGAAAAACGTGACGATGTGACTTCGTCAGTGCATCGGACTATACCGGACATGGAGGAAATGGAGCGTGGGACTTCGGCGAGGCTATGGTCGGGGTGGCGACAATTCCGATGGTCTAAGACATGGTGGCGAGGCGATTTAGGTTGGGTGTGTTCGTGGCACAGTGTCGAGCAAAACGCTCGTTTTCGATTTCGAGCTAAACTGATGAAACTAGGTGGTCGTGAGGCTTGAGGGGATCATCGACGACTTGCCGAAGATCATGGCGATGGCATGTGCACGTACACCTGTGTCAGTGTGTATCAGGGGTTGATTTATTTTGGAGAACAAGCATTCATCTCGGGTGGAATCTCGAGGGAAATGAATTTTGGCTCGAATAGGTTATCGGGTCGAACGCGAGTATATAACAGTTTTTAAATGTTAAGATAAAAACAAGTTTTTGAGAAAATTTTGATTTTTCCTCGGGGAGTTTCGTGTGGGCTCGGGTTGTTGGGGTACTGCCGGTTTTTGAGGAAAGTATATGTATAGTTTTTAAAGCTTTAAGGAAATGATTTTCCAAGGATAAATAAATAAGGATTTAAATGATAAATAAAGATAATGGTTTATCTTTGATTAAATTAGGGTCTTGATAAGTTCAAAAGATTCTTCATTAATTAAGTATGAGGTAATTAATTTATGTGACAAATTAATTAAGGAAATTAAATTGAGAATAATTAAATAAACTTAAAGGTTAATTAATAACTGAAAGTAATTAAGTGAATTAATTAAGTAATGATTACAGGGTAATTAATTACTTTAAGATAATTACTAAATGAAAGTAATTAAGAATGGATAATTTATGATTAAAGATTGATTAATCAAGTGTTTAAAAGTTAATTTATTTAAAAGAATAATTAATTAACGTGATTAATTATTTAAGGTAAGTAATTAAAGGTTAGATTTCCTTAAAATGATTAATTTAAGTTAATTAATTAGGGAAATTGGTTTTAAAGGTTGATTTAATTTATATGATAAATTAAGAATAATTTAATTTATTAAAGTGTTTATAAATTAATTTATATCAAACGATTCGTAATTAATAAATCAGGATTTGATAATTAATTCATAGGTAATTAATTTACCTGGAAATTTAGCCTGTAACTAGATTTTCAAAACTGGAAAAAAAAGAAGAAGAATACAAATCAATTTGCAAACCTAGAAGCAAGCTAATCAAATCAGCAATCACCAACAGGCAAGAGTTGATTCCAATCAAAGATAAAATTGCAAATAACAGATTCAACAACTTATCAAAAACAAAGTTTCAAGTCTTTGTTATTCTATTACCCCTCTGCTCTGATACCAAATGTAACGATACGGGTTTTTCGCGCTCGAAAATCGACATCCATACTTTACATCGTACTCGAATGCCATAGATTCGACCGTTCAAATCCGAGTCGCCGGAGCTTATAACACAATTAAGTAAACAACACAGTGGAAGAAATGAATAATACATTGATATACATTACTGATACAATATCTGATACAATAGAGTGATACAATGAATATCAATATACATCAGAGATATGATACAAGAAATAGCAGCGGAAAAGAAAACGATAACACCAGCAGCGGATAATCTCCATCTCCAAAGCACCAATCCAGAAATAGCTCGAACTCCCAATAACGATGCACAAAGATAAGCAAGTGCAGTCCGATCCAAAGACTGAACTAGCTCCAGAAAATCTACTAATTCTGACTATTTGAAAAACCCAACTCTATATTACCCGTGTAGAAAATTTTTGAGCACCCAGAGTTTAGGAAAGAAACAATAAACTCCGGATCAGTCATGGGACTGGTGTGAGCAACAAAAACAGTTTATCTTTAAAAAACTAACAACCAAAGAATTTAAAGTCAATTCGCAATGCTTTTGGAAAATGAAACTACCATAAGGCCTCCCGCCACACACACAATGCAAACGCAGAATCGGAGGAGATTTCTCCTTATGATAGTCAAAGATTTTTACTACGTAAACAAAACATTCTGATATTATTATTAGTGCATAGTGTAGAAAACATTTCGAAAATAGAATATTAATCTTAGCCAACATACGACCAGTATCGTATGCCTACTATAGCTACCATGTTCAATAGCAGGTTACCGCCACATTCCATGTCAGGTAATACAACTAAAACCGTACAAGTCTCGTATTGTTTCTTTGGATTTCCAACAAATGGTCAGGCCAAGGAACTTCCCATTGCCACATAGGTACGCCTCTGGAATGTAATTATTTAAGGTAAGTAATTAAAGGTTAGATTTCCTTAAAATGATTAATTTAAGTTAATTAATTAGGGAAATTGGTTTTAAAGGTTGATTTAATTTATATGATAAATTAAGAATAATTTAATTTATTAAAGTGTTTAATAAATTAATTTATATCAAATGATTCGTAATTAATAAATCAGGATTTGATAATTAATTCATAGGCAATTAATTTACCTGGAAATTTAGCCTGTAACTAGATTTTCAAAACTGGAAAAAAAAGAAGAAGAATACAAATCAATTTGCAAACCTGGAAGCAAGCTAATCAAATCAGCAATCACCAATAGGCAAGAGTTGATTCCAATCAAAGATAAAATTGCAAATAACAGATTCAACAACTTATCAAAAACAAAGTTTCAAGTCTCTGTTAATCTATTACCCTTCTGCTCTGATACCAAATGTGACGATACGAGTTTTTCGCGTTCGAAAATCGACACCCATACTTTACATCGTACTCGAATGCCGTAGATTCGACCGTTCAAATTCAAGTCGCCGAAGCTTATAACACACTTAAGTACAACACAGCGGAAGAAATGAATAATACATTGATATACAACACTGATACAATATCTGATACAACAGAATGATAAAATGAATATCAATATACATCAGAGATATGATACAACAAATAGCAGCGGAAAAGAAAACGATAACATCAGCAGCGGATAATCTCCATCTTTAAAGCACCCATCCAGAAATAGCTCGAACTCCCAATAACGATGCACAAAGATAAGCAAGTGCAGTCCATATCCAAAGACTGAACTAGCTCCAGAAAATCTACTAATATGACTATCTGAAAAACCCAACTCTAGACTTCCCGTGTAGAAAATTTTTGAGCATCCAGAGTTTAGGAAAGAAAGAATAAACTCCGGATCAGTCATGGGACTGGTGTGAGCAACAAAAACAGTTTATCTTTAAAAACAAATAGCAAAAGAATTTTAAAGTCAATTCGCAATGCTTTTGGAAAATGAAACTACCATAAGACCTCCCGCCACACACACAATGCAAACGCAGAATTGGAGGAGATTTCTTCTTATGATAGTCAAAGATGCTTACTATGTAAACAAAACATTTTGATATTATTATTAGTGGTGCAAAGTGCTGAAAACTTTTCGAAAGTATAATATAAATCTTAGCCAGCATAGACATTTCAAACTATGCCTACTATAGCTACCATCTAAACACTGGGGCACCACCATAAGTAAATGGCAGGTTCTACAACTAAAACCGTACAGAGTTTCGTATTGGGAATTGGATTTCCAACAAATGGTCAGGCCAAGGAACTTCCCATTGCCACATAGGTACGCCTCTGGAAAGACGCCCCGAGAACCTAACCGGATCTCTGCCAACACAAGGCCGGGTTACCCCTAACTGGGTAACTACTGACACAAATATGTCATCCCCCGATCGTAAACGATCTATATCCGAGGATCCTCGATTTCCATAAACCACAAAGTAATAAATTTGCAGCAACAACATAGGTTAAATATCTGGGCTCCATACCATGATACCACCTCTATCCAGAAGGAATGACATACACTAAAGGGGCGCTACCCCCTAATAACCTTGCTGCATCCTTCCTGTTTTGACCATTTCCGGGGTGTGAGGTCCGACGAAGTCTCGTCCACAAAGCTACGCTTTGTCACAAAGCCATGCTTTGGGTTAAACAAATGATCAAAGTAATGATCACAAAGATAAATGATCAAACAAATGATCATATCACAAATGATCAAACAATAATCATCACACAGCAACACTCAGCATGTCACATTACCAAATTGGGAGTAATCGCTGATAACCTTCAACTACATAACCTCTGAGCTCGTACGTCTCAGAGAAGGGTGTTAAGCTAAGAGAATAAATTCTCCGCCACCAAAAAGAAATCAGCTTTATATCTCAGAATGTAATGTCAGACACGTAACCATACAAGTCTGTTCCGAGTTCGAACAGAACCGAAAGCACTTCCGAAGAAGTCCTTGCAAATCTAGATAATTTCTAATCACGTCCGGACTTCCCATCACAAAGGGTGCTAAAATCTCTATATCGGGGCCAGTCGATGCAGAGACATTCGACGAGTTGTCCTTTCATTTTCGAAAATATTCGATCTTCACCACCGGTCTTCAAATGCGATCCATATACGACGTATCACGTATTCGGAATGGGCTATATGGCACAAAGGTCTTCTCCCGGCTAAACCGAATATTGAGAGCAATGTTTAAAAATATATGGATATCGGGAATTTCGATTAAGTCATAACTTAATACCCAAAACCTTTCTTTTCAAATGGTTTAAACAAATTACCATTTCTAGTTTTTTTAACAAAAAGATTCAATTCACAAAGTTCACCCAGTTTCACAAAGATTCATTCACAGATTTCAAAACAATTTCCATTTTGATTGGATTAACTCATTTAAAATCTTTAAATTAAAGATTTAACTTATAACTTTCAAACTTATTTACTTCTTATATGAATACTTTCATTATTTGAAAACAAATAGTTTTCGTTTCAGAAAAATCCCATTTTATTTGCACGTGGTAAAGCCCTTGAATTATAGGTATGCCACACTGGATATGCAAGAGATTTTGAGGGAAGGAGGAAATTCAAATAATCAGAATTGGAAGAAAAGGAAGTTTGGGAGCAAAAGGACACAACAAGACAAAGATAAAAAGAGCAGTCAAGGAAATTCGGCTAGGAACATAACTTTGTTACAATTGCCAAGAGAAGGGCCATTATTCAAACAGCTGCAAAAACCCAAAGAAGCAAGTTAAGAAGGAACAACCTGTGAAGAATGATCAAGCAAAGCCCAGGAAATGTTATGCTTGTCGGGGAGAGGGACATGAAACAAAAACTGCCCAATGATGAAGCAAGCACCGGTGGCAAATGTTTACGCGATAAAGAAAGACCCTTCAACTTCGAAAGCTGATAAAGGAAAAGGTGTTCTGGAAGGTAACCTTACTATTTATGATAGAACTGTTAGAGTTTTATTTGACACGGGAGCTTCACATAGTTTTATCTCCCTACAAACCGTAAGTGAATTAGGACTTAAAATTGAATTTGTAACGACCCTAGATTTTAATTAAATTTAAATTGATAATTAATTGAATTTTTGAATAAAAATTGTAAAATTAATTATAAATGGAAGCGAGTTTCCCCGATTCAAATAGAAAATATATTAAGTCATATGGATTTGAAAATTTGTATATATGTGAATATATATGTATATATTGGATTTGAAATAAAATCTTAAATAAATGATTTTGAAAAATAAATTATATATATACACTTTGGACACAAGTATAAAAATAAATAAATAAATTGATTTAAAAATTTAGAAATGATGATAATTTGAATTTAAATAATATTAATGAAAATAAAATAATTAGTATTAGAGTTAAATAATAATAGATGTTAAACTGGAAATAAAAATATATATAAGATAACTATAAAGTTAATAAATTAGATAAGATTTAACAACAAAATAAAATCTAGAAATTCATCTATATTTTGAAAATGAATATATATAGTTTTATAAAATATAAAGTAAGTAAACATATTAAAATAAAAAAATACACTCAAACATGAAAATAAAATATCCTTGTACAAATAAACAAAGTTTATAGGAAAATATCAAGATACAAAACAAAGTACATAATATAATACATATCAGCCGAGTAAATTAATGCAAGGCTAAAGCAAGCAAAAGAAAATAAAGGACTTGAGTAATTAATGCAACATGCTTCATGCATTTAATGCAAGCATACCAGCCATGTCCCTAGTACAAAAACAAACATCACCTGTACAACACATCTCCTATATATCAACTTCCTTATTCCATTTCGTTCAGCAAGATTTAGTATTCCAGGGAGATGAACATCACTATATCTAATAAACTTAATCAAGTTCAAAAGTTCAAAAACCTGAAATAAAAGTTCAAGCAAGTTTATCAAGCAAAATCAAGTAGTTCCAGTGTTTAAATTAAGAGTAGCAACTAAAAGCATTTCAGTTTTAAAGAAAATCAAAGCATCTTTCAAAAATCTGAAGTTCATTCCAGTTTCCAAAGTCATTTGCAAGTTCTCTGTCTTCAATCTAAGGTGAGTAACATCATTTAAAACTTAAGTATATGAATCTGGATTTTATGGTTTAAATCTGAAATAAGTAAGCTTTGTTTATATGTATGTTTCTATATATAGATGAATTGTTTAGTGAAAATTTTATTTACTTGTTCTCCTCTGTTTGAGTTGTAGAGTTAAATAGTTGTTCAAAATTTGAAAACTTCTTCATCATACCATTTACAGTCTTATAGTTTAAAACAAAACAAGTTGCTTAATCACAAACTAAGATAAACAAATTTGTTTTAAACAGGTTAGTGGGATATTTTTACTGAAAGCTTTGATTATAGTTAATCAAGCAATACATTGATAAATCCAATTGTTACAGAAAGCTAATTCAAATTGATAACTTGGATTCCTACTGAAATTTATGATTTTTAAAACCAGAATGAAGATTTTTAGCTCAGTATTTCAAGAGAAATTTGTATTTGAACCAAAACTGCACCTTTACAAATTTCTAGTGATTTAATCAATTATTGATGTTGAAATTTTTGGTGAAGCTAGATTGTTGATTTAGTAACACAGGAAAAATATTGAAAAAAATTTCGAATGCAAGGAAATTTAAGTCGAATCAAATTTAGGGTTTTACTTCAAAGTTTTGCACTTGTCTGTGAGTGTCGAGTTCGACCTCAATGAGCGATCGAGTGTCGTATAATTTTGGTGGAGGGTTGCTAGATGGGTTGTCCAAGTTTGACCGAAGTTCGAGCGCCTCCAGTGGTGTGTGCGGCGGTGGCGAAACGTTTTTGTTGAGGGATCGTTTTGCATTTTTTCGAGCAGAAGACCAATTTTCGATTCAAAATTCTTTGAGGAAATAGGAGTTTGATTTTCAATTATTCATGTGATTTGGGACTTACCTGCAACATTGAGGTTCGCCGGAGGTCAGAGGTGCAGCCGTGCACGTGTACGGCAGGAGGAGATGGTGTTAGTGTTGAGGTGGTTATCGGTCTCGAGTCGTGCTCGAGTTTTGGGGTTGGATGCTTCGGGTTTGAGGTTGGGTTTGAGGTTGAGTTTTAAAATTTATACTTACCAGAAATAAAAGAAGAGAAGAAGAAGAAGTAGGAAGGTGACTCGGGGAAACTGCTGTGCAACGCGTGGGGTTACTCGAGTTTGAAGAGGGGAAGTACTCGGGCTTGTTGAATTGAAACATGAAAGACATGATTTGTGTTCCAGACTTCCTTGATCTGAAGCGTGAAGTTTTGGACGAATGCCACAAGTCCAAACTCAGTATCCATCCAGGAGTCAACAAAATGTATCGAGATATTAAAAGAACATTTTGGTGGAAGACAATGAAAAGAGACATCTCGATATATGTGAGTCGCTGTGCTACTTGTCAGCAAATCAAAAGCGATCAAAAGAAAGTGGCCGGTTTACTTCAACCTTTGGAAGTACCAAAGTGGAAATGGGATCAAGTATCGATGGATTTCATCGATGGATTGCCACGAACTAAGAAGGGAAATGAGGCGATTTGGGTTATAGTGGACCGTCTAACCAAAACTGCTCACTTTATTCCAGTGAAATCCACTCGGACTGCAGCAAGCTTAGTAGGTATATACATAAAGGAAATTGTTCGTCTCCATGGTATTCCCAGCAGTATAGTGAGTGATCGTGACCCGATCTTCACTGGTAGATTTTGGGAGGCATTCCAAGACGCTTTGGGAACGAAATTAAATTTCCATACTGCTTATCACCCACAATCTGATGGACAGACTGAGAGGGTCAACCGAATTCTAGAAGACCTATTGTGTGCTTGCGTTCATGATTTTGGTGGTTCTTGAGAGGACCATTTACATCTGGTTGAATTCTCATATAATAACAGATATCAGGCTAGTATAGAAATGGCTCCTTTCGAAGCTTTATATGGTCGTCCGTGTCGATCACCTGCATGCTGGATCGAATCAGGTGATAAACTCGTCCTTGGACCAGACATGATTAAAGAAGCCACGGAGAAGGTTGATTTTATTCAAAAGAAATTAATAACTGCTCAAAGTCGTCAGAAGAGTTATTATGACCGCCGAAGAAGATATTTGGAATTTCAAGTTGGAGATTCTGTATTTCTGAAAGTGTCTCCGATGCGGGGTGTATTGAGATTCGGGAAAACTGGAAAGCTAGCACCGCGTTATATTGGTCCTTTTCCTATTCTGGAAAGGATTGGTTCTCTAGCATATCAAGTGCAGCTACCCAACTGGTTGTCTGGCATGCATGATGTGTTCCACATTTCTAATCTTCGGAAGTATGTGCACGATCCAGATAGTATTATTGAAGAAGCTGCTCAGTAGGATCTCGAAATCACTCCTAATTTGGCAGTTAAAAGAGAGCCGATAAAAATTGTAAATCATGATGAAAAGCGATTGAGAAACAAAGTTGTGAAACTGGTTAAAGTTCAATGGAGTGGCGATCCAAAGGACTGTACTTGGGAGACTGAAGATAATATGAAGAAATCACATCCCAACTGCAATGTGGATATCTCGGCTTAAACTGGTAAGCCATTTCTTTATTTTTCTGAATTCGTATATTCTTTGTTTGCGTTTTTCTCTTTCAATTTCGAGGACGAAATTTTCTTAAGAAGGGGATATTGGAACATCCCAGAATTTGTTAAATTTAATTTAATAACTTATTGAACTTTTTGAATTTAATTTGAGAGATTTTAACAGAAAAATAAAATAAGGAAAAAAAATTGTTAATATTAATATTATAAAGATGTGTAGAATTTAATAAAAATATTGATATCTAAGATAAATAAATAAATAATAATAAATAAAAACAAACAAACACTTTTATTCAGCAAAATTAAAACAAGAACAAGATTAGATCACATAAGAAAGGAACATTTAAAACATAAGTGTGTATGGAATTTAACAAGAAAAATAAACTGTAAAAGAAAACAAGAATTAGGCAAGGAAAAAAAAGAAACTATTAACAAAGTAAAAATAGTACATATAAAAATCAACAGCATATGCTGTAAGTAAAGCAAGGAAACATGCTTTCATTAAATGCCATTTACTCTCCAACATGAACAAGATCACATCAGCCCAATTCAAACATGGGTTTTGTCAACATCAAAAGAGTATTGTACCTATCTATACAATATAATGTCTCAGTACTATACTGCTACACCTCTCTTTATATACATGAATATTGCCTTTAGTTCGTTCAAAACCATTTACTGAAGAAAGAAAAAAATAAGCAAAGTCAGGAAGAAAGAAAAATATAAGTATCAACATATTTTCAAACTCAAGATCGTTCAACAAAACAAAATAGAAAAGAAGATCAAATTGCAGCTGCAAAACAAATATAGTCTCTGTTTCAAAAATATTTTTCAAGTGAGTAAACTTAATCTTTGAAAAGTTTAAATTTATTTAAAATAGTTCAAACTTCATCTATTAACTGCTTTGAATATGCTTCAGTTTGCATATAATGTTGGATGTTCAGTGTTTCTCTGCCAAAAATTTATACAGGGTGTATATCTGATCCAAAACTAAAGTCCATTTGCTGTTAATCACAAATAAGCTTTGTTTTTTTAATAATCAAGATGTTTAATTCTCAAACAAGATTTTGCAAAGTTTATTTAAACATACAGTAAATTATTCCCACTGGAACTCTGTTTACAGGCATTCAACTAATATTTGATAAAAATAAATTGTTGTAAAATATTAATTCAAGAATATTTATTGAATCTATACTGCAAGGCATGAATTTTAAAACAAAAATTTATATTTTTAGTTTAGTATTCTCAGAGAAATTCGTAATAAACAAAGTTTGCATTTCTACCAATTTCTGATGATTGAATCAATTATAAATGCTGAAAATTGATAGGTAGCAAGTTTGATCCTCCATGAATCCAAGAAAAATGCTAAAGAATTTTTCTATTGCATAGGTTTTGGGTCGATTCGAATTTAGGGTTTTAAGCAACAGGTTTGTAGTGAGTGAGAAGTGAGGTGATTTCATCACCTAGGAGTGATCGAGTGGCACGCGACGATGGGGGAAGGTAGTATGGGGTGTTGACAAGACGTGGTCGAAGTTACGGCGTCGCAGGTGATCTGTGCGGCGTTGGCGAGGTGGATATGTTCGTTTTGGTTGAGCTTCAGTTTTGACCAGAAGGCTAAAATTCGATTTGAAACTTTTGGAGGCGATGCGATTTTGGTTTTTGAGTTAGGGACGATTTGCAACTTGCCGATGATCGTGGGGTTCGTCGGAGCTTGGTCGCGTTGTCGTGCACGTGCACAATATCATTCTTGTGTCAAGGGGTTGTAGTTTGTAACGCGTGGAACTCGGAGGGATTCTCGAGCGTATGGGTTTTGTGACTCGGGTAGGATGCGAGTTCGAGTAAATTGAAGCTCTACAGTTCCTTACAAATTTAAAAAGTTGAAGTTTTTAAGTTTTAGAAAAAAATGAAGGCAGAAGAAGTTGCACAGGAACTCAGGGAAGAAGACGAGGAGGACTCGAGTTTTGGCTCGGGTGGAATACCTGTTTACTCGGGTTTGCTTTCGTATTGGGTTAAGCCCAAAACAGATTTTCAATGTAACATAAATTAATTTTTTTAAAGTGTAAAACAGATTTTCAAATGATAATTAAAGTAAATAATTTTTATTAATCAATGATTTTGAAAAGAAATTAAGAATGATATACAATTTGAAATTAAATTTTTTTTTATTGATAAACAATTAAGTGTTCAAATTTAATTGTAAATTAAGAATTTGTTAATTAGATAAATTAAGTTAATTTATTTTAATTAGTAGTTAATTAAAATAACTAATTTTGAAACAATAATCGAGTTAATTAAGATTTAATGTATTTATCCAAATTTTAATCATTGATTTTAAACATCACTACGAATAATTGTGTGGTAAATTTATTTAAACCACATGAGAAAATAATTTACTATTGCTGTGCACTATATTGATATTTCTGTTCTGTTTGTGATACTGTGTGATATAAATTTCCATGTACTGCACTGTGATGTGGTTTGTTCTGTATTGATGTGAAACCCCTGTTTGCCCGTAAAACGGCATTTAAACTTCGATGCGACAGGGGATCGGATTTCAGTTAGTTATCCGAAACCCACATCGAATCTATGAATTTTTGTGAACGACATATCCACATGTTTTAAAAATTTACTCTCACTATTCGGTTTAGCCGGGAGAGAACCTTTGTGTCGTATAACCCATTCCGAATAAGTGATACGTCGAATAGATAGCATTTGAAGACTGGTGGTGAAGACCGGGTGTCTTCGAGAACGATAGGATAACCTGTCGAATGACTCTACACTGAGTTGCTCCGGTATAGAGTTCTCCATATGTGATGGGGAATCCGATCGGGATTGTGGACGCCCGGATTGCAAGGACTTCTTTGGAAGTGCCTTTAGTTCTGTTCGAACCCAGAATAGACTTGTATGGATTGTATGTCTGACATTACATTTGAGATATAAAGCAGATTTCTTTCAAATACATTTCTGTTGGTGGTGGAGAATTTATTCTCTTAGCTTAACACCCTTCTTTGAGACGTACGAGCTCAGAGGTTATGTAGTTGAAGGTTATCAGTAATATACTCCCAACTTGGTAATGTGGCATGCTGAGTGTTGTTGATCATTTGTTGATCAAAGCATGGCTTTGTGAAAAGCGTAGCTTTGTGGATGAGACTTCGTCGAACCTCACAACCCGGTAATGGTCAAAACAAGAAGAATGCAGCAAGGTTATTTTGGGGATCGCGCCCCCTTGAGGGTTTGTCATTTCCTTTTGGATAGAGGTTGTATCATGGTATGGAGTCCAGATATTTAACCTATGTTGTTGCTGCAAATTTATTTCTTTGTGGTTGTTGGAATCGAGGATCCTCGTATAAAGGTTGTTACAACCGGGGGATGGCATACTCGTGTCAGTAGTTACCCAGTTAGGGGTAACCCGGCCATGTGTTGGCAGAGATCCAGTTAGGTTCTCGGGGCGTATTTCCAGAGGCGTACCTATGTGGCAATGGGAAGTTCCTTAGCCTGACCATTTGTTGGAAATCCAAAGAAACAATACGAGCCCAGTACGGTTTTAGTTGTAGAACCTGCCATTTAACATGGCAGTTATAGTAGGCATAGCATAATGGTACCTATGTTGGCTAAGATTAATATTCTATTTTAGAAATGCTTTATACACTATGCACTAGCAATAATATCAAAGAAATTTCCCCGTACCAAGCATATTTGACTATCATAAGAAGAAATCTCCTCCAATTCTACGTTTGCATTGTGTGTGTGGTGGGAGGTCTTATGGTAGTTCGATTTTTTAAGAGCATACCGAAAATTCTTTTATAAACCTAGATTTCCGTAAATGCAACTGTTTTTGTTTACTCATACCAGTCCCATGACTTATCCGGAGTTTATTGTTTCTTTCCTAAACTCTGGGTGCTCAAAATTATACCACGTTGTAAGGACCCGATTCTTCGACTTTCGAATATCGATATCAATACGTCCACTGTATCGACTGCCGAGCCATCGAATGCCGGAAAACCGAATTCTTAGGGTTTAAGAAAGAAGAGGTAGAAGAAAAGATAGAAGAAAAAGAAAGAAGAACAACAGAACAACATCAGAATCTCACATATCGCAGCGGAACAACTTGAGCTCCATAGCACTCCAAAGTCCAGAATAACCTGATAACCTAACTCTAGACTGCTCGTGTGGAAATTGGTGGGCACCCAGAGTTTAGGAAGGAAACAATAAACTCCAGGTCAGTCATGGTGACTGGTGTGAGAACTAAAATAGTTTATCTTTAAAACAACAATAACAACAAAGGAAGTGGAAAATATCCGCAATGGTTTTGGAAAATGAAACTACCATAAGACCTCCCGCCACACACACAATGCAAACGCAGAATTGGAGGAGATTCCTTATTATAATAGTCAAAGATGCTTACTACGCAAAAATCAAATCCTTTTTGATATTATTAGTAGTGCATAGTGTAGAAAACATTTGGAAAGTATAATATTAATCTTAGCCAACATACGACCAGTATCATATGCGTACTATAGCTACCATGTTCAATAACAGGTTACCGCCACAATATTCCATGGCAGGTAATACAACTAAAACTGTACAAGTCTCGTATTGTTTCTTTGGATTTCCAACAAATGATCAGGCCAAGGAACTTCCCATTTCCATATAGGTACGCCTCTGGAATGACGACCCCGAGAAATAACCTAACATTACGGTTAGATCTCTACCAACATAAGGCCGGGTTACCCCTAACTGGGTAACTACTGACACGAATATGGCATCCCCCGGTCGTAACCGACCTTCATCCGAGGATCCTCGATACCAACAACCACAAAGAAATAAATTTGCAGCAACAACATAGGTTAAATATCTAGGATCCATACCATGATACAACCTCTATCCAAAAGGAAATGACATACACTAAGGGGTGCTATCCCCTAATAACCTTGCTGCATCCTTCCTGTTTTGACCATTTTCGGGGTGTGAGGTCCGACGAAGTCTCGTCCACAAAGCCACGCTTTGGTACAAAGCCATGCTTTGGGTCAACAAATGATCAAAGTAATGATCACAAAGATAAATGATCAAACAAATGATCATATCACAAATGATCAAACAATGATCATTACACAGCAACACTCAACATGCCACGTTACCAAATTGGGAGTATATCACTAATAACCTTCAACTACATAACCTCTGAGCTCGTATGTCTCAGAGAAGGGTGTTAAGCTAAGAGAATAAATTCTCTGCCACCAACAGATATGTATTTGAAAGTAACCAGCTTTATATCTCAAATTGTAATGTCAGACATACAATCCATACAAGTCTGTTCCGGGATCGAACAGAACCGAAGGCACTTCCAAAAGAAGTCCTTGCAATCCGAACAATCTCTAAGCACGTCCGGACTTCCCTTCACAAAGGGTGATAAAATCTCTATATCAGAGATCAGCCGATGCAGAGTCATTCGACGGTAATCCTTCCATTTTCAAAAATATCCGGTCTTCAACACCGGTCATCAAATGCAAGACGTACCACATATTCGAAATGGGTTATACGACCCAAAGGTACTTTCCCGGCTAACCCGAATAGTGAGCGCTTATTCAAAAATAAGTGTGGCATTCAAATTCAAGCAAATCACAACAAATAGATCATCGTCCTACGTCTTTCTTAGGAATCGTGCCATAGGATTTGATTCGAGTCTTCGTACCGTTCTATCCTATTTTCTTTTATGATTCCTTGTTTTATCAATCATGATTGTTTGATATTCATTCTGAGAATAACTTTTTCTTCTTCTTTCTTTCTTAAAGAAGAGGAATGGTTAGATCTGGCCGTACCAACATCGGTCAATCCAGTGCTACTCCTCAGGAGGGAGTATTTATGTCTGCCCAGCAGCTTCTAGATCTTTTTAAGAATGCTCAAGCTATCGGACCCATTCCAGAGCCTACTCATCCTAGATCCAGTTTTGCCCGCTTGTGTAGAGATTATACCGATTTGGGTGGAAGGCCATTCCGGGGATCCGAGTGTGTTATTGAAATCCAAGCTTGGCTTAGATCATGCGACCGCATCTTTTCTCGCATGAATCTTGTTGATCTCCACCGAGTCCAAGTGGCTTCTAGCATGCTCCAAGAAAGAGCATTGGATTGGTATGAGCTTCTTATTTCTGAAATCGTTGAAGCGGATCTCACTTGGGAGCAATTTCGAGAGAGATTCGAATTGAAATTTGTGCCGGAGGCTGAAAAAGTAACCTTGGCCCGACGTTTTATCGACCTTGTTCAAGGTGAATCTTCTGTGACGGACTACGTCGCATCTTTCGAATCTCTTTCTAAATACGGGGTTGAATACATTAATACCCCATTGAAGAAAATTCAGAGATTTGTTTATGGCTTGAACAAGAATCTTAAAAAGCCTTTACTTTTGAAACTTGAAGTTTCTTTCGATCAGCTTATAGATATCGCTCTTCGACTTGAAGAGGCCGATAGAGAAAGCGATGTTGAGATTGTGGGTGTCAATAAGAAGAGGCATCCCTTTATTAAGTTCGAAAGTCCTAATCCAAACAAGAGGGTGAAGCAAGTGACTTCTATAGCAAAGACTACCATCCCTAATCGTGGAGAATGCTACAATTGTTGCTCTAAGGACCATCATATAAATAGGTGTCCAAGGCCTATTTCTTGCCGCTATTGCAAAAGTGTGGATCATTATATATCTTCGTGTCCCAAACGTCTCAGCAAGAGAGAAGGAAAGCTGCAACCCTAGCAACTCTTCTCTTAGTCAAGGTAATTCTCCTTCTATCCTTGAAAATATTTGTTTTGTGATCATTTTATTCGAGTTCTTTTTGATATGGGTTTCGTCTCATTATTTTATAACAAAAAGAACTTGTTGATTCCTTTTCTTTAGACATTTTTTTTGGCTTGTTGACTTGTTTGAGGATTGCGAATCCGGATTGGTGTATCCGCAACACTCAATTTGTTTTTTTTTATTTATTGATGTCGAAATTATTTTATGTGATTTTTCTTTCCGAGCCGATTTCTACTTAGGCTTCGGAATTAATTTTTGTGAAAGGATTGGCTTAATCATTGTGAAGCACACATCCTATTTCCCGAGTGGACTATCCATCTTCGACATTTTCAATCCAATAAGCAAATTTCTGTTTTTCCTTTGTGATTTTGATTCCAATTTGATGGCATCAATTTATTCTTTAAGCTCACATGATGAGGAAAGTGTTATTTCTCTCATTCATGTAGTTAGAGAATTTTCCGGTATTTTTGAGTTTGTCTTAGAATTATCACCTAAGCAAATCTTTTGTGTGGTGTTAAGGTTTTTTTAGCTCGACCTTGCCACCGATTTTCATTTGCTACGAGTTGCGGGAGTTAGCATTCCATTTACCGCATTCCGCACTCGTTATGATTCTTATGAATGACTAATCATGTTATTCAGCTTATCCAGTTTATTTCATCCATTTTGTAAATCGAGTATTCTATGAATATTTCGATGAGACCATTCTTGTATTTGTTGATTTTGGATGGAATTAGCAATTTAAAATTTTGCAAATCTTTTTCATAAGATTTATCTATAAGTATAATTGGATTTTGTTCTTCAATGAACAAAGAATATTCTTAAAACTTCTAAGAGATATTTTTATTATATGGAAGATGGTTTTGTGGTTGTATTGCCCATTGAGTGCTTTAAGAATTCTGGTCGATGCGCCTGATCCACGTTATCGATAGGAATCTCCTAAACGCTTTGATGAGACAATCAAACACAGTAAATTGACTTGTAAAAATGTAAATTTCTCTAGAAAGATTATTACATAAAGATAAAGGTAATTTTGAAAATTTTAGCTTTTCGGGAAAGAAGATTATTTGAAAGAATTCTTTTCCGATACTCTTATTCTTGTGATTCCCAAAGGAAACCAAGATTTTATCTTTTGTACCAATGCTTATCGTATTGGTTTCTATGCCATTCCCTTGCGAAAGAGAACGTGCTATCACTTGTACTTCTAAATCATTAAAGCTGATCGAGACTAGGTATGCCACTCATGATCTAGTGCTCGCGTCTATTGTTTTCGCTTTTAGAGTTTGGCATCATCATTTTGGGGGAGAAATTTGTTCTCCACCTTGATCATAAATCTTTGGAATATTTATTTTCTCATAAGGAACTTCATGTTGACTCGAGTTCCTGGCATCTTATGATCTTGATATTCTTTATATATTCCCGAAAGGGGAATCGTGTTGCCAATGCACTTAGTCGTAAGCAACAAGAGCTTGTTTCTTTGATGATGTCCGAATGGAATGATCTTTTTACCAAGTTCACCGGGCGTTTCGATATATTTCGTTTTATTGAGCTTCGTCTCATTTCTTTTATGGACTAGCGTCCGATGTTCTTTTAAGGTGTTCGGTTCATTGGACGTACCGTTTTTGTACTACGTTGGTGTTCCAAATTATTTAAGCTTTGGTTCATCTAGAGTACCGTTATTGTACTATGCCGTTGTTCCAAATTATTTGAGTTTCTAGTTTCTCGGGCGTACCGTTTTTGTACTACGCCGTTTCACCGGTTCAGCCTTATGCTATTCATGATGTTTTCCACGTCTTTTATTTACGGAAATGCTTTTGGGATTCCAATTTTTATTCTTGAGCCTGGAGTTATTGTGGAAATTGAAGTTTCGCCTATTTGACTTATGAGCAACATTCTATTCGCATCATTGCTTCGGAGGTTGAGCGCCTTCGGAATAAAGATGTTTTTCTTGTGAAAGTTCAATGGTTCTCAAATCCCAAGGATTGCCCTTGGAAAATCTAGAGAATTCATCGAGCAAACTCGTCCGGGTTTACTCTTTTGTGCTCTTTTTGGTGAACTTCTTATTTCAAATTTTCTTTTGTGTTGATAAGCTTTTATGGTTGTTACTATTTATTTTCTTCTTAAGTATTGCGAGGACGCAATTTTTTTAAGGAGGGGAGTCTGTAACAACCCGCATATTTATCGATTTTATATTTAAATATTTTATTTAAATATTTCATCGTTAGTCGGATTATAGTCCGAAAAGCCACTTTTTGCAAACAGTCGAATTGGGACTCGAGACCACTTCCATTGAGTTCAAAATGACGTTTGCGACCTTTTTGAGTATAAACTTCGATATGTTTGGAGTTAGAAGAATTTTGCTACTTTTTCACTTTGGGTTTGGGTTTCAGCCCTATGTCCTAACTCAGCCCCTCTCCTCTCCATTCACTCATTTCATTTTGCAAACACTCAAGCTCAACTGAAAATGGTGGGAGAGATTGGAAATTAGAAATTCCAAACCCTAGTTCCTCTTGCAAACTCAAGTTCTTGCTCCAAATTCGAAGAGAAGCTATTGGTAAGCATCTCCTTCTTCTTCTCCAACTCATTCTCCTTTCGATTTCAGAAATTCCTAAACCTAACTTTAGGAAATAATTCTCTTTTAAGCTTAGATTCAAGCTTGTTGAGTTGGAATTGAAGAGTGATTGTCCTTGCCTTGCTCTATAGCTTCCTCGTCATTTGTTTTGTGTAAAAGGTGAGATTTTTATCTCACATCTATGCCTATAACTATCTTTGTTGTTAGGTATGAATTCCTATCATCTATTTCGTGTTCACTTGTTGTGATTTGAATTGGTCTTGTGAATTCTTCAATTTTGGTGTCTTGGTCCAATTTTATGAAAATCCTTCTATGGACATTTGGACATTGATATTCGGAGTGTATCGAGGAGCCTTTAAGGCCGGGTTGTCGCTTGGCGTAAATCCTTAGTCGTCATTGCTCATCCGATCGCTTCCGAATCGCTTTGGCCACTTTGGCCTAGGCAAAATGTTGCCCAGACCAAGTGACCAGACGTTTGGTGACCAAGTCCAGACGTCTGGTTTGGACCTGGAGAGAAAAATGTATGCACGCTTTATTTAAAAAAATGCCAGAGACTATTTCCAGACGTCTGAAATTCAAGATCAGACGTCTGGACGAGTCTCAGACGTCTGACTTGAGGTTTCAGACGTCTGGGTGTTCTCAAACCTTTCATTTCATATTGGAAAAACATTTCCATACTTATTTAATAATAAGTAATTCACAAATCTTATTTATTTTCAACATTTGAAAATATTCAATATACTTAAATCAAAATTAAGTATATATTTCATTCTTTAAGGAAATCATTTTCTTAAACATGTCTATTTGAGTCAAAACGAATGTTACGTAAAACATCGTTACAACGACCCAAAATCACTAGTATAGGGGTTCAAAATTAAGATAGATATATAAATCCCAATACTATACAAAATATTTCCTTTCGGAAATCATTTACTATAACAATAGTGTTATAGTCCACCATTTCCTTCTATTTCTCGAAAAACGTCTATTTCAACAATGAATATTGAAATCTATGTATTCGATACTTAACACATTTTGAAACATCTTTTAAAACAATTACTTCATTTTGTAATATCACTTCTCCAAAACATATCCATTTTATTTAATAATATATTCACTGTCCAAAATCATGAATATACTTCCTTTAATTAATTTCTATAATTCACTTATCAAAATAAGTGACTTCGGATTTATAAAACAACGTTTATAAATCACATTTATATTTTATAAAACTTCAAGTTATGAAATCCCTTTATTTAAACAATTCCATTTGACCCATTTAGATGTGTTTAAGAAAATGAAAAGAAACAATATGCATTCAAATATGATTTGAAATGTATTCATATGACAAAGCAAAGTTGTAAATAAATATGTAAACAAGAAGATAAAACAATACATCAACCTGGGAAAGCAAGATGCAAAGCAAGTAAAATATTAGTCAACGAAAAAAAAAGAAATACAAACAAACAAGTATATTAAGTATAATAAATGCCAGCTAAAATAACATCATATCAGCGGAGATTTATCTCAAAAATCACAAAGCACGTAGCATTAAATGCTTCCATTCCTTAGCAGCCATGCCTATTGTACAAAATAACATCACCTGTACAACTATCCTTTTATATGTATATACCTATACACTTTCTCCTTATTTATCAACTTCTCCCCCTCAATTCGTTTATTTTAGGCTGAGAAAAATGTGAGTAAAACATCATCTTTTAACTTAAACAAAAGTTCAATTTAAAATAGCAACTTCAACTTGATCAGAGATTAAAGGCTTCAGCAAGCAAATTCAAAGCCTATTCAAAATAAAGAAAAGCTCTGTTCTTCTTCTAAAACAACGGTGAGCAAACTACCATTTATATTTTGAATCTGTGGTTGACCTTGATGCTATGAGTAACACTGAATTTGTAGCTTGTCTATGTGTATGTATAGAGGTATATTTATGAGTGTGATTGTACATCTCTGGAAACAGGCAAACCTTGCCTGTGTTCATCCCAGGCTTTAAAAAGAATTTTGTTTGAAAATTTAAATTATTAGAACTCAAAACATTTTAGCTTTTGTTTGTTGGGTGGAAAGGGTTCATATGAGAATAACATCATCATAAAATTATAAATAAATGAAATTAACAAGGAGGTTACTAGAAAACTAAAATTACAGTTAAAATACACATCTCTGTTATATAACAGTTTTATTTGCAAATCTGTTCAACATTCCATATCTCTTTGGATAATGATATTTACATCGTGATGTCCGAAACAAAGTTGTTCACAAAAATATAAAGTTAGTTTTAAAAATAATATTTGGTATAAAAATCAAGGGAATATTTTCGAAAATAATAAATCACAGGAGATTAACATATTCATCAGTAAATTCGAATATGTCAATTTTGAAATCTGATTATACAGTCACATTTGGATTACAAAATGGTGAATTTAGGTGAAAATATTACAATTTTTAAGCTGATAAATCTCGAGCATAAGGGAGATGAACAGGAAAGGAAGAATGGTCGAGTTCCAGCGACCTACGTCGAGTTAAGCGTTGAAATTCAGGGGAAGGGTAGCTAGATCGTAGGGGAACATAGGAAAAATGTTTCGAGATTTTTCAGTGGATCATAGGAGATGCATGAGATCGTTGTACAGTTTAAAACCCTTATTTACTCACGGTCGGAATCGCTACTTCCGCGTCACCGTTAGACAAATGTAACGATATCGGGTTTTTCGCGCTCGAAAATCGACATCCATACTTTACATCGTACTCGAATGCCATAGATTCGACCGTTCAAATCCGAGTCGCCGAAGCTTATAACACAATTAAGTAAACAACACAGCAGAAGAAATGAATAAAACATTGATATACAACATTGATACAATATCCGATACAATAGAGTGATACAATGAATATCAATATACATCAGAGGTATGATACAAGAAATAGCAGCGGAGAGAAAATGGATAACACCAGCAGCGGATAATCTCCATATCCAAAGCACCAATCCAGAAATAGCTCGAACTCCCAATAACGAGGCACAAAGATAAGCAAGTGCAGTCCGATCCAAAGACTGAACTAGCTCCAGAAAATCTACTAATCCTGACTATCTGAAAACCCCAACTCTAGACTGCTCGTGTAGAAAATTTTTGAGCACCCAGAGTTTAGGAAAGAAACAATAAACTCCGAATCAGTCATGGGACTGGTGTGAGCAACAAAAACAGTTTATCTTTTTAAAAAAACGAACATCAAGAGAATTTTTTTAAAGTCAATTTGCAATGCTTTAGGAAAATGAAACTACCATAAGGCCTCCCGCCACACACACAATGCAAGCGCACACTTGGAGGAGATTTCTCCTTATGATAGTTAAACATGCTTGATACGCAGATTCTTTTTATTATTACTATAAGTGCAAAGTGTGGAAAATATTTTGAAAGTAGAATATAAATCTTAGCCAGCATAAGTACCATTATATTATGCCTACTATAGCTGTCATGTTAAATGACAGGTCCTACAACTAAAACCGTACAAGGCTCGTATTGTTTCTTTGGATTTCCAACAAATGGTCAGGCCAAGGAACTTCCCATTGCCACATAGGTACGCCTCTGGAAGGACGTCCCGAGAACCTAACCGGATCTCTGCCAACACAAGGTCGGGTTACCCCTAACTGCGTAACTACTGATACGAGTATGCCATCCCCCGGCTGTAACCAGACTTTAACCGAGGCCCCAGCAACAAATCACAAAGTAAGATATATATATTTGCGACATCCACATAAGTTAAGTTTCTGGGCTCCATACCATGATACCACTTCTATCCAGAAGGAAATGCACATACCCTAAGGGGCGCTACCCCCAATAACCTTGCTGCATTCTTCCTGTTTTGACCATTACCGGGTTGTGAGGTTCGACGAAGTCTCGTCCACAAAGCTACGCTTTTCACAAAGCCATGCTTTGGGTCAACAGATGATCAAAGAAATGATCACAGATCAAACAAATGATCATATCACAAATGACCAAACAATGATCATCACACAGCAACACTCAGCATGTCATATTACCAAATTGGGAGTATATCGCTGATAAATTTCAACTACATAACCTCTGAGCTCGTACGTCTCAGAGAAGGGTGTTAAGCTAAGAGAATAAATTCTCCGCCACCAAACAGAAATATATTTGAAAGAAATCAGCTTTATATCTCAAAATGTAATGTCAGACATGTAACCATACAAGTCTGTTCCGGGTTCGAACAGAACCGAAGGCACTTCTTACGAAGCCCTTGCAATCCGGGTATCCACAATCCCGATTGGACTTCCCATCACTTAGGAAATCTCTATACCGGCGCGACTCGGTGAAGAGACAATCGACGAGTTATCCTTTCGTTCTCGTGAATATCCGGTCTTCACCACCGATCTTCAATTGCTATCCATATATGACGTATCATTATTCGGAATGGGTTGTATGACACAAAGGTCCTCTCCCGGTTAATCCGAATAATGAGCGCAATATTTAAAAACATATGGATAATAGGATTTCAATTAAGTCACAATTTATTCCCCAAAATCTTTCTTTTCAGTGGTTTAAACAAATTACCATTTCAAATCTTTTAAAACAAAAAGATTTATTCCACAAAATATTACGCAGTTTCACAAAGATAGATTTACAAATCGATTTCCACTTCAATCGGATTAACACACAAAATTTTATTAAGTTATTAAAAAATAACTTTCAAAATTGAAACCCATTTCAAAGCTTTCATTTCAATTTCCAAAACTATTTGGATTCACAAATTCAATCTTTTAAAATTGTCAAAAATCTGTGACTTAACTGATTTCCACGTGAAATCCATATTTGTGTGTGTATGGTGTAGTCCAGGGGTTTCACACACAATAGTGCAACAATATTAAATCATCACAGATCAGAATATAGAAATATAATTGATAAGCGATATGAACTGTAGCGCTCATCTTCCATTCACAAATCATAGATATATAAAGGTCACAGATAATAAATTACAGGTCACAACACAAATCAGGATATATCACAAAGCATCACATATCAGGAAATATCAAACAATTCAATCATTCAATAGAATCCAAACATCCGTAAGTAGGATCAATTTAATTATCTGATAAATTTAAATCAGATTAAATTTCTATGAATAATTTTCTGGTCATGGTGGATTAAAAATAAATTAATCACAAAACATTTAATAAATGATTCTTTTATTAATCATTAATTTACCCTTAATTAATTATTCTTAATTACAAATTAATTTAACCTTAATTTTTTTTTTAAATTAATCCCTGATTAATTCCATAAGATATCGAATCCAAATTACTTTTATTCTTCAATAAATTACATCTTGTATTTCCCAATGATTACTTCCCTAAGTAATTATACTTATTAAATCACCTAGTGATTATTCCCAAAATTATTAAACTTAATTAATTAATCTTAACAAATAAAATTAACTTAATTAATTACATTAAGTAACTAATTTCCTTTAATTCCTTACCATTAAGTAATTATACTTAAAACAATTCACAAATAAATTTATCACATTAATTATCAAGATTAATCACATTAATTATCAAATAAATCTCAAGTAAATGATCCTCATTAACTATTCATAATTATTTAATTACTATTCTTAAGTAATTAAACTCGACTTAATTATTGTTAATTACCATTTAATTAACCTTTAAAATCATATAATTAATCACTAATTATTAAATTAATTAAGTTCTAAACTGTAACTTAATAAATCTTAATTACTTTATTAAATAACCCTAATCATTTGTTTAAAAGACAACTCTTATTAAACTAATGAATCTTATTTAAAAATTAATTTACCTTAATTAATTTAACTCAAATCTTAATTTCTTAATTAAATAAATTAATCAATTATTCACTTGAACCGATTTAATGAGTGCATATCTTTTTATCTTCACTAATTTAAATTTAAAACATTTTCTAACTAATGTTTTAATTATCATCACAAAGCAAATTTAAACAATTTGTTTCAAATTTATTTTTTTCATATTTCATTTTAAACTTAAGGGTTAAAATGAATAAAATTTCTAATTTAACAAAGTTTCAAAACATACAAAACTTCTTAAAAACTTAGATTTAAGGAATTTAAACCTTATTAGAGAATTTATAAGAATTTAAATTAAATTCTTTTTAAATTCAAACTATTTTAAATTTATACTTAACATTCAAAACTTTGAAAACATTTTGAATTTTCCCTAAGCTTGCTTATCTTAAATCTGAAATTGATTCAACTTATTCCAGATTCAATTCTTAGATTTAAACTTGTTTAAATCTTAAATTTCCAAATTTAAAACCTTTCTAAAAATCTGCCTTAAACATTTAAAATAGTTAAATGTTTTATATTTTATAACTTATTCTATTCACAAATTTGTATTTTACTTTTAAATCCAGATTTAAAACCTGGTTTAACTTTAGTTTAAAAACCTTACTTACAGATTTAAAAACAAAACACAGATTTAAGATTTAAAAACAAAGAACAGGTTCTGTTTTAAAATCCTGTAACATTAAAAACCCTGAGACCAAAACAACTGCTTCGAGTCGCCCACCTCTTTACTTCGAGCAACTTCAAAATTCACTCGAGACAAAACAACACACCAAACAACACAGACATTCTCTCTTCCTTGTGCACCTTCACAGCTCCGACGACCGACGCCGACCATCACCGGCCATCTCCGTAAGTCGCAAACCAAACTCGCAACCCATCCCAAACATCTGAACCACCCAGTTATCTCGAAATCAAATTCGAGAAGCTCGACCCGAAACCTGGCAACACAGAAACCTCACCACAACCAAACCTGTCAACATTGCCTCGACCACAACGTGCCGACCACCTGAGAGCTTCCTCCTCCGGCCTCGTCTTCAACATCACCTAGACTTCAACTTCCCGAAGTATCAAAACACTCGATCCAACCTTGAGGCCGAGGTGATCAAATTTCCATCATAGCTAAAAACTAGGTTTACAGATTTTAAATCCAAATCCCAAAATCCACAAAGCATGATTCTTCGATCCAATATTTTTCCGATGATCTCTGATCGATCACCTTACCACAGAAACAACCCCGACCTTCCCGAGATCATAGATCATGAGCTATAACCCAAAAACCCAATTCTGCTTATCACAGCAATGTACAACTAAGGCTTCATTAAAAATCCAAATTTTAGTTTCAAAGTTCTTGTTTTGATTTTAGCTTTTGCTTCAGGACCCTGAATCTATGAATTTTTACAATTTAATTTTGATTTTTTTTCAACACTTACTACCTGTTTATGTTCAACAGAGCCTAACCAAATATGTTTTAATCTAAACCTATTTTTAAATTTAAATCTAAAGGATAACAGATCCATTTTTTCTCTATACTTAAGATTTAATACATAATGGTCCTAGAGAATTTGATTTACAAACAAAGCTTATATCTGTAAGTTAACAACAGACAGGGTTCTAAACTTCAACATCAGGCATATCAAGATTTATGCACACATACATCCATTCATACATTAACAAATAGATCATAAGCAACATGTATACATAACAACATCAAGTTATAAAGCTTTATTCTGTTTTTAAAAATTTATTACTCACCTGGTTAAGGAAAATGAACAGAGCTTCATTTACTTTGAAACAGACAGAAGAAATGCAAACTAGAATTCATCTTGGTCTCTGGCTTGAGTTGAGTTGTTTGTTTAGGTTGATATGGTTTAAAATGATGTTTGCTTCAAACATTTTTTCTTAGCTTCGAATGAATAAGACTGAGATGGAAAGGCTTGAGATATAAGAAAAGAAATGTACATCGGATTTTACTTTGTTTACAAGTTTGGCCATGCTTGCATTAATTATCTGTACCATGTATACTTTCTTCCCATACTTAAATATATTTACTCTTTACTTTACTAACTCTATAGGCTGCATATTGTACTTACCAAACACAATTGCCAGCGAGATGATATTGTGGTATGTTAGCATTTATTATACTTGATATATTTGTTTCTTTTGTCTTGTTTGCTTTTCCAGGTTGATGCATTTTATCATCTTCTTGTTTTATGCTTTGTTTAATTATTTTGTTTACTTACATATGCTATATATTGTTAGGTTTTATTTTGTTGTTAAATCTTATCTAATTTATTTACTTTATAGTTCTCTTATATATATATATATATATTTGAATCGGGGAAACTCGCTTCCATTTATAATTAATTTTACAATTTTTTTTCAAAAATTCATTTAATTATCAATTTAAATTTAATTAAAATCTAGGGTCGTTACAGACTTCCCCCTTAAAAGAATTTCGTCCTCGAAATTTACAGGCACGAAAGCAACAAAGATAGATAGATTCGATCTCCTATAATTCCTCAAACACAAGATATGGATTCCAAACTCAAATCGGAATATTCCAAAGTATACATAACTTGTCCCTCTTCGGACTTCGATATACCCAAGAAATTACAATAAAATTTCAAATTTGGTTTTAAACGAAATCGTTTTATCGATACAATTCAAATTTAGCTTCATATTCTATTAATCAATTTAACTCAATTTAAAATTACCAATTCAAAATTTTTCCAATTCATATTCATTAAAGTTTAAATCAAAAACTGATAAGAAACCGATGAAGATACGAAGTAAAAATTTCCTACAACGGTTCGTAGGGCCACCATTACACCGAAACTTCTTTCTAGAGCTGCCACGAAGAAATGAAAAGAATTTGGAATCGAATCAAAGAAAATTGATAGGGAAAATTATTTCCACTGTTGCAGGGTATTGACCATTTATAGTCGTATTTTCCTGTCCCCTATCTCGTCCTCTTCTTGCACTCATACTCACTATCAGTGGATAGCAAGAGAATTTACTGAGGAATTCAGGCGGATATCTTAGGGATACTCATTCTAGGGATACTTCACCCTATCTCTAATAAGCTACTTAATGTGTTATACTCCTGAGCTAAAGTTTTACCTTAGCTCTGATACCAAATGTAACGATATGGGTTTTTCGCGTTCGAAAATCGACATCCATACTTTACATCGTACTCGAATGCCATAGATTCGACCGTTCAAATCCGAGTCGCCGGAGCTTATAACACAATTAAGTATAACAACACAGCGGAAGAAATGAATAGTACATTGATATACAGCATTGATACAATATCTGATACAACAGAGTGATACAATGAATATCAATATACATCATAGATATGATACAACAAATAGCAGCGGAAAGAAAATAGATAACACCAGCAGCGGATAATCTCCATCTCTAAAGCACTAATCCAGAAATAGCTCGAACTCCCAATAACGATACACCAAGGTAAGCAAGTGCAGTCCGATCCAAAGACTGAACTAGCTCCAGAAAATCTACTAATCCTGACTATCTGAAAAACCCAACTCTAAACTGCCCGTGTAGAAAATTTTGAGCATCCAGAGTTTAGGAAAGAAACAATAAACTCCAGATTAGTCATGGGACTGGTGTGAGCAACAAAAATAGTTTATCTTTAAAAACAAATAGCAAGAGAATTTTAAACATTGAATCCGCAATGCTTTTGGAAAATGAAACTACCATAAGACCTCCCGCCACACACACAATGCAAACGCAGAATTGGAGGAGATTTCTCCTTATGATAGTCAAAGATGCTTACTACGTAAACAAAACATTTTGATATTATTACTAGTGCATAGTGTAGAAAACATTTCGAAAATAGAATATTAATCTTTGCCAACATAGACATTTCGAACTATGCCTACTATAGCTACCATCTAAACAGTGGGGCGCCACCATAAGTAAATGGCAGGTTCTACTACTAATACCGTACAAGTCTCGTATTGTTTCTTTGGATTTCAAACAAATGGTCAGGCCAAGGAACTTCCCATTGCCACATAGGTACGCCTCTGGAAAGACGCCCCGAGAACCTAACCGGATCTCTGCCAACACAAGGCCGGATTACCCCTAACTGGGTAACTACTAACACGAGTATGCCATCCCCCGGTTGTAACAACCTTTATACGAGGATCCTCGATTCCAACAACCACAAAGAAATAAATTTGCAGCAACAACATAGGTTAAATATCTGGGCTCCATACCATGATACAACCTCTATCCAGAAGGAAATGACAAACCCTAAAGGGGGCGCGATCCCCAAAATAACCTTGCTGCATTCTTCCTGTTTTGACCATTACCGGGTTCTAAGGTTCGACGAAGTCTCATCCACAAAGCTACGCTTTTCACAAAGCCATGCTTTGGGTCAACAGATGATCAAAGTAATGATCACAAAGATAAATGATCAAACAAATGATCATATCACAAATGATCAAACAATGATCATCACACAGCAACACTCAGCATGTCACATTACCAAATTGGGAGTATATCGCTGATAACCTTCAACTACATAACCTCTGAGCTCGTACGTCTCAGAGAAGGGTGTTAAGCTAAGAGAATAAATTCTCCACCACCAAACAGAAATGTATTTGAAAGAAATCAGCTTTATATCTAAAAATGTAATGTTAGACACGTAACCATACAAGTCTGTTCCGGGTTCGAACAGAACCGAAGGCACTTCTGAAGAAGCCCTTGCAAATTCGGATAATTTCTAATCACGTCCGGACATCCCATCACAAAGGGTGCTAAAATCTCTATATCGGGGCCAGTCGATGCAGAGACATTCGACGAGTTGTCCTTTCGTTTTCGAAAATATCTGGTCTTCACCACCGGTCTTCAAATGCGATCCATATACGACATATCACTTATTCGGAATGGGCTATATGACACAAAGGTCCTCTCCCGGCTAATACCGAATAGTGAGCGCAATGTTTAAAAACATATGGATATCGGGAATTTCGATTAAGTCACAACTTAATACCCAAAACCTTTCTTTTCAAATGGTTTAAACAAATTACCATTTCTAATTTTTTAACAAAAAGATTCAATTCACAAAGTTCACCCAGTTTCACAAAGATTCATTCACAGATTTCAAAACAATTTCCATTTTGATTGGATTAACACATTTAAAATCTTTAAATTAAAGATTTAACTTATAACTTTCAAACTTGTTTCCTTCTTATATGAATACTTTCATTATTTGAAAACAAATAGTTTTCGTTTCAGAAAAATCCCATTTTATTTGCATGAGGTAAAGCCCTTGAATTATATTCACATTCCCAAATAAATATTTTTAAAATGGTTTAACCCATATATAACTAGTATAACATCATTAATCCCTAGTTTCAAATCATAGAATTCAATTTTAAATCTTGAATTTAAGTTTAAATCAAATTATTTAAACTTCAAAACTTTATCAAGTTATTCAAAATAAATTTCATCTTTGAAATTCCATTTCAAAAGCTTTTCACTTTAAACCCAATCATTTCCAAAACATTTGGTTTTAAATATTCAACTTTTAAACTATTTCAAAATCTGTGACTTAATCGATTTCCTCGTGAAATCCATATTTGTGTGTGTATGGTGTGGTCCAGGGGTTTTACACAATAGTGCAACATCATTCAATCATAACAGATTAAAACACCGAAATATAGTTGATAAACGATATAAACTATAACTCTTATCGCTCATTCATAGATTCACAAATAATATACAGATGTATCACAAATAATTGAATAAATTATACCTAGCACAATTCACAGAACAAAATATCATAGATCAGATAGGACAATCAATTCAAGGCATCTCATATAATACAATCATTCATAAGTAAAGTCAAGCATTCAATAATCATTTATAAGTAGGATAAATTAATTGTTTAATCCTAATTAATTCAATTTATTTCCAGTTAATTTAATAACTTATGAATTAATTATCCAATCCTGATTTATTAATTACGAATCATTTGATATAAATTAATTTATCAAATACTTTAATAAATTAAATTATTCTTAATTTATCATATAAATTAAATCAACCTTTAAAACCAATTTCCCTAATTAATTAACTTAAATTAATCATTTTAAGGAAATCTAACCTTTAATTACTTACCTTAAATAATTAATCACATTAATTAATTATTCTTTTAAATAAATTAACTTTTAAACACTTGATTAATCAATCTTTAATCATAAATTATTCATCTTTAATTACTTACATGGAGTAATTATCATTTAAGCAATTAATCTCTAGTTACTTAATTAATTTATCCTTAATCATGAATTTATTTATCTTAAATTAATTAGTTCATAATAAATAAATTAACTACCCCATTTATCATTAATTAAATTAATTAATTACTCTCAATTACTCTTAATTACCTCATTAAATTTATTAGTCAATAATTATCAAAATCTTAATTAACCTTTAAGATAAATCTTTATCTTATTAATGACTTACTTTTAATAACATTCCACTCTTAAATTGAATTTTAAATCATTTATAATTTAGGATTTAGAAATAACTTACAATTTAACTTATCAATTTTAAGTTTAAACAATATACAAAGCTTCTTAATCTAATGTTAAAGAAACACTTATTTTACAAAATTGTTTAAGATTCTGATTCAATTTAAATTTAAAAAAAAACTTGTTTTATAAAAACTTTTAAAAATCTGCATTTTACCCTGTTTTACTCACAAACTACACGAAGACGAACCCGAGCCTCCATCCGATTTTCTCGAGCTTCTCTTCGAGTAACAGTCGAAACCAAACCCATACACTCTAACGCATGCAATGGCCACTGTGCACATGCACACACACGATCGCTGACGCCGACCATCAACGGCCATCTCTGCAAGTCACAAACCAAACTCGCAACCCATCCCAAACATCTGGACCACCTAGTTATCTCGAAATCAAATTCGAGAAACTTAACCCAAAACCTGGCAACACAGAAATTCTATTGCCTCCATCCTGTCAAAATCGCCACGTCCACGCCATGCCGACCATCTGCGAGCTCCCACCTCCGGCCTTGACTTCGACATTACCCAAACTTCTACCACCCGAAGTATCATAACACTCGATCCATCATTGAGGCCGAGGTGATCAAATTTCCATCATAGCTAAAAACTAGGTTTACATATTTTAAATCCAAATCCCAAAATCCACATAGCTTAAATCCTCGATCCAATATTTTTCCTAGCTTCAATGATCACTCCTCTAACCACCGAACCAATCCCGACCTCCCCAGGTTCAAAGAACTGCAGATATACCCAAAAATCCCATTTCTTTTCAACACAGAAATGCACATTCCACTCTCCACTAAAAATTCCCATTTTAGTTTAAAAAAATCAAATTTTGATTTATGCAATTGATTCATGATCCTGACATTATAAATTTTGACCATTAAATTTTGTTCATTTCAACACTTTATTTACTACTTGATGTAAACAGAGTCTATCCATATAGATTTTGATGTAATTATACTTCTAAATTTGAATCCATAGAATAACATATATCTTTTGTCTATGCTTAAGATTTTATACATACTTGTTCAAGAGAAATTTGATTTATTGATCTGGGTTGGATCTATTAATTTTAAATAGACAGGGTATATCTGTAACAAACAAGCATCACAATATTCATGTGACGACCGCCCATGACCCCTGCACTGAACCTAGAGAAAGTGCGCTGTAAAGTGTGCCAGGCGACCATGGATGATTGCCAGGGTAAATTGAAACAACAGAATCTATCATATTACTCACAACGCATGGACAAAATACAATAGAATATATATATATATATAGTGAAGCTTCACAGAAATAGAATCTCATCAATAAAACCTCATAATAGTTGAATACAAACATCTGAATAGTCAATACATCAAGCCTCACTACATAACACTCAGAGAATATACAAAACAGCGGAACATCCAGTACATATAGTAAGAAAATAATATGCAAGCCTCCAGCTCGTCTTCGACATTAGCATCGTGGGAAGCAAGAACAACACCAGTCACCTGCTACCTAGTCTGCCCGTCCCAAAATGGACGAACATCCCAAGGCAATAAGAGTTAAAACATAAAGCCTTGAGTCAGACAACAGTCTTAGTGAGCGGTAAATTAACTAACAACATACCAAAAGAGCATAAAGGAAAAGGAATAGGAATACAACCCTCCCACTCCACCTCTTTCTACAGTGATAACCCCCAGACACACACTAAGTAGAAGCAAACATAGCAAAGCATACAACTTAAAGTAAAGCAATTATCACTCGAGTCAAGGGCGATGTTTTCCAAGTACAAACCCGCAAGGCCTAAACCAAGATCAGATAAGCTCCCAGAAAACACTGCTCTTGAGTCCGAATGACGATACAACCAAACATCCATGACTCTGGCTATCATTGTTATCATTGCTTCGATATCATCGTTAATTGAATGACCGGCTCATTCTTTCATCCGTCCATCAAGGGCTAATGGAAACCCCGGTTCTAGACATAACTCTACACGTCATCGTGACCCGTGCCTAGGACTATCGAGTCTACCCAGAGTACTTGACTACCCAATCAGTAGCCTTCAGGGACTATCGAATCTGCCCAACGTACTCTTGCTTTGAGCATGCTAGAACCTTCAACAACGATGAGATCTCAGCCTTCTAGTCATCCTCCTCGACGACTATTTCCATACTAGCTCAAGCGCCTCTCGAGCAAACCATTATCCTCAAACTCGAACCATATCATCGAGTTATCAACATGCTTGGAATGATCCCGTCTGGATTAGACCAAGGCTATCTCATATCATGCTTCGCCTCATCATCATCATAGCAAAGCTTCATCTCAACATCATCATCAAATCTATCCATATGAGCTTCCTCATCCGCCACATATGCCACAAGCAGCTTTCCCAATTCAAGAGCCTTTCCCTTAGCTTTTGAATCATCTTCGGTCGAAATCAAATCATCAATCATCTAATTCATAGCAATCAATCAAGTCAAACATTAATCCAAGTAATCAAGCATTCAAATATGATCTAAATAGACAATTATAACAATAATGGCAATTTCGTAATTAAAGGGTCAAAAGTCTAACAAGCATGAAAACATGAACAATATCTCTATAATCTTGATGAATGAACTTGCATAGGTTAACACTTGATAAAATGGATGTCAAATCATCATGAACAATGGATCTATATGGATCTATACTTAGGTTTACAAGAATGCATGGAAATCACTACTTTAACACAAAATCAAGCCAACGATCTGAGATACTCCTTTGGATCCGTGTGAGAGATAATCACCACTCACCAAATCACCTAAACACCTCAAAAGAAACCAACTTCAGATCTGGACAGCGAAGGATCTAACTCGATCCATCACGAATCCGCTTCAAACGATGAAATCTCTCTTTGAAGAATGTAGATCTTCAATCTAAGCTCTTTGATCTTCAATTTGATCTTCAACTTGGATGGATGGAATCACTAGATTAGAGTGGAGAAAATAAGTGAAGAAGTGTAGAAGTCGAGCTCTCAAAATGGCAGCACTTCGTCGCTTCGAAATCCGGATCCCAAAAAGTGAGAAAAACCCTCCTATTTATAGGCTGAAAAACCCTTAGGTCGTCCACTTTTAGGTCGTCCACGACCTATAGAGCCCTCCGACCTACCACTATGCGACCTAACACAACGCAGGCGTGCGACCTATCACCGCGCGACTTACGACCTAACGAAGATGCGGCTTAGCGACTTATCAAAGATCGCGACCTAACACATCACGACCTACGACCTAAGAAACCCCACGATCTAAGTTCTTAGCGACCTAAGCCCATGCGCATCCACGACTTAACCATCCTACGACTTAACAGCTTTGCCGACCTAAAAACCCACACGACTTAACAGGGTCTCCGACCTAACGCAGGCGCGACCTAACCCATGCGCGACTTAACACATGCCGAGTTAACTCGGAATATCTCTATAACTCCTAGGTCGCTCACGACTCAGCGACCTAACTCCTTAAACCTTCACGCGACCTAAACAATGCGCATCCATGACCTAACTATACCTAGTACTATCATAGGTCATCTACGACCTACTACTCCTGCTACAGTGACTCAACGACTCAAATGTCTCCGACTTAAGACTTAATAGATCTTACGACCTAACCCTGACACGCTCCTAAGTCGCTCACGACTTATCACCCTCCTAAGTCGCTCACGACTTACCCTCTTAGGTCGCTAACTCGCTTATCCTCTAAGGTCGCAAATCCTTAGGTCGTCTAATTCTATAGGTCGCTCCTATCTCTTAGGTCGTCTACGACCTAACCTATTCTACGACCTAAGCTATCACACGACCCAACTCCTATACAACTTATCCCCAAAATCCTTAGGTCGCCAGTTTCTATGAGTCGCCTATTTCCTTAACTCGATCAGTCTTCTTAGGTCGCTCTTATCCCTTAAGTCCGTCACGACTTAAGACTTGAACAAAATTCTGCCCAAAATCTGAAACGACTTAACAACGCTAAAAATTCTAGATTTTTACGAACTTTTCGATCCGTAAAAATACGGGTCGTTACATTCTCTCCCCTTTAGGAATTTCGCCCCCAAATTCCAAACAAACAAAGCAATCAAAGACTATTCTGCATGCCTACCATCCATAGCAATCAACAAACCATGCATCCAATTCTAGCTTAGCATGCAGAATTCTAAAACTTAGAACAAGTTACAATGTCGTTAGATGACACGACACCTTAGGGCCATACCTTGAAGAGTTCGGGATGAGCTGCTTTCATCCTCTCTTCCACCTCCCATGTACAGTCGTTATCATCGTCACTCCATTGTATCTTGAGCAACTTAACTACCTTCCTCCTAAGCGGTTTCGTGTCGGTTTCCACAACACGAAGCGGCTTACGAGGTCTCCTATCGACTGGATCAACTTCGAAATCTTCACAGCTATCAGCAGAAACCACTGTATTCGAGTCGTGCACATACTTCCGTAGATACGATATGTGAAAAACATTGTGCACACCCGACATCTTCTCTGGTAACTCCAATCTATAGGCGAGCTTTCCAATTCGCTCGATGATCGGGAATGGTCCAACAAATCTCGAAGTCAATTTCCCTTTCTTCTCGAATCGAATAACATTCTTCAGTGGAGAAATCTTCACAAAAACCATATCACCAACGTCGAATTCCAAATCCTTACGACGCTTATCGGCATAACTTTTCTGTCGGTCTTGGGCTGCCTTCATTCGTCGCCGAATGATCTCTATACAATCCGAAGTCTGTCGAATCATTTTTGGCCCAAGTATCAGCTTTTCTCCTGTCTCTAACCAACATGTCGGAGAGTTACACGGTCTTCCATACAACGCCTCATACGGTGCCATACCAATGCTTGACTGGTAACTGTTGTTATATGCAAATTCCACCAAATGAAGGTGATCTTCCCATGATCCTCCGAAATCTAAAACACCAGCTCTGAGGAGATCTTCCAAAACTCGGTTGACTCTCTCGGTCTGACCATCTGTTTGAGGGTGATAAGCTGTACTCAAACACAACTTGGTTCCCAAAATTTCCTGGAAGCTCTTCCAAAATCCACTAGTGAACAATGGATCTCGATCGCTCACTATACTCTTCGGAATACCATGGAATCGAACTATCCACTTAACATACAACTCAGCCAACTTTGATGCAGTCCTAGTCGATCGAACAGGAATGAATCTTGCACTCTTAGTCAAACGATCTACAATGACCCAAATCCCTTCATTCCCCGTTCTTGTTCTAGGTAACCCATCAACAAAATCCATCGATACTTGCTCCCACTTCCATGTAGGAACTTCTAACGGCTGAAGCAATCCACTTGGCTTCTTATGTTCGGCTTTTACCAACTGGCAGTTCATACATTTGGAAATAAAATTTCCAACATCCTTCTTCATGCCTTCCCAGTAGTAGGTTCTCTTCATATCCCGATACATCTTATTTCCACCTGGATGAATTGTCAACTTCGAGTGATGACTTTCCCTTAGAACTTCATTCCTCAATTCATCGATATCGGGAACAACTAGTCGTCCTTGCTTCCGAAGCCAACCCTCTCGATCGACCTCGAATCCTTTATCCTTTTCTGGGTCCAATCCAGATTCCAAATCACGGATAATCTTGACAAGCTTATCGTCTCGCTTTTGGCTCTCGCCAATCCTTTCCACAAGAGTAGGTCTTATCGATAAGTTTGCCAACATCTCAGGTTCCAATTCACATCTAGGCCTGAAGTCAAATCCAGCTAAATACTCGAGATTCTTCCATTCCGAAAACATGGCTCCCAATCCTGCATGTCTTCAACTTAACGCATCTGCCACTGCGTTACCCTTTCCCGGAGTATAAGCTATACCAAAATCATATGATGCCAAAAACTCTAGCCACCGTTGCTGCCGAAGATTCAAATCCTTTTGGGAGAAAAGATACTTCAACGACTTATGATCCGTAAACAACTCGAATCGAACTCCCAATAGATAATGTCTCCACATCTTCAGAGAAAAAACAATCGCCGCCAACTCCAAATCATGAGTCAGGTAATTCCTTTCATGCGGCTTCAGTTGTCGACTTGCATACGCAACAACTTTATCCCTCTACATCAGCACTGCTCCAAGTCCAGTACCACATGCGTCGGTGTAAACCACCATCTCATCATTCCCACTAGAAATAGTCAAAACAGGAGCACTTGTCAGTCGCTCTTTCAGGATTCTGAAAGCTTTCTCACACTTATCATCCCATCTGAACACTTGGTTCTTTTTCGTCAATCCTGTTAACGATGTAGCTACCTTGGAGAAGTCTTTGATAAACCGTTGATAATATCCTGCTAATCCAAGAAAACTTCTTACATCAGATGCATTCTTAGGTCTAACCCAATCCTGGATTGCTGCCACCTTTGCGGGATCAACCGCTATTCCATTTCCGGAGATAACATGGCCTAAGAACCTCACTTCACTCTTCCAGAAGTGACACTTCGAAAACTTAGCCTTCAGCTGATGTTTCCGTAAGATTTCCAAAACAATATGCAAGTGCGTCTTGTGCTCTTCTTCAGTTCTGGAATAAATCAGAATATCATCCATGAACACTAGCACGAACTTACCCAACTGATCTCTGAACACCCTATTCATAAGATCCACAAAATATGCTGGCGCATTAGTCAATCCAAACGGCATTACCAGCCACTCAAAGAAATCGGATGGTGTCCTAAAAGCAGTCTTCGGCACACTATCCTTAGCCACTCTCAATTGGTGAAATCCCGTTGCCAAATCCATCTGAGAAAACACCTTAGCTTCGTGAAGCTGATCAAACAAGTCATCTATTCTCGGCAATGTATACTTGTTCTTCTTAGTCACCTTATTCAGCTCACGATAATCCACGCACAACCTCAACGATCCATACGCTTTGGTTGCGAACACAACTGGTGCACCCCATTCAGACACACTACGCCGAATGAATCCTTTCTGCAAAAGATCATCAACCTGCACCCTCAACTCCTGCTGTTCCCTAGGCGCCATCCGCCTAAGAGGCATCACAACAGGTCTGGCTCCTTCAACTAGATCTATACGAAACTCAATCTCTCTATGAGGCGGTAACCCTTTGACCTCGTCAAAGACATCCTCAAATCCATTAGCGATTGGCACAGATGACAGTCCATCCCGTGGAACAACCAGCGAATACATGAAGCTCATGAAAACGCCTTCTTCATGCTTACATCGTATCACAATCTTTCGCCCCTCCACATTCTCGACTGTCACCTCCAACCTTTCACAATCAACCTTTACCGCATACTTCCTAAGCAAGTCCATACCCAAAATAATTCCGAACCCCGCAAAGTTCAGAACAAAACAATCACAAACAAAAGAGCAATCATGACTCGATACAATCAGACCATGGCATAACATACACAAACAAGACGAACCCCAGACTGGATTAGTCACAACCAATGGCCTATCAACGATATCCGGTTCTAAACCCTACCGGCCTACAAGTTCGTTACAAACAAAAGAATGCGACGCCCCAGTATCAAATAGAACTCTAACTGGAACACCACATATGGAAAGAGTACCTTGAACCACCACACTCTTTCCCTTCTCTTCAGCGGTAGGAGCTTTTGAAGATGATGGAACAGCTCCCAAAGCATAAGCTTGCACAATCTGCTTGTCCTTCCGCGGTTCTGGACAATCCTTCCTGATATGCCCCGGCTTGTCATAGTTGTGACACTTCATCGGTACCTTCGGATTCTTGCAATCCTTGGAGAAATGGCCCTTCTGCTGACAATTGAAGCAGGTCACCTCGCCTTTCGGCTTCTTCTGACCATCCTTACCCTTTTGCTACTGCTGCTGCTTCCTTTTCTTGCTCCCACCCTGCTGTGGTTTAGACTCTCCCCTGGTCACAGCAACAACAGATCCTTCTTTGGGAAACAGACTCTCATGCCTGAGAGCTTTCTCCACAAGCTTCTCAAATGAATCATCCAAATGATCCACCAACTGCCTCCCAAGATAATTGTCCAAGCCTGTCACAAACTTCTCATTCTTCTGGTACGAAGATTCGATATACGACCGGGCATACTTGGACAAAGCTTCAAACTCAGAAACATACTCAAGAACTGGTCTTCCACCTTGCTTGAGCTCCACAAACTTCTTGAACAGAACAGACTTCTGAGCTGTAGAAATGAACTTAGCTTCAAATCTGATTTGGAATTGCTCCCAAGTTATCTCTTCCTCCGGAGTATCAATGGTGATAGAGTTCCACCAATCAGAAGCTCTCCCTTGAAGCTGTCTTGATGCAAGTTTCCTTTTAGTTTCATCATCGATTCCCAAATCACCAAAGATCCTTCTACAAGCATCTATCCACCTCTAGACCTCAATGGTTGATTCTGTTTCCAAGAAAACCTTCCCTCCAAGAGTAGTAAAGTCCTTACACAACTTAGCAAAATCCACCGGCTTTGGAGTTTGAACTTGAACTCCAACATCTACCGATGGCCCCAGAGCTGGCATCCTTCTCATGATCGAAGTCATCATAGCTTCGAACATAGCTGCATAATCAGCAGCCACCTCAGTAGCACGGCCTTCCCTAGCAGCTGGTCTCCCTCTTCGACTCATCCTTAATATCTATAAAAAGGAATGATTAGCACACCTAGAGAAACAACTGCATAAAAGACTCAAATTCTACTAAACTACTATATTATATATAGTAATCATCCATCAAAATACAATTACGTCTCTCATACGTAGTTACGTCAGCGAGCGTTGGGTAAAATCGATTAACCAAAGCTTTGATACCAAATGTGACGACCTCCCATGACCCCTGCACTGAACCTAGAGAAAGTGCGCTGTAAAGTGTGCCAGGCGACCATGGACGATTGCCAGGGTAAATTGAAACAACAGAATCTATCGTATTACTCACAGCGCATGGACAAAATACAATAGAATATATATATAGTGAAGCTTCACAGAAATAGAATCTCATCAATAAAACCTCATAATAGTTGAATACAAACATCTGAATAGTCAATACATCAAGCCTCACTACATAACACTCAGAGAATATACAAAACAGTGGAACATCCAGTACATATAGTAAGAAAATAATATGCAAGCCTCCAGCTCGTCTTCGACATCAGCATCGTGGGAAGCAAGAACAGCACCTGTCACCTGCTACCTAGTCTGCCCGTCCCAAAATGGACGAACAGCCCAAGGCAATAAGAGTTAAAACATAAAGCCTTGAGTCAGACAACAGTCTTAGTGAGCGGTAAATTAACTAACAACATACCAAAAGAGCATAAAGGAAAAGGAATAGGAATACAACCCTCCCACTCCACCTCTTTCTACAGTGATAGCCCCCAGACACACACTAAGTAGAAGCAATCATAGCAAAGCATACAACTTAAAGTAAAGCAATTGTCACTCGAGTCAAGGGCGATGTTTTCCAAGTACAAACCCCCAAGGCCTAAACCAAGATCAGATAAGCATCCAGAAAACACTGCTCTTGAGTCCAAATAACGATACAACCAAACATCCATGACTCTGGCTATCACTGTTATCATTGCTTCGATATCATCGTTAATTGAATGACCGGCTCATTCTTTCATCCGTCCGTCAAGGGCTAATGGAAACCCCGGTTCTAGACATAACTCTGCACGTCATCGTGACCCGTGCCTAGGACTATCGAATCTGCCCAGAGTACTTGACTACCCAATCAGTAGCCTTCAGGGACTATCGAATCTGCCCAACGTACTCTTGCTTTGAGCATGCTAGAACCTTCAACAACGATGAGATCTCAGCCTTCTAGTCATCCTCCTCGACGACTATTTCCATACTAGCTCAAGCGCCTCTCGAGCAAACCATTATCCTCAAACTCGAACCATATCACCGAGTTATCAACATGCTTGGAATGATCCCGTCTGGATTAGACCAAGGCTATCTCATATCATGCTTCGCCTCATCATCATCATAGCAAAGCTTTATCTCAACATCATCATCAAATCTATCCATATGAGCTTCCTCATCCGCCACATATGCCACAAGCAGCTTTCCCAATTCAAGAGCCTTTCCCTTAGCTTTTGAATCATCTTCGGTCTAAATCAAATCATCAATCATCTAATTCATAGCAATCAATCAAGTCAAACATTAATCCAAGTAATCAAGCATTCAAATATGATCTAAATAGACAATTATAACAATAATAGCAATTTCGTAATTAAAGAGTCAAAAGTCTAACAAGCATGAAAACATGAACAATATCTCTATAATCTTGATGAATGAACTTGCATAGGTTAACACTTGGTAAAATGGATGTCAAATCATCATGAACAATGGATCTATATGGATCTATACTTAGGTTTACAAGAATGCATGGAAATCACTACTTTAACACAAAATCAAGCCAACGATCCGATATACTCCTTTGGATCCGTGTGAGAGATAATCACCACTCACCAAATCACCTAAACACCTCAAAAGAAACCCACTTCAGATCTGGATAGCGAAGGATCTAACTCGATCTATCACGAATCCGCTTCAAACGATGACATCTCTCTTCGAAGAATGTAGATCTTCAATCTAAGCTCTTTGATCTTCAATTTGATCTTCAACTTGGATGGATGGAATCACTAGATTAGAGTGGAGAAAAGAAGTGAAGAAGTGTAGAAGTCGAGCTCTCAAAAGGCAGCACTTCGTCGCTTCGAAATCCGGATCCCAAAAAGTGAGAAAAACCCGCCTATTTATAGGCTGAAAAACCCTTAGGTCATCCACTTTTAGGTCGTCCACGACCTATAGAGCCCTCCGACCTACCACTATGCGACCTAACACAACGCAGGCGCACGACCTATCACCACGCGACTTACGACCTAACGAAGATGCGACTTAGCGACTTATCAAAGATTGCGACCTAACACATCACGACCTACGACCTAAGAAACGCCACGATCTAAGTTCTTAGCGACCTAAGCCCATGCGCATCCACGACTTAACCATCCTACGACTTAACAGCTTTGCCGACCTAAAAACCCACACGACTTAACAGGGTCTCCGACCTAACGCAGGCGCGACCTAACCCATGCGCGACTTAACACATGCCGAGTTAACTCGGAATATCTCTATAACTCCTAGGTCGCTCACGACTCAGCGACCTAACTCCTTAAACCTTCACGCGACCTAAACAATGCGTATCCACGACCTAACTATACCCAGTACTATCATAGGTCGTCTACGACCTACTACTCCTGCTACAGTGACTCAACGACTCAAATGTCTCCGACTTAAGACTTAATAGATCTTACGACCTAACCCTGACACGCTCCTAAGTCGCTCACGACTTATCACGCTCCTAAGTCACTCACGACTTACCCTCTTAGGTCGCTAACTCGCTTATCCTCTAAGGTCGCAAATCCTTAGGTCGTCTAATTCTATAGGTCGCTCCTATCTCTTAGGTCGTCTACGACCTAACCTATTCTACGACCTAAGCTATCACACGACCCAACTCCTATACGACCTATCCCCAAAATCCTTAGGTCGCCAGTTTCTATGAGTCGCCTATTTCCTTAACTCGGTCAGTCTTCTTAGGTCGCTCTTATCCCTTAAGTCGGTCACGACTTAGGACTTGAACAAAATTCTGCCCAAAATCTGAAACGACTTAACCACGCTAAAAATTCTAGATTTTTACGAACTTTTCGATCCGTAAAAATACGGGTCGTTACAATTCATATATACATACATACATCCTCACATTGATAATAGATCATAAGCAACATGTATACAAAGCAATCATCAATTTATGGACCTTTATTTCTGTTTTAAGAAGTTATGTTACTCACAAGATTAAGAAGTGGACAAATCACTTCTTTTGACTTGAGACAGGCTTAAGAACTGCTAACTGAAGCCTTCTTTTGATCTCTGTGTGTTTGAGGTTGATTTGTTTTGAGCTGTTTAAGTTGAAGTTTATTTATGGTTTTACTCAGCTTCCTTTGCCTTAGCTTATGGACAAATTGATGATAATATATGGAAATTTACTTGAGACATACTTGTACAGGTTGATGTTATTTTGTTTATACAATGGTATGGCTGAAGATGTATTAGAGGTATGGTGCTAAAGATTTGTTTACTTCAGCCATACTTATAATTTTATTTGTTTGTACTTGTTGACTATGCATTTTGTTTGGTGGCTGCAACTTTGTTTTGTAGATATTTCATTTCCTCTTTTTATCTTGCCTACACTTGCTTTTCTAACTCTATAGGCTGCATATTTTATTTTGTTTTGTTTCCAAGTGTACATACTTAAATATATATATTTGCTTTGTCTAATTATTTTGTTTACTTACATATTTCTTTTGCTTTGTCCTCTTACTTTATACTTATTATCTATATTACATTCATTTGCATATATCATAAAAATGTAGAGTCTTTAATTTAATTGAATAAGGTAAATTTTTATTTTGAAAATCCAAAGATTCCATTTTTAAATTCTCAAAGCAAAATTTCCTTTACATTATTTATAAATCCCAATTCAAATTTAATTCAAATATATTTCTCAATTAATTCATATTTTTAACTAATATTTTACATTGATTTCCAATTAATCCCACAATTTTTATGCAAAAATTAAATTAATTATCAATCTACACTCAATTAAAATCCGGGATCGTTACAAATTCCCCTCCTTCAAGAAATTTCGTCCCCGAAATTTACAGGCACGAAAGCAACAAAGATAGATAGATTCGATCTCCTATAATTCCTCAAACACAAGATATGAATTCCAAACTCAAATCGGAATATTCCAAAGTATACATAACTTGTCCCTCTTCGGACTTCGATCAACCCGAGAAATTATAATAGAATTCCAAATTTGGTTTTAAATAAAATCGTTTTATTGATTTAATTCAATTTAGCTTCATATTCTATTAATCAATTTAACTCAAATTAAAATTTCCAATTTCAAATTCATTAAGGTTTAAATCAAAAAGCTGATAAGAAACCGATGCAGATATAAAGTAAGGATTTTCTACAACGATTCGTAGGGCCACCATCACACCGAAACATCTTCTTGTAGCTGGTACGAAGAAATCAAAAGAATTTGGAAACGAATCAAAGAATATTGATAGAGAAATATTGTTTCCACTGTTGCAGGGTATTGACCATTTATAGTGGTATTCCCCTGTCCCCTATCTCGTTTTCTTCTTACACTCATACTCACTATCAGTGGATAGCAAGAGAATTTACTGAGACATTCATGCGGATATGTTAGGGATACACTCATTTTAGGGATACTTCACCCTATCTCTAACGAGTTACTTAATGTGTTATACTCCTGAGCTAAAGTTCAACCTTAGCACTGATACCAAATGTAACGTCTAGCGGTCACAACCGGTAGGCTTTTCAACCATCCCAGCCCCACCGTGGCTTACACTGATATCCCAAACTTGCTTTTACAGCCAGCCTCTCGACTGTCACGGCCTCTGCCTAACCAACCCCGTAAAGAGGACGGGTAGGGGTAAGAGTCTCCCGTTCGCTACCAAACCGCGAAGCGAGAATCCCCCATCACGTTTCACCTAGATAAGCAAGACTGGTATATATGGAATTTGTAACGACCCTAGATTTTAATTAAATTTAAATTGATAGTTTAATGAATTTTTGAATAAAATTGTAAAATTAATTATAAATGGAAGCGAGTTTCCCCGATTCAAATAGTAAATATATTAAGTCATATGGATTTGAAAATTTGTATATATGTGAATATATATGTATATGGATATATATGAGTAAATTTGAATATATATATATATATGTATTGGATTTGAAATAAAATCTTAAATTAATGATTTTGAAAAATAAAAATATATATAAGATAACTATAAAGTAAATTAATTAGATAAGGTTTAACAACAAAATAAAATCTGGAAATTCATCTATATTTTGAAATGAATATATATATAGTTTTATAAAAAAATAAAGTAAGTAAATAAACCTTAACATCATAGAACAAATATTAACAAACAAAATAATCAAAGCAAATGTATATTCAAACAAGTAAACAAAATAATTAAACAAAGCATAAAACAAGAAGATGATAAAATGCATCAACCTGGAAAAGCAAACAAGACAAAAGAAACAAATATTAACAATATAATAATAAAAGAACTTCATTAGGTTTCAAAGTATATGACCAAACAAAATATATTAACATATACACTTGCAAAACAAGAAAATGCAAACATAAAGACATCAAAATATATTCAAGTGTGAAACCAAAATAAATAAAATACAAATCATTTCACCCTAGCCAAACAAAGTACACAATATAATACATATCAGCCGAGTAAATTAATGCAAGGCTAGAGCAAGCAAAAGAAAATAGAGGACTTGAGTAATTAATGCAACATGCTTCATGCATTTAATGCAAGCATACCAGCCATGTCCCTAGTCCAAAAACAAACATCACCTGTACAACACATCTCTTATATATCAACTTCCTTATTCCATTTCGTTCAGCAAGATTTAGTATTCCAGGGAGATGAACATCACTATATCTAATAAACTTAATCAAGTTCAAAAGTTCAAAAACCTGAAATAAAAGTTCAAGCAAGTTTATCAAGCAACATCAAGTAGTTCCAGTGTTTAAATCAAGAGTAGCAACTAAAAGCATTTCAGTTTTAAAGAAAATCAAAGCATCTTTCAAAAATCTGAAGTTCATTCCAGTTTCCAAAGTCATTTGCAAGTTTTCCGTCTTCAATCTAAGGTGAGTAACATCACAATCTAAATGGTTTAAGTATGTTATTCTATTGCATGTTTCTATCTGAGATTTAGTTGTTGTGAGTGTGTTTTAAAGTATATCTCTTTGTTTATGTATGAATATATGGTAAGTATTTCTGTGCATCTCTCTCTATTGATTCCAAGCTTGAATATCCATCAAAATTCATCTGCTCTTAATCCAAGCATTGATAGGACTTAAGTTCTGAACATAAAACGTTTGTTATAACATAAACTTAAGTTTAAAAATTTATTTGAAGGAAAAACAATTTGTATTGGTTCTGGAAATATAAAATAACAGTGAAAACTTTAAATAAGTCAAAATTCAATTAAGTCACAATTTATTCCCCAAAATCTTTCTTTTCAATGGTTTTAACAAATTACCATTTCAAATCTTTTAAAACAAAAAGATTTATTCCACAAAATTTTACGCAGTTTCACAAAGATAGATTTACAAATCGATTTCCACTTCAATCGAATTATCACACAAAATTTTATTAAGTTATTAAAAATAACTTTCACAATTGAAACCCATTTCAAAGCTTTCAGTTCAAATTCCAAAACTATTTGGATTCACAAATTCAATCTTTTAAAATTGTCAAAAATATGTGACTTAACTGATTTCCACGTGAAATCCATATTTGTGTGTGTATGGTGTAGTCCAGGGGTTTCACACACAATAGTGCAATAATATTAAATCATCACAGATCAGAATACAGAAATATAATTGATAACCGATATGAACTTGACGCAGCGGATAATTCAAAACGATCTTCAATCGGTGAAAGTAACAATTCGTGGATTGATGGATACTGAAATGCCCGAATTCGTTGATCCGAAGATGCCGAACTCTAGCTATATCTGACTCGTTGATCCGAAGATACCGGGAAAGAGATCTACGATTCTTCGACGTTGATCTTGCGCACAAGATACCGTGAATCGGCTTCAACAAACGATGATCCGAGCGCACTCGAATGACGTAAGTGGAGATAGGAGATACACTCGACTACCAATTGAAATTGAAAGCAACAAGCTAACAAAAGAGAATTTTATTCAATATTCAACAACCCTTTACAAATGAAACAACTCGCCTATTTATAGGCTACAACACGCAAAAGCAGAAAAAAATACAACTCCTAAGTCGGCAACCGACTTAACAACATCTGACGACCTAGAGAAACAGAAGTCCTCCGACTTAAAGAAATTCACGCGACTTAACATCTTTGATTCGCGACTTATCAGAATCTCCTCACGAGTTATCATCTTCGCTTCCGACTTATCAAGTCTCGCGAGTTAAGGTAGTTTGTTCGCGACCTTCGGTCATGCGGTGATTTATCTGGCAATGATTCAAGGTTAGGTCGAAGATAGTTTTCGGTTGGTGGTTGGGGATTGGGAGCAATCGGGGTTAAGTCGTGGAATTGGCGATGAGTCGTAGGTTGTAATGGAGATTGGAGATAGGTCGGAACATGTCTGCGAGCTACCGTTAGGTCGGCGATTGACTGCAAGCTACCGTTAGGTCGGCGATTGTTGGGTGGTGCCAGTGACAAGAGTTTAGGTCGTAAATCGTCACCGACATAGGGCGTAGGTCATAAGTCGTCACTGACATAGAGATTAGGTCGGAATTTGTGGTTTAGGTCGTCTACGACCTTGGGTAGGTCGGCAAGTGGATTGGTAGGTCTACGGCTTTGGTTAGGTCGGCAATTGAATTGGAGCTTGCTAGTTTGCGGTGAAGTGTTAGGTCGGAAGCTGTAGCTGAGGTCGTAGGTCGGCAGGGAAGTTGGAGATAGGTCGTAGGTCGCGGTTGAGGTGGGAGTTAGGTCGGAGCTTCTGGTCTTCGATTCTAGGTATGCTGCTTCATCATCCTCCCCTTGTTGACAAAAATTCGACCTCGAATTTGTACTTCTCATATTTTCAACAAGCTCATCTCCATGGTACGGAATCAAATGTTTAACGTTGAAAACGTCAGCAGTGTGAATGTGATCTGGCAACTTTAACTGATAAGCATTGTCATTGATTTTCTTCAAGATTTCTACTGGTCCAATCTTTCGAGCTTTTAACTTGTTGTAAGTCCCAACTGGAAAACGATCTTTCGTCAATACCGCGTAAACAAAATCACCCTCTTTGAAGACTACACTCCTTCGTTTCTTATCCGCCATTTGTTTGTACTTCTCATTTGCCTTTTCCAATCGTTCCTGAACGATTCTATGGCATTCTGTCAACCCTTCAACAAAATCAGCAGCTTTCTTAACTGTCTTCTTTGATTGTGGTATTACCGTTAAATCCAAAGGTCCCTTCGGTAAGCTCGAATAAACAATCTGGAATGGACTGAACCCAGTACTTCGATTCACAGCATGATTATGGGCAAATTCTGCCTGACATAACTTCACATCCCAACTCTTTAGGTTATCTTGAACAAGACACCTCAACAAGTTTCCCAACGATCGATTAACCACCTCCGTTTGTCCATCAGTTTGCGGATGATAAGCACTACTAAACTTCAGCTTTGTTCCCACCATTTTCCACAAACTCAACCAAAAATGACTCAGAAATCGAGTATCTCTATCTGACACAATAGATTCTGGCAATCCATGAAGTCGATAGATCTCCTTGAAAAACAACTGAGCAACATGAACAGCATCTGCCGTTTTCTTACAAGCAATAAAGTGTGCCATCTTCGAGAACCGGTCCACCACAACAAATATAGAATCATTTCCCCTCTGAGTTCTCGGCAATCCCAACACGAAATCCATGCTGATATCAACCCATGGTTTGGTAGGCACAGGTAACGGCATATATAACCCCGCATTCGTCGCTGTTCCTTTCGAAACCTGACAAATATGACACCTCTCCATAAATCTTTCTACCTCTTTCCTCATTGATGGCCAAAAGTAGGACTGTGAAATCAACTGCAAGGTACGGTCTCTCCCAACATGTCCCTCTTCGTGTAACTCCTTGATAATCTTCATTCTCAGACTACCCTCCGGGATGCACAATCGACTTCCTTTAAAAAGAAAACCATCTACCATCAAAAACTCATCCGTCTTTCCCTCCTTAACTTTATCAACAAACTTCATGAAGTAAGGATCTTCAACAAATAATTCCGGCAACATTTCAAACCCCGCCACTTCAACTTTCAGCGTAGTCAACAAATGACTCCTCCTACTCAAAGCATCAGCCACACGATTTGTCACCCCTGACTTGTGTTTAACAACAAAAGTAAACTGTTGCAGATATGCAATCCACGATGCATGTCTCGCTGAAATCTTGTCTTGCCCTTGCAAATGCTTCAATGCTTCATGATCAGTGTAAAGAACAAACTCCTTCTGAAATAGATAGTGTCTCCAGTGTTTAATAGATTGCACAACAGCATAAAACTCCACATCATATGTACTGTATCGCATCTTCGCTCCGGACAACTTCTCACTGAAATATGCAATAGGACGCCCCTTCTGACTCAACACCCCTCCAATCCCAACCTTGGATGCATCAGTATGTAGTTCAAACACCAACTGAAAATCAGGTAGCACTAGAATTGGTGCAGAGGTCAAAAGATCTTTGATTCGTTCAAAAGCAACCTCGGCTTCCTCCATCCATGCAAACTGTTTACCTTTCATGCAATCTGTAACAGGCGCCATCACACTACTAAAGTGTGGAATAAACCTTCGATAAAATGAAGCCAACCCATGAAAACTACGAACTTCCGTTATCGTCTTGGGCTGCGGCCAATTTCTGACTGCTTCAACTTTATTCTTATCTACCTGGATGCCCTTCTCTGAAACAACATACCCCAGAAATAAAACATTATGCGTCATGAACACGCATTTCTTCGTTGCAGCATAGAATTGTTCTTGTCGCAATACCATCAGCACTTCTCTAAGATGATTCAAATGTTCCTCTGGACTCCCACTGTAAATAAGAATATCATCGAAATACACCACCACGAATTTCCCAATGAACGGTCGAAAAATCTGATTCATCAGCCTCATGAAAGTACTTGGTGCATTGGATAAACCAAATGGCATGACCAACCATTCGTATAGACCCTCCCTGGTTTTAAAAGCAGTCTTCCATTCATCTCCTGGTCTGATACGAATTTGATGATATCCGCTCTTCAAATCGATCTTAGAAAAGATAGTAGCTCCGCTTATCTGATCCAACAAGTCTTCCAACCTCGGCATTGGAAATCTATATCTCACGGTAATCTTATTCAATGCTCGACTGTCAGTGCACATTCTCCATGTCCTATCCTTCTTGGGTACCAATAAAGCTGGTACAGCACAAGGACTCAGACTCTCCTGCACACGCCCCTGCTCAAGCAATTCCTCAACCTGCCTCCGCAATTCTTCATGTTCCTTCGGACTCATTCGATAATGTGGTCTGTGTGGCAATACAGCACCGGGAACAAGATCTATCTGATGTTGTATATCCCTCAACGGTGGCAACTCCGTTGGTAACTCCTCTGGAAATACATCGTCAAATTCTTTCAGAACTGGTTTAACTTCTTCTGGAATTTCAACCTCTTCACTGCTTTCTCGTCCAATCAACAAGAATACTTCCGGCTCTTCTTTAACTTCTTTAACAAACTCCTTCAAAGTCAATAGAGTTTTCAGCTCTTCGATTTCCTCCACTTTGTTTTCTTCCTGTTGGCGTTTCTTCGGAACCAGAGTAATCTTTGTACCTTCGAACATGAAACTGTAACTGTTGGTTCGTCCATCATGTTGTACTGCTCTATCAAACTGCCAAGGTCTCCCCAGCAACAAATGACAAACGTCCATATCTACAACATCACACCAGATTTCATCTTTGTATTTCTTCCCAATTGAAAACTTCACACAAGCTCTACGTCCAACTTTCACTTCACCACCCTTCCTCAACCAAGCTAACTTGTACGGTTTAGGATGTTTCTCGGTTTTCAACTCCAACTTCTTCACCGCTTCTGTAGAGATAATATTATCACAACTCCCAGCATCAATAACAAATTTACAAACTCTTCCCAGAATAGTGCATGTAGATTGAAAGATATTGTTCCTCAACCAACTACTTTCCTCCTCTTGCTTCGGTGTTAAGCAACTTCTCCTCATCATCAATGCATACCCGTCATCTCCCGACAGTAAGTCTTCCTCCTCAACTGGTAAAGAATTAGAGCATTCAGCTTCTTCATCCTCATCCTCAACCTCAGCAATCATTGCTCTCTTCTTTGGCTTTGGACACTCATTGCTTTTATGACCCAACTCCTGACAGTTGTAACATTTGAAACCGTTGTTAACCTTTGCCTTCTCAGCCTCCTTCACCACTGGTTTACTGATAGGTTTAGACACATTAGAACTTCCACCAACACTCTTCACTTGATTATTGGAATTCGTAAACACACCACCCCCTCGTCGTCCCTGCTTCTCCCAAGCCAACGCTTTCTGATGTGCTTCTGCCACAGATCTTGGATCGAACATATTAACCATATCCTGAATCTGCATTCTCAATCCCCCAATGAATCTAGATGTCAGCTGCTCTTCCGTTTCCATAATATCATTCCTCGCAATAAGCTGGTAAAACTCATCCGCATAATCATTAACAGTCTTTGTGCCCTGCCTCAAGTTCTGCAAACGTTGATACATCAAAGATTGATAATTGTAAGGTAAGAACGTTGCTTTCATCAATTTCTTCATTTTCTCCCAAGATTCAACTTTTGACTTCCCCATTCGTTCACGTGTAAGTTTGGTTTGCTGCCACCATGCCAAAGCTCTACCCCTCAACCTTGTAGCAACCAACTTCACTCTACGACGTTCTGGAACTTCTTTGAAATCAAAAATTTCTTCAACATTAGCCATCCAATCCAAAAACTCCTCAGCCTGCATACCACCTTTGAATTCTGGAATTTCTGTCTTCATCCCAGATTCCCACTTGTGATCGTACTCCGACTGATTCCTTCCTCGTCCACGTCCTCGTCCATGAACACTACCACCATCATACTCTTCTTCACCATCCGATGTATATCGATGTCGATCCTGACCACCAACATCTCTACCACCATCACGTCTACCACCAACATCCCTTCTCTCTACATTCCTCCGATCTCGATCAGTCACATTTCTATCACGACCTCGATCATCAACATTTCTATCACAATCTCGATCCACGCTTCTATGATCACTATCAACACTTCTCTCCCGATTAGAATGTGGTGAAATTCTACTTCTTCCATGGCTCGATTCAGGTGAAACCCTTCTCTGATTTTGACTCATTTCCAACATCATCCTCTCTAATCGACCAATCCCTTCCGTAAGCTTCTCATTGAAATTCTCGTTGATTCGTTGCTCCATTTCGTCGGCCTCTTCTCTTCCGTATAAAGCATTAATATTGCGATGACGTTGAACTCGTCTTGGCGGCATGATTGAATTCTTCACAAACACTTCAACAAATTCACACTTCACGATTCAAACACCTTTCGAACTTTGATCCAAAATGAAATGGATCGAAACTCCAACTTTGTTGCAAAATATGATGAACACGATGAACACAACTTCAAATTCTCGACTCCAAGACTCGATTTAGCTATGATTGGCTAAAACAAACTCTGATACCAAAACTGACGCAGCGGATAATTCAAAACGATCTTCAATCGGTGAAAGTAACAATTCGTGGATTGATGGATACTGAAATGCCCGAATTCGTTGATCCGAAGATGCCGAACTCTAGCTATCTCTGACTCGTTGATCCGAAGATACCGGGAAAGAGATCTACGATTCTTCGACGTTGATCTTGCGCACAAGATACCGTGAATCGGCTTCAACAAACGATGATCCGAGCGCACTCGAATGACGTAAGTGGAGATAGGAGATACACTCGACTACCAATTGAAATTGAAAGCAACAAGCTAACAAAAGAGAATTTTATTCAATATTCAACAACCCTTTACAAATGAAACAACTCGCCTATTTATAGGCTACAACACGCAAAAGCAGAAAAAAATACAACTCCTAAGTCGGCAACCGACTTAACAACATCTGACGACCTAGAGAAACAGAAGTCCTCCGACTTAAAGAAATTCACGCGACTTAACATCTTTGATTCGCGACTTATCAGAATCTCCTCACGAGTTATCATCTTCGCTTCCGACTTATCAAGTCTCGCGAGTTAAGGTAGTTTGTTCGCGACCTTCGGTCATGCGGTGATTTATCTGGCAATGATTCAAGGTTAGGTCGAAGATAGTTTTCGGTTGGTGGTTGGGTATTGGGAGCAATCGGGGTTAAGTCGTGGAATTGGCGATGAGTCGTAGGTTGTAATGGAGATTGGAGATAGGTCGGAACATGTCTGCGAGCTACCGTTAGGTCGGCGATTGACTGCAAGCTACCGTTAGGTCGGCGATTGTTGGGTGGTGCCAATGACAAGAGTTTAGGTTGTAAATCGTCACCGACATAGGGCGTAGGTCGTAAGTCGTCACTGACATAGAGATTAGGTCGGAATTTGTGGTTTAGGTCGTCTACGACCTTGGGTAGGTCGGCAAGTGGATTGGTAGGTCTACGGCTTTGGTTAGGTCGGCAATTGAATTGGAGCTTGCTAGTTTGCGGTGAAGTGTTAGGTCGGAAGCTGTAGCTGAGGTCGTAGGTCGGCAGGGAAGTTGGAGATAGGTCGTAGGTCGCGGTTGAGGTGGGAGTTAGGTCGGAGCTTCTGGTCTTCGATCCTAGGTATGCTGCTTCATCATCACTATAGCGCTCATCTTCCATTCACAAATCACAGATATATAAAGGTCACAGATAATAAATTACAGGTCATAACACAAATCAGGATATATCACAAAGCATCACATATCAGGAAATATCAAACAATTCAATCATTCAATAGAATCCAAACATCCATATGTAGGATCAATTTAATTATCTGATAAATTTAAATCAGATTAAATTTCTATGAATAATTTTCTGGTCATGGTGGATTAAAAATTAATTAATCACAAAACATTTAATAAATGATTCTTTTATTAATCATTAATTTACCCTTAATTAATTGTTCTTAATTACAAATTAATTTAACCTTAATTAATTTTTTTATAAATTAATCCCCTGATTAATTCCACAAGATATCGAATCCAATTTACTTTTATTCTTCAATAAATTACATCTTGTAATTTCCCAATGATTACTTCCCTAAGTAATTATACTTATTAAATCACGTAGTGATTATTCCCAAATTTATTAAACTTAATTAATTAATCTTAACAAATCAAATTAACTTAATTAATTACATTAAGTAACTAATTTCCTTTAATTCCTTACCATTAAGTAATTATACTTAAACAATTCACAAATTAATTTATCACATTAATTATCAAGATTAATCACATTAATTATCAAATAAATCTCAAGTTAATGATCCTCATTAACTATTCATAATTATTTAATTACTGTTCTTAAGTAATTAAACTCAATTTAATTATTGTTAATTACCATTTAATTAACCTTTAAAATCATATAATTAATCACTAATTATTAAATTAATTAAGTTCTAAACTGTAACTTAATAAATCTTAATTACTTGATTAAATAACCCTAATCATTTGTTTAAAAGACAACTCTTATTAAATTAATGAATCTTATTTACAAATTAATTTACCTTAATTACTTTAACTCAAATCTTAATTTCTTGATTAAATAAATTAATCAATTATTCACTTGAACCAATTTAATGAGTGCATATCATTTTATCTTCACTAATTTAAATTTAAAACATTTTCTAACTAATGTTTTAATTATCATCACAAAGCAAATTTAAACAATTTGTTTCAAATTTATTTTTTTCATATTTCATTTTAAACTTAAGGGTTAAAATGAATAAAATGTCTAATTTAACAAAGTTTTAAAACATACAAAACTTCTTAAAAACTTAGATTTAAGGAATTTAAACCTTATTAGAGAATTTATAAAAATTTAAATTAAATTCTTTTTAAATTCAAACTATTTTAAATTTATACTTAACATTCAAAACTTTGAAAACATTTTGAATTTTCCCTAAGCTTGCTTATCTTAAATCTGAAATTGATTCAACTTATTCCAGATTCAATTCTTAGATTTAAACTTGTTTAAATCTTAAATTTCCAAATTTAAAACCTTTCTAAAAATCTGCCTTAAACATTTAAAATAGTTAAATGTTTTATATTTTATAACTTATTCTATTCACAAATTTGTATTTTACTTTTAAATCCAGATTTAAAACCTGGTTTAACTTTAGTTTAAAAACCTTACTTACAGATTTAAAAACAAAACACAGATTTAAGATTTAAAAACAAAGAACAGGTTCTGTTTTAAAATCCTGTAACATTAAAAACCCTGAGACCAAAGCTTCGAGTCGCCTTCCTCTTTACTTCGAGCAACTTCAAAATTCACTCGAGACAAAACAACACACCAAACAACACAGACATTCCCTCTTCCTTGTGCACCTGCATAGCTCCGACGACCAACGCCGACCATCAACGGCCATCTCCATAAGTCGCAAACCAAACTCGCAACCCATTCCAAACATCCGAACCACCCAGTTATCTCGAAATCAAATTCGAGAAGCTCGACCCAAAACCTGGCAACACAGAAACCTCACCACAACCAAACCTGTCAACATTGCCTCGACCACAACGTGCCGACCACCTGAGAGCTTCCTCCTCCGGCCTCATCTTCAACATCGCCTAGACTTCAACTTCCCGAAGTATCAAAACACTCGATCCAACAATGAGGCTGAGGTGATCAAATTTCCATCATAGCTAAAAACTAGGTTTACAGATTTTAAATCCAAATCCCAAAATCCACAAAGCATGATTCTTCGATCCAATATTTTTCCGATGATCTCTGATCGATCACCTTACCACAGAAACAACCCCGAACTTCCCGAGATCATAGAACAACATATATGACCAAAAACTAAAAAAAAATTCAACCCGAAACTGCTTCCTCCATGCTTAACAAAAATATAAAATTCTTGTTTCAAAAATCAAGTTTTTGTTTTAGCATTTGATTCATACACCTGAATCCATAAATTGTGAAGATTGAATTTTGACTTATTTAAAGTTTTCACTGTTATTTTATATTTCCAGAACCAGTACAAATTGTTTTTCCTTCAAATAAATTTTTAAACTTAAGTTTATGTTATAACAAACATTTTATCTTCAGAACTTAAGTCCTATCAATGCTTGGATTAAGAGCAGATGAATTTTGATGGATATTCAAGCCTGGAATCAACAGAGAGAGATGCACAGAAATACTTACCATATATTCATACATAAACACAGAGATATACTTTAAAACACACTCACAACAACTAAATCTCAAAGAGAAACATGCAACAGAATAACATACTTAAACCATTTAGATTGTGATGTTACTCACCTTAGATTGAAGACAGAGAACTTGCAAATGACTTTGGAAACTGGAATGAACTTCAGATTTTTGAAAGATGCTTTGATTTTCTTTAAAACTGAAATGCTTTTAGTTGCTACTCTTGATTTAAACACTGGAACTACTTGATGTTGCTTGATAAACTTGCTTGAACTTTTATTTCAGGTTTTTGAACTTTTGAAATTGATTAAGTTGATTAGATATAGTGATGTTCATCTCCCTGGAATACTAAATCTTGCTGAACGAAATGGAATAAGGAAGTTGATATATAGGAGATGTGTTGTACAGGTGATGTTTGTTTTTGTACTAGGGACATGGCTGGTATGCTTGCATTAAATGCATGAAGCATGTTGCATTAATTACTCAAGTCCTCTATTTTCTCTTGCTTGCTCTAGCCTTGCATTAATTTACTCGGCTGATATATATTATATTGTGTACTTTGTTTGGGTAGGGTGAAATGATTTGTATTTTATTTATTTTGGTTTCACACTTGAATATATTTTGATGTCTTTATGTTTGCATTTTCTTGTTTTGCAAGTGTATATGTTAATATATTTTGTTTGGTCATATACTTTGAAATCTAATGAAGTTCTTTTATTATTATATTGTTAATATTTGTTTCTTTTGTCTTGTTTTCTTTTCCAGGTTGATGCATTTTATCATCTTCTTGTTTTATGCTTTGTTTAATTATTTTGTTTACTTGTTTGAATATACATTTGCTTCGATTATTTTGTTTGTTAATATTTGTTCTATGATGTTAAGGTTTATATACTTACTTTATTTTTTTATAAAACTATATATATATATTCATTTCAAAATATAGATGAATTTCTAGATTTTATTTTGTTGTTAAACCTTATCTAATTAATTTACTTTATAGTTATTTATATATATTTTTATTTTTCAAAATCATTTATTTAACATTTTATTTCAAGTCCAATATATACATACATACATACATATACATATATATATATATAAATTCAAATTTACTTATATATCCCCATATACATATATATTCACATATATAAAAAATTTCAAATCCATATGACTTAATATATTTCCTATTTGAATCGGGGAAACTCGCTTCCATTTATAATTAATTTTACAATTTTTATTCAAAAATTCATTTAAATATCAATTTAAATTTAATTAAAATCTAGGGTCGTTACAAACTTCTGTGAAGACCCAAAATTTTTGAGAATAAAAATTACTTTAAAGGGAAAATAAATACCAAGAGTGAATAAGTGAGAGAATGATAGTTAGAGAAAATAAAAATGGGGAGAAAAATAGCTGAGTAAAGAGGAGCATTATATTCACATATTTTATGTGTAAATATATATATATATGTATTATATAAATAGCCAAAGAATTAAAAAAAATAGTTTGAAAATGAATATCAGAAGTGAGTGAGGTAATTATGCAAGGAATAATTATTTTTATACAGTGATGAGAGGAAAATGATTAAGTATAAAATGAATTTTAAAATTCACATGACTTGTATATATGCGAATATTGTGTAGAAAATATATATACATATGGTTAGAGAAGTGTGGGGTGATAATAATAAAAATCCTCTTGATAATTAAAATGCATAGAAATCAGTCAAGCAATATTTATGAGTATGGATGCATATTTGGAATAAATCAAGAAAGAAGCAAATGGTAAATTATGTTAGTTAAAAACAAAACTTATAAAAAGAAACATGAAAAAATAATAATAAATCGGGTATAATAAAAATACATTGTCAAGTTGAGTCATAGGAAAACAATGTGCAGGTAAAAACCATGCAAATAGCATGCATTCAGAAAAGAGAAAAACAACTGTTTTCACCTGAAATGGAAATAAAAAGAAAATGGTCAAATTAGCCATAAACATGCATACAGGCTTCTTTTATTTTTGTGAGGATAAAATGGGTGTTTCCTTTATTAAAACCCTAGTTAAATGATTTAAATCAAGGGGTAAGGCAGAGGTTTTCTTTGGAGAGGAAAAAACAGAAGTTTAATTCAAAAAAAAATAGAAAGGAGAAACTCACACAGTCTTCAAGCTAAGCATTCTCGGGGAAGAGGAGAGGAAGGTGAGTGATAATCATTTAAAAGACTTAAGGCATTAAGACCCAAGTAAGGGCAGCCAAATTATTTTATATAAAATCATATTATGTTTTCTGTTTGGTTTTACTCTCTGAATAAATACATGTTGATCATGGATGATATTTTGGTTGAATTTCTGGTTAACGATTTGACCTGTTTTGAGCTATTATAATTGTTTCAATTTTTACTTTGAAATATAAATAATTAAACATATATTCATATTATAGACATGGATTTTATAACCCAGTTTTGTATGAAGAATGAACTAAATGTTTTACTGAGAAATAGGATAGCAAAGGGAAATGAAGTAGGCAGTGTGAATAATGAGATTCATGCTCATGCCTAGTTCATATTAAAAATGATAGGAACAATGCAATACTATAAACATGTGCTGATTTGTTCAGATCATGAGCCAATATGTTTTGATGGGTTTTTCTTAAAAAATCCTATCCTATGTTCACTATAAAAAAATATAGTATTTCTTATGGTTTCATCAGATTTATATAAGCAATGGTGAAAATCTCTAGAAATAAATATACAGGCAGTTCTATAAAATAAGATTAAGCTAGAATGTCTTTGGATGTGAAATTTTACATGAATGCTCTATATGATTGGATGTTCCTTGAGTGAGTTTAATAAATTTTGGGGTTTATGTAATGAAAGGAAGAACATGAGCACCTCTGGAATTAAGAAGAAAATTTCTCAGCAATTAAATGAGCATGGTCTCTAAATTACAAAGTAATTTAGGAGAGGTGCCTTGATCTACTCATCATCAGGTGGATGATGGGTATGTGCATGACTTGTTCAAGTCCTAAAGGCCTCTGTGCAAAGGTTAACAGAATTGAGTCCTTTGCAATGCACACTTTGTGTTCAAAGGCAAGAGTTTAGACCATATAAAATATAAAATGGGATTGAAAGATTATGCTATGGATTTTAGGAAGCTAGAATCCATACGAGATTGTACATGTACAACTGAATGGATTGAATGGATGAATGCTTGGGTGTATGTTTGTTAGATAAAAATTCAAAGGTACATATGCTCAGGTTTAACATGAAATTGAATAGTGTCAAATACATATGTTCTCTGCACAGTTTTAAGAATTTACAAGTTGTTTTAATAATGATCTCACTCATACCAGAATTTTATTCTGACCCTATTTATTGCCTTTGCAATATTTGGGGTGTCTCATTTTTATTGAGGCAGCTCAAAATATTGTTGCAGGTAGAGATGCATGAGTAGCTTGCTTGCTTGGAAAATTAGAAGACTTAGTTGAGTTTATAAAATGCAGTAGTTCATTGTAATAAAGATAGCTAGGCAAACTTTCTTAAGTCTATGCAGACCTTTCAGTATTGTAGTGGCTTTGTTTATTTGAAAAGAATTTGTAAAACTTAAATATTATATGTGTCTTGAGTTACAGATCCAAGTAACTGATCTTGATGTTTTCTGGTAGCCTGTGATTGAGAAAATTATGCCATGTAATTTAATATGTGGACATGCTTTCTGTATCAAAGTTTGCTAAATTTTAAATGGAGAAGTTGCAGTAGTTTATGGATAAGCATGTAGCTAAAAACAAATTGTGAAGTGATAATTGAATCTGGTATTGGCTAACCAGAAGAGCTTGACCATGACTTATAACTGATATAAGACCATGAGAAGCTTGAAATCTTAACCTGTTAGTTCTCTTTGAACATCTGATTTTCCAGTAAAGAATTTGCATTATATTGTATAGTAAAAATGAAATACATGCCTTATACTTATAATCTGGAATGAAACTATATTGAACTAAGCTTAGCTAACCACCTATTTGGTTTAAATTAAGTGAGTTTTGTCTTTAACCAATCTGTTGAAAAAAAATGCATTGCCATGTAGTCTACCTAGATATTAAACATGCTAATAATCCCACTGTTTGATTGATCACTATCATTTGTTTTATAATCTGAGAGCCTATCAGTACCCTTCTCATAATGTTCATTTGAAAGTTTGCATTAGATTGATTTTGGTATTGCTCCAGTCATTCTGTTTTCATATACATGCAAGTCTATATATGATATGCTAGATTAAGTTAGCATTTTGCTTGCCTGTAGTTCTTCTTCTGCCGGGTCTACAACACACTTATCACCAAATGTTCATAAGATCATTACCAATATTTTAAGACATGAGTATACTTACTTGACAAAAACATTGTTTGAATAAGTAATAAGCACCCCGGGATAAATTCCCAAACTTGAGTTGTTTTAGTGCTTTGCATAAATTCAAAGGAAAAACAATAAGCAACAAACTCCTAGATTCCCATACATTAAAAGCATGAGTGGTTAATCCAGAAATTAAATTATTGGGTCATGAAACAAGCTGTGAAGTAAATCAAATAAATAACTGATAGAAGAAATAAAACAAGAAAAAAAATGGTTATATCAGAATTAAATAATAAACAAAGAGATAGCTATGTGACACAAAATCTATTGAATATGAGAAAAATTGTGTGATTGAATTTCTTTGCTAATTTAATTACTCTGATAAGCAAAGAAACATTTATATATCTTCATATATATAAATGACATGATTGGATTGAAATACTGATATTTTTATATTAGTAAAATATGGATCTTGGGGAAATGGATTAAAGAAGTGACCAAAAAAAAATCACATAAATTAGAGTAAAATGAAGAGGGTCATTTCAGTTGGTATCAGAGCTATGTTGTTAAAACATAGCATAAATATACTGTCCAATCTTCTTGTATAGATAATATATATATATATATATAATAATGATAGAAATAAATATTCACAGTAGAAATAAATTGCAGAAAATAATTAAATTAGAAATATGACTAACTAGCTATGCAATTGAATAGTGAATCATGGTAGGAAGAACATCAAGTCATGGAGCAGGACCCTCCAATACAACACCAATGGTCAATTTGCAAGATTTGGTGAGGGCATTTAGAGAAGGAGCAGTGCACAGGGAAGAGAATCCTCATGAGGAATTAGCTAAGCTATTGAAGACATTTTCAAATTTAGGAGGCAAGGATTTTGAAGGCACTGAGGGAGTTATAGGAGTGCATACATGGTTGAGAACTTTGGAAAGACATTTGCAGATATGCAAATTAATGACCAAAGAAAGAGGTAGATAGCTTCAAGGAGACTCAAAGGAGCACCATTACATTGGTGGGAGGTGATCATCACAGGAAGGCCAGATAATGAGATAACATGGGATCAATTCAAGGAGATGCTTGAGGCAAGGTTTGTTCCAACAACAGCTAATGCAACATTGCTTGAGGAATTCATAAGGCTGAGGCAAGGACCAATGAGTGTGACTGAATACACTCAAAAATTTGAGAGTTTGTCCAAGTATGGAACTATGCTCATAGGAAATGAAGAATCAAAGAATTCAAGATTTATCCAAGGACTAAATGCAGGTCTGGGTAGGGCAATGTTACCATACAAGGATAAAACATTTGATCAAGTCATAGACCTTACTCTTTCTTTTGAACAACATGACAATGCAAGGGAAAAATTTAGGAGCATGAGGGCTAACAATCAAAAGAAGGGGAAAAATAGAGCACATCCCTATGAAAAAAAGAATATGGATAAGAAAGTGGAGGGAGCAGCCACTGGGGAAGCTAAGAAGAAAGTTACTTGTTATAATTGTGGCAAAGAAGGACACATGAGTAATAGGTGTCAAGCAGCCAAGAAGGCATCATTTAGCTGCTATAACTGTGGGAAAGAAGGTCATATTAAAAGAAACTTCCCAGAGTTTAAGAAAGGAGCAAAGGTAGGAGCATTGGAAGCAAAGGCAAAAGCAAATGCAGCAGGAAGCTCGGGACAATTGGAAGGTATACTTCTAATTAAAAGTTACCCAATCACAGTTATATATGACACTGGAGCCACACATTCTCTAATATCACAAGACATAGTGTATAAATTAGCTCTCATATGCAACAAAGTTGACAAACCCTTGTTTATTCAAAGTCCCCTGGGTAGCTCTTGTTTGTTAGGATTAAAATGTTTGGGAGTAGAATTAAACATAGGAGGAAATGTGTTTAAATCTGATCTGTTTGTATTGAAATACCCTGGAATAGGAATTATTTTAGGGGTAGATTGGTTGAGTAAATTCAAAGCAATTTTGAATTTAGAAAATTTCACTATATCTTTGAAAACAGAAAATGGTAAAAATATTTTAGTCATGAGTGAAATAGCTAAAACAAATTATCTTAATCAAATATGGAATATGACTGAGAAGGTATTAATTTTAGAAAACATAGAAGTAATAAGAGAGTATCCAAATGTTTTTGGAGAGGTAGTAGGGGTACCAGATAATAGACCAGTTGAACTTCAAATAAGGTTAATTCCTGGATCAAGTCCTATCATCAAGAAACCTACTAGAATGGGTCCAAAAGAATTAATAGAATTGAAGCAACAGTTGGAAGAATTGGAGCAGAAAGGCTTCATAAGGCCTAGCAGTTCAAACTGGGGTTCTCCAGTGGTGTTTGTGAAAAAGCATGATGGTACACTAAGAATGTGTATTGATTATAGAGAACTAAATAAAGTCACCATCAAGAACAAATACCCACTCCCCAGAATTGATGATCTGTTTGATCAATTAAATGGAGCAAAGATCTTTTCAAGGCTAGATTTAGCCTTTGGGTTTCATCAGATGAAGGTAGAGGAAGAAAGCATTAAGTATACTGCCTTCAACACAAGGTATGGGTTATATGAATTTTTGGTGATGCCTTTTGGATTGACAAATGCACCATCATATTTTGTAGATTTAATGAATAGAACATTTAGAGATTTTCTAGACAAATTTGTGGTTGTCTTTATTGATGACATATTAGTGTATTCAAAATCAGAAGAGGATCATGCAAAAGACATGCATTTGGTTTTGTCTAGACTGAGAGCACATGATTTAAAGGCTAAATTCTCTAAATGTACATTCTGGCAGAATGAAGTAAAATTTTTGGGGCACATTGTATCACAACAAAGGGGTTAGTGTAGATCCAACTAAGGTGATAACAGTGTAGTCATGGAGTAGACCCAAATCAGTGACTGAGATGAGATCATTTTTGGGAATGGCAGGCTATTATAGGAGGTTTATAAAAGACTTTGCAAGGATAGCTATCCCATTGACCAAGTTAACTAAAAAGGAGCAACCATATGTGTGGACAGAGAAGTGTGAACAAGCTTTTTCATCACTAAAGAAAGCATTGATGGAAGCTCCAGTTTTACAAGTACCAGAGGGAAATGAAGGATTAGTAGTTTACACAGATGCTAGTGGATCTGGACTAGGGGCAGTGCTCATGCAACATGGTAGAGTCATAGCATATGCATCAAGGCAACTCAAGCCAAATGAAACTAGGTATGCTACACATGATTTAGAACTAGCTGCTGTAGTATATGCATTGAAGCTATGGAGACACTATTTATTAGGTGCTAAGTTTGAATTGTTTACAGACCATAAGTCACTTAAATACTTGTTTTCCCAAAAAGACTTAAACATGAGGCAACATAGGTGGGTAGAATTTCTAGCTGCCTATGATCTTGATATATTATACACCCCAGGAAAAGCTAATAAAGTGGTAGATGCATTAAGTAGACATCAAGCAAAATTGGCAAGCTTAATGATGGCCGAGTTCAGGGATTTGACAATCCTTAGTGAGGTGGAAGTGAAAGAGGAAACTGGTGTGTCAGATAAGACATACAGTGAGATGATTGAATATGGTAAATTAAGCCTCATTTCTTTAAAGTCAACACTGGTTGATAAAGTAGGACAAATGCAGAATCAAGATACAAATTTGAAGGAGAAAAAGAACATGATATCACAAGGCATGACAGTAGAAAACTATGAAGTTGATGATAAAGGATACTTATGGAAAAAGGGGAAACTCTGCATACCAAATGTAGAGGAACTGAAGCAAGAAGTTATGGATGAGCATCACAAAACAAAATATACTATACATCCAGGTGGTACAAAAATGTACCATGATCTTAGGAGGAATTACTGGTGGCCAGGGATGAAAGGAGCAGTGGCCAAATATGTAGCAAATTGCTTGATATGCCAACAGGTAAAGGCAGATTATCAAAGACCCTCAGGCCTATTGCAACCTTTGGAAGTGCCTACTTGGAAATGGGAAAGCATATCAATGGATTTTGTGGATGGTTTGCCAAGAACAAGAAGAGGCAATGATAGTATTTGGGTTGTGGTAGATAGGCTTACAAAAACAACACACTTCATTCCCATAAATTCAAACAGAAATGCCCATAAACTAGCTCAGTTATTTGTGAAAGAGATAGTGAGGTTGCATGGCATCCCCAAGACTATCATTAGTGATAGAGATACTTTGTTTACTTCAAGGTTTTGGAGTAGCTTTCAAGAAGCTATGGGGACAGAACTAAGCCTAAGCACAGCCTACCACCCACAAACAGATGGGCAAACTGAGATTGTTAATAAGGTTTTAGAAGATTTGCTTAGAGCATGCATACTTGATTTTGGAGGCAACTGGGAGGATCATATTTATTTAGCTGAATTTGCTTATAATAATAGCTACCAGTCCACCATAGGAATGGCTCCATTTGAGGCTTTGTATGGAAAGCCTTATTTATCTCCTGCATGTTGGATGGAGGCTGGTGAAAGAGTGTTGCTTGGACCAGACAATGTAAAAGAAACTTCTGCAAGAATAGAATTAGCGAGGCAAAGAATGAGAGTAGCTCAAGAGAGACATAAAGCATATGTAGATAAAAGGAGAAGGCTAGTAGAATTTGAGGTGGAAGATTATGTGTTTCTCAATGTTTCACCAATGAGGAAAATACTGAGATTTGGCAAAGCAGGGAAACTATCACCAAGGTATATAGAACCATATGAAATTGTTCAAAGAATAGGGACTTTAGCTTATAGGCTGAAGTTACCAGAGGAATTGAGCAAAATACATGATGTATTTCATGTATTCCAATTGAGAAAATGGGTACATGATAAGGAGACCATTCTTGAATCTCCTACACATGTTGAAATTCAAGAAAATCTGGTTTATAAAAAGGAACCAGTGGGCATTGTGGCTAGAGAAGAAAAGAAACTGAGAAATAAAATAATTAAACTAGTTAAAATCCAATGGAGTTTAGATGGGAATGACTGCACATGGGAGGCTGAAGATAGGATGAAGGATAAGTATCCTAATCTATTTTCTTCTTGAAGGTATGTCTAGAACTGTAATAACTTTAAATATTACTTAAGTGTATTTGGCTGATCTTAGATGAATGAATTTCTGATATGTTTGAAATATACTAATAAACCAATATATAATTATGGGACACAATTCCTTTTAGGAGGAGAGTATGTGAAGACCCAAAATTTTTGAGAATAAAAATTACTTTAAAGGGAAAATAAATACCAAGAGTGAATAAGTGAGAGAATGATAGTTAGAGAAAATAAAAATGGGGAGAAAAATAGCCGAGTAAAGAGGAGCATTATATTCACATATTTTATGTGTAAATATATATATATATATATATATATATATATGTATTATATAAATAGCCAAAGAATAAAAAAAAATAGTTTGAAAATGAATATCAGAAGTGAGTGAGGTAATTATGCAAGGAATAATTATTTTTATACAGTGATGAGAGGAAAATGATTAAGTATAAAATGAATTTTAAAATTCACATGACTTGTATATATGCGAATATTATGTAGAAAATATATATACATATGGTTAGAGAAGTGTGGGGTGATAAAAATAAAAATCCTCTTGATAATTAAAATGCATAGAAATCAGTCAAGCAATATTTATGAGTATGGATGCATTTTTGGAATAAATAAAGAAAGAAGCAAATGGTAAATTATGTTAGTTAAAAACAAAACTTATAAAAAGAAACATGAAAAAATAATAATAACTCGGGTATAATAAAAATACATTGTCAAGTTGAGTCATAGGAAAACAATGTGCAGGTAAAAACCATGCAAATAGCATGCATTCAGAAAAGAGAAAAACAACTGTTTTCACCTAAAATGGAAATAAAAAGAAAATGACCAAATTAGCCATAAACATGCATACAGGCTTCTTTTATTTTTGTGAGGATAAAATGGGTGTTTCCTTTATTAAAACCCTAGTTAAATGATTTAAATCAAGGGGTAAGGCAGAGGTTTTCTCTGGAGAGGAAAAAACAGAAGTTTAATTCAAAAAAAAATAGAAAGGAGAAACTCACACAGTCTTCAAGCTAAGCATTCTCGGGGAAGAGGAGAGGAAGGTGAGTGATAATCATTTAAAAGACTTAAGGCATTAAGACCCAAGTAAGGGCAGCCAAATTATTTTATATAAAATCATATTATGTTTTCTGTTTGGTTTTACTCTCTGAATAAATACATGTTGATCATGGATGATATTTTGGTTGAATTTCTGGTTAACGATTTGACCTGTTTTGAGCTATTATAATTGTTTCAATTTTTACTTTGAAATATAAATAATCAAACATATATTCATATTATAGACATGGATTTTATAACCCAGTTTTGTATGAAGAATGAACTAAATGTTTTATTGAGAAATAGGATAGCAAAGGGAAATGAAGTAGGCAGTGTGAATAATGAGATTCATGCTCATGCCTAGTTCATATTAAAAATGATAGGAACAATGCAATACTATAAACATGTGCTGATTTTTTCAGATCATGAGCCAATATGTTTTGATGGGTTTTTCTTAAAAAATACTATCCTATGTTCACTGTAAAATAAATATAGTATTTCTTATGGTTTCATCAGATTTATATAAGCAATGGTGAAAATCTCTAGAAATAAATATACAGGCAGTTCTATAAAATAAGATTAAGCCAGAATGTCTTTGGATGTGCAATTTTACATGAATGCTCTGTATGATTGGATGTAAATCCTTGAGTGAGTTTAATAAATTTTGGGGTTTATGTAATGAAAGGAAGAACATGAGCACCTCTGGAATTAAGAAGAAAATTTCTCAGCAATTAAATGAGCATGGTCTCTAAATTGCAAAGTAATTTAGGAGAGGTGCCTTGATCTACTCATCATCAGGTGGATGATGGGTATGTGCATGACTTGTTCAAGTCCTGAAGGCCTCTGTGCAAAGGTTAACAGAATTGAGTCCTTTGCAATGCACACTTTGTGTTCAAAGGCAAGAGTTTAGACCATATAAAATATAAAATGGGATTGAAAGATTATGCTATGGATTTTAGGAAGCTAGAATCCATAGGAGTTTGTACATGTACAACTGAATGGATTGAATGGATGAATGCTTGGGTGTATGTTTGTTAGATAAAAATTCAAAGGTACATATGCTCAGGTTTAACATGAAATTGAATAGTGTCAAATACATATGTTCTCTGCACAGTTTTAAGAATTTACAAGTTGTTTTAATAATGATTTCACTCATACCAGAATTTTATTCTGACCCTATTTATTGCCTTTGCAATATTTGGGGTGTCTCATTTTTATTGAGGCAGCTCAAAATATTGTTGCAGGTAGAGATGCATGAGTAGCTTGCTTGCTTAGAAAATTAGAAGACTTACTTGAGTTTATTAAATGCAGTAGTTCATTGTAATAAAGATAGCTAAGCAAACTTTCTTAAGTCTATGCAGACCTTTCAGTATTGTAGTGGCTTTGTTTATTTGAAAAGAATTTGTAAAACTTAAATATTATATGTGTCTTGAGTTACAGATCCAAGTAACTGATCTTGATGTTTTCTGGTAGCCTGTGATAGAGAAAATTATGCCATGTAATTTAATATGTGGACATGCTTTATGTATCAAAGTTTGTTAAATTTTAAATGGAGAAGTTACAGTAGTTTATGGATAAGCATGTAGCTAAAAACAAATTGTGAAGTGATAATTGAATCCGGTATTGGCTAACCAGAAGAGCTTGACCATGACTTATAACTGATATAAGACCATGAGAAGCTTGAAATCTTAACCTGTTAGTTCTCTTTGAACATCTGATTTTCCAGTAAAGAATTTGCATTATATTGTATAGTAATAATGAAATACATGCCTTATACTTATAATCTGGAATGCAACTATATTGAACCGAGCTTAGCTAACCACCTATTTGGTTTAAATTAAGTGAGTTTTGTCTTTAACCAATCTGTTAAAAAAATGCATTGCCATGTAGTCTACCTAGATATTAAACATGCTAATAATCCCACTGTTTGATTGATCACTATCATTTGTTTTATAATCTGAGAGCCTATCAGTTCCCTTCTCATAATGTTCATCTGAAAGTTTGCATTAGACTGATTTTGGTATTGCTCCAGTCATTCTGTTTTCATATACATGCAAGTCTATATATGATATGCTAGATTAAGTTAGCATTTTGCTTACCTGTAGTTCTTCTTCTGCCTGGTCTATAACACACTTATCACCAAATGTTCATAAGATCATTACCAATATTTTAAGACATGAGTATACTTACTTGACAAAAACATTGTTTGAATAAGTAATAAGCACCCCGGGATAAATTTCCAAACTTGAGTTGTTTTAGTGCTTTGCATAAATTCAAAGGAAAAACAATAAGCAACAAACTCCTAGATTCCCAGACATTAAAAGCATGAGTGGTTAATCCAGAAATTAAATTATTGGGTCATGAAACAAGCTGTGAAGTAAATCAAATAAATAACTGATAGAAGAAATAAAACAAGAAAAAAAATGGTTATATCAGAATTAAATAATAACCAAAGAGATAGCTATGTGACACAAAATCTCTTGAATATGAGAAACATTGTGTGATTGAATTTCTTTGCTAATTTAATTACTCTGATACGCAAAGAAACATTTATATATCTTCATATATATAAATGACATGATTGGATTGAAATACTGATATTTTTATATTGGTAAAATATGGATCTTGGGGAAATGAATTAAAGAAGTGACCAAAAAAAATCACATAAATTAGAGTAAAATGAAGAGGGTCATTTCAACTTCCCCCCTTAAAAGAATTTCGTCCTCAAAATTGCCAAGGAGACACAAAGCTAGATGAAGAATATTTCATCAAATCAACTGAATATATATTCTGCATTTGGCTTACCAAATCAGAATATCAATAATAGACACAAAACCGAATCTATTTAAAACTTCACAAGGTACTCGGGTTATCCAGATCTACAAGATATGTAGTGGCATGGGTTAGTTTGAAAGGATAACTAACCGTTCGTAGAATATATCGAGACCCAAACAATAGACAAATGGATTAAATCTTCCAAAATTTCCAAACATTAGATATGGATTCCAAACTCAAATCGGAATACTTATACTTTGGGGTATATATAACTTGTCCCTCTTCAGACTTTGATATACCTAAGAAATTACAATAAAATTTCAAATTTGGTTTTTTTGAAACGAAATCGTTTTATCGATACAATTCAAATTTAGCTTCATATTCTATTAATCAATTTAACTCAGTTTAAAATTTCCAATTCAAAATTTTCCAATTCATATTCATTAAAGTTTAAATCAAAAACTGATAAGAAACCGATGAAGATACGAAGTAAAAATTTCCTATAACGGTTCGTATGGCCACCATTACACCGAAACTTCTTTCTAGAGCTGCCACGAAGAAATGAAAAGAATTTGGAATCGAATCAAAGAAAATTGATAGAGAAAATTATTTCCACTTTTGCAGGGTATTGACCATTTATAGTCGTATTTCCTTGTCCCCTATCTCGTCCTCTTCTTGCACTTATAGTCACTATCAGTGGATAGCAAGAGAATTTACTGATGCATTCAGGAGGATATCTTAGGGATACTCATTCTAGGGATACTTCACCCTATCTCTAATGAGCTACTTAATGTGTTATACTCCTGAGCTAAAGTTTTACCTTAGCTCTGATACCAAATGTAACGATACGGTCACAACCGGTAGGCTTTTCAACCATCCCAGCCCCACCGTAGCTTACACTGATATCCCAAACTTGCTTTTACGGCCAGCCTCTCGACTGTCACGGCCTCTGCCTAACCAACCCCGTAAAGAGGACGTGTAGGGGTAAGAGTATCCCGTTCTCCACCAAACCACGAAGTGAGAATCCCCCATCACGTTTCACCTAGATAAGCAATAATACCAAATGTAACGATTCGACTTTTCGTCGCTCGAAAATCGACATTAATACGTCCACTGTATCAACTGCCGAGCAATAGAATGCCGGAAAACCGAATTGTTATGGAGAAAAAGAAGAGGTAGAAGAAAAAGACAGAAGAAAAGAAAGAAAAGCAACAAACACAATATCAGAATCTCAAAGTCGCAGCGGAACAACATATAATAGATAAATGAATAATCTTTAAACAAAGAACTATATCATTTTATACATTACATCATCATCAGAGTTTACAAATACAATACAACACTGGACAGTTATATAAACTTGTCCTCATACAGAATACACAGCGGAATAATACAAGTATAGGTGATACGTCTCGCCATCCAGCTCGCCACTTGAGCTCCATAGCACTCCAAAATCCAGAATAACCTGATAACCTAACTCTAGACTGTTCGTGTGGAAATTGGTGGGCACCCAGAGTTTAGGAAGGAAACAATAAACTCCAGGTCAGTCATGGTGACTGGTGTGAGAACTAAAACAGTTTATCTTTAAAACAACAACAACAACAACAAAGGAAGTGGAAAATATCCGCAATGCTTTTGGAAAATGAAACTACCATAAGACCTCCCGCCACACACAAAATGCAAACGCAGAATTGGAGGAGATTTCTTCTTATGATAGTAAAAGATGCTTACTACGCAAAATCAAATCCTTTTTGATATTATTATTAGTGCATAGTGTAGAAAACATTTCGAAAGTATAATATCAACCTTAGCCAACATACGACCAGTATCGTATGCCTACTATAGCTACCATGTTCAATAGCAGGTTACCGCCACATTCCATGGCAGGTAATACAACTAAAACCGTACAAGTCTCGTATTGTTTCTTTGGATTTCCAACAAAGGGTCAGGCCAAGGAACTTCCCATTGCCACATAGGTACGCCTCTGGAAAGACGACCCCAAGAAATAACCTAACATTACGGTTAGATCTCTGCCAACACAAGGCCGGGTTACCCCTAGCTGGGTAACTACTGACACGAATATGCCATCCCCCGGTCGTAACGACCTTTATCCGAGGATCCTCGATTCCAACAACCACAAAGTAATAAATTTGCAGCAACAACATAGGTTAAATATCTGTGCTCCATACCATGATACAACCTCTATCCAGAAGGAAATGACATACACTAAGGGGACGCTATCCCCTAATAACCTTGCTGCATCCTTCCTGTTTTGACCATTTCCGGGGTGTGAGGTCCGACGAAGTCTCGTCCACAAAGCCATGCTTTGGGTCAACAAATGATCAAAGTAATGATCACAAAGATAAATGATCAAACAAATGATCATATCACAAATGATCAAACAATGATCATTACACAGCAACACTCAGCATGCCACGCTACCAAATTGGGAGTATATCACTAATAACCTTCAACTACATAACCTCTGAGTTCGTACGTCTCAGAGAAGGGTGTTAAGCTAAGAGAATAAATTCTCCGCCACCAATAGATATGTATTTGAAAGAAACCAGCTTTATATCTCAATTTGTAACGTCAGACATACAACCATACAACCATACAAGTCTGTTCCGGGATCGAACAGAACCGAAGGCACTTCAAAGAAGTCCTTGCAATCCGGATAATCTCTAATCATGTCTGGACTTCCCGTCACTAAGGGTGATAAAGCCTTTATATCGGAGATCAGCCGATGCAGAGTAACTCGACGGTAATCCTTCCGTTTTCAAAAATATCCGGTCTTCAACACCGGTCATCAAATGCAATCCATTACGACGTATCACATATTCGGAATGGGTTATACGACCCAAAGGTCCTTTCCCGGCTAACCTGAATAGTGAACGCTTATTCAAAAATAAGTGTGGCATTCAAATTCAAGCAAATCACAACAAATACCCATTCAAGGTAATTATTGATAGTCGGTTATTTAACTATCAATAGGTCTGCACAGCATCATCAGATTCCAAATAATTTTCCAAATTATTTATATTTCCACACTTCAACCATTTGAAAACAATTTCAAATATTTACTTTTCAATTTATTTTTAAAAGATAAAATCTCAAACCTTTCATTTCATATTGGAAAAACATTTCCATACTTTTTTAATAATAAGTAATTCACAAATCTTATTTATTTTCAACATTTGAAAATATTCAATATACTTAAATCAAAATTAAGTATATATTTCGTTCTTTAAGGAAATCATTTTCTTAAACACATTTATTTGAGTCAAAACGAATGTTGCGTAAAACATCATTACGACGACCCAAAATCACTAGTATAAGGATTCGAAATTAAGATAGATATATAAATCCCAATACTATATAAAACATTTCCTTTCGAAAATCATTTACTATAACAACAGTGTTATAGTCCACCATTTCCTTATTTCTCGAAAACGTCTATTTCAACAATGAATGTTGAAATCTATGTTTCCGATACTTAACGCATTTAAAAAACATCTTTAAAATAATTAACTTCATTTTATAATATCACTTCCCTAAAACATATCCATTTAATTTAATAATATATTCACTATCCAAAACCGTAAATATACTTCGTTAACAATTTTAACGTTTCTACACATTTTACTTAAATGATTATCCACTGTCCAAAATCGTGGATAAAATTCCCAACCAAACTCTTATTATTACAACATTTAACTTAAAGGATAATTCGCTGTCCAAAATCACGAATATATCTCCTTTACTAAACTTCTATGTTTAATTTATCAAATTCAATTGGTTTCGGATTTACAAACAATGTTTATAAATTCCATTTCTATTTATAACACTTCGATTTATAAATCTCCTTTATTATCCAATTCAATTTATAACTCAATTATATACCAAAAGTCCAATATTATAAGTTAAATACTTATAATCCATTTATTTACAAAATCGTTCTTTTAAAAACTTCACAAATTATAAAACTTTTAAATTTCATTAACTTATGAAATCCAATTATACTCCATTTTAACACTTATAAAAACTCATTTTATAATTCCAATATTTTTAATTTATGAATATCAATTTTATAAATCTTTTATATAAACCGTTTGAAATAATTCAAAAATCTCAATTTAAACCATTTTATAAATCAATCAACTATTTATTTCAAAAATCACACTTTGGTTATATTTCACAAAAATCATAATTTTTATAACTTTAAAATTTTAACGTTAATTTATTTAAAATGAATCAATTCAAAATTTTAATAAAACGTATAATCTCAAAAATCACTTTAAAAATACCTTTAAAATCAAAATTGTTATTATAAACTTCAAAAATGGATCCGATGATGCAACAACACCAAATAATCAATCACGGCATCCAAACATCATATATCGATATGACAACAGAATATATAACAATATCTGTAAATAAATCAATACAGTTGAGGAATCCAGTTGGATCCCTCCAACCTGTTTCCCTGCATCCACAGATGTTAGCACAATACCAATTCCGTTCCAATACGGAATATCGCAGTATATGAGATTTATAAAATATTATCCGCTATTATGCGGCGCAATAGGGTCTCATCCACTATATAATGTGGGAAATCAACTCCAAGTACATATATAATACCAATTTCACTTTTCAGTGAAATTATCGCGGTATATGTTTTTAATAAATAACCTCCGCTTAATAACGGCATATAATGTCTATTTCAACAATCAATAGATAATAATTTATCATCTAGGCATACAATCAACCATTTTAAATCTAACTATTTAAAATACAAATCGAAACCGATTTGAATTAGTGAGAAGTTCTCACCTTGATTCCAATTCAGTTTCAGCGTTTTATTTCGAATAAAATTAAACGAGCGTTTAATTATACTCGAAATTTTCACTAGCTCCAAACGACTCCAATCCAATTCCATAGCGTTGTGCTCGACAAAACGAAGCCAACGCAATTCGTTTTGTAATTTTTCAACCTCGTATGAACAAGATATGATATTTTAAACATTCACGAATTATAAAATATAAATTTTACAACTTTTATTTTCAATTTTTAAACCTAATTCATCACGGCCGCTCATATCACTTCTTTGCATCTGGGCCGCACTTCCTTTCCTCTCCCCACTCAGAAAAATACGTACACAACAAACCCAAAGGCCGCCTTCATCTCGGAATTATCGCGATCACCACACCACGTTTTAGCTCGATCAATTGTGTCCACTTCGAAGCCCTCGCCAAGAGCTACTCACGGCTGAAGCATTATGGAGCTCGGCCTCCTCCTTACGTGGGGATTCGTGCATGAATGGCAAGACTTTGGTCGAGATTTGCCAAAGATCCACTCAATTAAACTCGATCACAACCGTTGAAGTTATAGTTCGTGATGTGTTCTACACCTTTCTAGTTGGACATTTGTTGTAATTGTCAACGGATTGAGAGATTTGGAGGGAGAAAGAACACGAATTCCTGGCCATTAAAATGATACTGGCGGCTAGGGTTAGGGTTCTGGGGTTTGAGTGTAAATGAGAATGTAGGGGGCCTTTTATAGAAAAATTCTCAAATTACTATTCACTCGAAATTTTCCGAACTCGAAATCAAGCATGCCGACAGACGTTTATAATGTTTACCCCGTGTTCCGAACACAATGGAACGTGTTTCGGGAGCTAATTCGGTCATCTGTGCGAGTTACGGTATTAAATGATCAAATTTAAATCAAATCGATTTAAACTGATTTCTATGCGTTTTGGCTTGCCCCGGACAAATCGTAAATCCGATTGACACGAAATTTGAAATCTTATAATAATATCACATTACGGATCCGATGAAACTAGTTTCATTGAAATCCGAGACTGTTTGAAAAATGACTATTTTTAGTCGTCAATTAAATATTAAAATATTCAATTTTCACAGTTTAACTTTTAATTCGATTTTAAAAGTTCTATAACATCACTATAACTTCAATATGATTTAATATAACTTTATAAATCATTTATAATCACATTAAACCCAATTTTCAATTATTTCTGGAATTTCAAGTATTAAATTATCGATTTAATTACCCAATTAAATCCAGATATTCGAAAAATAAATTATTCGACTTATTAATCCTACTTATAAATATTCAAAATTAATTAAATATTCAAATTTTTAATTGACAGAAATTCTAGGTCGTTACAAACTTCCCCCCTTAAAAGAATTTCGTCCTCGAAATTACCAAGTAAGAAAAAATTACAGAATTCATTAACTTTCCAAAACAAACTGTTCAAATTAGATTTACAAATCCCTTAGGTGTTTAACTTTTCCAAGAATACATTAGTTAAACTTCTTACAACAACTTTACTAAGTTTTCAAAATTTTCAAATTTCTCAAAAATATTCTAACGCCCTAAATTTTCGGAAAATTTCGCCATAGCCTCCTTTGCGCGGCTCGATCCGAAAAAAAAACGACAGTGTATATATATCACAAATATACATCTCATCAAGTGATGAGGCCTCCCGTAGGGAAAAAAAGTGTAAAAGTACGATATTTAATCCGAGATATGTACCTTATATATAATTAGCAAGCGTATACGGCTAATATAGCGCAAAAGCGAGCTCCAAATGCGAAGCAAACGTCATCCGCACCTACTAAACACTCAATCAAACAAATGAGAACATGTATACAAAAAATAATATCGATATACATCATATAGCAACATAATAACAACATGTGCTAACATAGCAATTGCAACTAAAGCAATAAATGCAACCATCAAACAACTATCATCCAATAAACATCCAACAAATCCATACCAAATCAATATTGATTCACTTCTCATTAATATTCATTGATTTGTTTTTAAATTCTAAATCCCAGTTGATTCATTAACATTGGATTTTATCAACATTCATTTTCATTTAATTAGTTACATTCACTAATTTACATTCAAGTTGGTTCACTTCCAATTCAAATTGAATTCAATTCTATTAAAATTTACATCACTTTCAATTTGAATTCAATTACTTTAGCTTCCAATTTTATTAATTCAACTTCATTGACACTTAATGAATTTATATCCAATCAATTAACAACCATATAACAACCAATGTACATTCAACACAACTAAATTATTAATTTTACATTCGGTTTGGTTCAACACTTTTAATTCCAATTGGTTGATATTAAATTGACTTTCATTCAATTATTCAATTAGCTTTAAATGAATAAACACTTACATTCATTGTTTCATATCAATTTATTTACATTAGATTGATTAACATCCAATCCATTCCCTAACTCAATTGCTAATTTATTTTACAATTAAAATTGAATTTCATTTATATAACTCAAGTTCACATTCATCACTTCATTTCATTAATTAATTTTGATACCCAAAATCAAATTCATTCACCATTACTTAAGTTATATTCCAATTAAACATCATTTGTTTAACTTAACTTAAGTTTCCACTTGGATTTAATTGATTCACTTATACTTACTTTTATTTAACTCCATCCTTAAGTTAAATTTATTCTATCAAAATTCAAATTGTATAAGTTATCAACCCATTTATCATTCCCATAAATATTTTAAATAGGATTCCAGAGTCTTTTCAACCTTTCAAAAACCATTTTTGAAATCAATTCAAATTATCCTTTGAATTTCCAAAACCAAATCCAATTTTTTTCCAACCAACTTTCATTTTAAAATAATCTGGCAGCAATTCCTCTTTTGGAAACCCGAAAATGAACACCAATGATGTCGCGATCATCATCAGAATTATTTTCCAGCGACCGAAAAGAGTTTAGAGCTTTCATCTCTCTAAATTTTTTTTCCAAAATATCAAATCCTTTCAAAAACCTTCTTTGGAATTTTATTTCATATTATAAATCACATTTATAAATCTTTTACTTATAAAATTTCACTTCTTATATATAAGATTATTTTACAATTGTATATCATATTAATTATAATTCCATATTTATAATTCATTTGTTTATACAATTCATTCTTTTACAATTGTTGTTTTATTTAACTTATTCAAACAACCAAACAATCAATTCATATATACTTTAATAATTTCTAAAAAATTATTCCCTTTATATATAAAATTTAATCAAGGTAATATTATTCCACTTACTAAAATTTAAAAGAATATCATGCCGAATTGCTCTGAACCAGTGTTTAGAGATCCCTATCGATAAAGTTGTACGGACTATACCGACCAGAATCCATATACCACTCAACAAATCAATCATCACAATATAATTTTTTTTATATTCACTAACAAATACACGCTCGTATCTATTAGTAAACTCAAACTCATTCTAGATGTAACGACCCGACTTTCTTCGCCCAGAAAGACGCATCATTAATAAGAAAGAAAGGGATAGAAGAAGAAAAGAAAAGAAGAAAGAACAACAACACATCAGAAATCTCACAGCGGAACGAAAAATATATTATATCACATAAGATATTACATAGTATCATATACATCAGAGTACACAATTTATACATCACAGAATAGACAGTTATAAACTTCTGTCTATTATACAACACAAGTACATCAGTACTATACAGACTAATACAAACACAGCGGAAACTCTATATATCTACACGCTGAAGCCTCCTGCTCCTCAGCTCCTCCAGTATTCGTCAAGATTAACCTGAATCCCTCGACTACTTAATACAATATTGAGTACCCAAGAGTTTAATAAAACAGAAAATAAACACTTGGGTCAGACAGGGGTCTGGTGTGAGTAAACGGTTAGATTGCTTAACTTTGAAAACCTTTGAAAACAAAAGTATCACGTAGGACTTCCCACAAATAAATATGGGTAAGTTTTTACCTTACGCTAACTAAAACATTTGATAGGAAATCCGATTGTATTATAATAGGGTCTAGGGTTTTCAAGTAAATATGAAATAGCCGAAATTGTTACATTATTAAATTCCAGCATACTAGCCACAAAGTGGGTTATACAATCAAGTCCGTTGGCACTTATTGGATTTTGGATTCCATACAATGGCAGGGCTACTGGGGTACCGCCCGTCACAGTACGTGGCCTAGATCACCGTACCGAGGAGTACGCCCGCTCCCCTGCAACACAAAGTCGGAACCATCCCTTACTGGATAATCCCGAACAAGATAACCCCGTAGTTGGCGCGACCAACCACACACTAAGCCGAATGAAAAGAAAAGGGACCTCTAGACAGGGATCTATCTTGCTCTCAGTGGGTGCTACCCACGAAGCCTTGCTGCACCTCCCCTGTTTTAGCCATTCCCGGTTGATGAGGCTTGAGGTTACGATTACCTTTAATCAGAACATATCACTTAGAATGCTCATCGTCCGCCTGACGATGTGCTGAAAGCATTCAATCCATACAAGTTCGTTCCGGGTTCGAACGAAACCGAAGGCATTATCTCGTTACACTCATTTTGGAATCACCCTCAGAGTTAACGACAATAACCCTTGCACTCTGAATCTTCATCTTCACTTGAGATTCACGACCTATCGTTAATTTGGATCGATGTGGTATTCGGGTCTCCAGACCTGGAATACCGGTATACGGAAACCCAATCCCGGTCTCATCGAAATCCAAAACGTATCTTTTAAGGCCAAGTTGTTTAAAGGTTTAAACAATTCAACTTATCTATATTCATACAGATAGATAATTCACAAATCACAATTCATATTCACATTATCAAATAAACAATTGATCTATAACCAAATAGGTAATCCATATCAACATCACAATAGTTAATCTATATTACCATCATAATGCAACCAAGCATTCATACCACACAACATTACTTATCTCATTTCTGAGATTACATCCATTCAAGACAAATCAATGTCATCCATTCTTATATAAGCAATGATTTACTTAATCATAACATAATTAATTTAAAATTGATTTAAATTAACTATCTCTATCTTTAATTAATTTAAAGTGAATTAAATTAATCACTTCATCTCTTAATTAATTTAAAATAAATTAAATTAATTACTTCATTATAAATCTTACTTATATAATCATTAATTAATTACAAATAAATTAATTAATCTTTCTCTAATTATCCACTTTAATTAATCACCTTGATTAATCATTCTTTAATTACATTTAAGTAATTATCTTAATTAATTTCACAAATTAATTATCCTTAACCAAATACAGTAATTAACCTTTAATTACTTCATTAATTAATTAATTATAATTAATTACTTTAAGCCTTAATTAATTACAATTAATCACTTATCATTTGATTAATTAATCTTAATTAATTAACTCTTAATTACATCATTAATTAATTATAAACTAATGATTCCTAATTACAATCTTTAATTATTTATTTATATTTAAATTAATTAAATAATTAATCTTAATTAAACCATAATTATTAATCATGTTTGATTAATCTAATCCAGTAATTAACTTCCCTTAATTACTTCCCTTAATTAATTACCTTTAATTAATTACCTTAACAAATAATTAATTACCTTATTAATTAATCTTAATCCTTTAATTAACTTAATTAAATAATTTATTTAATTAATAACACTAAGTAATTAACTCTTAATCACTTCTTATTTAATTACTTTCATAAAATAATTATCCTCTAATTACTTTATTAAATATTTTATCTTTACTAAATTACATCCAGTAATTATTTCTTAATTACTTCATCAAGTAATTATACTTAATTAATTTATAAGTGATTATCTTTAATTAATCATTAATTAATTACTTAGTTAATTATTTAACTAATTTATTTAAATTAAACTAACTAATTTCTTAATCTTTATATTTAAAAGATCTTAATTAAGAAAAACCATTTATCTTAATTAAATTATTCACAAAGACCAACTTTTCTTTAATCATTAATAATAATTGAATTACCCTTATTATCTTCACATATCAATTTCCTTTAATAAATCAAATCTTAATTACTTAAGATAGACTCTTTATTAAAATTGATTTACTAAATCATTATCGTTAAACTTATTTAAAATAAAACATTTTAGAAATCAATTATAACTAGGCATTATAAACTTCTACTCGACTTTCAAAATCTTTAAACTTCCAAAGTTATTAAATTAACTTTAATACAAAAATCATTTTGAAAATCCACTTTTAATCCTTTAAGAAATTATCTATTTAAATATTAACTTAAAAACATTTAAATTTGAAAACAATTTAGTTAATAGTTAAAATCTTTGTTTACCTTTGATTTTAAAACACGTAAACATTACAATTACAAAATTCTTTTGTTTTAAAACTTAAAAACATTTCCTGTTCAATTCTTAATACCAGCTAATCCCCAAACCCGAGTAAAACCCCTGGAGACTCGAAGAAACACTCGCGTTAACCCACTACTTCCTTGCTTCGAGTAAAACTCGAATATACTCGAATGAAAACCCGAGAACAAGCTTTCTTCCCCAAACTCGAAATTCAGATGCACGCAAACGTGCTCGTGCACGTGCACGTTTCTTCTGATCGACGACGAACTACGTTCTGGCCTCCGGCAACTCGACTTCGACCACATCTTCACGATCGATCACCCCAACATCCTCGATACGAACGAGAATCGAATTCGAGCGATGAACCCATCAGTTCGAAAAACACCATCACCGGTAAAATCACCCTCCACGGCAATCAACGCTTCGAGACACCTCGCCACCTTCGCCGAAGCTACCCTACGTCGCCTCGAACCCACAGAACCACGTGCGATCGCTTCCGGTCGCTTGTCGACGCTGCGAAACTCGGTTGAACATCAACGTGAAAACCAGAGTCTTAAACCCTACTTCGTCTTCGCCTACTTACTCTAATTATTTAAAAAATCAAACTCCATTTTTCCTATGATCTCCAGACTTCCTACCACCTACAGCTTCAACCCCGAAACCTATCACCTCTCCGATCGCCAGAATTTGCCTAAAATAGCATTTCCGTTCATCTCTCCATTTCCCACGAATTTAAATCTTAAAATTTATGTTTTACATACTAAAATTCGTGATTTCCCATCACGAATCCATCCATGTAATTCAAACTTAAAATTGATTCAATTAATTTTTGACCATAATAAGATTTTTACTGTAAATTTTGAAATTTGAACTAAACATCCATTATAAAAATCTATAATTATTTTTAGAAGGAAGATTACATGATTTCAAACATCTTCTATTTACAAATCAAAAGCTAGTTTGTATTAAAAATAGAATTATTGACTTTATTAAGAAGATGAATCCTGTTTATAAGCATACAGAGACCATCCCAGGCATTCAAACATTCCTATACAAACATGCATACATTAATTTCCAAGCATTTCAGAAACAGGATAATTGTCATTCACAACATCTAAATGAAATCCATAATTAAACTGTTTTTAAAATGTATTTACTCACCAATTTAGCAGAGAACAGAAAACAGAGATTTTGCTCCAGGTTGATGTTTGATTTTGAACTTCTTGTTTAGTTGAATTTGAATTCTTGCTGTTGATCTTTGATTACTTGCTTGATTTCCCTTTTCTGAACTTCAAGTTGTTTTGAAGATTTTAAACTGCTATTGAATTTAGCCTTTGATTTTCCTTTGCTTTGAATTTCCAGATTTTACTTTTTCTTTGAATTTTGATTTCCAGTCTTTATCTTTTCTTTTGATTCAAATTTATTTTTAGTTGAAAATGAAGAGAACAAGAGTTCAGCTGAAAGTAAAAATAGATTTCTTCTTTTATATTTTAATTTATTTATTTTAATTCTCAAAAGGAAATGTGGACATTTGTCCTCTTAGGTGTTAATTAGTTTACACCTATACACTTATTTTTACAAATGTCTTCACACCATCTTAATATGCTTACAAGTGTTAAATCTTGTTTTTAATTAATTCATTTAAGTCATTTATATGTATTTATGAAATATTTATATGTATATAATGTATTGATCTTTTTATAATTTATGCTTTAATCAAATATTTATAACATATTTATAAATACTTGAGAAATTGGGTTTAACTCTATATATATTTTTACAAACCTATTTTGAATCTTAAAAAGGAAAGAATGTTAAAAACAATTGAATTTTAAAAGAGAAAAATTATTAAAACAAATAAACTTCTTAATTTAAACCTTAGCCAAAATAAAACTTAAAATATATGTTTATAATAAATAAGAAATTATTCTTGTTATTTAAATCTCAAATATCATTTCTAAAGTATTAAGTCAAATTACAAATTATATAAATATTAAAGTTTGAAAATACTTTATTAAATTCAAATCCACTATTCTTTCCATTTCAATATATACAAATATATATATTCTAAATGGAAAATATTTTTACATTAGTTTTGATAATCATCATATTGAATTTTAATACATAACTTCAAATAACAATATATATATACATATATATTATAATTTGAAAACATAGTTTTATTAAATTAAAAGATTCCCTATTCATAATATATATACCAATATATATATATATATATACATTATAAATATAAACATTTATATAAGTTTTAGAAAGATAAATTTTCCCAATTTAAAATTGTTAGAAAAGATATTCCCAAATTAAAATGTTATTAGTTTTCAAAAGAAATAAACTTGCCAATTTAAAATATTATTAACCTTTTAAAATGAATAAACTTGTTAATTTATAAAATAAATCAACAAATCAATTTAATTATTAATAAAGATTATTAAATTGATATTGCCAAATTTCCGGGATATCACATTCCTTCCCCCTTAAAATAATTTCGTCCCCGAAATTTAAAAGCAAAGATAATTTAATAACCCAGCAAATTTTTAATTTTAAACAGCAATCATACATATCAATCATATTCTAACAACCATAGCAAACAATTTAATCAAACAAATTTAACTATCCAGTCAAAATCTGGATAGAATTTACTCGAGTTTCCCCAAGTATATATATATATACCGGGAGACTCGTTCTACAGGATCTAAACTAACTATCTACAATAATCTAGAAGTCCTTCCTTTCTAGATCACAAATCTGAACAAGATATCAGACTAACTCAAAACCATCTCAACTACCAAATCCTTCTGAACTGCTGATCCCACAACCAATGACAGATCAAACACGTATTCCCTTAGAGATACGTGAAATAAAATGAATTCCAGTTATCCGAACTGGCAACTCAATCCTGGGGATCAAAATCTAATCTCCAAAGAACACAGAAAAATCTCATAATACTTCCGGAGCTTACTCTCCAGTCTTACCAAATCTTATATCTCCTTTGATCGGAGAAAAACTTAAACAATATCCAATTTAAACATCAAATTCCAAATTCCATCCATTCTTAACTGCATAACTCCTTTGACGATCCTGAGTCACTTCATTCTTCCTGATCAGCTTAACCCTTGCTGATGCTTCTTGAAACAGATTAGACCAACATCAAACCAATTTCCGGATCCTACTCAACAAAATGGTTTCTCAAAAATATGCCGAAATCCAAAACACAACTCTACTCTACAAACATTAGAGAACTTCGAACTACCTCTCCTATCTGAAATAGTCAAAACAGTTGCACTTGACAACTTTACCTCCAAATCCCGAAAATTTCTTCACACTTAGAGATACACTTGAATTTCCTATAGAAATCCTCTACTCGAAGAAAATTACAACTCTCGGTTGCTCCCACTCTAGAATAGCTGTTATCTTGCTTCCGCTGCACAACTCTGATCTGGAATATATGAGAATGCCATCGGAGAAACTCGAGCAAACTTGATCATCCACAATTCACCATATCTATAAAATCTTAGTGAACCTTCCCACTTGGTCAAAAACATCCCAATAGGATTCCTTCCAGAAAATTAGGTATGATCAATCCCTCTCCAAAGAATCCTTAGCTGCTTCACCAAATTCTTCTCTCGGAGACATCCTTCTATTAAGCTGGACCACCAGTAACTCCACGAATCAAGTCGATACGGAATCTCAATCTCCAATAACCCAAGAGAATACTTAAACAATCGCAAGTCACTTTTGCGATCAGCTCGGCCTAATTTCCAAAGATAACTGTTCTCTCTTCACTAATCAGAACAGCTTATATTTGACTAACCAATCCATCGAAGAAATGGATTCACTCTACTGCTTCTGAAATTCACCTTCAGAAAAACTGCTCAGCCAGAAACTTTCTGCCAACATAGAACACTCCGAGTCGCATTGCTGCCACAAACCAAAGACTTCTTATCCGAAACTCCTCGAAAAACTCGGACCTCAAAGCAAATAGAAACACCCCACTGGACTCAGCCACAACACCGAAACAGACTCACTTCTTCAAACTTGTTCCAGAAGAAACATCTTCAGAAACGTCCATAGCCACCGTGTCTCATCACACAGCTACTACTTCCTGAGGTTACCAAAATACCATTACTCTCTTCAGCTCATCCAATAGATCTACTCTATTCATCCAACTTCAAAGATAAACTCTAAACCATAACTGGTTTCCTTCAGAGATCGGTGAAATCTTTACACCACAACAAAGTTCACTCGAGACAGTATTAGGTCTACAGTCTCGTCAGATATACTTCCAACCTCAACACTCAAATTCTAACTATTGGTAGTCGTGTTACTCACACTACCACCTTATCTACCTTTATAACTTATATTGGAAAACCCGAACAGGTAACCCAACAAATAGGTAGAAATATATATATATATATATATTTAAAATGATACTTTTTATATAGAAATTATTTCTGGGTAAAATTATTTCATTTACCTCTTTAAAACAATATTGTGTCCGTTGGCCTGGTTCAAGTGTTTAGAGATCCCTATCAATAACGTTAGCTACTCGTATTGACCAGAATCCATATACCACTCAACCGATCAATTAACACAATATAAAATCATTTTTATATAACTAACAATTACGCGCTCTCAAGATAGACACCACTTCAGAGCCTAGGTATTCACTCAACCTACTGCTCTGATACCAACTGTAACGACCTAGGCTTTTCAACCATCAGCAACGGCTCACGACCGGTAGGCTTTTCAACCATCCCAGCCCCGCTGTGGCTCACAGTGATACCTCGGGTTTGCTTTTACGGCCACCCTCTCGAGTCGCAACCAACCCCAAAAGGCCTTATACTACCCCCGGGGACATGTAGGGGTAAGAGTCTCCCGTTCGCCACCTAACGCAAAGCGAGAACCCCCTATCACGCTGTAATGTAGCAAACCCGATCCCGGTCTCATCGAAATCCAAAACGTATCTTTTAAGGCCAAGTTGTTTAAAGGTTTAAACAATTCAACTTATCTATATTCATACAGATAGATAATTCACAAATCACAATTCATATTCACATTATCAAATAAACAATTGATCTATAACCAAATAGGTAATCCATATCAACATCACAATAGTTAATCTATATTACCATCATAATGCAACCAAGCATTCATACCACACAACATTACTTATCTCATTTCTGAGATTACATCCATTCAAGACAAATCAATGTCATCCATTCTTATATAAGCAATGATTTACTTAATCATAACATAATTAATTTAAAATTGATTTAAATTAACTATCTCTTTCTTTAATTAATTTAAAGTGAATTAAATTAATCACTTCATCTCTTAATTAATTTAAAATAAATTAAATTAATTACTTCATTATAAATCTTACTTATATAATCATTAATTAATTACAAATAAATTAATTAATCTTTCTCTAATTATCCACTTTAATTAATCACCTTGATTAATCATTCTTTAATTACATTTAAGTAATTATCTTAATTAATTTCACAAATTAATTATCCTTAACCAAATACAGTAATTAACCTTTAATTACTTCATTAATTAATTAATTATAATTAATTACTTTAAGCCTTAATTAATTACAATTAATCACTTATCATTTGATTAATTAATCTTAATTAATTAACTCTTAATTACATCATTAATTAATTATAAACTAATGATTCCTAATTACAATCTTTAATTATTTATTTATATTTAAATTAATTAAATAATTAATCTTAATTAAACCATAATTATTAATCATGTTTGATTAATCTAATCCAGTAATTAACTTCCCTTAATTACTTCCCTTAATTAATTACCTTTAATTAATTACCTTAACAAATAATTAATTACCTTATTAATTAATCTTAATCCTTTAATTAACTTAATTAAATAATTTATTTAATTAATAACACTAAGTAATTAACTCTTAATCACTTCTTATTTAATTACTTTCATAAAATAATTATCCTCTAATTACTTTATTAAATATTTTATCTTTACTAAATTACATCCAGTAATTATTTCTTAATTACTTCATTAAGTAATTATACTTAATTAATTTATAAGTGATTATCTTTAATTAATCATTAATTAATTACTTAGTTAATTATTTAACTAATTTATTTAAATTAAACTAACTAATTTCTTAATCCTTATATTTAAAAGATCTTAATTAAGAAAAACCATTTATCTTAATTAAATTATTCACAAAGACCAACTTTTCTTTAATCATTAATAATAATTGAATTACCCTTATTATCTTCACATATCAATTTCCTTTAATAAATCAAATCTTAATTACTTAAGATAGACTCTTTATTAAAATTGATTTACTAAATCCTTATCGTTAAACTTATTTAAAATAAAACATTTTAGAAATCAATTATAACTAGACATTATAAACTTCTACTCGACTTTCAAAATCTTTAAACTTCCAAAGTTATTAAATTAACTTTAATACAAAAATCATTTTGAAAATCCACTTTTAATCCTTTAAGAAATTATCTATTTAAATATTAACTTAAAAACATTTAAATTTGAAAACAATTTAGTTAATAGTTAAAATCTTTGTTTACCTTTGATTTTAAAACACGTAAACATTACAATTACAAAATTCTTTTGTTTTAAAACTTAAAAACATTTCCTGTTCAATTCTTAATACTAGCTAATCCCCAAACCCGAGTAAAACCCCTGGAGACTCGAAGAAACACTCGCGTTAACCCACTACTTCCTTGCTTCGAGTAAAAGTCGAATATACTCGAATGAAAACCCGAGAACAAGCTTTCTTCCCCAAACTCGAAATTCAGATGCACGCAAACGTGCTCGTGCACGTGCACGTTTCTTCTGATCGACGACGAACTACGTTCTGGCCTCCGGCAACTCGACTTCGACCACATCTTCACGATCGATCACCCCAACATCCTCGATACGAACGAGAATCGAATTCGAGCGATGAACCCATCAGTTCGAAAAACACCATCACCGGTAAAATCACCCTCCACGGCAATCAACGCTTCGAGACACCTCGCCACCTTCGCCGAAGCTACCCTACGTCGCCTCGAACCCACAGAACCACGTGCGATCGCTTCCGGTCGCTTGTCGACGCCGCGAAACTCGATTGAACATCAACGTGAAAACCAGAGTCTTAAACCCTACTTCGTCTTCGCCTACTTACTCTAATTATTTAAAAAATCAAACTCCATTTTTCCTATGATCTCCAGACTTCCTACCACCTACAGCTTCAACCCCGAAACCTATCACCTCTCCGATCGCCAGAATTTGCCTAAAATAGCATTTCCGTTCATCTCTCCATTTCCCACGAATTTAAATCTTAAAATTTATGTTTTACATACTAAAATTCGTGATTTCCCATCACGAATCCATCCATGTAATTCAAACTTAAAATTGATTCAATTAATTTTTGACCATAATAAGATTTTTACTGTAAATTTTGAAATTTGAACTAAACATCCATTATAAAAATCTATAATTATTTTTAGAAGGAAGATTACATGATTTCAAACATCTTCTATTTACAAATCAAAAGCTAGTTTGTATTAAAAATAGAATTATTGACTTTATTAAGAAGATGAATCCTGTTTATAAGCATACAGAGACCATCCCAGGCATTCAAACATTCCTATACAAACATGCATACATTAATTTCCAAGCATTTCAGAAACAGGATAATTGTCATTCACAACATCTAAATGAAATCCATAATTAAACTGTTTTTAAAATGTATTTACTCACCAATTTAGCAGAGAACAGAAAACAGAGATTTTGCTCCAGGTTGATGTTTGATTTTGAACTTCTTGTTTAGTTGAATTTGAATTCTTGCTGTTGATCTTTGATTACTTGCTTGATTTCCCTTTTCTGAACTTCAAGTTGTTTTGAAGATTTTAAACTGCTATTGAATTTAGCCTTTGATTTTCCTTTGCTTTGAATTTCCAGATTTTACTTTTTCTTTGAATTTTGATTTCCAGTCTTTATCTTTTCTTTTGATTCGAATTTATTTTTAGTTGAAAATGAAGAGAACAAGAGTTCAGCTGAAAGTAAAAATAGATTTCTTCTTTTATATTTTAATTTATTTATTTTAATTCTCAAAAGGAAATGTGGACATTTGTCCTCTTAGGTGTTAATTAGTTAACACCTATACACTTATTTTTACAAATGTCTTCACACCATCTTAATATGCTTACAAGTGTTAAATCTTGTTTTTAATTAATTCATTTAAGTCATTTATATGTATTTATGAAATATTTATATGTATATAATGTATTTATCTTTTTATAATTTATGCTTTAATCAAATATTTATAACATATTTATAAATACTTGAGAAATTGGGTTTAACTCTATATATATTTTTACAAACCTATTTTGAATCTTAAAAAGGAAAGAATGTTAAAAACAATTGAATTTTAAAAGAGAAAAGATTATTAAAACAAATAAACTTCTTAATTTAAACCTTAGCCAAAATAAAACTTAAAATATATGTTTATAATAAATAAGAAATTATTCTTGTTATTTAAATCTCAAATATCATTTCTAAAGTATTAAGTCAAATTACAAATTATATAAATATTAAAGTTTGAAAATACTTTATTAAATTCAAATCCACTATTCTTTCCATTTCAATATATACAAATATATATATTCTAAATGGAAAATATTTTTACATTAGTTTTGATAATCATCATATTGAATTTTAATACATAACTTCAAATAACAATATATATATATACATATATATTATAATTTGAAAACATAGTTTTATTAAATTAAAAGATTCCCTATTCATAATATATATACCAATATATATATATATATACATTATAAATATAAACATTTATATAAGTTTTAGAAAGATAAATTTTCCCAATTTAAAATTGTTAGAAAAGATATTCCCAAATTAAAATGTTATTAGTTTTCAAAAGAAATAAACATGCCAATTTAAAATATTATTAACCTTTTAAAATGAATAAACTTGTTAATTTATAAAATAAATCAACAAATCAATTTAATTATTAATAAAGATTATTAAATTGATATTGCCAAATTTCCGGGATATCACACTAGAGTACTACTGACTCTATCTCTAATGAGTAACACCCAACAGAGCCATGGTTGTCGCTTAACCATATGTTCTAATACCAAATGTAACGATTCGCAGTCACAACCGGTAGGCTTTTCAACCATCCTAGCCCCACCGTGGCTTACACTGATATCCCAAACTTGCTTTTACGGCCAGCCTCTCGACTGTCACGGCCTCTGCCTAACCAACCCCGTAAAGAGGACGTGTAGGGGTAAGAGTCTCCCGTTCGCCACCAAACCGCGAAGCGAGAATCCCCCATCACATTTCACCTAGATAAGCAAACGTGATGGGGGATTCTCTCTTCGCGGTTTGGTGGCGAACGGGAGACTCTTACCCCTACACGTCCTCTTTACGGGGTTGGTTAGGCAGAGGCCATGACAGTCGAGAGGCTGGCCGTAAAAGCAATTTTGGGATATCAGTGTAAGCCATGGTGGGGCTGGGATGGTTGAAAAGCCTACCGGTTGTGACCTCTTAATCGTTACAACATGGTATCAAAGCATACGGTTAAGCGACAACCATGGCTCTGTTGGGTGCTACTAATTAGAGATAGAGTTAGTAGTGCTCTAGAATGAGTTTGAGTGTAATAATAAATACGAGCGCGTATTTGTTAGTAAATATAAAATTGTTTTATATTGTGATGATTGATTTGTTGAGTGGTATATGGATTCTGGTCGGTATTGTCAGTACAACTCTATCGATAGGGATCTCTAAACACTTATTCAGAACAATTCGACACGATATTGTTTTAAAATTGGGTAAATGAAATAAATTTACCTCTATTATATTTTGTATATAAAGGAAAATAATTTTCCGGAAATTATTAAAATATATATAAATTGATTGGTTGGTTGTTTGAATAAGTTAAATAAAAACAACAATTGTGAAAGAGTAATTTGTGTAAACAAATGAATTATAATGTATGAAGTTATAATTAAAATGATTTACAATGGTAAAATAATCTATATATAAGAAGTGAAATTTTATAAGTAAAAGATTTATAAATGTGATTTATAATCTGAAATAAAATTCCAGAGAAATGTGTTTGAAAGGATATGATATTTAAAAAATTGTTTTAGAGAGATGAAAGCTCTAAACTCGTTTCGGTCGCTGGAAAATAATTCCGATGATGATCGCGACATCATTGGTGTTCATTTTTGGGTTTCCAGAAGAGGAATTGCTGCCGGATTATTTTAAATGAAAGTTGGTTGGAAAATTTGGATTTTGTTTTGGGAATTCAAAAGATAAATTTGAATTGATTTCAAAATGGTTTTTGAAAGGTTGAAAAGACTCTGGAATCCTATTTAAAATATTTATGGGAATGATAAATGAGTTGATAACTTATACAATTTGAATTTTGATAGAATAAATTTAACTTAAAGGATAGAGTTAAATTAAAGTAAGTATAAGTGAATCAATAAAAATCCAAGTGGAAACTTAAGTTAATTTGAACAAATAAAATTTGAAATGGAATATAACTTAAGTGATGTTGAATGAAGTTGATTTTGGTATCAAAGTAAAATAATGAAGTGAATTAAATAAATATGAACTTGAGTTATATAAATGAAATTCAATTTTATTTGTAAAATGAATTAGCAATTGAATTAATAAATGGATTGAATGTTAATCAATCGAATGTAAGTAAATTGATATGGAAAAATGAATGTAAGTGTAAATTCATTAAAGCTAATTGGAAGTGGTGAACCAAATTGGATGTAAATTAAATAATTTGGTTGTGTTGAATGTACATTGGTTGTTATATGGATGTTGGTTGATTGTATATAAATTCAATAAGTGTTAATGAAATTGAATTAGCGAAATTGGAAGCTAAAATGATTGAATACAAATTTATAATATGTAAATTTGAATAGAATTGAACTTGATTGAATGGAAGGTAAACTAATTGAATGTAACTAATTAAATAAATGAATGTTGATAAAATCCAGTGTAAATGAATCAGATATGATTTAAAATTGAAAACCAATTCAATGAATGTTAATGAAAAGTGAATCAATATTGATTTGGTATGGATTTGTTGGATGTTTATTGGATGATAGTTGTTTGATGGTTGCATTTATTGCTTTTGTTGCAATTGCTATGTTGGCACATGTAGTTATTTTTTTTTGCAAGGCCAGCCGGTTTTATAGCGGACCGTCCACTTTTATTACGAACGTAATAAAATTGAAGTACAGGAGTAAGGTGAAACACCTTAACTACTAAGAAAAGGAAAAATAAAGCACAGGAGTGTGACAAAACGGCACAACTACACAATAAAAACTAGACTAGGTATTCTCATGTAGTTATTATGTTGCTATATGATGTATATCGATATTATTTTCAATATACATGTTCTCATTTGTTTGATTGAGTGTTTAGTAGGTGCGGATGGCGTTTGCTTCGCATTTGAGCTCGTTTTCGCGCAATATTAGCCGTATACGCTCGCTAATTATATATAAGGTACATATCTCGGATTAAATATCGTACTTTACATTTTTTCCCTACGGGATGCCTCATCACTTGATGAGATGTATATTTGTGATATATATACACTGTCATTTTTTTTTCGGATCGAGCCGCGCAAAGGAGGCTATGGCGAAATTTTCCAAAAATTTAAGGCGTTAGAATATTTTTGAGAAATTTGAAAATTTTGAAAACTTAGTAAAGTTGTTGTAAGAAGTTTAACTAGTGTATTTTTGGAAAAGTTAAAAAACTTAAGAGATTTGTAAAATCTAATTTGAACGGTTTGTTTGGGAAGTTAATGGATTTTGTGAATATTTCTTACTTGGTAATTTCGAGGACGAAATTCTTTTAAGGGGGGAAGTTTGTAACGACCCAGAATTTCTGTTATTTGAAATTTGAATATTTAATTGATTTTAAATATTAACAAGTAGAATTAATAAGTCGAATAATTTATTTTTCAAATAACTGGATTTAATTGGATAATTAAATCAATAATTTAATATTTGAAATTCCAAAAATAATTGAAATCTGGATAAAAAATGAATAAAAGTGATTTATAAAGTTATATTAAATCATGTTGGAGTTATAGTGATGTTATAGAACTTTTAAAATTGAATTTAGAGTTAATCTATGAAAATTGAATATTTTAATATTTAATCGACTAGTGAAATTAGCCATTTTTCGAACAGTCTCAGAATTGGACGAAACTAGTTCCATTGGATCTGTAATAGTTTTTTATTTTCGGATTTCAATTTTCATAGCAATCGGAGTTGTCGTTTGACCGTGGCAGCTCGAAACGCATCGAAATTGTTTTAATATTAATTTGGCGAGTTAAAATAGTCATTTTTCAAACAGTCTCGGATTTCGACGAAACCAGTTTCATTGGATCCGTAATGTGAAATCATTGTATGGTTTCAAATTTTGTGTCAATCGGATTTACCATTTGTCCGGGGCAAGCTAAAACGCATAGAAATTTAGTTAACCGATTTAATTTAAAATTAATCGTTTAATTCCGTACTCACACAGATGACCGAATTAGCTCCTGAAACACGTTCCATTGTGTTCGGAACGCGGGTTAAACCCTAGAAACGCCGGTCACCGCGCGAGATTTGGAGTTCGGAAAATCAGATGAATAGTAAATTGAAATATTTTCTATAAAAGCACCTAAGCCATTCACATTTGCAAGCAACTAAATTAGGGTTTCATCTCCTAACCCTAGCCGCCAGAAACAAAAACGATGGCCATAAATTTGCATGCTTCCTCCCTCATTTTCTCCAAATCCTTCGACAATTAGCTTAACCTTCCAACTAGAAAAACGTAGAGCTCATCGAGAGCTACGTATCCAACGGTCGTGATCGAGATCGGCATAACCAATCAACGACAATGTGAGCTTGAAGACGCGCCATTCGCACGCGTATCCCGAGGCACGGGGACGACCGAGTTTGCCTATACTCACGGCGATGGAAGCACTCGCGGAGGGCTGTTGAGTGATGGTAGTTGATCGACGTGGAAGTCGACGAGGAGGCTCGAAAAATTCGTATAGGGTGGCGGCCGTTGTTGGGTTCCTGCGTTCGAATTAACGATGGGAGAAAATGAAGTATGCGTGGCTCTGATGGAAGTAAACAAAAAAATCAACGGCCCAGATCGTGTTAGGTTGAAAATTTTAAAGAAATTGTGAATTAAATTATATTATAATGTGTACAAACTTAAAAAAATCATATCCTTGTCATACGAGATCGGAAAATTATGAAACGACTTGCGTTGGCTTCGTTTTGTCGAGCACTACGCAATGGAGCTGGTTTGGAGTCGATTAGAGACAGTGAAAATTTTAAGTAAAATTAAACGCCCGTTTAATTTTATTCGAAATAAAACGCTACAATTGATATCGGAAATTCAAGGTGAGAACTTCTCACTCAATCGAATGTTTTTGTTTCGATTTAAATTTTAAATAGTTAAATTTAAAATTGCTTGATTGTGTGAATTGGATGATGACTGTTATTTATTGTGATAAATAGACCCTATGCGCCGTATATTAAGCGGAGGTTATTTATTAAAAACATATACCGCGAATATTTCACCGTAGAGTGAAATTTGTATTATTTATGTACTTGGAGTTGATTTCCTGCATTATATAGCGGATGAGACCCTATTGCACCGCATAATAGCAAATAATATTTTATGAATCCCATATACCGCGATATTCCACCTCGAAGTGGAATGGGTATTGTGCTAACATCTGTGGATGCAGGGAAACAGGTTGGAGGGATCCGACTGGATTCCTCACCGTATTGATTTATTTACAGATTTGTGATATATTCTGTTATCATATGATGATATGTGATGTTTTGTGGTCGTGATTGACTATTTGGTGTTGTTGCATCATTGGGCCTATTTTGAAGTTTTAAAAATGTTGAAGGGGAGATAACGATTTTTAATTTAAAGGGATTTTAAAGTGATTTTTGAAAGTATACTTTTATTAAATTTTTAACTTGATTCATTCTAAATAAATAAACGTTATAATTTTTATGTAATTAAAATTAGGATGTTTGTGAAAATATAATAAGAATGTGGTTTTTGAAATATAAGTTGATTAAATTGTAATTGGTTTAAATTGAAATTTTTGACTTATTATAAATGGATTATATTTATAGAAGATGTATAAAATTGTTATTTTATAAATAAAAATAAGGAAAATTTTTAGGAGTTCTATAAATGTTAAAATGAACTTATAAACGGATTTTATAAGTAAGTAATATTAATAGATATACGATTTGTGAAGTTATAAAATGAAGGATTTTGAAACTAAATGAATTATAAGTTATCAACTTATGATTTGGATTTTTGTTATATAAATGACTCAAATGGAATTGTTTAAATAAAGGGATTTCATAACTTGAAGTTTTATAAAATATAAATGTGATTTATAAACGTTGTTTATAAATCCGAAATCACTTATTTTGATAAGTGAATTATAAAAGTAAATTAAAGGAAGCATATTCACGATTTTGGACAGTGAATATATTATTAATTTAAATGGATATGTTTTGGAGAAGTGATATTAAAAAATGAAGTAATTGTTTTAAAAGATGTTTCAAAACGTGTTAAGTATCAAAAACATAGATTTCAACATTCATTGTTGAAATAGACGTTTTCGAGGAATAAGGAAATGGTGGACTATAACACTGTTGTTATAGTAAATGATTTTCTAAAGTAAATGTTTTATATAGTATTGGGATTTATATATCTATCTTAATTTTGAATCCCTATACTAGTGATTTTGGATCGTCGTAACGATGTTTTACGCAACATTCGTTTTAACTCAAATAAATGTGTTTAAGAGAACGTTTTCCTTAAAGAATGAAATATATACTTAATTATGATTTAAGTATATTGAATATTTTCCAAGTGTTGAAAATAAATGGATTTGTGAATTACCTATTATTAAATAAGTATGGAAATATTTTCCAATATGAAGTGAAATGTTTTTGAGATGATATCTTTCATAGATAAATTGAAATGTGGAAACTAGATTTGAGAATTTGTTTTCAAATGGTTGAAGTATGAAATTATATATCTTGTAAAGATATTTTTGGAAGATAAATAATTTGGAAAATTATTTGGAATCTGATGATGCTGTGCAGACCTATTGATAGTTAAATAACCGACTATCAATAATTACCTTGAATGGGTATTTGTTGTGATTTTCTTGAATTTGAATGCCACACTTATTTTTGAATAAGCGCTAACTATTCGGGTTAGCCGGGAAAGGACCTTTGGGTCGTATAACCCATTCCGAATATGTGATACGTCGTAATGGATTGCATTTGATGATCGGTGTTGAAGACCGGATATTTTTGAAAACGGAAGGATTACCGTCGAGTTACTCTACATCGGCTGATCTCCGATATAGAGATTTTATCACCCTTAGTGACGGGAAGTCCGGACGTGATTAGAAATTATCCGGATTGCAAGGACTTCTTTGGAAGTGCCTTCAGTTCTGTTCGATCCCGGAACAGACTTGTATGGTTGTGTGTCTAACGTTACAAATTGAGATATAAAGCTGATTTCTTTCAAATACATATCTGTTGGTGGCAGAGAATTTATTCTCTTAGCTTAACACCCTCTCTGAGACGTACGAGCTCAGAGGTTATGTAGTTGATGGTTACTAGTGATATATTCCCATTTTGGTAACGTGGCATGCTGAGTGTTGCTGTGTAATGATCATTGTTTGATCATTTGTGATATGATCATTTGTTTGATCATTTATCTTTGTGATCATTACTTTGATCATTTGTTGACCCAAAGCATGGCTTTGTACCAAAGCGTGGCTTTGTGGACGAGACTTCGTCGGACCTCACACCCCGGAAATGGTCAAAACAGGAAGGATGCAGCAAGGTTATTAGGGGATAGCGCCCCCTTAGTGTATGTCATTTCCTTCTGGATAGAGGTTGTATCATGGTATGGAGCCCAGATATTTAACCTATGTTGTTGCTGCAAATTTATTACTTTGTGGTTGTTGGAATCGAGGATCCTTGGATAAAGGTCGTTACGACCGGGGGATGGCATATTCGTGTCAGTAGTTACCCAGCTATGGGTAACCCGGCCTTGTGTTGGCAGAGATCTAACCGTAATGTTAGGTTATTTCTCGGGGTCGTCTTTCCAGAGGCGTACCTATGTGGCAATGGGAAGTTCCTTGGCCTGACCCTTTGTTGGAAATCCAAAGAAACAATACGAGACTTGTACGGTTTTAGTTGTATTACCTGCCATGGAATGTGGCGGTAACCTGCTATTGAACATGGCAGCTATAGTAGGCATACGATACTGGTCGTATGTTGGCTAAGATTAATATTATACTTTCGAAATGTTTTCTACACTATGCACTAATAATAATATCAAAAAGGATTTGATTTTGCGTAGTAAGCATCTTTGACTATCATAAGAAGAAATCTCCTCCAATTCTGTGTTTGCATTTTGTGTGTGGCGGGAGGTCTTATGGTAGTTTCATTTTCCAAAAGCATTACGGATATTTTCCACTTCCTTTGTTGTTGTTGTTGTTGTTGTTGTTTTAAAGATAAACTGTTTTAGTTCTCACACCAGTCACCATGACTGACATGGAGTTTATTGTTTCCTTCCTAAACTCTGGGTGCCCACCAATTTCCACATGGGCAGTCTAGAGTTAGGTTATCAGGTTATTCCGGATTCAGGAGATACTATGGAGCTCGAAGTGGCGAGCTTGATGGCGAGACGTATCACCTATACTATGTAATATTCCACTGTGTATTCTGTATGAGGACAAGTTTATATAACTGTCCATTGATGTGTTGTGTTGTATATTGTTGTTGTACACTCTGACATGATGTAATGTAACAAACTGATATAGTTCTTTTGATTAAAGATTATTCATTTATCTATTATATGTTGTTCCGCTGCGATATGTGAGATTCTGATGTTGTTCTGTTGTTCTTCTTTCTTTTTCTTCTATCTTTTCTTCTACCTCTTCTTTCTTAAACCCTAAGAATTCGGTTTTTCGGCATTCGATTGCTCGGCAGTTGATACAGTGGACGTATTGATGTCGATTTTCGGAAGTCGAAGAATCGGGTGAAACGTGATGGGGAATTCTCGCTTCGCGGTTTGGTGGCGAACGGGAGACTCTTACCCCTACACGTCCTCTTTACGGGGTTGGTTAGGCAGAGGCCGTGACAGTCAAGAGGCTGGCCGTAAAAGCAAGTTTGGGATATCAGTGTAAGCCACGGTGGGGTTGGGATGGTTGAAAAGCCTACCGGTTATGACTACTAAACGTTACATTTGGTATCAGAGCATCCGGTTAAGGGACAACCATGGCTCTGTTGGGTGTTACTCATTAGAGATAGAGTCAGTAATACTCTAGAATGAGTTGAGTGTAATAATAGATATGAGCGCGTATTTGTTAGTGAATATAAAATTGTTTTATATTGTGATGATTGATTTGTTGAGTGGTATATGGATTCTGGTCGGTATAGTCCGTACAACTCTATCGATAGGGATCTCTAAACACTTGTATAGAACAATTCAGCACGATATTGTTTTAAAATTGGGTAAATGAAATAATTTTACCTCGATTATATTTTGTATATAAAGGAAATAAATATTCAGAATTATTAAAGTATATATAAAATTGATTGTTTGGTTGTGGAAAATGTGCATATATATGAATTAATGAAAGTTGTTTGAATATATTATATAAAAGCAACAAAATGAATTATAATGTATGAAGTTATAATTAAAATGATTTACAATGGTAAAATAATCTTATATATAAGAAGTGAAATTTTATAAGTAAAAGATTTATAATCTGAAATAAAATTCCAGGGAAGTGTTTGAAAGGATTTGATATTTTGGGAAATTGTTTTAGAGAGATGAAAGCTCTAAACTCTTTTCGGTCGCTGGAAAATAATTCCGATGATGATTGCAACATCATTGGTGTTCATTTTCGGGTTTCCAAAAGAGGAATTGCTGCCAGATTATTTTAAATGGAAGTTGGTTGGGAAAAAATTGGATTTTGTCTTGGAAATTCAAAAGATAAATTTGAATTGATTTCAAAAATGGTTTTGAAAGGTTGAAAAGACTCTGGAATTCTATTTAAAATATTTATGGGAATGACAAATGAGTTGATACTTATATAATTTGAATTTTGATATAATAAATTTAACTTAAAGAATGGATTTTTTAAAGTAAGTATAAGTGAATCAATTAAAATCCAAGTTGAAATTGTTGAATATAAGTAATCAAGTTTTGAACTTATAATATGAGATAATAAATTTTGACTTTGGTAAAAGTTAAATAGAATTTGAATCTGAATTGGATTTATAAGTGGAAACTTAAGTTAATTTGAACAAATGAAATTTGAAATGGAAAATAACTTAAGTGATGTTGAACGAAGTTGATTTTGATATCAAAGTAAATTAATAAAGTGAATTTATTAAATGAATGTGAACTTGAGTTATATAAATGAAATTCAACCTTATTTGTAAAAGGAATTAGCAATTGAATTAATGAATGAATTGAATGTGAATCAATCTAATGTAAATAAATTGAGATGGAATAATGAATATAAGTGTTAATTCATTAAAAGGAAGTTGGATAATTGAATGAAAAGCCAATTTAATATCAACCAATTGAATTAAAGGTGTTAAACCAAATTGAAGGTAAATGAATATGAATGTTGAATGCAAAGTGAATAAATTTGGTTATGTTGAATGTACATTGGTTGTTATATGGATGTTGGTTGATTGTATATAAATTCATTAAGTGTTAATGAAATTGAATTAGCGAAATTGGAAGCTAAAATGATTGAATTCAAATTGATAATATGTAAATTTGAATAGGAATTTAATTTGATTCAAATAGAAAGTGAACTAATTTGAATTTAATTAGTGAATGTGAACTAGTTGGAAACGAATGAATGAATATTAATTAAATCCAATGTAAGTAAATCAAATATGATTTAAAATTGAAAACCAATTCAGTGAATATAAATAAAAAGTGAATGTATATTGATTTGGTTATGAACTGATTTGGATAGACATTGATTGTTGGATGTTTATTGGATGATAGTTGTTTGATGGTTGCATTTATTGCTTTAGTTGAAATTGCTATGTTAGCACATGTAGTTATTATGTTGCTATATGATGTATATCGATATTATTTTCTATATACATGTTCTCATTTGTTTGATTAAGTGTTTAGTAGGTGCGGATGGCGTTTGCTTCGCATTTGGAGCTCGCTTTCGCGCTATATTAGCCGTATACGCTCGCTAATAATATATGAGGTACATATCTCGGATTAAATATCCTACTTTTACACTTTTTTCCCTACGGGATGCCTCATCACTTGATGAGATGTATATTTGTCATATATATATACTGTCATTTTTTTTCAGATCGAGCCGCGCAAAGTAGGCTATGGCGAAATTTTCTAAAAATTTAGGGCGTTAGAATATTTTTGAGAAATTTGAAAATTTTAAAAACTTAGTAAAGTTGTTGTAAGAAGTTTAACTATGGATTTTGGAAAAGTTAAACACTTAAGAGATTCGTAAATCTAATTTGAATGGTTTGTTTTGGAAAAGTTAATAGATTTTGTGAATTTTTCTTACTTGGTAATTTCGAGGACGAAATTCTTTTAAGGGAAGTTTGTAACGACCCAAAATTTCTGTTATTTGAAATTTGAATATTTAATTAATTTTGAATATTAATAAGTGAAATTTATAAGTCGAATAATTTATTTTTCGAATATTTGGATTTAATTGGGTAATTAAATCGATAATTTAATAGTTGAAATTCCAGAAATAATTGAAATCTGGATTAAATGTGAATGAAAATGATTTATAAAGTTATATTAAATCATATTGAAGTTATAATGATGTTATAGAACTTTTAAAATTGAATTTAAAGTTAATTTGTGAAAATTGAATATTTTAATATTTAATCGACTAGTAAAAATAGTCATTTTTCAAACTGTCTCGGATTTTTACGAAACCAATTTCATCGGATTCGTAATGTTAAATTATTGTATGGTTTCAAATTTTGTATCAATCGGATTTACCGTTTGTCCGTGGCAGATCGAAACGCATCGAAATCGGTTTAATCGATTTAATTTAAAATCGATCGTTTAATTCCGTAACTCGCACAGATGATCGAATTAGCTCTCGAAACCTATTCCATTGTGTTCGAAACGCGGGGTAAACCATAGAAACATCAGCAAAACACTCGATTTCGAGTTCCGAAAATTTTGGATGAATAGTGTTTTGTGAAATTTTCTATAAAAGGACCTACATTTTGCTATTTTTCACAAAAACAAAACCAAGCTAGGGTTTTGAACGTTCAGCCGCCACTCTAGAAAACAATGGCCAGAAACTTCCCTTCTTCTTCCCCCAAAATCTCTTGATCCGTGAAGAATTAGCAGAAACTCTCAACTAGAAAACTATAGAGCTCGTCGAGAGCTACCTATCCAACGGTCAAGATCGTGAATGGAGAAATGGATCGTTGGCAAATCGAGCTGGAAGGGGCGGTTTTCGCACACACTTTTCAAGAGCCTGGAACCACCAAGCTCGACGCCATTCACGGTGGAGGTGGAGTTTGCGTAAACCTTCGATTTGGTGGTGGAGTGATGGAGTCTGGACGTCGTTAGAAGGGCGCGGCTTTGGAGGGTTTGAACGTGATAAGTGGGTTCGGTTCCATCGTGTAAAGCCTGGGAGGAAACGAACGGGGGAGAAGAAATTTTGGTTGGCCCAGATTTTCAATTGCAGAACAAACGGTCTGGATTGATTTAGGTTAAATAAAATTAAAGAAATTGTAAATTTTATTATTTTATAAATTGTACAAACTTTAAAATTGCATAACTTTTTGCTACGAGGTCGAAAACGCACGAAACGACTTGCATTGCAATCGTATTGACGAGCACTACGCAATGGAACTAGATTGGAGTCGATTGGAGTCAGTGAAAATTTTGAGTAAAATTAAACGCGTGTTTAATTTTATTCGAAATAAAACGCTACAATTGTTATTGGAAATTCAAGGTGAGAACTTCTCACTCAATCGAAATAGTTCGATGTAAATTTTAAATAGTTAGATTTAAAATGGTTGATTGTATGCCTGGACGATAAATTATTATCTATTGATTGTTGAAATAGACATTATACGCCATTATTAAGCGGAGGTTATTTATTAAAACATATACCCCGAATATTTCACCGTAAAGTGAAATTGGTATTATTTATGTACTTGGAGTTGATTTCTCGCATTATATAGCGGATGAGACCCTATTGCGCCGTATAATAACGAATAATATTTTATAAATCCCATATACCGCGATATTCCATACTGGAACGGAATTGGTATTGTGCTAACATCTGTGGATGCAGGGAAAACAGGTTGGAGGGATCCAACTGGATTCCTCAACTAATTTGATTTATTTACAAATATTGTTATATATTCTGTTATCATATCAATATATGATGTTTGGATGCCGTGATTGATTATTTGGTGCTGTTGCATCATCGGATCCATTTTTGAAGTTTAAAAATAACGATTTTGATTTTAAAGGGATTTTTAAAGTGATTTTTGAGATTATACGTTTTATTAAAATTTTGAATTGATTCATTCTAAACAAATAAACGTTATAATTTTTATGTAATTAAAATTAGGATGTTTGTGAAAATATAATAAGAATGTGATTTTTGAAATAAATAGTTGATTGATTTATAAAATGGTTTAAATTGAGATTTTTGACTTATTTCAAACGGTTTATATAAAAGATTTATAAAATTGATATTCATAAATTAAAAATATTGGAATTATAAAACGAGTTTTTATAAGTGTTAAAATGGAGTATAATTGGATTTCATAAGTTAATGAAATTTAAAAGTTTTATAATTTGTGAAGTTTTTAAAAGAACGATTTTGTAAATAAATGGATTATAAGTATTTAACTTATAATATTGGACTTTTGGTATATAATTGAGTTATAAATTGAATTGGATAATAAAGGAGATCTATAAATCGAAGTGTTATAAATAGAAATGGAATTTATAAACATTGTTTGTAAATCCGAAACCAATTGAATTTGATAAATTAAACATAGAAGTTTAATAAAGGAGATATATTCGTGATTTTGGACAACGAATTATCCTTTAAGTTAAATGTTGTAATAATAAGAGTTTGGTTGGGAATTTTATCCACGATTTTGGACAGTGGATAATCTTTTAAGTAAAATGTGTAGAAACGTTAAATTTGTTACGAAGTATATTTACGATTTTGGACAGTGAATATATTATTAAATTAAATGGATATGTTTTGGGGAAGTGATATTATAAAACGAAGTTAATTGTTTTAAAGATGTTTTTAAAATGCATTAAGTATCGAATACATAGATTTCAACATTTATTGTTGAAATAGACGTTTCGAGAAATAAGGAAATGGTGGACTATAACACTGTTGTTATAGTAAATGATTTTCGAAAGGAAATGTTTTATATAGGATTGGGATTTATATATCTATCTTAATTTCGAATCCCTATACTAGTGATTTTGGGTCGTCGTAATGATGTTTTACGCAACATTCGTTTTGACTCAAATAAATGTGTTTAAGAGAACGTTTTCCTTAAAGAATGAAATATATACTTAATTGTGATTTAAGTATATTGGATATTTTCAAAATGTTGAAAACAAATGGATTTGTGAATTACTTATTATTAAATAAGTATGGAAATGTTTTTTCCAATATGAAATGAAAGGTTCGAAATTTATTTTTTAAAAAAAGCAATGGGCTAATGGAGCCCTGCCCAACTATATTCATATATCTCAGAAATGTACAAAAGTAGTTACAAGCAGATGCATACATTCATCAAGAAAAGAATATAAAAAGAAATATATTTCATACAAACTAAACCATCACTCAACAAAATCAGACTCATACTTCTCTGCAAAAAATCACCTCAGCCTTCCAACTCTCCTGCTAATCTTCTTATGCATTAGACTAAATAACACATTAGCATTCTCCATTTTCTGATCAAAAATCCTTTTATTTCGCTCATTCCAAATTTCATAAACAAAATTTTTTAAGATGATCAATAGAATTTCAGTATTTGAGCACTTCCATCTGGTAGCCTTGAAGATATTATACCACTCTACTCTAGAGTTTTTCACTGGTCTGTAAAAATTTCCATTGGCAAGTAATCTGCTCCAAACTTCATATGTAAAGTCACATTCAAAAAATAAATGTGTATTTGATTCAGGATAGGAATGACATAAAACACAATCCTCATTGTTAAGAATACCAAGCTTAGTCAATTTCTGCTTTGAATTAATTGCATTTGCCATGATTTTCCATAAAAGAAGATTTTCTTTAGCAGGTGAATTACTTGTCCAGATTCTTGATGCCTAAGGGAAAGTTTCCACTATTGATGCAGCGCAGAATGTTAAAGGCATAGGTCGCTCACGACCTAAGGAGTTTGTAGGTCGCTCACGACCTAAGGAGTTAGAGGAGGAAGCGAGTGATGCTGGGAAGAGTGGTCTAACGACCTATGATAAGTCGATAAGCAAGCTAAAGAGTGGCACAGCCCAAATTGGTGAAGTGTTAGGTCGCATACGGCCTAACGAGGCCTTTAGGTCGCTCCAACGACCTACCGAAGATTTGCAAGCTAACGAGATACTGGAACGACCTAACATGTTTTTAACTCGTATACGACTTAGCGAGTTAGAAGATAGGTCGCAAGAAGGACTTAACAAGTTAACTCGTGTACGACTTAGCGAGTGGGAAAATAGATCGCTGGAACGAGCTAAGAGGGTGCTACGACCTAACAAGTCACGACCTATGATAGGTCGCAGGAAGGCGTTACGACCTAAGTTAGGTCGCAAGGAGTTAGGTCGCGGAGTTTTGATTCGACCTAAGTTAGGTCGCGTAAATGAGTTACGACTTAAGATAAGTCGCTGGGTGAACTGGGAGTTAAGTCGCGAGGGCTTAGGTCGCGAAGTGTCTGGAATCTCTTATCTTTTAGGTCGCAAAGCTCTGGATGTCGTTGATTCTTATGCCGCATTGATCTCTGCCGTTGATTCTTAAGTCGCTGAAGGAAGCAGATGTATTGAAGATAGGTCGCGTCTGTTTAAGTCGTAGGTCGTTCACGACCTAAGAGTTTTTGTAATTACCATTTGTTAAGACGAAAGCTGTGTTTTCTTAAGTCGTCTGTTTAGGTCGTATGTGGTTAGGTCGAAGGTTATAGGTCGGAAACGACCTAAGTCCTTGTAATATTTTTGAAGTTTTCTGTTGTGTTGAGTTGTAGCCTATAAATAGGCATGTATGGTCATTTGTAAAAGGTTGTTGAATATTGAATAAAATTCTCTTTTGTTAGCTTTGTGCTTTCAATTTCAATTGGTAGTCGAGTGTATCTCCTATCTCCTCTTTCGGTTAATCGAGTGCGCTCGATTCAACGATTGTAGAAGCCGATTCGCGGAATCAAGTGCGCTTGATCAACGCTAGAAGAATTGAAGATCTTTGACTCGGTATCGTGCGCGATCAACGAGTTCGAGATAGCTAGAATTCGGTATCTTCGGATCAACGAATTTGGGCATTTCAGTATCTTCCAATCCACCGATTACTACATTCACCGATCGAAGATTGTTTTGTTTAATCCGCTGCGTCGGTTTTTTGGTATCAGAGCCTGTTCTAGCCAATCATAGCTAGATCGTGACTTGGAGCCTAATCATTTTGAAGTTTGACTTTGGATTATCACGGCCGAGAGCAAGTTGAAGTTGTTCGACTTTGTATTGAAGTTTGAAGTTCAGATTTGTGATTTGGAGAAGTCGTGTTCATCGTGTTCCTCGCGATTTGCAACAAAGTGGAAGTTTTCGATCCGTTTCATTTTGGATCAAAGTCCGAAAAGTGTTTGAATTTTGAAGTGTTGAAAAGTTTGGAAGATTTCAAGTATGCCGCCAAGAAGAGCTAATCGCCACCAAAACGTAGACGCTTTGTATCGAAGAGAAGAAGCTGATGAGATGGAACAAAGAATCAATGAAAACTTTAGTGAAAAGCTTAATGAAGGAATTGGCCGGTTAGAGAAGCTTATGACGGAGATGAATCAAAATCGGAGAAGGGTTTCACCTGAATCTAACCATGAGGGTAGTAGAGTCTCGCCACATTCCAATCGAGACAGAAGTGTTGAAAATGATCACGGGCGTGGGAGGAATGTGAATGATCGTGAACGGAGGAATGTAGATAGACGAGATGATGGTGGTAGGCGTGAAGGTAGTAGAGATGTGGGTGGACGAGATAGACAACGATATACATCTGATTTTGAAGAGGAGTATGATGGTGGTAGTGTTCGAGGACAAGGACGAGGACAAGGAAGAAATCACTCTGAGTATGATCACAAATGGGAGTCGGGGATGAAGACTGAAATTCCTGAATTCAAAGGTGGTATGCAAGCAGAGGAATTTCTAGATTGGGTAGCTAATGTTGAAGAGATTTTTGACTTCAAAGAAGTTCCAGAACATCGTAGAGTGAATTTGGTTGCTACAAGGTTGAGGGGTAGAGCTTTGGCATGGTGGCAGCAAACCAAACTTACACGTGAACGAATGGGAAAGTCAAAGATTGAATCTTGGGAGAAGATGAAGAAATTGATGAAAGTATCGTTCTTACCATACAATTATCAATCGCTTATGTATCCGAGGTTGCAAAATTTGAGACAAGGAATGAAATCTGTGAACGACTATGCTGACGAATTTTACCAACTGATAGCAAGGAATGATATTATGGAGACAGAAGAACAATTGACATCTAGATTCATTGGGGGGTTGCGAATGCAGATTCAGGATATGGTTAACATGTTCAATCCTAGGTCTGTAGCGGAAGCACATCAGAAAGCGTTGGCTTGGGAGAAGCAGGGTAGACGAGGAGGAGGTGTGTTTACTAATTCCAACAATCAAGCGAAGGGTGTTAGTGGGATTTCTAATGTTTCTAAACCTATCAGTAGACCAGTGGTGAAGGAGGTTGAGAAGGCAAGGGTTAACAATGGTTTCAAATGTTACAATTGTCAGGAATTGGGTCATAAAAGCAGTGAGTGTCCAAAGCCAAAGAAGAGAACCATGATTGCAGAAATTGAGGATGAGGACGGTGTGTGGATTGTTCTAGTCCAGTTGAGGAGGATGAGCAGGATATTGCGTCAGGAGATGAATGTTGTAATCTAATGCTGAGGAGATCGTGTTTGATACCGAAGCTTGAAGAAGCTAGTTGGTTGAGGAGTAATATCTTTCAGTCGACATGCACTATACTGGGGAAGGTGTGTAAATTTGTGATTGACGCAGGAAGCTGTGACAATATCATTTCAACCGAGGTTGTAACAAAGCTAAAGTTGAAGACAGAGAAGCATCTGAATCCATACAAGTTAGCATGGTTGAGAAAAGGAGGAGAAGTGAAAGTGGATAGACGAGTTCGTGTACCATTCTCTATTGGGAAGAAATAAAAGATGAAATATGGTGTGATGTAGTAGAGATGGATGTTTGCCACTTGCTTTTGGGAAGACCATGGCAGTATGATCGAGCAGTACAACATGACGGTCGGACCAATAGCTACAGTTTTATGTTTAAAGGCACGAAGATTATCTTAGTTCCAAAGAAGAGACAACCGGGAGAAAGTAAGTCAGAAGAGATTGAAGAGTTGAAAACCTTATTATCTCTGAAGGAGTTTGTTAGAGAAGTTGAGGAAGAGCCGGAAGTATTCTTGTTGATTGGACGAGAGAGAAGTGAAGAGGTTGAAATACCAGAAGAAGTTAAGCCAGTTTTGAAAGAATTTGACGATGTATTTCCAGAGGAGTTACCAACGGAGTTACCACCGTTGAGAGATATTCAACATCAGATAGATCTTGTTCCAGGTGCTGTGTTGCCACACAGACCACATTATCGAATGAGTCCGAAGGAACATGAAGAGTTGCGGAGGCAGGTAGAGGAATTGCTTGAGCAGGGGCGTGTGCAGGAGAGTTTAAGTCCTTGTGTTGTACCAGCTTTATTGGTACCCAAAAAGGATGGAACATGGAGGATGTGCACCGACAGTAGAGCATTGAATAAGATCACAATCAGATACAGATTTCCAATGCCGAGGCTTGATGATTTGTTGGATCAGATCAGTGGGTCCGTAATCTTTTCTAAGATTGACTTGAAGAGCGGTTATCATCAGATTCGCATTAGACCGGGGGACGAATGGAAGACAGCATTCAAGACGAGGGAAGGCTTGTATGAATGGCTGGTAATGCCGTTTGGTCTATCGAATGCACCAAGTACATTTATGAGGGTGATGAATCAAATTTTCAGACCGTACATTGGAAAATTTGTGGTGGTTTACTTCGATGACATTCTAATCTACAGTGCTAGTAAAGAAGAGCATGTTCAACATTTGAAGAAAGTGTTAATTATTCTTCGTGAAGAACAATTCTATGCTGCTACAAAGAAGTGTGTCTTTATGGCGAGGAGTGTTCTATTTTTGGGATATGTTGTGTCGGAAGAAGGAATACAGGTTGACCAAAGTAAAATCGAAGCTATTAGAGATTGGCCGCAGCCCAAAACGATAACGGAAGTTCGTAGTTTTCACGGGTTGGCTTCATTTTATCAAAGGTTTATTCCACACTTTAGTAGTGTGATGGCGCCTGTTACGGATTGTATGAAGGGTAAACAGTTTGCATGGACAGAGGAAGCAGGGAATGCTTTTGGGAAGATCAAGGAGTTGCTAACATCTGCGCCAATTCTAGTATTACCTGATTTTCAGTTGTTGTTTGAGCTACACACTGATGCATCCAAGGTTGGGATTGGAGGAGTGTTAAGTCAAAGGGGTCGTCCTATTGCATATTTCAGTGAGAAGTTGTCAGGAGCGAAGATGCGATACAGTACATATGATGTGGAATTCTATGATGTTGTACAAGCTATTAAACACTGGAGACATTATCTATTTCAGAAAGAGTTTGTTCTGTATACTGATCATGAAGCATTGAAGCATTTGCAAGGGCAAGATAAGATTTCAGCAAGACATGCATCGTGGATTGTATATCTACAACAGTTTACTTTTGTTGTGAAACACAAGTCAGGGGTGACGAATCGAGTAGCTGATGCTTTGAGTAGGAGGAATCATTTGTTGACAACAATGAAAGTTGAGCTGACTGGTTTTGAATTATTACCGAAGCGGATTGCAGAAGACTCTTATTTTAAGAAATTTGTTGAAAGGGACAATGAAGGGAAGACTGATGAGTTTATGATGGTTGATGGTTTTCTTTTTAAAGGAAATCGATTGTGCATACCGGAGGGTAGTCTAAGAATGAAGATTATCAAGGAGTTACACGAAGAGGGACATGTTGGGAGAGACCGCACCTTACAGTTGATTTCACAATCTTACTTTTAGCCATCAATGAGGAAAGAGGTAGAGAAGTTTGTGGAACGTTGTCATATTTGCCAGGTTTCGAAAGGAACTGCGACTAATGCTGGTTTATATATGCCATTACCCGTGCCTGTAAAACCATGGGTGGATATCAGTATGGATTTTGTTTTGGGTTTGCCTAGAACTCAAAGGGGAAATGATTCTATATTCGTTGTGGTGGACAGATTTTCGAAGATGGAACATTTTATTGCTTGTAAGAAGACGGCGGATGCTGTCCATGTTGCTCAGTTGTTTTTCAAGGAGATCTATCGACTTCATGGATTTCCAGAATCTATTGTGTCGGATAGAGATACTCGGTTTCTGAGTCACTTTTGGTTGAGTTTGTGGAAAATGGTGGGAACAAAGCTGAAGTTTAGTAGTGCTTATCACCCGCAAACGGATGGACAGACCGAGGTTGTGAACAAATCGTTGGGAAACTTGTTGAGGTGTCTTGTTCAAGATAATCTAAAGAGTTGGGATATGAAGTTATGCCAGGCAGAGTTTGCCCATAATCATGATGTGAATCGAAGTACTGGGTTCAGTCCATTCCAGATTGTTTATTCGAGCTTACCGAAGGGACCGTTGGATTTAACGGTAGTGCCACAATCAAAGAAGACAGTTAAGAAAGCTGCTGATTTTGTTGAAGGGGTTGACGGAATGTCATAAAATCGTTCAGGAACGATTGGAGAAAGCAAATGAGAAGTATAAACAATCTGCAGATTTGAAACGACGAAATGTTGAGTTTAATGAAGGAGATATGGTTTATGCAGTGTTAACAAAAGATCGTTTTCCAGTAGGCGCTTATAACAAGTTGAAAGCCAGGAAAATTGGTCCGGTGGAAGTTGTGAAGCGAATTAAAGAAAATGCTTACAAATTGAAACTGCCAGATGATGTGTATACGTCTGACGTATTCAATGTTAAACATCTCATACCATACCACGGAAATGAACTCATAGTAGAGGAGGATGGTGCAAATTCGAGGTCGAATTTTTCTCAACCTAGGGAGGATGATGCAGCGCAGAATGTTAAAGGCATAGGTCGCTCACGACCTAAGGAGTTTGTAGGTCGCTCACGACCTAAGGAGTTAGAGGAGGAAGCGAGTGATGCTGGGAAGAGTGGTCTAACGACCTATGATAAGTCGATAAGCAAGCTAAAGAGTGGCACAGCCCAAATTGGTGAAGTGTTAGGTCGCATACGACCTAACGAGGCCTTTAGGTCGCTCCAACGACCTACCGAAGATTTGCAAGCTAACGAGATACTGGAATGACCTAACATGTTTTTAACTCGTATACGACTTAGCGAGTTAGAAGATAGGTCGCAAGAAGGACTTAACAAGTTAACTCGTGTACGACTTAGCGAGTGGGAAAATAGATCGCTGGAACGAGCTAAGAGGGTGCTACGACCTAACAAGTCACGACCTATGATAGGTCGCAGGAAGGCGTTACGACCTAAGTTAGGTCGCAAGGAGTTAGGTCGCGGAGTTTTGATTCGACCTAAGTTAGGTCGCGTAAATGAGTTACGACTTAAGATAAGTCGCTGGGTGAACTGGGAGTTAAGTCGCGAGGGCTTAGGTCGCGAAGTTTCTGGAATCGCTTATCTTTTAGGTCGCAAAGCTCTGGATGTCGTTGATTCTTATGCCGCATTGATCTCTGCCGTTGATTCTTAAGTCGCTGAAGGAAGCAGATGTATTGAAGATAGGTCGCGTCTGTTTAAGTCGTAGGTCGTTCACGACCTAAGAGTTGTTGTAATTACCATTTGTTAAGACGAAAGCTGTGTTTTCTTAAGTCGTCTGTTTTGGTCGTATGTGGTTAGGTCGAAGGTTATAGGTCGGAAACGACCTAAGTACTTGTAATATTTTTGAAGTTTTCTGTTGTGTTGAGTTGTAGCCTATAAATAGGCATGTATGGTCATTTGTAAAAGGTTGTTGAATATTGAATAAAATTCTCTTTTGTTAGCTTTGTGCTTTCAATTTCAATTGGTAGTCGAGTGTATCTCCTATCTCCTCTTTCGGTTAATCGAGTGCGCTCGATTCAACGATTGTAGAAGCCGATTCGCGGAATCAAGTGCGCTTGATCAACGCTAGAAGAATTGAAGATCTTTGAACCCGGTATCATGCGCGATCAACGAGTTCGAGATAGCTAGAATTCGGTATCTTCGGATCAACGAATTTGGGCATTTCAGTATCTTCCAATCCACCGATTACTACATTCACCGATCGAAGATTATTTTGTTTAATCCGCTGCGTCAACTATTGAATTAGATAACAGAGCTTTGTACACAGTTGATATAGCATGCTTCTTCCCCTTTATTGTCCAATGTACTTTTAAATCTGAAGAAATCAGTGGTAAAGTTGATAGATTTTTCCATAAATCTCTGACTTGTTTAGAACTGCAATAAGGTAGGTTAATAGAGCCATCACTAATGTAAGAATTAATTTTAGCATTTAATGGAATTCCAGTAAGAAGTTGCAATGGATAAGGGAGGATTTCCTGAATTCTCAAACCAGTCTTGGCCCAAGGAGAAGTCCAGAAGTTTAGATCAATATTAACCAGAGGGTTGCATTGTATAATAGGTAGAAATGTTGATCTTAACTTCAGAATATTTTGTGAACTCCAGCTGCATATGTTTGGGGTGCTGATAGTCCAAAAATCCTTGCCTTTTAATAAGTTTTTTAAAATCCATTGCATCCAGAGATCCTGATTTTTACATAAAATTTTGTCAAAGTATAATGACATAGCAGCAACATTCCATAATCTGATATTTGTTATACCCAGACCACCCTTGTTCTTAGGTAATTGTATCATCTTAAAAGAGATTGGAATTAACCTTTTTGAGAAAGGGTCACCTTGCCATAAGAATCTATTCAGAGCACTGTTTATCATTAAAACAAGTTTACATGGAAGAATGTAGTGTCTCATCCAATAATTGACCATTGCGGTAGCAATACTCTGCACAATAACTAGTCTCCCTGCTTGTGAAAGTTTTGTATTAGGCCATATTGATAATTTCTCAGTAATCTTTTCATAAAGTGGCAAACAATCTGAAGTTGTGATTCTTGCAGTGATGATAGGAAGACCAAGATATTTTTCATTATGTTGCATTTCACCAAGACCAGAGAAAGATATAATTTCACTCTTTAGAACATCATTAATACCTGCTATCAGTATGTGAGATTTGCTAAGATTTATCTTCAATCCAGTGATTGTATAGAATTTATCCAGAACCTCAATTATAGTAGTGATATTTGATTTAGTTGGTTTTGTAAATATGACAAGATCATCAGCAAATAAAAGATGAGTAATTTGAGGATCTTTACATTTTGGATGCAACTCAATCTTCCTGTTATTTACTTGCTCATTTATCAAAGAGTTAAGTACTTCCATTACAGTAATGAACAAATATGCAGAGATCGGGTCACCTTGCCTCACACCTTGAGTTCCTCTGAAAAATCCTCTAGAACAACCATTCCTAATTATTGAATAGTGAGGTGAAGAAATACAAGTGAATATCCATGCAAGCATTGGTTTTGGAAAGTTCATCCGAGAAAGAATTGCTATAATAGAGCACCAAGATACTGAATCAAAAGCTTTTTGAATATCAAGTTTGATCATACATCTAGGAGAAATACTCCCAATACCGTAACCTCTTGTAAGCTCCTGAGTAAGTAAGATATTATCACCAATGTTTCTGGAAGGAAGGTAAGCAACTTGGTTGTTGGATATAACTGAAGGTAGAACATTCTGAATCCTATTAGCTATAATCTTGGATATAATTTTATACAGTACATTGCAACAGGAGGTAGGTCTAAAATCAGTAACACTTCTAGCATTTGGGCATTTTGGAACAAGGGCTACATTAGTTGCATTTATTCCAATAGGCAATTTATTATGAGAAAAGAAATAGAGGATAGCTTTGTTGACATCATCCTTGATTATATTCCAAGTATGTTGAAAGAAAAAGCACTGAAACCATCTGGACCACCACTACTATCAGGCTTTAAGGAAAAGACTGCCATCTTTACCTCCTCAGGTAAAACTTCTTGAATTATTTCACTTGCCTGTTCATTACTCAAAAAAGGAAGCTTCATTGAAAACAGAGGTGTAAGGTTAGGGATCATTGGACATGGGTTGGCAAGTATAGAAGAGAAGTAGTCAATAAAAGCTTCAGTGATAGAATTATCATTCTCCTGTAATACTCCATTCCTATCATATATACTCATAATACTTCCTTTGCATTGTTTAATCTTGATAGAGTCATGGTAAAATTTTGTATTCCTATCACCTTGCTTATCAATTGTCTCATGCAGTATTCCTTTTTTGATCAATGCTTCAAACTCTAATGCTTCAAGTAGTTCTTTTGACAAAGCAGATTCTTGACTAGCCAAAGATGAATTCAGATTATCATTCTGTAATTGCTGTTGAATAACAGATAATTTTTCCATAATACCATCATAGATTTTAGAACCCTTCCCAAACTTTTCTTTAGCCCAGATTTTAAGCTTTCCTTTTAACTTCTGCAACTTAGTCTTAAGAATGTAAAGAGGATTGCCAAAAGTTTTTTCCTGCCAAACCTGCATCACAAAATTTAGAAAGTCTTTATGATTAGTCCAAGTTTTATAAAATTTAAAAGATGGATTCCTATATAATGCCTTCTCCCCCCATGATAAAATAATAGGTGAGTGATCAGAAATTAAGGGATTAAGGAATTTGCAATAGAGATTCGGCCATAGATTGATTGAGTGGATATTATAGAATGCATGATCAAGTTTGCAATAAGTTCTAGGACCAAGTTTACTTTTATTATTCCAAGTAAACACTGCTCCAGTAGATGGTATATGAGTAAGAGAAGATTTTATCAAAGCTTGATTAAGAGGAGAAATATCTTTTAAAGAGAGAGGGATTCCACCCTTTTTTTGATCGGATGAGAACATACAATTGAAATCACCAAGAACAATCCAAGGTAAATTAGAGTGAGAAAGAGAATTGAGATTAGAAAGAAAGGATATTATTTTATCAAGATTGTTTTGTGCATAAACAAATGTAATCAGAAAAGGACAATTAGAAGAAAGTTGAATAACACTGAAATGAATAAATTGATCATCCTCCTGTAACTTTGTCAATTTCAAAACATTTGAATTCCATAAAACCAATAATCTGCCATATGGAGCACTTTGTAAATTATCTTCATGAGCCCATACAGGAGCAATATTCTTACAAGCTAAATCAGTTTGCAGTTTATTTAACTTTGTTTCACTGATAACAATGAGTTGCAGTTTCTGATCTTTTATTAATTGCTTTACTTCAGCTTGTTTAGATGCTAGATTCCCTCCTCTTATGTTCCAATATGCTATGTTATTGCTTAACATCATAAATGATTGGGTAAAATGATATTAGAAGGGTGCTTCCTTGTATGCCTTAAGCCACTTGTCTGAGAGGATGAGACTGATTCATTATTGTTTCTTGGCTGAATTTCTTCTAATTTATAGTTTTTGCCATTGTTTAGATCCTCTGATTTCTCATGGAATGAGACTTTCTTTTTACCTTTTTTACCTTTTTTATTAGATATAGTTTGTTCCTCAATAGCATCCTTTGAACAACATGGGGGAGGTAAAATCAAATGATTGGGAGGAGAAATATTGATATAAGGGGAGACTTGAGCAAAGGAGATATCATTGTTCATAGGATCATTGTTGATATCCTTAATGAGGACTGAACTAGTATCTAAGTTTTCAGATTGTTCCAGTGATGCAGAAGGTAGAGATGAATTCTTAAGTACAGAATTATTATCAGCTATGAAATCTTCAACAGAGGAACAATCTTCAAATATTGCTTTATCAATATTTTCATCAGTGATACCATTTATTTTCTTGATTCCAGATTGAGAGGATGAGATACCTTTATCAGTTATTAACTCATTAATAAAAGTTCCTTCATCAAAATCAGATAAAATCTGAAAAGAGTTAGTAGTAACAATATTTTCCTTAATACATTCCACATTGCCATCAGCTTCTTTTTGTTGATTCCAATTTTGATCCAAATTCCTCACTTCATCATCTGAAATTGTAATATCAGGACTTTTGTTCAATTTGATATTTTCTTTAGGAGTACCTTGAACTAAATCTTTTTTTTTCCTCCATACTTTAAATGAATTCCTATTAGAAATACCAACATAATGAGACCTCTGCACATTATCATTCAAGTTACCCTGTTCCATACATTCCTTATAATCATTTTTCCCATTGACACCAAAAACACCACAGTCTTTCATATCCATACTTTCCATTTTATTGTTACCTGAACAGTATAGAGTTTCATGGCCAAATACTTTGCATCTACTACAGATTTTAGGCTTCCAGTCATATTCAACTTTAACATATGGACAGCAATCACCTAAACCATCAATTGCAATAAATTCAGGGAGCTCCTGATCTGGTGACACCTCAATTAACGCTTTAGCATACTTAAATCTAGACATTCTTTCAGTACTTTCATCAAGACAAATCAACTTTCCCACATGACATGCTAACCAATTAATACCAATTAATGTCCAAGCAATCAATGGAACTCTATAGAAATGAACCCACACAGGCACTTTTTTAACTTGCTCTTGAAAATATCCATATGAAGGGTCCCATGTTGTAATAATGAACATCTTACCTTTAATGAAGATAGGTTCAGATTGGAATATTTTCATCCGATCGAGATCATTCGAGAAATTAAAGAAGAAATTCTCATTATCAGATTTGATATCAACTTCACCTTTTAAATGCCAAATACTTCTCAAATGCTTTGAAATAGTTAAGTAAGAGAGTGGACCATCTAAGAAGAAACCAACTAAATGATCAGCCCAGTATTTAATTCCTTCATTTTTTACTTCATTTGGTAGTGCATTCGGAAACCCATCTTTCTTAATGTCAAATTGCCTTGGCACAAAAACTCCAGCATTCCTAGGCTTCTTCTCGAACAAGGAAGACCACTTAAAATAAAAAATAGATGACCTTTCCTGCTTCAGATCTGAATTCACATTAAAAGGAGGAAATTGCCTATCAAGATTCAAAGATGATTGGTTTCTAGAATTCAAACAAGAATCAAAATCAGACAAAGAAGAAGGAGGGGGAGAAGGAGGGACCAAAGAAGAGAAAAGATTTAAAGCTGAAGAAGGGTTCAAGGAGTGAGGGGAAGAATGGATCGGGGGAGAATGGATCGGGGAAGAATGAGTATAGGGGATCGGGGAAGAGGGAGAAGGGATCGGAGAAGAGTGAGAAGGGATCGATGAAGAAAGAGAGGGAGGAGGAGGGGGAATCAGGGAAGGAGAAGGAGGAGAAGAGGATGCCGCCATTATTCAAAATCCATTTAAAAATATATTTTTGACCAGACTGTGAGGTTTGAGATTTTATCTTTTAAAGATAAATTGAAAAGTAAATATTTGAAATTGTTTTCAAATGGTTGAAGTGTGGAAATTATATATCTTGTAAAGATATTTTTGGAAGATAAATTATTTGGAAAATTATTTGGAATCTGATGATGCCGTGCAGACCTATTGATAGTTAAATAACCGACTATCAATAATTACCTTGAATGGGTATTTGTTGTGATTTGCTTGAATTTGAATGCCACACTTATTTTTGAATAAGCGCTCACTATTCGGGTTAGCCGGGAAAGGACCTTTGGGTCGTATAACCCATTCCGAATATGTGATACGTTGTAATGGATTGCATTTGATGACCGGTGTTGAAGACCAGATATTTTTGAAAATGGAAGGATTACCGTCGAGTTACTCTGCATCGGTTGATCTCCGATATAAAGATTTTTTCACCCTTAGTGACGGGAAGTCCGGACGTGATTAGAAATTATCCGGATTGCAAGGACTTCTTTGGAAGTGCCTTCAGTTCTGTTCGATCCCGGAACAGACTTGTATGGTTGTGTGTCTGACGTTACAAATTGAGATATAAAGTTGATTTCTTTCAAATACATATCTGTTGGTGGCGGAGAATTTATTCTCTTAGCTTAACACCCTTCTCTGAGACGTATGAGCTCAGAGGTTATGTAGTTGATGGTTACTACTGATATATTCCCAATTTGGTAACGTGGCATGCTGAGTGTTGATGTGTAATGATCATTGTTTGATCATTTGTGATATGATCATTTGTTTGATCATTTATCTTTGTGATCATTACTTTGATCATTTGTTGACCCAAAGCATGGCTTTGTACCAAAGCGTGGCTTTGTGGACGAGACTTCGTCGGACCTCACACCCCGGAAATGGTCAAAACAGGAAGGATGCAGCAAGGTTATTAGGGGATAGCGTCCCCTTAGTGTATGTCATTTCCTTCTGGATAGAGGTTGTATCATGGTATGGAGCCCAGATATTTAACCTATGTTGTTGCTGCAAATTTATTACTTTGTGGTTGTTGGAATCGAGGATCCTCGGATAAAGGTCGTTACGACCGGGGGATGGCATATTCGTGTCAGTAGTTACCCAACTAGGGGTAACCCGACCTTGTGTTGGCAGAGATCTGGTTAGGTTCTCGGGTCGTCTTTCCAATATGAAATGAAAGGTTTGAGATTTTATCTTTTAAAAATAAATTGAAAAGTAAATATTTGAAATTGTTTTTCCAATATGAAATGAAAGGTTTGAGATTTTATCTTTTAAAAATAAATTGAAAAGTAAATATTTGAAATTGTTTTCAAATGGTTGAAGTGTGGAAATATAAATAATTTGGAAAATTATTTGGAATCTGAAGATGCTGTGCAGACCTATTGATAGTTAAATAACCGACTATCAATAATTACCTTGAATGGGTATTTGTCGTGATTTGCTTGAATTTGAATGCCACACTTATTTTTGAATAAGCGCTCACTATTCAGGTTAGCCGGGAAAGGACCTTTGGGTCGTATAACCCATTCCGAATATGTGATACGTCGTAATGGATTGCATTTGATGACCGGTGTTGAAGACCGGATATTTTTGAAAACGGAAGGATTACCGTCGAGTTACTCTGCATCGGCTAATCTCCGATATAAAGGCTTTATCACCCTTAGTGACGGGAAGTCCGGACATGATTAGAGATTATCCGGATTGCAAGGACTTCTTTGAAGTGCCTTCGGTTCTGTTCGATCCCGGAACAGACTTGTATGGTTGTATGTCTGACGTTACAAATTGAGATATAAAGCTGGTTTCTTTCAAATACATATCTATTGGTGGCAGAGAATTTATTCTCTTAGCTTAACACCCTTCTCTGAGACGTACGAACTCAGAGGTTATGTAGTTGAAGGTTATTAGTGATATACTCCCAATTTGGTAGTGTGGCATGCTAAGTGTTGCTGTGTAATGATCATTGTTTGATCATTTGTGATATGATCATTTGTTTGATCATTTATCTTTGTGATCATTACTTTGATCATTTGTTGACCCAAAGCATGGCTTTGTACCAAAGCGTGGCTTTGTGGACGAGACTTCGTCGGACCTCACACCCCGGAAATGGTCAAAACAGGAAGGATGCTGCAAGGTTATTAGGGGATAGCGTCCCCTTAGTGTATGTCATTTCCTTCTGGATAGAGGTTGTATCATGGTATGGAGCCCAGATATTTAACCTATGTTATTGCTGCAAATTTATTACTTTGTGGTTGTTGGAATCGAGGATCCTCGGATAAAGGTCGTTACGACCGGGGGATGGCATATTCGTGTCAGTAGTTACCCAGCTAGGGGTAACCCGGCCTTGTGTTGGCAGAGATACGATTAGGTTCTCGGGTCGTCTTTCCAAAGGCGTACCTATGTGGCAATGGGAAGTTCCTTGGCCTGACAATTTGTTGGAAATCCAAAGAAACAATACGTGACTTGTACGGTTTTAGTTGTATTACCTGCCATGGAATGTAGCAGTAACCAGCTATTGAACATGGTAGCTATAGTAGGCATAAGTGCGAAATGCCTATGCTGGCTAAGATTAATATTATACTTTCGAAATGTTTTCTACACTAGACATTAATAATAATAATAATCCAATGATTTGCGTAGTAAGCATCTTTGACTATCATAAGGAGAAATCTCCTCCAATTTTGCGTTTGCATTGTGTGTGTGGCGGGAGGCCTTATGGTAGTTTCATTTTCCAAAAGCATTGCGAATTGACTTTAAAATTATCCTGTTGTTGTGTTTTAAAGATAAACTGTTTTAAGTTCTCACACCAGTCACCATGACTGACCTGGAGTTTTTTGTTCTCTTCCTAACCTCTGGGTGCCCACCAATTTCCATACGGGCAGTCTAGAGTCAGGTTATAAGGTCATTCTGGATTCGGGATGCTGTGGAGCTTAGTGGCGAGCTGGATGGCGAGACGTACCACTTGTATATGATATTATTTATTCCGCTGTGTAAGTTGTATGAGGACAAGTTTATATAACTGTCCATTGTTGTATTGTTGTTGTAAACTCTGATGATGATGTAATGTAAAAAATGATATAGTTCTTTGATTTAAAGATTATTCATTTATCTATTATAAGTTGTTCCGCTGCGAATGTGAGATTCTGATATTGTTTCTATTTCTGTGTTTTTCTGTTGTTTCTTCTTTCTTTTTCTTATGTTTCTTCTACCTTTTCTTTTTTTCTTCATAACAATTCGGTTTTCCGACATTCGATTGCTCGGCTGTTGTTACAGTGGACGTATTAATGTCGATTTTCGAGCGACGAAAAGTCAAAATGTTATAGTTTTATAAATCTCATTTGAACGGTTTGTTTTGGGAAGTTAATGGATTTTGTGAATTTTTCTTACTTGGTAATTTCGAGGACGAAATTCTTTTAAGGGGGGAAGTTTGTAACGAACCAGAATTTCTGTCAATTAAAAATTTGAATATTTAATTAATTTTGAATATTTATAAGTGAAATTTATAAGTCGAATAATTTATTTTTCGAATATTTGGATTTAATTGGGTAATTAAATCGATAATTTAATAGTTGAAATTCCAGAAATAATTGAAATTGGGTTTAATGTGATTGAAAATGATTTATTAAGTTATATTAAATCATATTGAAGTTATAGTGATGTTATAGAACTTTTAAAATTGAATTTAGAGTTAATCTATGAAAATTGAATATTTTAATATTTAATCGACTAGTGAAATAGTCAATTTTCAAACAGTCTTGGATTTCGGCGAAACCAGTTTCATCGGATCCGTAATGTTAAATTATTGTATGGTTTCAAATTTCGTATCAATCGGATTTATCGTTTGTCCGTGGCAGATCGAAACGCGTCGAAATCGGTTTAATCGGTTTAATCGATTTAATTTAAAATCGATCATTTAATTTCGTAACTCGCACAGTTGATCGAATTAGCCTTCGAAACCTATTCCATTATGTCCGAAACGTGGGGTAAACCTTAGAAACGTCAGCCTGTACGCTCGATTTGGAGTTCGGAAATTTTTCGGTGAATAGTGTTTTTGAAATTTTCTATAAAAGGCCCTCCATTTCACAATTTGCAAACAAAGCTAGGGTTTAGTTCAGCAGCCGCCACTAACATTTTCGATGGCCAGAAACTCACGATTTTCTTCCCTTATTATCTTCCAATCTATCAACTTTCACAAGAATTTGTCAACTGCAAAGACAAAGAGGATGGCGAGTTCTATCAATCCATACGGAGATGATGAAGTATGGCGTGGCGATGGCGATGTTATGGAGCCACGTTCTTCATGCATATGGGCACGGTTTTCAACGTCAACTGGTGGCCGAGCTTCGTGCTCTTCTGGGAGGTGGTGCGTGAGGCTTTGGGCTTCGATACGCCGCAGTTTGATCGACTTATAGTCGAACGAAGGTTGGCCGATAATTCAAAGATGATGGCGGCAATTGGGTTTGTTCGAACGCGACATAGCCTGGGAGCGTGCGATGGAGAAGAAGTATAGTACGGCCCAGATTTTTCAGAAGGAAATCGACGGTCCAGATGAAGGAAGGTTAATAATAATAAAAGGAAATGTAAATATTAATTATATTTAAATTGTATAAACTTTAAACTATCATAACTTGTTGATACGAGGTCAAAAATGTAACGTCTGCGAATTTTCGCGTTCGAAAATCGACACCCATACTTTACATTGTACTCGAATGCCGTAGATTCGACCGTTAAAATCCGAGTCGCCGGAGCTTATAACACACTTAAGTACAACATAGCGGAAGAAATGAATAATACATTGATATACAACACTGATACAATATCTAATACAACAAAATGATAAAATGAATATCAATATACATCAGAGATATGATACAACAAATAGCAGCGGAAAAGAAAACGATAACATCAGCAGCGGATAATCTCCATCTTCAAAGCACCCATCCAGAAATAGCTCGAACTCCCAATAACGATGCACAAAGATAAGCAAGTGCAGTCCATATCCAAAACATTTGAATTTAAATATTCAACTTTTAAACTATTTCAAAATCTGTGACTTAATCGATTTCCTCGTGAAATCCATATTTGTGTGTGTAAGAGTGTGGTCCAGGGGTTTAACACAATAGTGCAACATCATTCAATCATAACAGATTAAAACACAAAAATATAGTTGATAAACGATATAAGCTATAACGCTTATCGCTCATTCATAGATTCACAGATAATATACAGATGTATCACAAATAATTGAATAAATTATACCTAGCACAATTCACAGAACAAAATATCATAGATCAGATAGGACAATCAATTCAAGGCATCTCATATAATACAATCATTCATAAGTAAAGTCAAGCATTCAATAATCATTTATAAGTAGGATAAATTAATTGTTTAATCCTAATTAATTCAATTTATTTCCAGTTAAATTAATAACTTATGAATTAATTATCCAATCTTGATTTATTAATTACGAATCATTTGATATAAATTAATTTATCAAACACTTTAATAAATTAAATTATTCTTAATTTATCATATAAATTAAATCAACCTTTAAAACCAATTTCCCTAATTAATTAACTTAAATTAATCATTTTAAGGAAATCTAACCTTTAATTACTTACCTTAAATAATTAATCACATTAATTAATTATTCTTTTAAATAAATTAACTTTTAAACACTTGATTAATCAATCTTTAATCATAAATTATTCATCTTTAATTACTTACATTGAGTAATTATCATTTAAGCAATTAATCTCTAGTTACATAATTAATTTATCCTTAATCACGAATTTATTTATCTTAAATTAATTAGTTCATAATAAATAAATTAACTACCCCATTTATCATTAATTAAATTAATTAATTACTCTCAATTACTCTTAATTACCTCATTAAATTTATTAGTCAATAATTATCAAAATCTTAATTAACCTTTAAGATAAATCTTTATCTTATTAATGACTTACTTTTAATAACATTCCACTCTTAAATTGAATTTTAAATTCATTTCTAATTTAGGATTTAGAAATAAATTACAATTTAACTTATCAATTTTAAGTTTAAACAATATACAAAGCTTCTTAATCTAATGTTAAAGAAACACTTATTTTACAAATTGTTTAAGATTTTGATTCAATTTAAATTTTTTTTTAAAACTTGTTTTATAAAAACTTTTAAAAATCTGCATTTTACCCTGTTTTACTCACGAACTACACGAAGACGAACCCGAGCCTCCATCCGATTTTCTCGAACTTCTCTTCGAGTAACAGTCGAAACCAAACCCATACACTCTGACGCATGCAATGGCCACTGTGCACATGCACACACACGATCGCCAACGCCGACCATCAACGGCCATCTCTGCAAGTCACAAACCAAACTCGCAACCCATCCCAAACATCTGGACCACCCAGTTATCTCAAAATCAAATTCGAGAAACTCAACCCAAAACCTGGCAACACAGAAATTCTACTGCCTCCAACCTGCCAACATCGCCTCGTCCACGCCGTGCCGACCATCTGCGAGCTCCCACCTCCGGCCTTGACTTCGACATCACCCAAACTTCTACCACCCGAAGTATCAAAACACTCGATCCATCATTGAGGCTGAGGTGATCAAATTTCCATCATAGCTAAAAACTAGGTTTACAGATTTTAAATCCAAATCCCAAAATCCACATAGCTTAAATCCTCGATCCAATATTTTTCCTAGCTTCAATGATCACTCCTCTAACCACCGAACCAATCCCGACCTCCCTAGGTTCAAAAAACTGCAGATATACCCAAAAATCCCATTTCTGTTCAACACAGATATGCACATTCCACTCTCCACTAAAAATTCCTATTTTAGTTAAAAAAAATCAAATTTTGATTTATGCAATTGATTCATGATCCTGACATTATAAATTTTGACCATTAAATTTTGTTCATTTCAACACTTTATTTACTTCTTGATGTAAACAGAGTCTATCCATATAGATTTTGATCTAATTATACTTCTAAATTTGAATCCATAGAATAACAGATATCTTTTGTCTATGCTTAAGATTTTATACATACTTGTTCAAGAGAAATTTGATTTATTGATCAGGGTTGGATCTGTTAATTTTAAACAGACAGGATATATCTGTAACAAACAAGCATCTCAATATTCATATATACATACATACATCCTCACATTGATAACAGATCATAAGCAACATGTATACAAAGCAATCATCAATTTATGGACCTTTATTTTTGTTTTAAGAAGTTAAGTTACTCACCATTTTCCAGAAAGAACAGAGCTACTCAATTTGACACAGATTTGAAAATGAAGCTGAAACTTCCTTTTTGATCTCTGGTTGAATTGAATGGTTGTTTTACATTGAATTTTGTTTAAGTTGTAGATGATGCTACCTTCAGTTTTCCTTAGCCAAGAATGAACGAATTTAAAATGAGAAGTGGATGTATATAAATTGAATGTACAGGGTGATCATTGGTTTATACAAAGCAGGTACAAGATTTTCTTTACTTTTCTTTTTGAATCTTTGGCCAGAGGTATTGGTATGGAGGCTGGTGATACTTGTTGTGCTAGCATTTAATGCCAAGGTATGTGTCTCTATACTTACCTTATTCTATCCTTTTTGTTTCGGCTGAAGTAATCTTGTATGTGTTGGAGGTGATATTATGTACATAGATATTATTTTTTTTTCTTTAGTACTTGTTGCTGTGTTGTTTTCTAGGTTAAAGTATATTACTTTAGTCTTTAGTCTTCTTATTATACTGTGTACACTTGATTTATTTTGTGGATAGTTTTGTTTGCTTTGTTGCTTGCCTTGCATGTATTTGCTGTCTTTTATTTTCCAGTGCTATTTCTTGTATCATATCTCTGATGTATATTGATATTCATTTTATCATTCTGTTGTATCAGATCTTGTATCAGTGTTGTATATCAATGTTTTATTCATTTCTTCCACTATGTTGTACTTAAGTGTGTTATAAGCTCCGGCGACTCGGATTTGAATAGTCGAATCTACGGCATTCGAGTACGATGTAAAGTATGGGTATCGATTTTCGAACACGAAAATTCGTAGACGTTACGCTCGAAAATCGACATTAATACGTCCACTGTATCAACTGCCGAGCAATCGAATGCCGGAAAACCGAATTGTTATGGAGAAAAAGAAGAGGTAGAAGAAAACAGAAGAAAAAGAAAGAAGAAACAACAGAAAACACAGGAACAGAAACAATATCAAAATCTCACATTCACAGTGGAACAACATATAATAGATAAATGAATAATCTTTAAATCAAAGAACTATATCATTTTATACATTACATCATCATCAGAGTTTACAACAACAATACAACACTGGACAGTTATATAAACTTGTCCTCATACAGAATACACAGCGGAATAAATAATATCATATACAAGTGGTACGTCTCGCCATCCAGCTCGCCACTTGAGCTCCATAGCATCTCCTGAATCCTGAATGACCTGATAACCTGACTCTAGACTACCCGTGTGGAAATTGGTGGGCACCCAGAGTTTAGGAAGGGAACAATAAACTCCAAGTCAGTCATGGGACTGGTGTGAGAACTTAAAACAGTTGTTTATCTTTAAAACAAACAACAGGAAGACTTTAAAGTCAATTTCGCAATGCTTTTGGAAAATGAAACTACCATAAGGCCTCCCGCCACACACACAATGCAAACGCAGAATTAGAGGAGATTTCTCCTTATGATAGTTAAAGATGCTTACTTCGCAAAATCAAATCATTTTTGATATTATTATTAGTGAATAGTGGAAAACATTTCGAAAATAGAATATAAATCTTAGCCGGCATAGACATTTCGCACTTATGCCTACTATAGCTACCATCTAAACGGTGGGGCGCCACCATAAGTAAATGGCAGGTTCTACAACTAATACCATACAAGGTGCGTATTGGAGTTTGGATTTCCAACAAATGGTTAGGCCAAGGAACTTCCCATTGCCACATAGGTACGCCTCTGGAAAGACGACCCGAGAACCTAACCGGATCTCTACCAACACAAGGCCGGGTTACCCCTAACTGGGTAACTACTGACACAAATATGTCATCCCCTGATCGTAACCGATCTATATTTGAGGATCCTCGATTTCCAACAACCACAAAGTAATAAATTTGCACCAACAACATAGGTTAAATATCTGGGCTCCATACCATGATACCACCTCTATCCATAAGGAATGACATACACTAAAGAGGCGCTACCCCATAATAACCTTGCTGCATCCTTCCTGTTTTGACCATTTCCGGGGTGTGAGGTCCGACGAAGTCTCGTCCACAAAGCTACGCTTTGGTACAAAGCCATGCTTTGGGTCAACAAATGATCAAAGTAATGATCACAAAGTTAAATGATCAAACAAATGATCATATCATAAATGATCAAACAATGATCATTACACAGCAACACTCAGCATGCCACGCTACCAAATTGGGAGTATATCACTAGTAACCTTCAACTACATAACCTCTGAGCTCGTACGTCTCAGAGAAGGGTGTTAAGCTAAGAGAATAAATTCTCCGCCACCAACAGATATGTATTTGAAAGAAACCAGCTTTATATCTCAATTTGTAACGTCAGACATACAACCATACAAGTCTATTCCGGGATCGAATAGAACTGAAGGCACTTCCAAAGAAGTCCTTGCAATCCGGATAATTTCTAATCACGTTCGGACTTCCCGTCACTAAGGGTGATAAAACCTCTATATTGGAGATCAGCCGATGTAGAGTAACTCGACGGTAATCCTTCCGTTTTCAAAAATATCCGGTCTTCAACACCGGTCATCAAATGCAATCCATTACGACGTATCACATATTTGAAATGGGTTATACGACCCAAAGGTTCTTTCCCGGCTAACCCGAATAGTGAGCGCTTATTCAAAAATAAGTGTGCCATTCAAATTCAAACAAATCACAACAAATACCCATTCAAGGTAATTATTGATAGTCGGTTATTTAACTATCAATAGGTCTGCACAGCATCATCAGATTCCAAATAATTTTCCAAATTATTTATTTTCCAAAAATATCTTTACGAGATATATAATTTCCACACTTCAACCATTTGAAACCAAATTTCAAATCACTTTCAATTTATCTTTAAAAGATAAAAACTCAAAACATTTCACTTTATATTGGAAAAACATTTCCATACTTATTTAATAATAAGTAATTCACAAAACCATTTGTTTTCAACATTTTGAAAATATTCAATATACTTAAATCAAAATTAAGTATATATTTCATTCTTTAAGGAAATCATTTTCTTAAACACATCTATTTGAGTCAAAACGAATGTTACATAAAACATCGTTATGACGACCCAAAATCACTAGTATAGGGGTTCGAAATTAAGATAGATATATAAATCCCAATACTATACAAAATATTTCCTTTCGGAAATCATTTAGTATAACAACAGTGTTATAGTCCACCATTTTCTTATTTCTCGAAAACGTCTATTTCAACAGTGAATGTTGAAATCTATGTTTTTGATACTTAACACGTTTTAAAACATCTTTTAAAACAATTACTTCATTTTGTAATATCACTTCTCCAAAACATATCCATTTTATTTAATAATATATTCACTGTCCAAAAATTGTGAATATACTTTATTTACCCAATTCAATGTTTCTACACATTTATTAAAAGATTATCCACTGTCTAAAATCGTGGATAAAATTCCCAACCAAACTCTTATTATTACAACATTTAACTTAAAGGATAATCCGCTGTCCAAAATCACGAATATATCTCCTTTAATAACTTCTATGTTTAATTTATCAAATTCAATTAATTTCGAATTTACAAACAATGTTTATAAATCCCATTTCTATTTATAAAACCCCTTTTTTAAATCAATTCAATTTAATAACTTCACAACTTCATAAATCTTATTTACTTATAAGATTTACTTATACTTCATCTTAACACTTTAAAACTCTTTTATAACTCAATTATTTTGATCTATAAAATATCAATTTTAAAATCTTATATATATATACCATTTAAAATAAATCAATCAATTATTTATTTCAAAAATCACACTTTGGTTATATTTCACAACAATCATAATTTTTATAATTTTAAAATTTTAACGTTTATTTATTTAAGATGAATCAATTCAAAATTTTAATAAAACGTATAATCTCAAAAATCACTTTAAAAATACCTTTAAAATCAAAATCGTTATTTTTAAACTTCAAAAATGGATCCGATGATGCAACAGCACCAAATAATCAATCACGGCATCCAAACATCATATATCGATATGATAACAGAATATATAACAATATCTGTAAATAAATTAAATCAGTTGAGGAATCCAGTTGGATCCCTCCAACCTGTTTCCCTGCATCTACAGATGTTAGCACAATACCAATTCCGTTCCAGTACGGAATATCGCGGTATATGGGATTTATAAAATATTATCCGCTATTATGCGGCGCAATAGGGTCTCATCCACTATATAATGTGGGAAATCAACTCCAAGTACATATATAATACCAATTTCACTTCAATGTGAAATTATCGCGGTATATGTTTTTAATAAATAACCTCCGCTTAATAACGGCGTATAATGTCTATTTCAATCAACAACAAATAATAATTTATCATCTAATCACACAATCAAGCAATTTTAAATCTAACTATTTAAAATTTAAATCGAAACTATTTCGATTGAGTGAGAAGTTCTCACCTCGCTTTCAAAAACGGTTGCAACGTTTTATTTCGGATAAAATTAAACACGCGTTTAATTTTACCCAAAATTTTCAATGACTCCAATTGACCCCAAACCAGTTGCATTGCGTAGAGCTCGTCGAGACGATTCCAACGCATTTTCTATCGTACAAAACGGACCTCGTATGACAAAGATACAACATTTTAAAGTTTGTACGATTATAAAATAATTAAATTTACAATTCCTTTTTTAAATTTTAACCTAAATCTCATCTGGACCGTTCGTTTCCATCACCAAATCAAGGCCGTTCCCCTGCATCTCCTTCTCCCTCCCAGGTTTCACGTTCGAGAAACCCAAACTGCCGCCTATTTCCTGAATTCACGCAACAACCTTCGTTGCTCAAAACATCATCACTCCGACGCCATTCAAAAGCCCGCGTCGCAAACCCCCACCGCCGAGAACGATGCTCGACTCGGCTGCCTCTATCACTCGAAAAACGTGAGTGTATGCCGGCCCTTCAAACCCATTTTCCCGTCGACCCGATCGTGATCATGACCGTTGGATAGCTAGTTCGCAACGTGCTCTACCTTTTTCTAGTTGATAACTTTTGCTAATAACTGATGGATTGAAAGAAATTTGAGGAAGAAGAAGAATGATTTTCGGCCATCAATTGTAAAGTGGCGGCCAGGCTGAAGATGTAACCCTAGGCTCGTTTTTATTTTGGCAAAAATGAAAATAAAGGGGCTTTTATATAAAATTCAACAAACACTATTCATCCCGGATTTTCCGAACTCCAAACGAAGCATGTCGGCTGGCGTTACTAAGGTTTACCCCGCGTTCTAGACACAATGGAATGTGTTTCGGGAGCTAATTCGGTCATCTGTGCGAGTTACGAAATTAAACGATCAAATTTAAATTAAACCGATTCAAACAATTTCGATGCGTATTGGCTTGCCTCGGACAAACGGTAAATCCAATTGACACAAAATTTGAAACCATACAATAATATTACATTACGGATCCGATGAAACTGGTTTCGTCGAAATCCGAGACTATTTGAAAAATGACTAGTTTCACTAGTCGATTAAATATTAAAATATTCAATTTTCACAATTTAACCTTTAATTCGATTTAAAAAGTTCTATAACATCACTATAACTTCAATATGATTTAATATAACTTTATAAATCATTTTTTTAATCACATTTAATCCAGATTTCAATTATTTCTGGAATTTCAACTATTAAATTATCGATTTAATTACCCAATTAAATCCAGATATTCGAAAAAATAAATTATTCGACTTATTAATTCTACTTATTAATATTTAAATCAATTAAATATTCCAATTTCAAATGTCAGAAATTCTGGGTCGTTACAGTCATATTGTAAAAGCTCCTCCGTACAAAGGAGACTCCGCCAAAATTTTATGAAAATTTTGGGAGTTAGAAAATTTTTGAAAATTTGGAAAAATTTTGTTAACGGAAAATTGATTTGCAAATTGTAATGGAAACGTAGGAATTGAACTAGAAAATGAAAACCATTGTTTTGGTCGAAGTTAAAAGCTTTGGAAAAAGTGAATTTTTAAAGATAAAATGAATTCAAATAGAATTGGAATTGTAAATTGAATTCAAATGGAATTGAAAATGCAAAGTTGAATGGAAATGAATATATAACTTTGTTTGTGAAGTGAAAATAATATAAGTAGTATGTAAATACTTATATTGAACTTAAGAAAGAGTGGAGAAAATTCTTAAGTAAAATTTAGAATTGAGAAATATTCTAAGTTAATAAGTGAATGAAAAATTTAACTGGAATGTTGTAATTGGACATTATTGTCAAGTAAAACATCCAGGGATTATAAAGGCTATAGGAAAATGAAATTGGATTTTGATTTCGAAGATGAATTTGAATTTCTCAACAAAAGGTATGTGTTTGAATTTCAGTATGAAATTTGATGAGATTCTGATTTTGCCACTTGGCATTTTGTTTTCTATTGGAATTTGGGAGTCCGTAGGGACATTTTGTAGTTGTACCGAGCTAGCCGTGCAAAGGAGACGCTGGCGAAATTTTTCGAAAATTTAGTGAGTTAGAAAATTTTTGAGAAATTTTGGATAATGTAAAATTTGAATTCAAATTTAAATTTGAATTGTGAAGTAAATAAAGTTGTTTGGAAACTATGGTTAAAATTTGGACAGTTAGTTGAAATGATGATCTTTAATAGAAAGAAGATTTGGGTAGATAAGTTGATAAAACTGTTTGGTTTTGGTAAAATGATAAACGGGGATTGAATCATTCTTCTTGACTTGTAATTTCGGGACGAAATTCTTTTAGGGGGCAAGATTGTAACTGTTGATTCATGAGTTTTGATTCATGACACAAGCTTCAGAGATCATACGACGAGAATGCTATATGAAAGCGACAAAAAGAGAATAAATGCATAACGTGCACTACAAAGGAGATAATCTTACAAATCCAGAGATTAGTATGGATATTTTATTTTATTGAGTCTTAGAAAAATGTTAAAATCATTCCTCAAATAGTTACACAAGCACACAAAACTTTTTATATCAAAATGGTGTTCACTGTGCATATAACATCAGGTCGGCCGACCGACCAGGATCCTCGGTCGACCGATCCTGTATCATATGCACAGTGACTTTCTGTTTTGTATACGTTTTTCAACTCAGCTGACTGGCCAGGTTTTCCGGTCGACCGACCAGAGAAAAAGGGCTAGTTTTCTGAAGAGACGCGATCTCTTCATGAAGAGTAATGTCCTCTATTTCAAGAGGTATGGACACTACTGTTGACTAAAACTCTTCATGAAAGATTACAACTCTTCTACAACTATATAAACATATTCAATTCACTTTTACAATCACTGATTCTTGTTTATATTTCTGAAATCTAATCTCTTTTCATTTCTGCAAATAAAAGCATTCACTCTTATTCAATATCACTAGAATCCTTGAATTTATTCATATACTTCGATTCTACGTGATTATCTTCCTTCTAAATCTTCACACACATACATATTCTTGAGGATTTGATTATAGGAAAGTTGTACTATCAAAAGACAATCAGTGTTATTTAGAACACATTCGTCAACAAACATTTTGTATTAAGTTGAAGTCCTCTTCGGTTGTTGAGGCAGAAAAATTCCTGTTCGGCTGCTCAGGTGTCGTATACCTATTCCTCCGGGTTAAGTGAGGGGTTTAGTTTAAATCCAGAGGGTATTCTGGGACTGGACGTAGAACGGGAAGTTCGAACCAGTATAAAAATTCCTGGTGTGCTTACTTTAATTTTTACTTTACTGTTATTACCAGTTTCCGCATTAATATACCATATTACACGATCCTTAGTACTGCACGTACACTTTCATTTGGTATCAGAGCAAGGTCATCTTATAACCATCACAAAGTTATTTGATATTTACTTATTTTTAGTAATATGGCAACCACACAAATTAACGATGTTAACACTCACACTAATTCTAGTTTCACAGAAGGTCAATCGACTTCACGACCTCCACTTTTCAATGGTATAAATTATAATTATTGGTCAACTAAAATGAGAATCTATATGCAATCAAGTGGGTTTGATATCTGGAATATTATACAAAGAGAATACACAATTCTTACTGGAGAATACTCGACTTGGAGTAACACACAAAAACTAGATGCTACATCAAATGCTAAGGCTATGAATATTTTATTTTGTGCATTAGATAGAAATGAATTCAATAGAGTTAGTATGTGTACTTCCGGCTATGAAATTTGGAGAACTCTTAAAGTTTCACATGAAGGAACGAACAAAGTTAAATTGAGCAAAATTTCTATGCTGAAACATCAATTTGAAAACTTTAAAATGCGGCCAAATGAATCTATAAATGACATGTACTCTAGATTTCAGGATATTTATCATGCTCTATTGTCTCTAGAACAAAAGTTTACTGATTTTGATGTTGTTACAAAAATCTTGAATTCTTTAACGGACGAATGGGAACGAAAAGTCCTAGCTATTGAAGAAGCAACTGATTTGTCAACATTAAAACCAGAAGAATTGATAGGTAATTTAATGTCCTACGAAGTAAATTTGCAGGCAAAACGAAATGGAGCACAAGAAAAGAAAAATGTAGCATTCCAAGCAGAAAAAGATGATTCCGACTCAGATAATGAAGATATGGAAATGATCGCTAAAAATTTCAAAAAGTTTTTGAAATTCAACAGAAACAAATTCAAGGGAAACAAAAATAATTCCAACAACAATTCTAATAACAGCAAACCATCATCTTCAACAATGGAATGTTATGAATGTCACAAGAAAGGACACATGAAGAAAGATTGTCCAGATCGTAAAAATAATAATTTCAAGAAGGACAAAACCAAACGAAAAGCTTTTTCAGTCACTTGGGACGACACTGACTCATCATCCTCATCAGAGAGTGAAAGTGATAATGAACAAGCAAATGTATGCTTCATGGCTTCGTCAGACGATGTAAGTGATTTTACTTTTGAAGATTTAATTGAAATAAATTCTGAATTAGTAAATTTAACAAAACAACTTAAAAAGAAAAATAAGGAGTTGCAAAGAAAGTTAGATAGAACAGTTTTAGAAGTAGATATGTTAAAAGATGAGAAGGTAATATTGGAAGAAGAACTTGAAATCTCTCAACAATCGAATTCTAACTTATCTTCTCAAATTACGTCAATATCTGAGGAACTAGAAATTCAGAAAAATAAAAATGATGTTTTACTTTTTGAAAATAATGATTTAATATCTAAAATTAAGGATTTAGAGTTAGAAAAATCTAGTCTTAAAATAAAATTTGATGATATTTCTAAAAATGTTTCTAATTTCAATAAAGGAAGAGAAAATCTTTCTAGTATACTAGAAAACTCTCAAACTTTCAACAATAAATCTGGACTAGGATTTAAGAAACAAAATAATTATGCTAAAAGTAAAATTAATAATAAAATTAAGAAAGATATTAGGAAAACAGTTTATTCAAATACTAAAACTATTAAGATATGGATTCCAAAAACCAATAATACATTGATAAGGAATAAACATATCAAAAGTTTTATGGAAACTGTTCATAATAACAAGAATTATGTTTATAAAGGGAATTCTGAACCCGGGTTTGGCTTCCTAAGATCTAACTCTTAGGACCCTAAAAAGATTGGGTACCAACTTTTTATAATTTTTTACAGGTACCACATAAGAAGAGAGGAAAATGGATTTTAGATAGCGGTTGCTCAAAACACATGACTGGAAACAAAGAAATGTTATCAAACATTATATACTCAAATGGAGGAGCAGTCACCTTTGGAGATAACTCAAAAGGGTATATCATCGGCAAAGGCAATGTCAATAGCAACGGTACATCTAATTTACCTCTCATTACTGATGTTTTATTAGTTAAAAATTTAAAACATAATTTATTAAGTATTAGTCAACTATGCGACAAAGGTTTTAATATAACTTTTTCAGAAAATAAATGTAACATTTTTGATAAAAATCACAACATTATTTTCGAAGGAAATAGAGATAAAAATATTTATATCCTAAATATGAATGTTAATAATGATTCAAATTTGTGTCTAGTAGCTAAAGAGAATGATTCTTGCCTTTGGCACAAAAGATTTTGTCACATAAATTTTAATACCATCAACAAACTTGCTAAAAATAAATTAGTTAAAGGGTTACCCGATATAAAATTCAAAACTAACATATTTTGTGATGCATGTAAATTAGGAAAATTAACAAAATCTTCTTTTAAATCAAAGAAAGTAATATCTACAGAACAACCACTTGAACTTTTACACATGGATCTTTTTGGTCCAACTCAAGTGCAATCTATTAATCATAATAGATATGTTTTTGTTATTGTAGATGATTTCTCTAGATATACTTGGATTTTCTTTTTGAAAAATAAAAGTGATACTTTTGATAATTTTAAAGTTTTTGTTAAAAGAATTCAAAATATTAAAACTTTGAAAATTAAAAATATAAGAAGTGATCATGGAGGCGAATTTGAAAATGAAGTTTTTGAACAATTTTGTAACAAAAAAGGTATTAACCATAATTTCTCTTTTCCTAGAACACCACAACAAAATGGAGTTGTAGAAAGGAAAAATAGAACGTTACAAGAATGTGCAAGAACTTTACTAAATGGAACAACTTTATCGAAACATTTTTGGGCAGAAGCTGTAGCCACTGCTTGTTACGTACTAAATCGCGTTTCTATTCGACCATTAACTAAAAATACACCATATGAACTTCTAAATGGAAGAAAACCAAATATTTCATATCTAAAAGTTTTTGGTTCGAAATGTTTTATTTTAAATACTAAAGATCAATTAGGTAAATTCGATCCAAAATCCGATGAAGGAATATTCGTTGGATATTCGGAACGAAGCAAGGCTTATCGAATTTATAATAAACGAACTCAAATTATTGAAGAAAGTTTACATGTTTCCTTCAACGAAAATTTTAAAAATATAAATCCAAGTGTTACTATAGATTCTGATGATGAATCTACTCAGAATGAGAATATTAGTACAAATGAAAATCTTGATATTCATGAAACCAATACAAATGTAACTTCTAATTTAATAAAATCTCCACCTAGAATTTTAAAAGATCATCCTGTGCAAAATATAATTGGAGAAGTTAATACGAATGTTAAAACCAGACATCAATTAAATCAAGCTGGTCATGTTGCTTTTCTTTCTAACATAGAACCTAAGAATATAAAAGAAGCTTCAACTGATGACTACTGGATATTTGCCATGCAAGAAGAATTAAATCAATTCGAACGAAACGAAGTTTGGGAACTCGTTCCTAGACCTAGTGATCAATCAGTCATCGGTACTAAATGGGTTTTCAAAAATAAAGCAGATGAACTAGGAAATATAACAAGGAATAAAGCTAGATTAGTTGCACAAGGATATAATCAAGAAGAAGGTATTGATTACGAAGAAACGTTTGCTCCAATCGCCCGACTTGAAGCAATACGAATATTATTAGCATATGCGTGTTTTCATAATTTTAAACTATATCAAATGGATGTTAAAAGTGCATTTTTAAATGGATTCATAAAAGAAAATGTTTTTGTTGAACAACCACCTTTGTTTGATCATGAAAAATTTCCGGATCATGTATATAAACTTAAAAAGGCGTTATACGGGTTAAAACAAGCACCACGTGCTTGGTATGATCGTCTTAAAGGTTATTTATTAGAATCTGGTTTTGAAATCGGTAAAGTAGATCAAACACTTTTTATTAAGAAAACTAATAAAGATATTTTAATAATTCAAATATATGTTGATGATATTATTTTCGGCTCGACAAATGAAAAATTATGTCAAGAATTTTCAACTATAATGACAAATGAATTTGAAATGTCTCATATGGGAGAATTGTCATATTTTCTTGGATTACAAATTAAACAAATTGAAAATGGAATTTTTATTAATCAAGAAAAATATTGTTATAATTTAATCAAACGTTTTGGTCTTGAAAATACTGCTGCCAAACCAACTCCTATGAGTACAACGGTTCATCTCGATAGAGATGAAAATGGCAAAAGTGTTGATCAAAAGTTATATCGTAGTATGATAGGTTCTTTACTGTATTTAACAGCGAGTCGCCCCGATATTATGATGAGTGTCTGTTATGTGCTCGATTTCAAGCAAATCCCAAGGAATCACATATGAGAGCAGTTAAACGCATTATTCGTTATCTAACTAAAACCAAAGATTTCGGACTATTTTATCCGAAAGAATGTCCTTTTGAATTAGTTTCCTACAGTGATGCTGATTTTGGAGGAAGTCGGACGGATCGAAAAAGTACGAGCGGAACGTGTCACTTCATTGGACGTTCCTTAGTCTCTTGGTTTAGTAAGAAACAAAATTGTGTTTCTTTATCAACATGTGAAGCAGAATATATATCTGCTGCTTTGGCATGTGCACAAGTCGTATATATGCAACAGACATTACAAGATTTTAATTGTCATCTTGAAAAATCAATAATTTATTGTGATAATACCAGTGCAATAAACCTTTCAAAAAATCCGGTCAATCATTCCCGAACAAAACACATCGATATTCGTCATCATTTTCTTCATGATTGTTTGGAAAAAGGATTAATAAATCTAGAATTTATCAACACTGAAAATCAAAGAGCTGACATTTTTACTAAACCACTAAATGAAATTTCTTTTATAAAACTAAGACGAGATTTAGGGATAATGTCGTTTAAAGACTTATGAATAAAAAAAATAGTATATATAAAATGATGAAAAATATAAAATTATTTTTCTGACCAAAGCAGTACTCGAACTCATGACTTCTGACTTATATGTTAGATGTTGTAGTATAGCCACTTGGGCTATGGGTGTTTCTTGTTCCAGCTCTTCTTCTAATTTGCATCATTAAAACTTAATTTCAGAATATACTATTTTTTGACTCTAAAGCATTGTATGTCATTCATTTGTAAACAGTTTTTTGTTTAAAGAATTCTGTGATTAAAACTAAAATTTGATTTTAGACCACTATTTTTTTAGAAAATATGGTTATATATATACATACATATGTTTATTGAATAGAACATAAAATACAAAAATTTCTTACAACACAAAACTTGAAACAAAAATGTCTTCTAACAATGATGTCTACAATTCTGAAAATTCTCATCTCTCTTATACATCCCCGGACGACGACTATTCTGATCGTATCCCCGAAGGTGGTCCTTATCCTACATTTCCAATGCCAAACCGTGTCTTAGAATTTCCCTCTCCAGATAATGACCCCCGACACAGGTGGAAACCATGGGAAGACTTCCATATAGGTTATACACCTGATAAAAAGAAAGGGAAAAAGGAAATGGTAGTAACTCCATCAACCAAACAAAAGATTGATGAAATTCATCACTACCAACAACAACAGATGAATATGCAAAGGGAACTTTATTACGAACAGAAAGTCATGGCAAGACGTTTAAGCTTCCTTGAAAAGATTGCCATGAAATTTTGTTCATCTAAGAAGGATGATGTTGCTGAACCTTCTTACAGAACTCCATCTCCCTCTAACCATGTTCAATCTCCAATAGCTCCAATATGGTCACCGGTAGAAAACGTTCCATCTCCAAATTCATGGGAACGTCGATGCTAATTCATCATGGCTATATTTTAGTATATATATGTTATTTTTTTTAATAAGCTGTATAGATAAATATGATGTAATAATACGATTATATTTCTATAATTCTTATTTAAAAAAACAACATGAAAATGTCTATTGACATGCTTTCGGTCGACCGAAATACCTGAACCGGTCAACTGAAGCTGTCCCGAGAAGTTTTTTTTAAAAAAAAAACACAGATTTCTTCCAAGTCGGTCGACCGAAATACCTGACTCGGTCAGCCGAACGTATTTCCCGAATAACATTAGAATATTTTTTAAACTCGGTCAACCGAATTCCCTGCACCAGTCGACCGAAGCTTTTCCCGAAAGTTTCAGCACTGTTCTGAACCTCAACTCGGTCGACCGACCCAGGTCCTTCAGTCGACCGAACGTGTTATTCTGCTAAAATTGCCTTCATATTTTAACCCAACCCTTCACCTTTTTATCTCACCTCTTCACTTTACTCTTCCACAACAGATTTGAACCCTAGCCCCCATTACAACCTTTCTAAACTTCTTCAAATTCTTCAAGAAAAATGGCTCCCAAAAAGAAATCTAGGACTACCGCTGGCCAATCTTCCTCAACTCCTGTAGATTCTCAAATTGCTTCTTGGTTAGTAAGTGAAAAAGCTTTAGAAAGATGGATAAGGCTTCAAGATGCAAAAATCTTTGAGGAGTCTTTTGTAAGTTATCCCGATTTTACCGCCTACGGTGTTGAAAATGCTGCTCTTGAAAGTGGTCTTGATGCTTTTCTTGACCATAGGAAAAACAACTTGAAGATTAATCATATAATGGTCAAGTTATTCTTAGCAAATCTCAATCTTGTCAATCCACCAAGAAACACTGAAAATTGTGTTTGGACATCGGTTTGTGGCACTTCGATGTTTCTCTCCATTGATCGAATGAATCATATTTTAAATGCTCGACCGGGTGGAATCTCATTACATGATGTAGATTGTAATCCATCAATTCGTGACCGCCTAAGTCACTTATTCTTTGAAGATGATGCTACCGACTTAAGGCAAACTTCATCTCTCCGACCTAAAGCACGACTTTTTCATCGATTCATGATGAAGTCTATTGTTCCAAGAGGAGGGTCGTACCACTTAGTATATCCCGAAAACTTCAAGGCGTTATATGCTATGTGTGGAAACATTCGGGTAAATTGGACACAACTTCTTATGGATGAATTCCTTACATTCAACCAAGGAAAAATGGTCCATATTTACTATGGAGAATACATAATGCGGTTGATTAACAACTTTGTCACTCATGCACCGGAATCCGAAACATCCAAAGTTCGTACCTTTGACTCACGAACAATAAAATTGATGAAGTTACCCGATGCACCATCCCAAATCACAACCTTTCAGCAATGGCGTACCATTCCTCGAGAACAACTACGTCGTAGCTATTCTACTCCTCAACCCTCCACTCATTCCACAGAACGTATAACTCGTCAAACCTCTATCCAAAGACCACCTCCCGGTACTAGCACAGCGGCTGCCATAGATATTTTAGCCCAAAATCAACTAGCTTTGGATTCTCGCCTTCGAAAAATTGATGGGCGTTTCAAGAAGATCAAAGGCTTCTTCGTAAATTATGGGATGCCTTATCATGCTCTTCTGAAGCCGGTGCTTCATTTGTTGCCCCTGGAAAAAGACCAGCACCAAATTTCTCTTGGTCTACATCCGAGAACACAAGTTCCAGCACATCGGCAACTCCCTCACCTACCACTCAAAGACGGGGTAAGGAACCGGCTCCTCTCGATGAAAATCTTCATCCAGAACAGTGGGATACCGACGATGATGAGGAGTAATTGTAGTATTTTTAAATTTATTTTAACTTTCAAGAATCTCTTGTACTTTATTTGTTTCTTAATTAATTGTTATGTTATGTTCTAAGAAAACATCTTTAAATTATTTCTAATTAAGCTCAAAGAATGTACCATGTAAATTTAAATGATTTTTTTTGCATTACTTCAATCTGTTATAAGTATTCCTTTTTGTCGATGACAAAGGGGGAGAAATGTATGCAAATTAACGAATTTTTGCAGAAAAGTCGCCCTATATTCAGGGGGAGAACTATAATATATATGTCAATATTACTTCGTCACATAAGTATTGTCATCAATCAAAAAGGGGGAGAATGTTGATTCATGAGTTTTGATTCATGACACAAGCTTCAGAGATCATACGACGAGAATGCTATATGAAAGTGACAAAAAGAGAATAAGTGCATACCGTGCACTACAAAGGAGATAATCTTACAAATCCAGAGATTAGTATGGATATTTTATTTTATTGAGTCTTAGAAAAATGTTAAAATCATTCCTCAAATAGTTACACAAGCACACAAAACTTTTTATATCAAAATGGTGTTCACTGTGCATATAACATCAGGTCGGCCGACCGACCAGGATCCTCGGTCGACCGACCCTGTATCATATGCACAGTGACTTTCTGTTTTGTATACGTTTTTCAACTCAGCTGACCGGCCAGGTTTTCCGGTCGACCGACCAGAGAAAAACGGCTAGTTTTCTGAAGAGACGCGATCTCTTCATGAAGAGTAATGTCCTCTATTTCAAGAGGTATGGACACTACTGTTGACTAAAACTCTTCATGAAAGATTACAACTCTTCTACAACTATATAAACATATTCAATTCACTTTTACAATCACTGATTCTTGTTTATATTTCTGAAATCTAATCTCTTTTCATTTCTGCAAATAAAAGCATTCACTCTTATTCAATATCACTAGAATCCTTGAATTTATTCATATACTTCGATTCTACGTGATTATCTTCCTTCTAAATCTTCACACACATACATATTCTTGAGGATTTGATTATAGGAAAGTTGTACTATCAAAAGACAATCAGTGTTATTTAGAACACATTCGTCAACAAACATTTTGTATTAAGTTGAAGTCCTCTTCGGTTGTTGAGGCGGAAAAATTCCTGTTCGGCTGCTCAGGTGTCGTATACCTATTCCTCCGGGTTAAGTGAGGGATTTAGTTTAAATCCAGAGGGTATTCTGGGACTGGACGTAGAACGGGAAGTTCGAACCAGTATAAAAATTCCTGGTGTGCTTACTTTAATTTTTACTTTACTGTTATTACCAGTTTCCGCATTAATATACCATATTACACGATCCTTAGTACTGCACGTACACTTTCAGTAACGACCCTGAATTTTTGACATTTGAAATGTGAATATTTAATTGAGTTTAAATATTCGAATGATAGTTCAATTTGAAATTCGAATATCAGAATGAATTTGGTAATTTAATTTTTTAATTTAATTATTGAAGTTGGGTAAAAATTTTAATCTTCAGTTTTAAGCTGATTAAAAATAATATGAAGACTTGGAAAATTCATATTTAATAATACTGAAAATAATAAAAGCTTCAGAATTGAATTTGACACTGTTTTGTTCAGTTTTGAAATTCTATCGTTTAAATCGATATTTAAAAAAAGCCTTTTTGGGGCACAGTCTCGGAATTCGACGAAACTAGTTTCATTGGATCCGTAATATTGTATTATTATCGGATTTCAATTTTTGTGATGTTTGGAGTTGTTGTGTGAGCGTGCGATAAGCAAACACGCTGAAATTAAATCGAAAATGTAATATTTTAACTGGTCCAAAAAGCTATCTTCTCCATACGATTGAATTCAGACTCAAAACCTTTTCCATTGCGTTCGGAATAGGCGTATAACATTACAAACGCCTAGCGGCACGCCTTGATAGGAGGTTGGGACTTTTAGCTTTGTTTACGAGTCGATTTGAATTTAAATTTAAATAAATTTATACATTGTTTAACCAGTTGAATTTATTTCACATCAGTTGAAATTCTTTCACTTCGTGTTACTGTAGCAGAGACGTTCAAACATGCAACTATCTTTTCTTGTCTCCCTCGTTTCTTTTTAGAAATGCTCACAGCGATCATTTTCAAAGAAGGCTGAACTAAAATAAATAAAAATTAATGGCGTCCTCTATATATTTCGCTTGATCGAAGAAATCAAAATAACTGAGCCCTTTTCTTTTTCCTTTGAATCAAAAATCTACAGAGGAAAAAAACGACAGTCTTCTTCCTTAAAATTTCATCGTTTGGTTATAAAAATAAAAATGGCCGAAATCGGTTAAGCGAAATAATCACAGTTCATGAGTTCAAGGGGATGGTGATCGCCGTGGTCAGGGCGACGCCTCGAGATGGTCGCGAATGGTGAGCCAGAGGAGGCTCATGCGCATACGCACGATGATGGGAAATCGATAACCGTGTGAAGGCGGAGCAAGCGGAGCTCGTTGATTCCGTTTCCTGGTATGACATGGTACGGCGCGAGTTCGACTTCGATCGAAAGGGAATCTCGACGACGTTCGATTTCGAGGCTCGAATTTGGGGCATCGAAATCTTCGGCGAGGTTCATTTGGAAACGGTGGGTTTGGTCGCATTTGATTCGTAGGTGGCCTCGATTGTTAGCAGTCTTTAGCTAGGGTTTCATTGGTGAGAGGCTAAGGAGGTATTTTCAGTTTATTCATTTAATTTATATATATACACAGTTTGATTTTTTACTGTAAATACAAAATTTCTGTTTAATTTAATATATATATAAAGTTTTGGAAAAATATAGGAATTTTTAAAATGTTTAAAGTTATGGAAAAAAAAATGGGATTTTAAACCTATATAGATTATTTTGAAAATGAAGAAAAGTAAAATACAATTTACTAGGTTATGTTACCAATAGTTTATTAAGGTGATTAATTTGATTAATAAACTCATCTAATTATCTTAATTACTAAAAAGATTTTTTTAAGGGAAAATTTATTAGTTTAAATTTAAACCGCTAGTTAAAAATAAAAATCTTTAGTTAACAATTTATTTAAAAGAGAAAAATTCTTCGATTTGTTCGAATATTAATAAAACCCTAAAATATTATACAAGGTCTAATACAATGAAGAAACAGTTTGGAATGGAAAATGGATTGCAAAATAAAAGCAAAGGTGAGATCTTCTCACTCAAATGAAAGTGGAATTTTCAGTTATTGATTGTTTGGATGTGATACTATATATAGTAGTATATAGCAATATATATATATATTGGAATATGTATATATTGGAGTTGTTGATTTCCCGCATTATATAGCGGATGAGACCCTATTGCGCCGCATAATAGCGGATGATATTTTTATAAATCCCATATACCGCGATATTCCACCTCGAAGTGGAATTGGTATTGTGCTAACATCTGTGGATGCAGGGAAACAGGTTGGAGGTATCCAAATGAATTCCTCAAATTATATGAATTTGTTTCATATGTTGTATGAATTTGTTTCATATGCTGTGTGATTATTTATTTATAATCTATGAATGATTATATTTGTGACTGAATGTGTTGAAGGCTAAAATTTAGCCGAATGTATTTTTGGTATCGTTGGATACCAGAAATAAATGAAATTGGATTTTTGAAATTAAAGTTGGAAATTTTAAGTAAATTCTTTTTGAAAGAATTGAGTGAATTTAAAAGAAGGAATTTTAAAAGTATAAAGTTGATTTTGAAATCTTATCGAATTATTTTCAAAATATGGGAAAAGATATAAATATGTGGGTTTTGAAAATATTGTGTAAAAGTTGAAGAATTTATTGAAAGTGGAATTTTAAACCATTTGGAAGGAATAAAAGGATTTATTTAAAAGGTGATAAATTTGTTTGAAATCCAATTGATAATTGATTTGGTATTTGAAAAAAATAAATCTTCGAGAAATCGATATGAAAAGTTTATTTGGTGTTGAATTAAAATGGATTTCGTGTTGAAATAAATTTAGAAATCGATTTGCAAATGATTTGGTATTTGAAAAGAACTTAGAAATCGATTTGTAATTGATTTGGTGTTGAAATAAATTTAGAAATCAATTTGTAATTGATTTGGTGTTTTGAAAGTAAATATTTGGAAAACGATTTGAAAATCGTGTATAAGTGAATATTTGGAAATTTAAATTCACAGTGGGAATTTATAAAGAAAAAGGGAAATGAATAATATCAGGAATTTCATTCCGCAAATGAATTGATTTGAAATTGGTTTTCAAATGTTGAAGTGTGGAAATAAATGACAGACTTGGGATGTAAATTTGAAATAAATCGATAAGGATTCATTTAATTGGTTTAAATGGACCATTTTGTGATGAAGTGTGAAAATGTGATTTGTAATTTGTTTTCAAAGTGATGAAGTGTGAAAATGTGATTTGAAATTGATTTTCAAATGTTAAAGTGTGGAAAAATATATATCTTGTGAAGATATTTTGAAAATAAATAATTTAGGAAAAACTATTTAAATCTGATGATTGTTGTGATATATGGTTGATAGTTAAATAACCGACTATCAATATTTGCCTTTGAAATGGCACTTGATTTGTTTTTAAAAACAAACGCTCACTATTCGGGTTAGCCGGGAAAAGACCTTTGTGTCAAATAACCCATTCCGAATTAGTGATACGACGATATGGATCGTATTGAAGACCGGTGGTGAAGACCGGATATTTTTGAAAATGAAAGGACAACCTGTCGAATGTCTCTGCATCGAGTTGCTCCAGTATAGAGATTTATATCACTCTTCTTGTGATGGGAAGTCCGGACGTGATTAATGAATATCCGAATTGCAAGGGCTTCTTTGGAAGTGCCTTCGGTTCCGTTCGATCCCGGAACGGACTTGTATGGATGTGTGCCTGACATTACACTTTGAGATGTAAAGTTGGTTTCTATAAAATACATTTCTGTTGGTCGCGGAGAATTTATTCTCTTAGCTTAACACCCTTCTCTGAGACGTACGAGCTCAGAGGTTATGTAGTTGATGGTTACTAGTGATACATTCCCAATTTGGTAATGTGGCATACGAAGTGCTGTTGATCATTTGTTGATCAAAGCATGGCTTTGTGAAAAAGCGTGGCTTTGTGAAAAAGCGTGGCTTTGTGAAAAAGCGTGGCTTTGTCGAAACAGGAACGTTGCGGCAAAGGTTTTTAGGGGTAGCGCCCCTAGGGTATGTCATTTCCTTCTGGATATAAAGGTGATATCATGGTATGGAGCCCATATATTTTACCTATGTTGATGCTGAAAATTTATTATACTTTGTGGTTGAGGATCCTCGGATAAAGGTCGGTGACGACCGGGGGATGGCATAGCTCGAGTGTTAGTTACCTAGTTACAGCTTGGTTAAAGCGTGAGGTAGCGTCGGCCTTGTGTTTGCAGAGATCCGGTTAGGTTCTCGGGGCGTCTTTCCAGAGGCATTTCCATTTCGGTGTAAGGAAGTTCCTTAGCCTGACCATTTGTTGGAAATCCAAAGAAACAATACACGCCCTGTACGGTTTTAGTTGTATTACCTGCTATGGAATGTGGCGGTAACCTGCTATTGAACATAGTAGCTATAGTAGGCATACAATAATGGTTGTATGCTGGCTAAGATTGATATTATACTTTCGAAATGTTTTCCACACTAGACATTAATAATAATATCAACTTATTTTGCGTAGTAAGCGTCTTTGACTATCATAAGGGGAAATCTCCTCCAATTCTGCGTTTGCATTGTGTGTGTGGCGGGAGGACTTATGGTAGTTTCATTTTCCAAAAGCATTGCGAATTTGTTTTATTTTCTTTGTGAAAATAACTGTTTTACGATCTCACACCAGTCACCATGACTGACTCGGAGTTTATTGTTCCCTTTCTAAACTCTGGGTGCCCATAATTTTCCACACGAGCAGCCTAGAGTTATGTTATCAGGATATTCTGGATATTCTGGAGCTTTGGAGATGAGCTGGATGGCGAGACGTACTCCCGTACTTGTTTATTTATTCCGCCGTGTATTCTATATGTGGACAAGTTTATATAACTGTCCAGTGTTGTGTATTGTTGTAAACTCTGATGATATGATGTAATGTATAAACTGATATAGTCTTTGGTTTTAAAGATTACTGATTCATCTATTATATATTGTTCCGTTGTGAATGTGAGATTCTGATATTGTTTTTGTTTCTATTTTTCTTTTCTTTCTTTTCTTCTGTCTTCTTCTACCCTTTCTTTTTAACCCTAATGATTCGGTTTTCTGGCATTCGATTGCGCGACATTTGATATAGTGGACGTATTAATGTCGACTTTCGAGCGTCGAAAGATCGTGATCGTTACATTAATACTATATATCTCTAGGTGGAGGCTCCATGTATTTATATATAACATCAAATGCCAAAAATACCTCTTTAGTAGATTTCCACTAGGCCAGACTTTATTTATTAATTAGATTCAATAATCCAATTAAATAATAAATCATTTAAGTATTGTCAATATGGCTTGCCCTCTAATTATTAATGAAAATTACTAGTTTCAACTACCACAAAATATTTATTATTTAATAAATATAATTTTCTACCTATGTAATTAATTAAATAAATATCTAACAATTATATGGTTTATTAATTAATTTAAACCCTCCAATAGTATTAATAATTGTTATCCTTCCTTTTGGCAAGGCCGTGACACCAAGGACTTGACTTGAAACTAAAGACAATCCACCTAGGAGATTAGTTATCTATATGTCCATAATGGATACAGTCAAACTTGGTCCGAGTCCGGATTGAGCTGCAGTTAGCATGGTATGACAAACAAAGTTATGAAAGACAACATTCCAAATTTCAGGTCAATCGGAGTTCGTATGCTCAAGTTATGGATCGATCAAGATCCATGAAGAACACATCCATTTCGTATCCATCAGCCCACATCCATCATTTCGTATCCATCTAGATCGATATGAAATAAGCACAAGTCTATCACTCAGCATCCATCCACTTCATATCCATCAAGCAATAGCGTCTCTTGGATCGATCATAGTTCATTTGTTCAACAACTACCCATTTCGTATCGATCACACTTCTGTATATTTCATATCGATCAACCAATCGATCGATATGAAGTAAGGGGCCAAGCATCGATATGAAGAGCCTGGACTCAAATGGATATGAAGGAATAAGTAAAACCAAAGGAAACGTTCTATAAGCATGAAATGTGGATATCCAACACCATGTCATCGACATGCAATTGATCGATACGTGCTGTATCGATATGAAGACCATCGATACACACGTATCAATACGAATCCTTCAGCCTCCTTAGCAACTTCAATCTTGGATCGATCATATCTCTCAAACTAAAAGTCCAAATGCTATGAAATTTTCACAGGAGCCTGCATATCAACTAAAAAATGTCCATGATCGATCGTAGCTCAATTGGAGCCAATCTTGATCGATGAAGACAATAGGGATCGATCCCAAACAACCCCAGATCGATCTGGTGGGCCCACCTACGCATGAGAAAGGGTACTCCGTGTTTTGGGGCAGATATTTCCTGATCTACTCCTATAAATAGCACTCCTACGCTAACTAAAAAAGGACTTTTGGGACTTCTAGGCCGTTACTCTGTTGAAACTCCATTGTAACTTGAGTGTTAGCTATCATACCATTGTAACTCAATTGAGAATCGTTAATAAACAACAAACTATTCAAAGTGGACGTAGGCTACAACGCCGAATGACTATAAATTCTTGTCTTCTTCTATTACTACTTACTTTTCTTGGTTTGATTGTTAGGTTAGCCTCGTTTCCATTTAATTTCTTCATTCTAATCTCTTTAATTATATCCGAAGAGTGTTGTGCCCAATTTTGGTACAAATACTTTGGTGCTTTCACTGAGAAAACTCCATTTTTCTATGATTCCGTGGATCCCCCGCCGTTGTTGGATTGCTAAAATCTAAGGAGGAGATCCAGATCTATCTTCCAGTAGTTCCTTCCACTCTACTCAGATTACTCCAGATCTAGAAAGAGCTACATTCAACATGGTGCGCACTACCAGAACTGCTTCCAATGCTACAGATCCAGAAGGAAGGGATAGGCAAAATCCCATACAGCTGACCGCAGTAGGCCAAATGTCAGCTGGAGCTCAAGATCCACTTGGTCTAGTGACTAGAGAGGAGTTCCAGACCCTTATGCAAGAGCTTACTCAGAGCCGTTAGGAGCTCATTCAGCATATCAGCGCCAATACTGAGCTCACATACCAGCTGAACGAGGAAAGGCGAGGGAGATCTAGAAGGGAGCATGCCTCTTATTCCTTGTCTAAAAGCTCAGCGTCCTTTAACTTCAATCATAGATCTACATGCCATCGGTTGGATGGGAACTACGCAGAAGCCTCCGGGCATCCGCATGCTGTGAATCTCGGACAAGCCAGGATTGGTCCTTCTATAGGACATCAAGCTGGACCCTCCTCCCAAGGAGGGACACTTCCTTATCACACCACTCATGACCACACAGCTACTGCTGCTGCCATAGATCTGGAAGCCAAGATACAGAACCAACATGATCCAGCCCCTCCTCACTGCATTCATGCTTAGGATCCTCACTTCCACGAAGATCGTGAGCCAAGGAGGCATGGAACGGACCGTAGACAGCGACCAGACCATCCTCATAACATGGAACCCGACCATGCCTTGGCCCCGAATATTCAGGTGCCTGACATTCCAACCATGATACGCCAGATGATTAGATAAAGTCAAGGCCTCATGAATGACGACTGTGGAATCTCTAGAAGTCACACCTCGTTCACTAATGACATTCTCCATGCAGAACCACCTCGACGATTCAGGATGCCGACCTTGTCGGTGTACGAAGTAAATTCGGATCTTAACCAGCATATCTTGAAATATGAATGGCTCATGAAGGTCGCTTGAGCTGATGATGCAATTAAGTATATAAGCTTCCCTATCTCCTTGGGAGACATTGCGACTATGTGGTTCACTTGACTACTACCTAGATCCATTACATGTTTCGATCAGTCGGCTACTAAGTTTGTTGAGCAGTTCTGTATGCATGCCACAAGGCCGAAGGATGTCAATACCTTATCCAGTGTTACTCAAGCTCTAGGAGAAACTCAAGGCATTATCTGGACAGGTTCCACGCTGCTTGTGCCGAAGTCAGCAATCCCAATGACAACTCTATTCTGATGGCATTGACTAAAGGGATCGATCCTAATTCCGAATTTGATGATTGGTTGGCTGGGAAACCCCCCACTTCGTTGGACCATTTCTATGCAAAGGCAACCCAGTTTTTGAGGATAGAAGATGTTAGACAGTCTAGGAAGCAAGACATCGCGGGGCCTAGTAGTGAAGGTATCCAGAGTAATGTTGAAGTGAGGCAGACCGGGGAGAGTTCCGGTAAAGTACAGTTGAACATTCAGAATAGGAAAAGTCAGCAGAAGGGTGAGGGAGGTCAAGGAAAGAAGAGAGACCCTCATCATGGGAGACCCAAAACTCCTATATTCGATCGATATACTCCTTTGAACACGTCGTTGGAAAATGTTTATTTTCAGATTTGTAATACCGGGCAGTACAAGAAGCCAGCTCTGAAACCGTCATCCGAGAAACAGATTCAGACTGGGAAGTTCTGTAGGTTCCACGACTGTACGGCCATAACACTAATGAATGCCGTCATTTGCAGGACATTATTGAAAAGTTGATAGAGAAAGGAAGTTGGAGCAGTTTGTCCATGCTTTGAAGAATGGCAGAGCGGGCCCGTCTAATCCCAATCAGGGTTAAGGCCAGGCTAAGCCTGAAGAACCCGCACGTACTGGCAGGAGAATAGTGATTAATACTGTGAGTGGTGGTCCTCATCCGACTGATCGGAGCCAGAAGGAAATGGAGTTATCTGCTAGTTCGATTAGGTATGTGGACTTCAAATGTTGTAGTGGTACCGATGAAGGGGCCCCGACAATGCAACAGAGGATAATGATAGACGACATCGTTTTCAGAAACCGTGATGCCGACAGAGTCGAGGCCCCCACTATTGATCCATTGGTTATTTTTGCCCAGATAGGTCCTGCTTGGATGAAGAGGATCTTAGTTGATAGTGGAAGTTCTATGAACATACTTTTTAAACGTGCTTATAACCAAATGCTGATGGAAGCAAAGGATCTAAAACCGTGTCAGTCACACATTCAAGGTTTCAATGGAAGTGCAACCATACCAATTGGGATGGTGGAGTTACCTGTTGAATTGGGTATTGGTGATCGCCGGAGAGTCCGGATGTTACAGTTTGTTGTGTTGGATATTCATTCTCTATATAATGCTTTCCTGGGCCGACCGGCCCCTACGGAGTCCTGGGCAGCGATTGCCCCTTGGTGTTTGACTCTGAAATTCCCAGTTGATGGAGTCGGGGTAGTACATGGTGATCAGGTGGCTAGACGTGCCTGTTATGTTGCGGAGCTGCAGGATGCGCAACGAAAGGAGAAAGGTAAGGGCGTGGAGGAATCTCTCTGCGTCTACTCTATGGCGAATTGACAACTAAAGCCTGAGCCAAGGCTCGGGCGCCACAACTAGTTTCCTAAAGATCTTGATCCCAGAGACAATGATGACGTAGGGGAAGTCAAAGAATACCAGGCCTCCTCGGCAGAGTTAACAATTGATGTCCCGGTCGACGATGATGATGCTAGTGTGGTAAAGATCAGATCGCAATTCATCCCTCAGATGGGACAGGAACTGGTTGATTTTCTCCGGGCAAACCTCGATGTATTTGCCTGGACTCATTCAGACATGTGCGGGATCTTGCTGAATATCGTGAGCCATGCATTAAATATTGACCCGCAGCACGTCCTGGTGAAACAAAAAAGGCGCGGTATGGATCCTGAGAGATCTGCCACCCTGAAGGAAGAAGTGGATAAACTCAAGGCTAATGGGTTTACTCGTAATGCTTTATACCCGAAATGGGTATCGAATCCAGTGCTTGTCAGAAAGTCGAATGGAAAGTGGCGGACATGTGTAGACTACTCAGATTCGAACAAAGCCTACCCCAAAGACAGTTTCCCGCTTTCCAGGATCGATCAACTGGTGGATTCAACAGCCAAACATGAGCTCTTGTCTTTCATGGATGCGTACTCAAGCTATAATCAAATTCCGATGCACCGTCCTGACTAGGAGCACACTAGCTTTATCACCGATCTGGGACTTTATTGTTACAAGGTGATGCCGTATGGACTCAAAAACGCTGGAGCAACTTATCGAAGGCTCGCAAACCAAATGTTTATAAACCAGATCGGGAAGACTATGGAGGTGTACGTAGATGTTATGCTCGTGAAATCGCAGTTATCCAGCGACCACGTTAGAGATTTGGAAACGATGTTCAACACACTCCAACAATACAGGATGAAGCTCAATCCATTGAAATGTCATTTCAGAGTTGCATCAGGAAAGTTCCTTGGATTCATCGTCAACGCCAGAGGAATTGAAGCCAATCCTGAAAAAATCCGGGAGATTCGAAATCTCGAAACTCCCAGAACCATAAAGCAAGTGCAAAGCCTCTATGGGAAGGTGGCAATCTTAAGCGGATTCATTTCCAGATCCACGGACAAGTGCATTCCCTTTTTTGATCTGATCAGAAAACGAAAAAGGAACTCAAATGGATGAAGGAGTGTGAATGCGCATTCCAAGAACTAGTGCAACATCTGGCAACACCTCCCATCTTGTCAAAGCCGGTTTATCACGAAAGGTTGTATGTCTTTCTAGCAGTTTCGGCAAGCGCAATCAGTGCTGCGCTCATCCGAGAAGAGGATCGGATCCAAAGACCGGTCTATTATGTTAGAAAAAGATTGACCGGGGCAGAAAGAAAATACCTAAAGATAGAGAAGCTGGCTTATTGTCTTATTGTAGCCTCGAGAAAGCTCCGCCCATATTTCCAAACTCATCCGATCATTGTTTACACCGATCAGCCATTACGACAGATTCTGACACGACCTGAGACGTCTGGTAGGTTGCTCAAGTGGAACATCGAGCTGAGTCAATTTAATATCACTTATGCACCAAGGCGAGCTATTCAAGGACAAGTTCTGGCGGACTTCATGGCTGAATTCACCATACCGAAGGATTTGCCTAAAACCAATGAATCTCCCAAGTGTACATGGAAGCTATACACTGATGGTGCATCGAACGATCGTTGCTCAAGCGCTAGAGTGGTACTCGAAACCCCATAAGGTCATTCGTATGCTATGCTTTGAAGTTTGACTTCTGCGCAATTAACAACGAAGCCGAGTACGAAGCTTTGCTTGTTGGACTAAGGCTTGCCAGAGACTTGGGAGTCATTGCTATGGAGATTTACTGTGATTCACAACTGTTGGTATGCTAGGTTCGAGGAGAGTACCAAGTCAGAGACTAAAGATTGGCCACTTACCTTACTCGGGTTCAGGAAGTGTTGAATCAGTTCGATTAATATGCTATCCACTGTATACCCCGAGAGCAAAATCAGAAAGCCGATTCTTTGGCGAAACTGGCCAGCATTGGCGAAGCACAGCTGATGGGACTTGTCCTCGTGGAGACACTTACTGCTCTAAGTATCGATCAGATGGAGACCGACCAAGTGCATGAGACAACACCCGAGAGGGAGTCTTGGACGACTCCAATCAAAAATAATCTTGAGCACGGAGCACTACCTGAACGCAGAAGTGAGAAAAGACAGGTTCTCCGAAAAGCTTCACAATTTATTATCAAAATGGAGTCCTATATAGGAGGGGATATTCTATTCCTTTACTCTGGTGTATTTCCCACGACGAGATCAAATGAGTGTTACATGTATGCATGAGGGAGAGTGTGGCGATCACACCGGGGGGCAAGTCCTTGTGAAAAAGATATTCAGATATAGATACTACTAGCCAACCGTAAAGTAAACCGAGATGCATCAGATTATGCCAAGAAATGTGATAGGTGCCAGAAACATGCCAGAGTTCCAAGAGCCCCGCCAACCGAAATTACTCAGATGGTCGGTCCATAGCCGTTTGCTACATGGGGCATTGATATAATAGGGTCTTTACCTTTAGCCAAGGGTGGTGCGAAGTACGCCATCGTTGCAGTTGACTACTTTACAAAATGGGCGGCAGCTGAGCTCCTTGCTACTATCACAATGAAGAAAGTAATCAACTTTGTTGTACGCACCATCATCTGTCGCTTTGGCCTCCCACAAACGGTTATAATTGATAACGGAGCCCAATTCGATAATGTCGAGTTCAAAGATTTCTGTCAACGCTGCCGCATCCAGAAGAAGTTCTGAGCAGTAGCTCACCTTCAAGAGAATGGACAAGTCGAAGCTATCAATAAAGTTATCAAGTCCATTCTAAAGAAACAACTGGAGAAGGCTAGAGGCAAGTGGGCCGATGAGCTCCCTATGGCCCTATGGGCATATCAAACTACCCACATGTCCGCGATCGACCATACTCCGTTTGCACTTTCCTACGGCTCTAAAGCCGTTATTCCAGTTGAGCTAGAAATACCTTCTCACCATGTGACTTATTATGATTCAAAGACGAATGCCATCCTATGGACAGAATCACTAGACTTACTAGATGAGAAGCGTGAAGAGGCTAATTTGAGGGCAACCGCACATCGCAGTTGAGTCGCCCAATTATACAATGCTAAGGTCCGACCCAGAACCTTCGAAGTTGGCGATCTCATACTTAAGCGGGTCTATCCAGTCCCGTTGCACATGAAACCGACATGGGAAGGACCATATGTCATCGAACAGAGGCTTGGAGATGGCACATTCAAGTTATCAACTATTGATGGTCTCACACTACCGAGAGCATGGAACAGCGAGAGTCTCTGCCTCTATTACATATAACTGGCTTTTGTTTATTTAGTCTGCTTTTCTTTTGAAATTTTTTTATGCAATTTTAGAATTTGTACTTGTAATAAGGCAACTGACTTTGCTGCAATTTCCTTTTCCAGCAATAAAGTGCAGACTCATCAAGCCAGATTGGCAATTCTTGAAGTGCATCGTGCGACCACCATGATGTACGAAGAGCTAAGTCCCATCCTACAGTTGGACTCATTCAAATAGGGAGTGATCGTGATCCGACCGGTCACTTGCTAAGTGAAACTCCAAGCTCGGGGGCAAGCAACGATAAAGTAAAGAAGGATTGAAACACGACGATACTCCAATGAACTCCAGCTCCCAGAGTGCAAGCTAAAGTACAAACCCCAAAATCCAGGCTTGAGGAGGATGGATCCATCCATCCACGACCTCGCCTCAATCCAGGGTCGAGGAGGATGGATCCGTCCATCTACGACCTTGCCTCAATCCAAGCTCGAGGAGGATGGATCCGTCCATCCATGACCTCGCTTATTTCCACAACTCAAGGAGGATGGATCCGTCCATCCACGATCTCACTTATTTCCAAAGCTCAAGGAGGATGGATCCATCCATCCACGACCTCACTTATTTTCAAGCTCGAAGAAGATGGATCCGTCCATCTACAACTTCCCTTGCCAGATCAAGGCGGATGTGATCCGACCATCCACAACCTTGACCAAATCCTTGTTTCCAGAGTGCGAACAAAATCCTAATACTTAAACAGATGTGATTAACCATCTATCAACTAACTCTAGATTCCCAGAGCATGAACTAGAGTATTAACATTAAATAGATGTAACTGACCGCCCATAAAATAAATTATGTCCCCCCGAGTGTGGATATAATTCTAAATATTAAATGGGTGCGACCAACCGCCCATAAAATAACTTATGTCCCCGGAGTATGGATATGATTCTAAACATTAAGCAGGCGTGACCGACCACCAGCATACAAGTCTAAATCCCCAAAGTATGGATACAAATACTAGCAAGCGAGCGAGTGTGATCCGACCGTTCAAAGTCGTGTCACTTTACTTTGTTCCGATTGAGTTAAATCAATGTCTGTGAAGGTGGAGGACGACTGCCAACTGACTACTTCAATTCTCCCCAGAACTGGGGGCATAACTCAAGTTCCAGCCGCTGACCGAGACATCACAACGTTGGGACTCGACTCAATGTTTGATTATGACCCAAGGCCATGACTTTAGAACTTAAAGACCAGACTCAAGTTCGACTCAGAGATTGAAGCTTCACAAGTACATTGAATGGAAATGTGAGTACTAAAGTACTTTGACGAATGAACACACAATTATGCTAAAAATAAAAAAGGGATTTTATTCACACTATTCTTTGCAAAAGTAAGTACAAAATATGTTCAAAGAATCCATATAAGCAGGGGCCAAACCAGCATCTATACATGGTTTACAAAAAGAAAAAGAGAAGCTTATTCTAGCCATCTACAAAAGAGGAAACAGAAATGCAAATCTACGCCTTCGGTTTCTTCTTGACTTTCTTTGGTGTAGATCCGCCCGAGCTACCACCCGGACCTCTCTTTGAACCTTTACTTCCCCGGCCTGCTCTAGCTGGCTTGTCTCCGACTGGAGGAAATAATACAGTCTACTCTTGAGAACTCATAGGGATCGAAGTATCCTCTGTGTGCAGTACCGGCGGAATGGTGGCACTCTTGACACCAAAAGAATGAGGTACTCCAGTTTCAATTATGGTGCCACCCGGAGAGAGCACGAAGATCGGGACTAGACCGGGACCCACCATTCCTCCACCGGCCCTACGAGCCTACTCAGCCTGCTTAATCTCGGCTTTGATTTCTTCCATTATTTGCTTCTCTCGCTCCACGCGCTTACCCATCGGAACGCTGCCGGTCGGACTCGAGGAGCCCGTGATAACTACGTCTTTGTCTATGTTGAAGGGCACTTCAATATTCAGATCGCTTTGATGGCCGAGGAGTGCTTCCATTAGTTTGTCGTCAATCACATAGCTGCTATCGTGTGTCTCCCAACCGAAGAAGTAGCTATCACAGTTGTGGCCTCTGTTGTTAATGCCTCCTGCTTGTGATGAACTTATTGAGTTGCAGAAGGATCGACCGGTGCAGAATCTAAAACTGAATGAAGATAAGAGAATATATGAGTAATATCATCTGATAGTGCTCCTGCTTTTAAGGAATAAGAGAAGTGTCCAAAATACCTTCCACAAGTTGGATCCCAGGTTGGGCCGACGGGCCTTCCAAGCTGCACTCGATGATCGGAGAGAGATGCGGCTTATCAGGATCGTACTCCGAGACGACCAGAGGATCAACAGAGGAAGTAGGCTCAGTTTGAGACATTGAAGGAACTTCGAAACCAACTTCACGATGTTCACTCCCGGATCCTTCTCCGACCTCTGGATACTTAGCTGCCAGATCCTCTCTCTGAAGTGCGATCGTCGTCTCATGGAGGACTTTAGGCTCATCTCCGATCAGCACTTGAGTCTCTTATTCAAACTCATTTGTGGTTGCAGCATTGCGGATCACCGTTTTGTCATCAAGCAAGCGGTTCCAGGCCTTGTATAATTGGAAGGGATAGTCCTCGCCGAGCCAGTTCAGGTTTTGATTTCTTAGGACATTAGCGTTGTAGGTGACCAGAAGATCTTCGAATTTGCTTTCCATCCTGGCCTCTATAGCTTTTATTTCCCTTTCCACCCTGGCGTCGGCTTCCTCGGCCTTTTTATTCATAGCATCCCTCTCTTCCCTAAGTCTAACAGCCTCCTCACACGCCTCCTGGGTCACTTTGTTAGCTTTGTCTTTCTCTTTAAGGTCCTCAGTCAGCTTAGCCATCGGCTCATCAACTTCTTTCCATGCAAAGTCCCTTTCCCGAATAATGACGGTGTTACGATGACCCTTCTCCTGCACTAAGTCCATGTGCGTTCTCCTCATCTCCTCTATAGACTTCATTGCTTCCTCATGTCTTTGGCTGGTCTCAATCTCAGCTTTTCTCGAAGACTCAATTTCATTGGTAAGCACTTCTATTATTTTGTCCTCATGAGAGAGATCGCCTTCTAGTTTCTCAATAGCCTTGGCCCGCTCAAAAGATACCACCGAAACCTATTCTGCCATTTTGACCCATTCCCGATACTGGTTATACGTGTCATGAACATAATCTTGCACCAGGTTTTCTATGTCATTTGGGATTCTTTTCAAGTTAGGATCGAAGTGGAAGCCATCGAAACAAATGTTCGGAAAATCTTTCTTCAACTTGGCAATACGGATGGCTCCCTCCCCTCTGGGCTCTATGGCAGTTTGTTCTGTGATGACGGGAGCTTCTATTTCAGTTCAACGGCACTATCCATCAGATTTCGGAGTGTGAGACGTCGCTATTTGATGTGTAGTTTCAGAAGATAGCCTACCGGAGCCAGATGGTTTTGAAGGTCCTTTTGATGGTGGAGATCGCGACCGAGAGCGGCGCCTGCTTTGATATGACCTATCCTTCTCCCTATCATGGCGCTCGCTGTGATGCCCCACCTCGAGACCCACATTAACAAAGATTATTACCGGGTAATACTGTTTGCTAATGCGGAGAATAGGGCTGGTTAGGAGCGACCATTTATAGCTTTGTCTTAAACATCTATTAAATACATCGATTAATGCTAATAATTTTTTTTCAATCTCAAGTGGATCGACATATTCAATAAATGCTTAATACAAAACTACAGGTGGCTAATGGATCTATTAGAACAAAATACAACAAAATGATGTACATCACATCACAGAACAACAAACAACAGATATATACATATACACTAATACATCATAGTACGATACAAAATGAAACATCATAAGTGGTTTGAAGACCACACTATATACAACGAATAAAAAATGTACATATCAAAGTCAAGCAAAAAGACGATGACAACAAAAGGTGATAAGCAGATATCCAAGTATCCAACTTGAAACAACTCGGTCTAACCCGAGTATAAAATACACGAGTCAGTTTAGCTAAAACATCGGTTTAGTAAGATAATTGATAATATGAAGCATAAGGTAAAGGGTGGTAACCCTTTTCGAATGAGAAGAAATAGCATAAGTAAGCATATGTCATTAATTCAAGTGATTTAGTATCACTAAGCATATATAGTCTCAAAAGAGATAACCAACATTAAAAGCAACTAAGTATAAACATGCCTCATATCATCGGCATAATCCCGAAACTACTATAATGGTTTAGAGAAAACATAACTCCTAAACGGGAGAAATCCCAAAACTCAAAATCGCCATAAAAGGGAAATCTCAAATATATTCTCATAATAGAGAAATCTCATATATCTCCCAAAAAGGAGTGTATAAATCTCAAATAAATGCCAAGAATGGCAAAATCTCAAATCTCAAATAAACGCCAAGTGTTGACAAACCCAAATCTCAAATATTGAACTCAAAGGAGTTTAGATTTCCAAGGATGTAATTGCCATATATGTAATGTCTCGAACGGCTCAAATGGCCAAATATGTAAATAGGCGATACACTTGGAAAAACACAAATAATAAATGAAATCATCTCAAAGATATAGCACATGCTTATGGTCGAAGCCCACCAAGTACTGTTCTCTCAAAATAAGGCACCACGTCTCTTAGACAAACGTCCCGAAGGACAACATCTCGAAGGACAAATACGTCTCTTAGACAAACATCTCGAAGGACAAATATGTCTCAATGGTCAAATACATCTCTTAGACAAACATCCCGAAGGACAATTGACTTGAAGGGCCAGTACTCGCAAATACATCTCTTAGACAAACATCCCGAATAACAAATGACCTGAAGGTACAGTACTGGCAAATACGTCTCTTAGACAAATGTGCCACAAACTCTCAGATAGGAACCCGAAAAGTGTTAACAGTGTGTCCCATACCACACGTTCTCACTGCTCGGTTTACTAACCACTAGCGAATGCCACACCATAAATCAGTAAAAATATTTGCCTCATCTCATCATCAAATACGACCCGAAGGTCAAAACGATCAAACGGATAAGTCAGGAATTAACCAAAAAGGTAAACGCATGTTTCCCATACCACGTGTTTTACCCAATCGTTTAATTCTCCTTCTCATTCGCTCGAATAGTGAAAATGTGTATTTTATATATAAAATAATTTATTTGAGAAAGCAAGCTTTTAAAACAAATTTTCGAAATCGTTTTTGGAAAACTAACTTTAAATTTCCCTTATTATAGAGAATATATAGATTTTATATCTTGAAAATAATTTAAAAATATTATATAATAATTATTTCAAACGCCAACTTATTTAGAAATCATTTCAAAATTATTTAGAAAAACCCATGCTCGAAATAAAAAAAAATCATCGAAAAACACCAAAATAGACATTCAAAAACACCTCAAAATTGATTCATTTTGAATCACAAATTCATCAAAATTTTGGCTCGCCTATTGATAGGATTCATGGCCTTTAAAATAGTTCAGAAATATCACAAAAACACGATGCAAAAGTCGGAAAACGGATTAGAAAACAAGGCAGGACACAAAAATGCACAGGCTAAAAAACAATACCCTGGTCGGAAATCTTCTCCGGGTTCAACTTTCAGACATAATTCGAATGGCTTAGTGACCTCAGAATGGTCTGAAATTTGATATACAGAAAGTAGAACAATTTATCTATGAATTGGAAAAATATTCACTAAATTTAAACATGAAATGGTAAAGATATGGAATTTCAAACATGGACTCAGGCCATGTTGAATTTTGCCCAGGTCTGAAAACCCTCTCGGGTTCAACTTGTAGACATGAAACAGGTGATTAAACGTCCTCTGATTGAACTGAAAATTGGAATGCACATAGTAGAAAAATTCAACTTTCAAATAGAAAAACAATCAATGAATTCCGACAGGAAATGAAAAAGATACGCTGTCTCAAACATGGACTCATGCCATGTTTGCAGCAGCTCAAAAAACGGAAATGTGCCCTGGCCTGAAAACCATCTTGGGTTCAACTTACAGGCATGAAACAGAGGACCAAACGACATCGGATTGAACTGAAAATTTTATGCACATAGTAGAAAACTTTAACTTTCAAATAAAAAAAGAATCGATGAATTCCGACAAGAAATGAAAGAGATATATGTTGTCTCAAACATGGACTCAGGCTTAACTTACTGGCATGAAAAAGAGGACAAAACAACCTTAGATTGAACTGAAAATTATTATGCTAATAGTAGAAAACTTCAACTTTCAAATAAAAAAAGAATCAGCGAATATCGACATAGGAATAAGAAGATATTGTTATGCAAAGTAGCTACTCAGAATAGTTTTTACTGTAATATTAAACAACACAAAAATTTCAATTATAGTAAACGATTTTTGGCATTTGAAGCTTTGCTTCAGCTAGAAATTATGAGTTTATTAACTCACCTTGCGATTGTAGAAGAAAAACTAGGATTTTCAGCTAAAAGGTAAGAGTTTGCAGCTAGAATTTGCTTCAAATAAATGTAAAAGTTCAAAACAGACACATGCAAGTAGAAAAACTATAGTTACAAACAACCCATAACACAAAATTAGAATTTGATGAAATATTCTCGTTTTTGAATTGATTATCTGTTGAAATAAGCATTAGATTGATAATTTCAGCAATTTTAATTGAAGAGAAATGGAGATTTTAGCCTAGATTTGAAAAAGAGGGAAGTTTTCTTTGTTTCTGTTTTCGTTTTACTATAAGAAGAAAAGAACATACAGGTTTGAAGAGGAAGAAAGCTTTCTCATATCTGGTTTATGTTAATTAAATGGGCTTGGACCCAAAAGAAAAGAAAAGAAATAATTAGCCTAAGGAAAATCAAGTTCCTCACTTAATTCACAATTACACTTATGTAAATAAATAAAACATATTTCACAAGCTTTTAACACAAATAAATTATGTAAACACATTTTCAAGTTAAATAAAATATTTCACAACATATAAAAAATGATTTTAGTTATAAAAATATTTTTATTATTAAAACTCTCATTTTAAATAAATAACCAAATTTACACAAATAAATACATAAAACCTCATTTTAACTTTAAGTTACACAAAAATTATTTTCTTGTGTAATAGTATATAACAAACCATTATTCATCATTTTTATGATCAAAACTTATTTTTAAATCAAATTTCACCTTTTTATTTTGAATAAACACATTATAAAAATCAAATACTTCCTTTAAAAATTATTAAAAGAAGCATTTGGCAATAATTAAAGAATTATTGCATTTTCACTAAATAAAATCATATTTCACTCATTATTCTCTCAAATAAACAAAATAAAGTTTCCAAAACTTTATTTTCACATTTTACTTTCAAAATCCATTGTTTATTCCAAATAAACAATTTAAAACTCCAATTTATTTTAATTCACAATATTAAATTATAATTACCGTTATAATTTAATATTTACAGGTAATCACCCAAAACCGGGGTTGTTACAGACTTCCCCCTTATAAAAATTGAGTCCTCGCAATTTCTAGAGAAGATCTGTATTTAACACTATTTATTTCATCAGGCAAAGGAAGATAGATAAGCTCGAGTTTAAAATTTCTCACCCCAACATAAGATGTTATAAAAACAAGATAATATCGCTCGATTAATTCTATGGTTTTCCAAGTGCTAATATTGGGATTAGTGGACCATTGAATTTCTACGAGCAATAAATCATGATTTCGAAGGCGTCTTACCTTCGAAACCAGATCAAAGACAGGATGTCATACAAAAGATCAATCAAGTGAGGTTGATTTTTCAGGAGCTTCTCGAATAGAGTCGGGATTTAACAAAATTTTATCCCGGCTTCAACCAACTAGATAATTGTTGACATGACTTTCCATATGTCACTACGGAAAGAGCCACACCGACATTAGATTGACATAATGGAGGTAAGAAAACTCAATTAGAGGTAGGTAGTTTCCTCAATACCACCAACCCAAACGACCGCATAAATACAAGTCGCTAGATAATTGCACAAAGGCAAAACAAACTCAAAGAATGGATTTTTATACTATTATTTAACTAAACAAATATTTTCAAGGTTATCAAAATCCTTTTACTACATAATCAAATTCTCAAATTTCAACATTTTGAAATTTTGCGAGACCTCTTTCAAAAATCCAATTTAATCTCTAAACTCTTCATTTAAAGTGATTAAAATGTTTCACTCTTAAATTCTACCAAAATATATTTCAGTTTGATACATATATTTATATTAAACATCAATTCTATTACATTCACAAAATAGGTAGAATACACATGACCGTAAAGAAAACAAGTAAATTCCAATTACAAACCTGCTGTAAAGAAAACAAATTTTGACATAGTAAACATCAAAATCAGAAAAATCTTATAAAATAAAAGTTGTTCTACAAAGTCTAATCTTTCCAGCGATATAAAGATCATCAAAATCGGATTCAGAGTTTAAAAGTTATGCTAGATTTACTTTCAGCTCAAATTTTTAGAAATTCTATAATAAGAAAGAAATGTTTATCCACTTTCAAACCTATTTTAGACAGAATAAAAAGCAAAATCTTCCAAAGTGTAAAAAGAAAATTTATAGCTTTCCGAAGGCTCTTTCATTTGCAAAAAGTTTGAACTCATTCGGAGTTATAAATCTCAAGTCATTATTGTTTTTAGCACAACACTTTTTCAAACTAAATTTCATCTTTCAAATCAATTTTAAATTTTTAATTTTCCCAAACCATTTTAATTTAAAATTGCATTTTCAAACAAGATTTTTGCTAAATCATTTGTTAAATGATCTTCTTTTTCCCCAAAAAGCTGAGACATACCAAAAGATGACCAACTTTATGCAATCAACATAAAAGAAACAATTCATTAATTGGAAAATTTTACATTACTTTCCAAAGTCTAACTTTAAAGAAATTAACTAAGAAAACTCATTCTGAAAGAGATATCTAATCTCTTTCATTATCAAGAAATGATTGTTGATTATCCATAAAATAATTTTGGGATATAATATATAAAGTTTAAAATCATTCTCACAATTAAAATGATTATACTACAAAAATGGTTTATTTATCAAAACAATTCAAATTCACATTTTCTCATTGTCACAAAAATTAAATTCCCATCTAATTATCAACATAAAACTAATTAAGGTTGATAATTAATTCAAACTTGTTTCCAAAAGAATTTTACAAATTCACACCAACAAATTTTTAATACAACCAAAATTCAAAACAAAACTAGCTCACAAACTCATGCTAAAAGTCTAAAATTAGCATACTCAATTTTGAAATTTTCAAATAATACAAGGGTATTGCCTCGCCATTGGTTTATAGCGAATGATTCCATCTATTGGCTGCAGAGTTGACCAAGTGATCAAAACTGCTTTGCCCCTCATCCAACTATCACTATGGTTCAATGGTTGCATATGGCATTCTAAAAAAAATTCAAAACCCAAACCATATTGATTTAATCCCAAACTTTTACTTATCAAAACTCAATTTACCATGTCTGATTGTCTCATCACAGCGTTTAAGAAATTCCTATCGATAACGTTGATCAAGCGCATCAACCAGAATTCTTAAAGGACTCGATGGACAGCCCAACACAAAAATCATTTACTATAAAAAGAAATTGCGCATAAATAATTCACAAAACATTCTTTATTCAAAACAAAATCCAGTCACACTTAAAAACATATCTTTAGTTTGAAAGATTTGAAAAATCAAATTGTTGCTTACACTCAAAATCAAAGAACACAAAGAGAACTCATCGAGATATTCCCAGAATACTCGATTCACAAGATTGATGGAATAAACTGGAGTGTTTGTTAATTCGAACAGTATAACGAGCCACTCACAAAAATCATACGAGTGAGGAATGTGATAGGAGACACTATCCTCTACAACTCGTTGCTGATAAAAATCGGTGTAGGGTCAAACTGAGGAAATACCCAAGCACCACTCAATAGATCGAATAAAAGATCAATGAGATTAAAAGGTAAGGGTAAGATATCTTCTTGAATGAGAAGAAGTAACACTAACAACATATTATTACTTTGATTGAAGTAATATCACAAAGTATATCAACAAATGAGTATCCTAAGAGGATATCTTGAAAAAGACAAGAACAACAATATCAATTAAATTCAATGAATCGCCTCATTTCCTTAGTGGATATCCTCGTGGAGGGATGACAAACAGGCTAAGAACCAGGAATGAGGTCAACATAGAATTTAATTGCCTGATTGGGTAGCAAATCCGAAATGGACTCACATATATCAACAAAATCACAATTAACTAGAATTCAAGATATAACATCATCATCATCTCGAAACTCAATAACAAATAAAGATACTTCGGAATTATCATCAACATTCTGAAGAACAAGAGACAACTAATCAGCCGATTTAGGATGCCTAAAATATAGGATCCTTTCAAAATATAGGATTGGGGCTCGATATCAAGCAAGCCAATCCATCCCCAAATCACACTAAACCCAAGGTGAAGACTAATGTGAAGATTTTCAGAGAAAGAAAAACTACAAAAACAACCTCAATATTGTCACACAACATTCCAAATATTGCGGATCCCCTCAATAGGATATGCAATCCTCAAAGAAGTAACAAGATAAGAAAACACTCAACAGTATCAACAAGCTCCTTCGATACGAATGTGTATCAAGCACCTATATCGAAGAGAACTCGAATAAAACAATCAAAATTAGGATTACTCCTAGGGTGAGATATCATCAATTCAATCATGGAATACTACGGAATAAAATATATTCCTAGACATGTTTCAAACTTATATCTACCACAAAGGACATGAAAAAGAGAAGGACACGATGATTAAGGGATTTGTAACACTTGTACTATACTTGGATGTATCGTAATATATGTTTTTGTTCTATGTTTATCATATTTTGTTCTGAACTCGGCTCTGATACCAAGCTATGACGTCCCACCCTGAGACCCACATTAACAAAGAGTATTACTGGGTAATACTGTCTGGTAATATGGAGAATAGGGCTGGTTAGGAGCGACCATCTATAACTTTGTCTTAAACATCTATTAAATACATCGACTAATGCTAATAATTTTTTTTTTCAATCTCAAGTGGATTGACATATTCAATAAATGTTTAATACAAATTTAAAGGTGGCTAACGGATCTATCAGCACAAAATACAACAACGGAATGTACATCACATTACAGAACAGCAAACAACAGATATATACATATACAGTGATACATCATAGTACGATACAAAATGATAAATCATAAGTGGTGTGAAGACCACACTGTATACAACGAGTCAAAATGTACATATCAGAGATAAGCAAAAAGACAACAACAACAAAAGGTGATAAGCATATATCCAAGCGGAAGCATCAAAGCAAAGCTAAGTCCAAAAGCATGTATCTAACTTGAAACAACTCGGTCTGACCCGAGTATTGAATACACGGGTCAGTCTAGCTAAAACATCAGTTTAGTAAGATAAGTGATAATATGAAGCATAAGGTAAAGGGTGATAACTCTTCTCGAATGTGAAGAAATAGCATAAGTAAGCATATGTCATTACTTTAAATGTTTAGTATCACTAAGCATATATAGTCTCGAAAGAGATAACTCAACATTAAAAGCAACTAAGTATAAATATGCCTCATATCATCGGCATAATCCCAAAACTACTATAATGGTTTTGAGAAAACATAACTCCTAAAAAGGAGAAATACCAAAGCTCAAACTCGCCATAAAAGAGAAATCTCAAATATATTCTCATAATAGAGAAATCTCTAAACACTAAATACGCCAAAAATGGCAATTTCATATATCTCCCAAAAAGGAGTGTATAAATCTAAAATAAACGCCAAGAATGGAAAAATCTAAACTCTCAAATAAATGCCAAGTGTTGGCAAACCCAAATCTCAAATATAGAACTCAAAGGAGTTCAAATTTCCAAGGATGTAATCGCCAAATATTTAATGTCTCGAACGGCACAAATGGCCAAATATGTAAATAGGCAAGACGCTTGGAAAAACACAAATTATCAATGTAATCATCTCAAAGATATAGCACGTGCTTACGGCCGAAGCCCGCCAAGTACTGTTCTCTGAAAATAAGACGCAAAGTCTCTTAATCAAACGTCCAGAAGGACAACTTCCTGAAGGACAAATATGTCTCTTAGACAAACATCCCGAAGGACAAATGACCTGAAGGTCCAGTACTGGCAAATACGTCTCTTAGACAAATGTGCCACAGACTCTCAGATAATAACCCGAAAAGTGTTAATAGTGTGTCACATACCACACGTTCTCACTAATCGGTTTACTAACCGCTTGCCAATGCCACACCAGAAATCAGTAAAAATATTTGCCTCATCTCATCAGTAAATACGACCCGAAGGTCAAAATGATTAAATGGACAAGTCAGGATTTAACAAAAAAGGTAAACGCACGTGTCCCATACCACATGTTTTACCCAATCATTTAATTCTCCTTCTCATTCACTCGAATAGTGCAAAAATGTGTATTTTATATATAAAATAATTTATTTGAGAAAACAAGCTTTTAAAACAAATTTTCGAAATCGTTTATGGAAAACTGACTTTAAAATTCCCTTATTATAGAGAATATATAGATTTGATATCTTGAATATAGTTTAAAAATATTATATAATAATTATTTCAAAAGCCAATTTGTTTAGAAATTATTTGAAAATTATTTAGAAAAACCCGTGCTCGAAATCAAAGAAAAATCATCGAAAAACACCAAAATTGACATTCGAAAACATCTCTAAATCAATTCATTTTGAATAACAAATTCATTAAAATTTTGGTTCGCCTATTGATTGGATTCATGGATTTTAAAACAGTTCAGAAATATCACCAAAACAAGATGCAGAAGTCGGAAAACGGATTAGAAAACAAGGCAGAACACAAAAATGCATAGGCCAAAAAACAATACCCAGGTGTGAAATCTTCTCCAAGTTCAACTTTTAGACATAATTCGAATGGCTTAATGACCTCAGAATGGTCTGAAATTTGACATACAAAGAAAAATTTATCTTTTAATTGGAAAATGATTCACGGAATTCTGACATGAAATGGTAAAGATATGAAATTTCAAACATGGACTCAGGCCATGTTGAATTCTGCCCAGGTCTGAAAACCCTCTTGGGTTCAAATTACAGACATGATACAGGTGACTAAACGACCTCTGATTGAACTGAAAATTGGTACGCACATAGTAGAAAACTTCAACTTTCAAATTAAAAAAGAATCATGAATTCTAACAGGAAATGAAAAAGATATGCTGTCTTAAACATGGACTCAGGCCATGTTGGCAACAGCTTAGAAAACAGGAATGTGCCTAGGCCTGAAAACCATCTCGGGTTCAACTTACAGGCATGAAACAAATGACCAAACTACCTCAGATTGAACTGTAAATATGTATGCACATAGTAGAAAACATTAACTTTCAAATAAAAAGAGAATTGATGAATTCTGATAGGAAATGAAAGAGATGTTGTCTCAAACATGGACTCAGGCCATGTTTGCAGCAACTCAGAAAACAGGTGTACAGGCCTGTAAACCTTCTCGAGTTCAACTTACAAGCACTACAATAGTTTATGGGTTTCATAGCGTTTTAAAAACGCTGTAACAGGCTACCATAGCATTTCAAAGAACGCCGTGGAACCACAAGCTATGGTAAGCCGGCAACATTACATAGCAGGAAGGAAAACGCTATAATAACTAATAGCGTTTACAAAAGTGCATAGCGTTTGCACCCTACCATAGTGTTTTTTCTCTGTTATTAAACTTAAACGCTATAGGGAATTTAATCCTTCATTTAACTTCATAGCCTTTTTTTGCACATTTTATAGCGTTTCATCAAACCATGTTATAGCGTTACAAAGTTTTTCGATAGCATTTTTTGTCATTCTTGTATAGCGTTTTTTATTTTCTACTATAGCGTTTTTTATTCTATTATAGCGTTTTTGATGCATAAATCTTACATCTCATATAGAGTTGCGATAGCGTTTGATGAATCAATAGCGTTTTCAAACGCTATCCTATATAATATTAATTTTCAGCATTTGTTTCAAATTTCTTTTTTTTATATTATATTATATATATATGCACACAGATAGATATATGTATATACAACATTACATAATAACAACATTACATTACATTACATAATAACAGTCTTGGTCATAATTAGCAGTTTGCCTCCAACATTACATAATAACAGTCTTGGTCATAATTAGCAGTTTGCCTCCAACATTACATAATAACAACATTATCTAGCATAATCTACTAATACAAGTATGAAGAAAACATAAGCATATTACTTAGCCCAAGCATCCATCTTTCCCATCATTTTTGCAATCACAGGAGATACCTTAGGATTTGCTTGATGTTTCGCCAAACTTGCAGTATTACTCGTACCTGTGCAAATTCAATGAACATATGAGGTAATTTGCAGATAATTTTATATTGTCATTACAAAAGCACACTCAGAATTTCCCAACAAAAAGAAAAACTGTAGAATTTCATGTATACATCTCACAGAACAGAGGTAGAACCATTTAACTATCAAGTGTGCATAAACAGAAAAGTGTTTCTACATGTACGAATCATCTCAGACTGAACATCACCGGAAACACCTACCATTGTGTACATCATTCTCCAAACCACACCGTGTGTCTCTAGCTTTGACCTCAGCAGTTAACAAAGGAACTCAAAAAAAAGGACACACAACATGCCTAAACTCAGACTGAACATCACCAAGAACACCAACTGGTATGAACTCAGACCGATCTCTGTGTAAACTATCTCTATGTAACTCAGACAAGATGCGTGGTGGTCAGGTCAGAGGACCAACTGGTATGAACTCAGACTGGTAAGAACACCAACTGGTCAGAGGACCAACTGGTAAGAACACCAACTGGTATGAACTCAGACCAACTGGTATGAACTCAGACAAAGAGGACATACAACATGTCTGAACTCGACCCACTGGTCCAATATGATGCGTAGAAATATGATGCCAAACCCAAATAGCTCAAAAGAGAATGCAAAAGGATCTGGTTCAAGCTAAATTTACTGCTCACGTAGCAATGAGACAACTATTTTGGTAAATAGTTGCCCAATGTGCATGTTTTTTATGAAGGTAAAAGATAATGACTCATGCCATAAGTTTTCGAAAAGATATTTATATCATTAAATTCATATATTTTTTTAATAAACAAAAATATGTAAACATTTATAAATATGAAAATTAAGTATGTATGAAAACACCTGCAATTTGTGACTTAATACTGAAATTAAAGTAATTGTACTTATTTAAGTGGTAGTGCCATTTTGTTTATATTGATTAATTAATATGTGAATGCTCGTATAACACATGATAAAATGATGTACATCAAACTTAGATTACTGCATGGGCAGCTAAGGTTGGCATGTGATTAAAAGTAAATTACTCACAAACAGTGCTACACTTCTGACCACATTGATAATCCAGTAGCTGATATAATCCAGTAGTTGAATATCCTGAAAAAGCAAGGAAGCATTTCCATAAGTGCTAGAAAATGAATGTGAGGAAGCATCTACTCTAGAAAACCTCAGGAGCATTTAGTTTATAATCCCAGGAGCATGATAGATTTTCTAATATTAAGTTGAAGTATATTATCCCATGACTAAAGTTTATACTGTCACACATGTTGATAATCCAGAACAGGTCCTGAAGTTTATTTTAAGGTGCTAATACATAACCATGATATATTTTCTAATATTTGAATTTACATCAAACAAAATATTAAATTGAGTTTCAGAAGCTAAAACAGTTGATAATTATTGAATTTTAATTTATAAGATTAAACCTTCTAGTCGCCTTGTATTTCTTGTTCCTTTCAGAAATGTCGACACTTGATTATTTATAGCTCATGCTGATGTAACATAGTAGAATTTTGATGCTATTTTAAGTCAAGTGTACTGTTCTAGTTAAACTTGATAACATATTTGAAATTAACTCTAGGTTATATATGGGCTTGTTGTACAAGATTTCTTTTAAGGTATATGATAAATCGGATGATACTTTGAACTACTTTTCTTGGTAAATCTTCCATCGATAACGGACGGTAACTAACAAGGAGTGGCTTCTAATAACATCATATACACAAACACACATATACATATATAGTGTCATTAGTCTGACAGTGAGAATTATTATTAGTCTGACATTATTTACAGAAATATACTAGCAGATATGAACTTTCACTAACTTTAAGTTTGATTAACTACGTTCTTGAAACACAAATTTGCTTTCAAAAATATGATCTCATCTTTACAGAAATCAACATAAAGACATTACAGATACTAGCAGCACTTCTAAAATAATGTTGAAAAGAATACTTTATGTCGGAGAATCTGCAATATTCCATATGTTGTAATCATATTGTCTCAAAAAAATAAGGAACTGACTTATGATTCCAGTATCATAGAGGAGTATCTAGTTAAAAGCAAAAGTGGGCAAAAACCAAAAAAATTGTGATATAAAACAGTCCAGATAAAAAATTATGGCATAAAACAGTCCAGAAACCCAAAATATTATATTGCATGTAGACTACCTTAATATATAAATTAGTTGAAATCTTTATAAGGAAACTTATTATAGCATGGACATTGAAATCAAATTTGATGGTATGTATACGTTTGGTATACAGTCTAGGTAAGGAAAATATCAATTTTGACAGTGAAGCATATTGTTCAGTGTCATTTTTTTCTTTTTCGTGAAAAGAGATTCCATATGTGCCTGTCATCCAAGATGTTTAAAGGCCAACTCAGAGGCTAATGACCATAGATAATGGACCATACTTTTTAATAAATATCTTTCAATCCTATATATTGTTATAGGATTAAGACTCAAATCAATTTCATTCTCTCTTTCATGCATATTCATCCAATTTATTACATTGTTATCTGTTAATTATTTCCATTTAATGTTTTGAGGTCCTTTACTCATATTTTGTATTTCTTATGTTTAAACACTTAATTAATAGGTCAGGAGTAGATGTTCACTTGTTAAGCTTTCTATAGGTATTATTTTATAGTCTTTGCATGAATTTTGATCTCATCTTCGACATAATCATATAAACAATAGTCAACTTGTGTTATATTTAATTCACTCTTATATACTATCAAATGTTCTTCATGTTATTCAAAAAAAAATATTTGTTATACCAAAAATCAAATGCTTTAGCAAAATCCAAAAGCATTTCCTCCTATATTTGCGTATGTACTCTTATTTTCTATCTATAAGAAATTGGTATCGATTGCTCGACATCATCTATACCTAGAAGAAATTGGTATCGATTGCTCGACATCATCTATACCTATAATAAATTGGTATCGACTGCTTGACAACATCTAAAACATCGCAAAAAAAAATGTCTTCTGTTCTCATGCTTGACAACATCTAAAACATCTAAAAATTTGCTACATCTTTCTATGGTTATTATTGCTCTCCTGGTTGTTTTCATACTATTTATTTATTTTATTAAACTTACTATATTTATTGTTTAATTACAGGCTACACTTGAAGAATTAAAGAAGGCGGCTGATAACATAGTCGTTTATGTGACATTCGACAATCAAAAGTTGGTTATTTTTTTTTTTTTGAGATCATGGGGAATCTTAAGATCATGGTATTCATTGATACTCACTTAAGTAAACCCCATGCCGTGTGTCTACCCCGCTTTTATTTAGTCGTCGCACACGGATGCTTAACGTTGAAACTCCCACTGATGGTTTGGCGCTGGGATTCGAACCTGCCCGGACACAGTCCTTTGGTTCCCATCTCCCAGCTTCCAAACCAACCGAGCTACGAACGGCGGGTAAAAAGTTGGTTATTGGAACTCTATCTTCGGAAAAGTGTGCCCAGATTTCTTATGATTTAGTGTTCCAGAAGGACTTTGAATTGACTCATAGTTCGAAGAATGCTAGTGTTTACTTTACTGGCTTCAAGTCTATTTTTCCAACTGATGATGAACTTCCAAGCGATTCCGATTTTTCAGAATCTGAAGAGGAAGAAACAGTCGTATCTGATGTACTTGAGGCAAAATCTAATGGTTGGAAGGTGGAAAGAAAATCAAAAGTGAACATTCTAAAGGCTAATAAGGCTGAGCAAATTCACGATGATGACGGTGATTCTGAAGACGAAGATTTTGAAGATAACGACGACTCTCGTGACGGTAGCTCTGATGATGAGGTTATTTTTGTAATTTGGTCTTCTTGTTATAGTTTCAAATTTTTAGATATGTATCGAATTGCTCACAAAGAATACTGATATCCCATAAATAACTTGTACATTACCATTATTTTAATTAAAACAATGTTCTATGTTTTAAATTATTTGAACCATTTGTCACCAATTTCATTATTTAAAACATGAGAAGTACGTTTAACTTGTTTCATTATTATTGTTAATTCAATTGAAATCTAATGGCATCTAAATCTTACAAAATCTTATAATCCCATCCATTAGACTATGGTTTTCAAGAAGTATATGTGCATGAATTCCTTCATAGGTTAACAGTTTTAAAAAACAATCGAATATGGATATGTCATATGTGTATGCTGTTGAGTTAGAGGTAAGCATCTGAATGTGAATGTCATATTTATTGTAGTAGTTATTATATTTGTCAAGGGAATTAGGCAACCATCATCTCCCTGCTTTAAATCCACTTATCTAATCTAAAAACCCGAAACCGATGAAAACTACATAGAAATCAACGTCAGTTTCTTATATTATATGAAAAACTTAGAGCAAAATCTTTTTCACTCATATTAAAATCATACTAACCATCAATCTATTATAAATAAAAACTGAAATGGATATTATTTGCTGTAGAAAAGTAATTGAGTTTCGTTTCATATATTCTTCTTTGGATTTAACATTTATCTAAGGGAGTATAGTTGCACCTTTTTTCTTAGTTGATTATTTTGTTTAAGTACTCGTGTACAGTATTTATTTAAATCATTGGACATTGAAAAAGATGAAAAGTGTTGCGTCTACCCCACGTGCTGCTGCACAGCCGTGCTCAGTTGACGTTCATCATGTCGCGCTTAACGAAGCTCCTCTACCAAGCATTGTGCCTGCTCGAACTTCTCCTACACAGAATTCGCATGCACAGTTTGCAAAATCAATAGCTTCAGGAACCTGAGTTTTCACTTCAATTCTATATGCTCTGTCAAATGAACAAGTATATGTTTCTCCTTCTCAATCCCCTTTGCACGCCTCTGCTGAAATTCATGTCCCACTGCTTGTTGGTCAATCTGCTGTCTCTTTAGGTTCTTATGAGAAGCCGGACCCTACTCTAGTTCCTCATGCTCTACCTGTGCCTTTTACCCATGCATATCAGTCTGCTCATGGTGCTTCACCTTCAAAAGTTGTTGCATCTTCTCAGCGTGCAGTTTCTCATTATTCTACAGCCCTATCACATGTTTACTCTCTGCTAGCATTTCATATGCTTTCCCTGAAGAGCATGCTTCTCCTCTTCAAGCCATTCACCTACAGACTTCATAAGGCTAATAGCAGCTTATTAATGCTATGGGTCTCACTGAAAACTCAAAGCTGTCATGATCAAATACCAAGCAATTAACAAAATATTTCACCTTTTGTTATTTTGGTCCCACTTCAAGTGATTAACAAAGCTTACGGTGGTGGTGGAATCGAAGGATACACTAAATTTGTGTCATCAAGCGAGAGATCTAAAGGCAAGATACTTCAAAAGATTTATGATGCTCTAGACGTCAAGTACGACTCTATAACGTGCAACTATAGTAAGGAGCGAAAATTGAATCGAGGGTGGGATTTTAAAACTATCATGATGTTATCAATAAAGAAGCTGGGTCGTTTGAGCTCCTCATGGCTATCCAGCCGCATAGTGGAAGGAAGAGCAGGTGCATTGTCCACCAAGGGTTATGCTAGCTCGGTTTCAAATCCAGCTAGTGTAGGGAGTTTATCTCTTGATGAGATCACTTAGCGTGTAGGTCATGCAATATTAGTAGTAATTTATCTTTTTGTTCTAAAAATACAATATTATATCTAATGTTAACACGAGACTCCGAAATTTGTACATCCTTATTCTTCTGCCAAGATGAACGATCGAGTTGAATTGCCTGAATCATTAAAATGGATTGAAAAATAGTAAACATGATATAAGGAGACTAAATATGAAATGTTGGTAATTTGTGCAATAATTTTAATTTTGGTCTTTTTTTTGAAATCGCATACAATGACACTATATAAACAAATTTTCAATGTACAAGAAGCCACAAATTAAAATTTAATATATAAACCCTTTTGTTATGTACATCAAAGTCAGATATTTGAATCACATTTCTAGCAAAACTTCGTTTTTCATCATGATTTTGTATCAAAAACTTAGCAAAAGTTTATATTCATTACCTGCTTTCATTGATTTTATACAATACATAGCTTCAAAAAGATTAGATACAAAATTTAAGTCAATGTGTGTAGTAATGTCTGAATTATTAATTAACTGGTCAAATTGGGGCAGTACCCAATACTATTTTACACAAAATTCTACTTTTTTTTTGCTGTAAAATTATTTGACAACTTTTATTCACTAAACAAATTAATCTTTGAATATATGATAGAAACTCAAATTTTAACATGTGATTGATAGATATTTTTAGCGTATTAAATTATGAAATAGTGATGTGATCATTATTAACAAATTATTGAGGTTTTAATCGAGTTTTTCATCTACAATTTGCCTATAGTTCTATGGAATTATTAGTTATTCGTTAATTTTCCTTGTCTCTTGTTATACTTTTTCATTGAGTGGCGCCCCCATTCTGCACTTGAAAGAATAGATGTTTAATTGCCACATTAAACTCAAAATATATATCAATCGATTCAGCAAACCAAAGGATTGTTATGTAATTTCAAGTCCTAATTTATAATTTTCTTACTTGAAACTTTTACCAAAAGTGTTCATTTCTATTTGTACACAACTCTTGTTATTTCTGTAAATTTAACTTCACTTTTGCCTCAACTAAATTAAGGGAAAATGTATGGGAAAAGCCAACTCAAACTTTTGGATGTTAATATTTTTGAAAAGTCTTAACTACTCCTCTTCGTTATAGATCACGCTTGGAAACTCTACAATATGAACCGACTTTTCAAGAGCAAAATCCTTCCAATTTTAATGGTAACTCATATTTTATTGCAAATTTTTCTCGATGTTTTAATCTTAGTGTACAAAAATATCTTTTAATATATGCTTTTCTATACATGGTAACTATTTAACAGATGAAAAAATCACCATATCATTCTCCTTGTGATTTCAAAAACATTTTCAAAGAGCAGAGCCCACGCGCTAACTCATCCACCGGTAAAAAGGACATCTAATTTTGTGTTAAGTTTTTAACATCTATTATAATATTCTTCGACATTAAAAATGATTCAAATTTGCAAAAAGAGATACCAAGATAACTAGACCGCAACATGGTAAATTTAAGGAGGTAGAGGGAAACCATGGTAAAATCAGAAGCAAGTGAAAATGTAGAGGTGAAAAAAGAATTGGGCAGGCCTCTCTTAGGGAAACCATTTTTTACTGTCATTTTACTAAAGATTCATGTTCACCGTCCTCATCAATTGGTAAGCAAAAATACTCGGTATCAAAATTTTCATAACGAGGTTTAATTCGTAGATCATAAAGTTCATTACAAACTTCAAAGCCTTTATCACACTCTATAGATGTTAGGGTTAGAAAATAAGTGGAAAAAGCAAACAACGGGTATTTTCTTTACTGATAAAACTAATTTAAACTAAAATAAAATACTGTTTATCCCCCTAAATTTAGTTTCACTATAAATAGTTTAAAGTATATTTATTATATTTTGTTTAGAAAATGTTCGTTATACATGCACATTATTACCGAACAAAATTAAGCACGTTAAAACAAGTAGTTCTATAATTTGGCTAAAAAGCTCTTGTTTTTGGATAAAAAATAGTTTAAAATGAAATTAAATTAAGCAGTATATTCTTTATCAAAATAAAAATATACTAACTGCTCTTTATTTGTGCACCAAACCCAAATTTTACTGGTAAAAAATAATTGCATAATCTTACACATTGTGCATCTAAAACATCATTAAAAAAACCAACCATTTCACGATGCAAGATTTTACATTAAAAATCAGATTGAATTTTTTATCACGCCAAGTGAAAGCACCTATATCAATTAGATTGCACGAGCATGCATGTTGAATATTTACGTACAGTGATATATCTTATAATACCACTTTGGAATCAAAGTTGTGCATTTACACCAATTTGTTGACATGTATAAACGTGCATATGAAAAGGAAATATATAGGTATTTAAGATTTGGTCTTATGCAACTAATGAAATAAGGTATAAAAAAGATTGATGGCTTAGAATTGCTCCTAGCATGTAGCTGGTACAAAGAATGAAGGAAGGAGTAGAATATATTAGAGAAGCATTAATGGTGCAGGGCAACATCTCAAAAAATATCAACAGGTGGTCCAAATTCCTAGAAAAGGAAAGTGAGATAAAACTGGTTGTAGAACATCACAGCCATTGAAGAACATCTTCCAAATGCATAACATACGAAATATAAGCAAAAAAAAACATATTTTACAAAGTTTTTATATCATATGCAGAGTAAGATACTAAATATAAGTGGAAAAATTGCAATGGAGGTAGCTAAAGCAATGAATAGATCATGTTGAAACATAATAGGGTTAAAAATATTACCTCAGGACTACTCAATTAGGTTGAAACTTGCTTACGGTTCCTGGCATCAGAATTAGGGTCCCAGGCAATTGAAATAAGCGGAGGAAGATTGAGATCGACGGTGGAAATAGCGAGTTTAGTGGCCGGATTTCAATTTAAGTTGAAGATTGAGATAAACGATGGAACTGGAGCATGTTTTTTTGGTGGTCGGATTTCGATTTAGGGATCTCTACTAGAAGCAAAAGAAATAAGCGACGGAGAGGTTGCGGGTTTCGATTGAGGATTTTGATGGCTATGCATTTTTTCCTACTGAAAGTGACGAAAAGAAAGGAAGGAGAGGTGGGAATTGCAAAACAAGTATTTTTCATTCCTGCGATAAATAAAATGTTTCCCTCCATTTTCATAGCCTTTGCATAGCGTTGGATACTTTATATCTATTTATTTTATTTCCTTTAAAAAACATACAAGGCGGCAATGCTATGCATTGGTGCTATGGAAAGCCCAGATTTTTGTAGTGAGTCATGAAACGGAGGACCAAACGACCTAAGATTGAACTAAAAATCGGTATGCACGTAGTAGAAAACTTCAACTTTCAAATAAAAAAAGAATCAGCGAATTTCGACATAGGAATAAGAAGATATGGTCATGCAAAGTAGCTATTGAGAACAGTTTTTACTGTAATATCAAACAACACAAATTTCAATTACAGTAAACGATTTTTGGCATTTGAAGTTTTGATTCAGCTAGAAATTGTGAGTTTATTAACTCACCTTGCGATTGTAGAAGAAACATCGGATTTTCAGTTGAAAGGCGAGAGCTTGGAGCTAGAATTTGCTTCAAATACCTATAAAAGTTCAAAACAGACACATGCTAGAAGAAAAACTACAGTTACAGACAACCCATAACACAAAATTAGAATTTGATGAAATATTCTCGTTTTGGAATTGATTACCTGTTGAAATATGCTTTAGATTGATAATTTCAACAATTTTAATTGAAGAGAAATGGAGATTTTAGCCTAGATTTGAAAAAGAGGGAAATTTTCTTTATTTCTGTTTTCTTCTTACTGTAAGAAGAAAAGAACGTACAGGTTTGAAGGGAAGAAAGCTTTCTCATATTTTGTTTGTGCTAATTAAATTGGATGACCCAAAACAAAAGAAAATAAATAATTAGCCTAAGGAAAATCAAGTTCGTCACTTAATTCACAATTACACTTGTGTAAATAAATAAAACAACATATTTCACAAGTTTTTAACACAAAAAAATTATGTAAACACATTTTCAAGTTAAATAAAATATTTCACAACATATAAAAAGATGATTTTAGTTATAAAAATATTTTTATCATTAAAACTCTCATTTTAAATAAATAACCAAATTTACACAAATAAATACATAAAACCTCATTTTTAACTTTAAAAATTAAACAGAAATTATTTTCTTGTGTAGTAAAATATAACAAACCATTATTCATCATTTTTATGATCAAAACTTATTTTTAAATCAAATTTCACCTTTTTATTTTAAATAAACACATTATAAAAATCAAATACTTCCTTTAAAAATTATTGAAGAAGCATTTGGCAATAATTACAAGAATTATTGCATTTTCACTATATAAAATCATATTTCACTCATTATTCTCTCAAATAAACATAATAAAGTTTCCAAAACTTTATTTTCACATTTTACTTTCAAAATCCATTGTTTATTCCAAATAAACAATTTAAATCTCAATTTATTTTAATTCACAATATTAAATTATAATTACCGTTATAATTTAATATTTACAGGTAATCACCCAAAACCAAGGTTATTACACTCGTGCTCTTGGCTAGAGTGGTAGTCGTGACCATAGTATCTCTCACTTTCACGTCGATGTATTCAAAGTGTGAACTGGTGAAGAGCGAAGATTGCTAAGCATGGACTCTTGTTTCACCATCGTGTCTATAAAATGAAAAGAGAAGCAGAATTAGTTAACTTCAAAAATTATGACGCATGTGATTAGAAGTCGTGTGGTGCCGTGAAGTGTGTGTATGCATGTGCAAACCCCCCAACCGACCGATTATGGTAGCCTTGCTCATTGGAGTTGGCTCCCATATGTCTAAAGAAGTTAGGCCCGTGCAAGTTCATGACAGGGAGTGGGTCCCCTCTAACCCGAGATCATGGAACATAGATATGTCATCTGGGATAGGAACATCTGACACCCTTTCAATGAACCTTCCATCTGCGGAGAAGAGGTCTCCGGACCTATAGAAGTTGCAACAAGTTGAGATGCTTCAATAGTCTTTTGCCTCTTAGCTTTGTAGACAAAATTTTTACCTTTTCTTTTTGACTATGATGGTCGAAGGCCCTATGAAGGCACGACCGTGGGCTCATGTCTAGCTATCGTACCCTCTTCATCGCCAAGTTTGATGATTGTTACTCTAGGCCCACTCTGAGCTCCCTCGACTGGGGGCACGATAGGAGCCCATCTCCTACTTTGTCTTATTGGAACCCTTCTGGGACCCCTGTCAGCCTTATACTCTGGTCTCTTTCTATGAGCCCGATGGCAATCAGGTTATTGTCAGTAAGAACTTCATCTATTTCCCTAAGTTCAGCGGCCACCGCCTGGAGTGTCCTCACTATTTCCTTGAACTGTGCTTCTTCGGGCCAGGGAATGGAAGTTGTGAAGGAAATGCAGTAATGGATTCATCATCAATTTATGTTACTCGGCTAATTGATGAAGAAGTTAAAGCACTTACGTCTGACCAACCATCGCCTAGCGAACCTCGGTGAGCATCTTACGAAGAACCACTCAGTCTTGAAGTAGCTCAACTTACTCCAAGCACTTGCCACCACTTGGCAATTCCTGACCGCTTCCAGAAAAGTAAACGACGGGTTGTCCCCCCGACTCTTGACATTGAATAAGTATCTGATCTAATCAATGGTCGGGGGTCGAAGGAGATGCTCCATAAATATGATGTATATACTATTGAGAAGCGCGTATCCATTTGGATGCAGTTGAGAAGGCGCGATCCTCAAGAAAAATAGTATGTCCTGAATGAATTGGTTAAACGGGGGCAACGTCCTAGCCACGCACATGAATTTATTGCAAGCGGTAAACCCCACCGGGGGATTATGTGCTCTATCTTCTGACCCCGGTAATAGAACTTCTTCCAAGGATAGTCCATGCCTAAGACAGATTCTGCCTAGCATTTCCTCTGAAATCTTAAACCAGACGGAGTCCTCCGGATTCAAAACCAACACTACACCCGGTAGTTCATCCGGAGCAGGGTTCACTACGTCTGCCGTGACATCCGACCTTTCAATTCTAAGAAACGAGGGGCTTTGAACTTTTTGTTGCTCCGAGCTTCCAGGATCCATAGCTACTAAACTCAATAAAAACCATTATTAGATGGAAAGAAACCCGTGTTCCCCCCGGTGCAAAGTAAGTGATCGTGTTGTGTTTGAAGTGCCATATAATACCCTAAATTTCTACAAGTTTGATAGATGGTAAAGCGACAAGACTTCGAGATTCGACCAGAGTGACTGTCAATGCTGACCGTCTCAACCATGCCATCCTGACTTCGAAGAGCGATCCATGTTAAGAATTGTTGTGTTTGTCAAGTTACAATTCCATCAACGAGCTTTGAAGGATAGTCATATATGCAGTTTTAAAATGAAGTCCAAGTATGCAAGGCTAAAGCTCATTGGAGTTAAGTGTTCGAGTATGCAAAAGGCAATTGGTTTCATATCCATCATGGTTTGAATAGGATCATTCCCCTGAAGCCTGAGTTCGTATCGATCCAACGATAACCTGTTCATATCGATACGTTTCGTATCGATAGGTCATTCGTATCAATCATGTTCGTGTTGATCGATTCGTATCGATTCGAGGCAATTAGTTATGTATCCATCAATCTGCATCGATACGAATTTCCATGATTCTCACATTGATCATGGAGGCAGCCTTCCACCATCTCCTATCAATACGAATTTGAGGAAGATTTGGAGCCAGTGACTCCATTAAATCCTTCCAGTACCCTCCTCCTTCTTCTTCTCCAAGACGCCATTAACTACTCCCTCGACCTCACCCTAACCATGCTCCAGCACCAATGGCGTCGGAGATGGCCATCACCATGAACGGGATGGTGTGAAGCTCGAATCTCATCGCTTTAAGAATGGTCTTAGCTGATCGACTACCTAGTTTGAAGAATTTGGATTAAGGATTGATGATTGACTGTTTGGAAGACGAGGGTTAAACGGTTCTTTTCTCTAATCGATACGAAGTAATAGCAGATGCAAGTGAAAAAATTTCTAAGTCTAGAAACTATTTATATGCCTTCGTATCCAAAGATAACGTTTTGTATCCCAGTCAATAAACTGAGAGAAGTGGTCAACAACCATCGATACGAAGATTGACTTTCGTATCCATCAACACAGAACAATCAAGAGCCAATGAATTTCGTATCCATCGATACAAAGCGCTCCATGTGAATACCTATCTCGTATCGATCGCCATCGATACGAAGCTTTTCTCCATACATCCCAGATCGATCCAGAAGAGGATCGATACAAAGAAATGGATCAAAACAACCATCGATTGTTGTTGCTACTCGAATTTCACGTCGATCTAGGAGAGGATTGATATGAAACTCGATAAAAAAAGAACTTGACAACGACCCGTGAACGTGCAAACATGAACATGAGTCAGGTTAACATACGTGCATGTATGCCAAACTAACGTTGGATTTTCAAAGTTCACAGGAATTGGATGCTTACCAGTTGACGACCAGAACAATGAACAACAAATTGCTAGCACTCGACCTTTGGTTACAACAATAAACTACATGATCATCGGCAGTCTCCAATCAACATTTATACTGTTGGAAATTAATCGAAGGTTACATTTCTTGATGAAAAGACAACAACTGTTCAATGAATCAGACAGAACTTTTTTAGAATAAAGATTGCTGCTTTTCAAAGCATGTCATGTTCATACAGGACGTATTTTGGGGGGAAAATGTTATCCCGCCTTTTGGCAAGGCCGTGACACCAAAGACTTGACTAGAAACTAAAGACAATCCACCCTGGAGATCAGTTATCTATAGGTCCACGATGAATACAAGCAAACTTGGCCCGAGTTCGGATCGAGCTACAATTAGCATGGTATGACAAGCAAAGTTATGAAAGGCAACATTCCAAATTTCAGGTCAATCGGAGTTCGTATGCTCAAGTTCTGGATCGATCAAGGTCCATGAAGAACACATCCATTTCATATTTATCAGCCCACATCCATCATTTTGTATCCATCTAGATCGATACGAAATGATCACAAGTCCATCATTCAGCATCCATCCGCTTCGTATCCATCAAGCAATAGTGTCTCTCGGATTGATCATTGTTCATTTGCTCAACAACTACCCACTTCGTATCGATCATACTTTTGCATATTTCTTATCGATCAACCAATCGATCGATACGAAGTAAGGGGCCAAGCATCGATACGAAAAGCTTGGAATCGAATGGATACGAAGGAATAAGTCAAACTAAAGGAAACGGTCTATAAGCATGAAATGTGGATCTTCAGCGCCACGTCACCGACATGAAATTGATCGATACGCATAGTATCGATACGAAGACCACCGACACGCACGTATCGATATGAATCCTTCAGCCTCCTTAGCAACTTCAATCATGGATCGATCATATCTCTGAAACTACAAGTCCAAATGCAATGAAATTTTCACAGGAGCTTACATATCAACTAAATAATGTCCATGATTGATCGCAGCTCAATTGGAGCCAATCTTGATCGATGAAGACAATAGGGATCGATCCCAAACAACCCCAGATCGATCTGGTGGGCCCACCTATGCATGAGAAAGGGTATTCCAAGTTTTGGGGCAGATAATTCTAGATCGACTCCTATAAATAGCACTCCTACGCTAACTAAAAAAGGACTTTTGGGACTTCTAGGCCGTTACTCTACTGAAACTCCATTGTAACTTCAGTGTTAGCTATCATACTATTGTAACTCAATTGAGTGTTCGCTATCTGGTAGGCCGTTACTCTTTTTCCATTTAATTTCTTCATTCTAATCTCATCAATTACATCCGAAGAGTGTTGTGCCCAATTTTGGTACAAGCAATAATAATAATAAATTAACTAATATAACTATTATATTAATTTTTGCATAATAATAATTTATAACTTATATAAATTATTTCAATAAATTATTTTTGTCGAAAGTTGAGACTTGCGGTTTTGTGACTTCTAGGTGTAAAGTTTGCCTTTGGTAATATTTAAACAATTATACGGACTTTGATGAAGCACGAGAGTGGACCTGAGTTTAGTTGCTTATGGATTATTTGGGTGAAATCCAATTTCTTATCTTTTAGTGCGTTACCCTTAAGCAACAATATATTCAACACCTTTTTTCTTTATCCTCACATATTACTTGGATATACAGAGCTCGATCAATGGTCAAAACTTTATTAATATCCATAGGTTAATTTACAAGTCCAACATTAAAGTCCATGGGGCAATCTAATAACATTTATCGATTAAATAATTTGCTTTGATCAAGGAACTTCACTTTATGTTGACTACCAATTTCTGTGATACTAATCTTCTTTTCGAAGGAGACAAATCCTCTCTTGAATAGTATTTCACCTCAAGTGGTTCTGATTATATCCAACTATGGTCGTAACATGATCTACGTTGTCATGTGGTTGACCATAATTGAATTATAGTTTAGACACTTATGGTTCATAGTATTCTCAAGTCAAAAGACTATTACACATCATCATAAGATATTTCTATTTGACTTTTAACCTATAGAAGATCTCAATGAGTCATTTGTATTGTTCCAAACAACTACATATACATAATCCCTTGGTGTCTTTAGTGGTTATGAGTAATTCACCATCAACATTTCATATAATGATCTCAACTGATGTATCATTATCTCATTCTCGATACATCTTTACTAGGTACTTTTAAGGACAAATATTTATTTTATACGGTTCAATATGTATGGTTACGAACACATTCGTAGCTGCAATCGATTAAATATTTTTTTGAAGGATTTATACTTGAATATATTTAATGTATATATAACAATAATTATATCATGAAATAACAACATATACACTACTATACCTACTTGGTATTACCGATACTTTTCCAAGATCCAAAAATGAGTCCTCGGTGGAGGCGTCAGTAAAGCATCAGAACTGTCTACCTACGTAATTTTACCGATGCCCTACCGATGCCTATATAGTGGCATCGGCGTGACATCGATAAGCTATCACCCGAACCATACTTACCCAACCAATGCTCTCTCCTCCATCCACTTTTCAAATTAAAAAAAGAAAACCCTTACCTCATGTCACCTCCTCCTTCCTCCATGACGCCACAAGCCAAACCCCTCCCCAAGCACAACGGTGCATCCTTCCCTAAGCCTAGTTCCTCCTCCTTCCCCAAACCGTTGTAAGCCTAACCCTTCCCCAAACCGCCACCTCCAAGCATAGCACCTCATCACTGCAAGCCATCGCCTCCCAGCCCTCCAAGCTCATTGCCACCTCCAAGTCATCGCATCTATAAGACTTTAAGCCGCCGTCGGCCATCCAGCTACTGCCTCCCAAGCATCCCGTAAGCCTCCAAAAAACTGAAAGCAACGCCCTCTATCAATATGATTTATTGTTATGATTCATTTTTTATATAATGCTATGATTTGATTAGGTTTGTATATGATATAGATTTTGTGGTTTAAATTCGTTGGTATATGATCATTGACATAGATTTGTTATTATGATAATTTGTCTATGATTTAGATATCATTGGTATTATTTTTAAATTGTTTGATAATTCATTGTTATTGATATGTTATTATTAATGAAACCCCATAGATGTTTAAATTCTTCTATAATTGAGTTAGATTTATTAATATATTTCGATATACTATTAGTGATGGATTGATAAGATGAATGGAGACGTTAGAAATTTAATCTCACTATATCTAGTGATCTATAATATGGTTTTCTTTTGATATAATAGTAAGCAAACCTAGAATGTTCTATGTGTTTTGACTAATGTATAATGATCACAAGCTATGTGTTAGGGATTGATGTCAATTGTTGATGATGAAATTTTACTGGTTGATATATGTTAGATTGTTTGAAAAAGTTAGAGAATGGTATAACTAATAGTTAAAACTATAAAATTTAACAGAGAATATATTAGCTATTAAAAATCGGAAGTATATTAGATGATAGATATATAGTATATAAGCTAATAGAAACCAAGAGTATGTTAATGAGTGGTGATCAAGGGTACATAGACCTTATATATAGATAAGGTTATAGATATTAGTTCACTTCTTATTGTATTGCTGTAGCAAGTGCACCCTTTCATTTTATTTGTATTTTTTGATATACTGATTTGACTTGGATCTATAGCAACTGCAACTCCACTCCATCACGACGACCCTTGGCTTCAAATCTGATCGCGACTCCAAGCTTCAGATCTACGCAAACATCTCTAACCCGACTAGCTTCAGATCTTTAGGTATATATTATTTCCACCCAGCTTTAAAAAAGAAGATTGTTTTGAAGTATTTCAAAATGTGTTATTTATATCTAACCAAAATAAAAAAAATTCATGGAGTTTAATAACCAAGAAAACGATGGTTATAAGTAAAATTCATTTGCCATATATTCAACCGCTTTACCTAAGCGTAACACTGATAGCATTGTTGAACACATACACTCTCAGAAATTATAAGTTAATTAATTTATAATTAATACATGAATTTGTGAATAAACTAATTAATACATGAACTGTAGTTTATTTGTAGAAGTAAGAAGTTGATTAAGTTTTCAGTTTTAGTGTTTATCTCTAGAATAATTAATACATTTATTAACATGAACGTTTTGAGTTTAAATTTCTTACTATTGTTAGATGAATAGATGTACATGATACGTTCTAGACGATTGTAGTACTAGTGATGTAAGCACTTTTTTTCATATTGAAAGTATTTAATTTGAGAAAAGAAATCGATATTTACTTAGATTATACATGTTTTGCCAAACCCTTTATTAACGAAACAACTGCAAACACAAAAATATGTAACACTATCATATGGACAAGCTATAAAAGTTAATGGTATTATAAATAATATATTAATTAATATATTTTATTTATATTAATAATAGAATTGATAATGTTATTTGAATTAATAATACTATCATCTGAAAGATAATGTAATTTTTTACATGTAGGAATGATTCCATTGCAATTGAAGATGCTACACTTGAAGCTTCAAATGGTTCTTCACCATACAATACAATGATAGTTTTTTTAATGAAGGACATCATTTCTTTTTTGCAGATTCTATAAATGTTTCGATTATATCCATGTAATGATAGTATGGATATGAATGAATGATTGGTAGAATCTGTAGGAAAGGAGCAACGCTCATCATCATAAAAAACTATCATTGTATTGGATGGTGAAAAACAAAGACGGCGTAAAGCCATAGCGGTAGTGACTCGGTATTCATAGTAGTGCTATTATAGATGGTGGACTAGGGAAGTTCTAGGGGATGCTTAGTACTAGAGTCGTTGACCACCTATGATGGCGGTTGTCGCCACTAGTAGCAGCAGTTTTGTCACCATCAATTCCCTATCCACCATCATCAGCTATAGCAACACTACCATGCATGTCTCTAGTCATTTCCTCGATTGCATGACATGGCAACATAGTAGTATTAATAGAGGAGGAGGCACCGGGGCTTGCATAGTGGTGTTGTTATAACTGGTGGTGGTTGGTTAGGATAATGTTGGAGGGGATATTGTTAACATCGGTGTTGTTGACTGTCAATGATGGTTGTTGTCACCAACAGCGGTAATGGTACTACCACGAGCACTACCCCAACAACCACTACAAGTTATAATAGCACTACCACGCCAGTTTTCCACCATCTCATCCTATCAATATTACCCTGCTATTATGTTGTGCGACCAGTGCGTGTTGCTGATTTTCTTAGAAATGAGAGCTTGAGAATTGGGTAAAATATAATTTTGAATTATGATCCTACACAAGAGATGACTTGCATTGCTAAAGGACAAGGTGATGGACAATGTTGTCTCTCTTCTTCATGCCAATGTAAGCAGTTTTCTTGCAAGATCATTTGTGTTTGTATGAATTTGTATTTGTATGGCTATAAGATCATTGACATTTGTATTGGTATGGTTTAGTATATTTATGATATTCTGATGTTCGTAATATGGTTTAGTATATGAATTTGGTGGTATGTGATATACAATAAATAATATATGAATTTGTAATATAGGTGATTATAATTTGTATATATTTGAATGTGTAATCAAGGTGAGAAATGCTGCAGATATGTATAAGCAATGGCTTCTACATGGCATCCAAAAATCCAATTTTTACAATTTAAAAAGTAGTCAAGTGGGTATCAGAATGGCTTTGGCAGTATGGTGTCGGCAAGGCATCAATGAATGTCATTTGTAGGGCATCAATAACAACACTACGAGAAGCATCTTCTAGGAATCAAAATTAAATTTCTGATGAATTTTCTATTGATGCCCCTTATAGCGTCGCCATGGCATTGGTTGATCATATACCAACACCCTACCAACTTCTTTTTGGCATCGGTAAATCATCTTCTTTTTGTATTGATATAATTGAAAATAAAACAAAAACTTAATTTATTTTGAACAAAATTTGCTACCAGAGTAAGGTCATATAATCAAATTACATAATTGACCTTAGGGAACACCCTTTTCTATATCAGATATATTGTAAAATAAGAGCGATATTACATGAAATCGGGATGAAACATCTGAATCCCAAATTCATATGTCTGAAATATTATTTGTTCAATTTAGTTTTGCATTTTGAAACTTTATATTTCGGGAGTTTGGGTTTGCTTTGAGGACCTCATGATGCTCGTAAGGTTTGTAGTGAGTATAAAGTAACATGATGAGTTTGGGGATGGTACAATTTGTCTCCGTTGATGTCGGATGAGATAGAGAAATGTGATGGTTTGAGACGCAGCTAAAATCATATGGTGGTTTTTAGAGTCATCTGATGGCTTTGAGACGTGAAAACTAGGGTATTGCGATATACAATTCCATAGGATATTGCATATATGGAGTAAGTTTGTTTCCCATAGCTATGGCTTTGGGATTATATATATATATATACCATTTATCGAATGTAGTGTTGTTGTGTTAGTGGTGCATGTTAAGCAACACACCGTTTTGGAGATAGGATACATTCTATCTCAGTAGCAAAGACAATAGACCTCGAGATACTTTGTAGCAAAAGGTGATCGACCTCAATTACTTTCCCCAAGTCGTCTTGTTAAAAAATGGTAGCAGTTAATGTGTATCGACTCGAGTTTGATACGATTATAAGTATTGGAAGATGCAGTGAAGTGTCATCGTATTGGTACTGACCATATTTAGCGAATCTTGGCCTTTTCTGGAGGCCTAAGGCCCACTAGCCTAGTGTGATAGTTGAGTACCGGTTGGTTCCATGATGATTAATATATGATAGACTTATCACGTATTGTGTAGAACCATAGTAGAAATGTGTTAACTTTCTGGATGGATGTGAAGATGACGGGTGAGGTATGGTTTCATTATCTCATATATTACCATTTGTTATTTTACATGACATAGTAACATATTCATAGTCATGCAGATTAGTGATATTTCCTTTTCATCAGTTTTACATCTGTCTCTCCCTTTGTTGCCTCTTTTTTTTATCTATTCTTTGAGTATGTTGACATAGAGGTAGGGATTGTGTTAGTTAGAGGTGAGTTATAGAACCATAAATATTTACGCTATGATTATATATATCTAGTATTTTTGGATATGGACATGTTAGACTATATATTCATTTTAAGATATACTATACATGATATTTTATATGCCATTTGCACAATATATTATGATATTGATTCTTATGTCTCTTGATATGATATGCACTTATTGTTACATGTTTTTGTTGAGAATATATTTTATTTCTTCCATTGTGATATTAATTATAATTGTAGATGTGACAGATATGCTATGTGTTATTTTTTTAAATTCCACCCTTAACAGAACATCGTCCTTAGTACATAAGAAATCCGGTCACTTATATGCATGGATTTCAGGTGTCACAAATTGTGGATCGTTACATTAAGTATTAGAGCTTAGGTTACCCAATCACCATTAATTAGGATAAGTTGAGAGAGCATATTTTTATTTTTGTATACTTATGCATATAACATCTTGGCATTTAGAATTTTTTTCTATTACTATTTAATATGTTTAGGAAATTTACTAATGATTCCCAACTACATGTAGCTATCATGACACGTGCCATATGAGCAATGACTGCTAGAGATAATGCTAAAACTCTCAAAATTTTGTTATCGTTTGAATTGAAGTGATCTATAAAATGTAAAAAATACCATTGTGCTTGTAACTTGTCCAATACAGTGACAAATTCAAAAAATATTATATCACATAAATATCGATGTTCGTTTCATAATATATAAAAACATATGTATAATGATCATATACAATACTTGTTAAATCGATTACTAATCAGCTATTTATCAATTAATGATCACTTATTAATATGTTATAAGTCAACTACTAATTAATGGAAAGAAAAAGAATAGATTAATATTCCGTTATTGTTATGTGTACCATTTTCAAATAAAGTGAAAGTCTTAACTTTAATATATACAATAAAGAATAGATAAATATTCCTTTATTGTTATGTGTACCATTTTTAAACAAAGTGAAAGTCTTAACTTTAATACATCCAATCACATCAAAAGTTAAAAAAGGTAGTCAACAAAGGAATTTGAGAATAAGCTCATTCATAAACAAAGAACGTAGGTTTAGACTATAAATCTTTCATATCTATCTCAATAATGTGAAGACTAGTTTTTATAACTATAACTCATTTTGTAATGATATTGTTGATGGTTTTAGACCGCTTCATATCAATGAGGTAAAGACCATTTTTTAAATACTATAAAAGCTAGGTTTTATCAATCTTGTAGGTATATAACATATCAATATCTCATAAAATTATGGTCTTTGTAGCTATTATAACATACCAAAACCTCTTTTATATCAAAAAATATTAAATAATATTTAATGTTAACAAAATTATTCATGATAACACTATAAAAATCCAGTGAATAATAAATTATTATTTTTTATTGAAGTTTGTCTCATTCGCCCCATTGCCCAATGCACCTCCAATAAATATTAGTCTTAATCGTTAATGTCGCATATATATCTTTATAGGATCTTCATCATTGCATATTTTAGTCCAACCATTGCATACAAGGGACCCATACATTTTATATGAACGAGTCTTTATTTCTAATGTCACATGTCCAATTTATTTAGGTGCAATTTTATTTTATTCATATAGCGGTTACCTTTCTAGATTTCTTTATCACACATTTCAACCGTTCTCTACAAAATCAACAGTGAATGGCCACCCTTTCACTTGGAAGTTAACCTAAATAGTGATAACCCCAGTACCTAATATGCATAAAGAATGCAATACAATAGTACTTGATCGTTGTAGGATAATTGTCAAGGGTGAAATAACTAAAATCTTAAACATAATCTATCGTGTATTTCACAGCGTATTGAATAAAATATAATATCAACATAGATATAAAATAGGCTTGACATATAAGTATAATTGTAACAATCTAGGATTTTCGATCCTTGAAAATCCACACTAATACATCCACTTTATTGTGTGCCTAGCAATCGAATGCCGAAAAACTCGAATGTTAGGGGAAAAGAAGAAGGAAGGAAGAAAGAAGAGAGAAAGAAAACCAATAACACAGAATCTCATAGCGGAATGAATAATCTATAATATACAACAAATCTTTATACAAAAGAAAACTGTAATATATATATATAGGCAACAATCAGAGTATACTAATGTAACAACCCAAAATTATGGTCATTTGATTTTTAATGTTTAATTTATTTTAAATATTTAAATAAATTGAATTTTGGAATTTAATAACTTATTATTCAAATATAGGGAATGTTTAAATATTTGAATTGTGAATTAAATGTTAATTAAATGGATTTAATAATTTCATTTAACTCCTTTTAATTAATAAATAATATCGGGGAATCCAATTTGTAAATTTATTTACAAATATAAACAGATCGAATAAATATCGATAATTAAATATAAAACGATATTTAAATTTGTAAAATTAACATTCCAGGGCACGGTCTTGGATTTCGACGAAATCAGTTTCATTGGATCCGTAATAATGAATTATAATATACCAAATTTCATGGCGATCAGACGTATCGTTTGGTCGTGCGAGTTCGAAACTCGTAGAAATTAATTTCAAAAATTTAATATAATAATTAGGCTTAAAAAACTATCTTCTGCATATTATCGAATTAGAGCTCGAGATTAGTTCCATTGCGTTCGGAATAGGTGCATAACATATAGAATGCTAGGCGGCAGGAGTTCGAGACTTTTGGGTATGTATTATCGAAATATTTTATTAAATAAAATAATAGCATATCCTTTCAAAAACCATACCCAGTCAAAAATCCCACGCCCTATGTTCTAATGCCCATACCTCCCACATTCACTCTATACCCTCCTCCCCTATTTATATTAGCCTGGTAATGAGAAAGTGGATTTTCAAAATTTCTAAATTTGAAATCAAATAAAATGAACAGCTAAAAATCTTAAAAAAGCACAAAAATCTCGATTCGATGAGATCTTCACTCTTATGCTTTATGGGGGGGTGCCGCATTAGTTCTTGAAGTTCGACAGTCATGTCAAATTGGGTTTTGAGGCTAGGGTTGGGGGTTTTGCGGCTTGTAAGTGATGGTTGTCTACTCGAAGGGTGGCGATGGTTTCTCATGTCGAAGAGCTTCAAGGGCGAGTTGTTGGCGAGTTCCGGTCGTCGCTTGTGGAGTGCGACATTGCACTATAGCCGCAACTTGCCCAGATTTCTTTCAAGTGGAGCATGCGCGCGCGAGGTTTTTGGTGTTGGATGCAGAGCTCTCGAGTAGGCGATTCCAACAGTGAAGTCAGAATTGAGTTTAGCGGAGAATAGATCCATGTCACTGCATTGGCATGCACAAATTTGGCCACGGAAACATGCACAGGCGTTAGAGGGAAGAAAAAAAGGAAGGATTTGTGTTGAGGGGTAATTTTGTAAATATAGTTGAATTGTTAATTATTAATTTAAATAAAACGATAATTTGTTAATCGAATGACTTTTGCATACGAGGTCGGATTCGAACGCCCTTTTTTGCGTTGGACTCGTATCGTCGAGATCTAGGCAATGGAGTTGGTTTGGTTGGATTTTGAGCTTGTTGGAAATCGAATGGTCGTTCGGTTTTTGTCCAAATCGGAACGTTTCGACGAAAAGCGGATATCAAGGTGAGTTTAACTCACATTTAATTTTACTATATCATATCTATGATGTTATGAACGATTATTGATTGCTTCGATTTTAGTTAAACTGTTTGATTGATTATTTGGTTGAATTTCCATTTGGAAAATAGATGACATATCAATTTGATTGTTATGAACCTATATGATTATATATATATTATCCATAACCGTTGTTTTGCAGGGTAAATCTGTAGAGAGACCCTAAGGGGTTTCTCACCAATAATTATTTACTTTTATCCTTATGTTGTTATATTGATGGTTAATTGAAATAAATCTTGATATTCCATTTAATTTGTTAAGTGTCGTTAAAGCGATTTCGCTATATCTTCATTTATTAATTTCATCCCCAATACCCTGCCGTATGTGTTTTGAACTTGAGCTTGTGTTTTCACTAAATAGATGTTAACATTCATGAATCATTTTGATTAATGATAATTTAAAATAATTAATCATTTTAACTAATGATTTTGAAAATTAATTAACTGATTTAATTAGTGATGTTTAAAGTTGGTTTACCTCTGATGTAAATGAGATAGGATTTGATTAATCATTTTAATTAATGATTACTTGAGCTTGATTAATTATTTTAATTGATGATAATTGAAATTGTTAATCATTTTAATTAATGATATTTAAAAGTAATTTGTCATCTTATATAATGATATTTGAATTAGTTAATCATTTAACTAATGATTGTTTTAAATTTAACTAATTATTTTAACTAATGATATTTGGAATTTAGTTAAATTATTCTAATTAATGATGTTTTATAGTTAAATAAATAATTTTAACAAATGATGTTTTAATTAAATCGTTTTAACTAATGGGGTTTAAATTTAATTAATCCAATTAATTAATGATTATTTGAACTTAATTGATTGTTTAATTAATGAAATTTAAAATTTATTTATCATTTTAATCAATGATGTTTAAGATGAATTATTCATTTTAACTAATGATTATTTGAATTAAATAATTTTTTTTTAATTACTGATATTTAAAGTGTAGTAATTTAATAAAAGTGATTATGTGACGCCCCACCTCTATACTCACACTAGCCAAGGACACTACGAGGTAATGCCGTCGACTAGCACGAAGAATAAGGCTGTTGAGGAGTGACCATCTATGTAATTTCTTTGTGCGAGTACCGATATGTCAGATAGTATGACATGCATTTCATTTCAAGAGGAAAATCTGACATATCAAATACAAACTCAAAACTATTACACAGTGGCTATGTGGTCTTTGGAAACAAATATAGAAATAAGCATAACACAAATCAGTCAAGTTATTCATATCACAAAGGCGGAAACAGGTATGAATATAACACATAAAGGTGTACATCAAAATAGTGGTCAAACTAGATCCACTACATCACAAAAAAATAGATACAAGTGCTAGACAAGAGAATATGTATACATCAAGGAGTCTCTATCTCGAATGTATAACAACAAAACCTACTAAGCAAAGGTAGTTAGCCAAAAGTCAGATGATGGACCCTGATAAGAAGTCAAGCAGAAGCACCTAAAATACCTCGGTCTGACCCGAGTATTATTTAAGAAGAAAATAATAAATGGATCAGTCTAGCTATAAATATCATATAAAATGAGATAGGATAAGAGATATTACAAAAACGTATGATAATAATAATGCCATACTATGACAAGTATACATCAGATAACCACAAAAATCATACAATATCTCAAATATTCTCAAACACTAAAAAGAATGTCATATTCTTTAAATTATTCACCAAAACACAAATATTGATAAAACATATCAATGCCAATCGCATAAAAATCGGTGAAACACAAATTCTAGAAATCATCAACTAGAAATCCAGAAATCACAAAAAGGGGAAGGCGTATCACAAACGGAAGCATGAAAACTCACCAACACGTGTATCACAAATGGGTCGTTATCCCATAAAATGAGCCGGAGCTCCTCCAAACAGGGTATAGTCCCCCCTTGCGGGATATGAGCCAAAGCTCCTCCTATGAGCCGAAGCTCCTCCAAACAGGGTATAGTCCCCCTTTGCGGACTATGAGCCAAAGCTCCTCCTATGAGCCGAAGCTCCTCCAAACAGGGTATAGTCCCCCCTTGCGGACTATGAGCCGAAACTCCTCCAAACAGGGTATAGTCCCCCCTTGTGGACTATGAGCCAAAGCTCCTCCTATGAGCCGAAGCTCCTCCAAACACGGTATAGTCCCCCTTTGCGGACTATGAGCCGAAACTCCTCCAAACGGGGTACAGTCCCCCACGCGGTCAAAGAGACATCACACATCGCTAGTCTAAATCACCAAAGGATCATCATTGATGGATAAGTGTAAATTACACTAAGCTAGTAAATAAATGAGTTTAGCTTCATGTCCTATAACCACTGGCTTAACTTAAATATTTACAAACAAATTGTAGATTTCCACTCGAAAATAGTCACGAGAGTTCAATCGAACAAGTCCAAGAATTAACCGACGAAGTAAACGCAAGCGTTTCATACCACTTGTTTTGCTAAGCCGTTTCATTAGATTTCTCATACGAATGAGGTAAAGGTTTGTATATACTAATAGATTGGAAAACGGTTTTAAAAACAAGCTTTGTATTAAAAATAACGTTGAAATCATTTTTGTGAAAGAGTTTGAGTATTTACTACTAGTATCGAAACCTTTGTATTTTAAAGTGACAAATCATAAAATGATTGTAAAAACAATCAATCAACAAAAATTCACATAAGACAATGTGAATTAAATCCATAAAAATCGATACCAAATCCATCAATGGATATTCCCAAAAATCCAAAGAAAGAAGTCATCAAAGTCGATAATAAGTGATAACAACTAACCGGATCGACAAAAATCGATTAAAACTGGAAATCCACTCAAAAAACAGCCAAAATAGGCAAAACGAACAGTTCCAGACGTCTGGTAGACTTTCACAGACGTCTGATAGACTTCCCAGACGTTTGGTTGGTGTGGACCAAACGTCTAGTCGATGTTTCTGCATTTTTTTCTGCGTTCTTATTTTTTTTCCTCCAGGTCTATAACCAGACGTCTAGTCACCTGGTTTGGGCAACAGTTTGTCTAGGCCATGATGGCCAAAATGATTCAGGAGCGATCGACCGAGCAACAGAGACTAGGGATTTATGCCAAGTGACAACCTAGTCTTATAGGCTCTTCGATTCACCCCAAATAACACGTCCAAATATCCAAGATAGGATCTTTAAAGATTTTGACTTCAAAACACCAAAATTTGGAAAACTCACCAAATCAATTCAAACCTAAAGCAAATGAACATGCATAAATGTTAGGAATTCATACCTAACAACAATGAAAGTTATAGACGTAGATGTGAGTTCAAAAACTCACCTTTAAACCCAAAAACAACGAATGAGAAGCTTTAAAACAAAGCAAGACCAATTCCTCTTTAATATACCTCTAGAATCTTCAATCTATTATCAAAGGTGAAGTTTTTCCTAAGTTAGGTTATAGAAATTTCTGTAAATTGAAGAGAGATAGAGATGGAGAAGATAAAGAGGATACTTACCTAAGCTTCTCCTTGATTTTAGACTCGAATTTGAGTCTCCTAATCAAAACTAGGGTCTAGGAATTTTAATTTCCTCTTCTTTCCCTCATTTTTACTTTAGCTAGAGAGTGTTAGGAAATAAGGAGTAGAATGAGTGAAGAGTAGAGGAGTTAGGGTATTAAGTTGGGTTAGTGGGCTGAAAGCCAAACCCAAAGCCCAAAATAGAAAAATAGCAAAATTCTACTCAACTCCAAACATATCGATGTTTATACTCAAAAAGGTTGTAAACGTCATTTTGGACTCAATGGAAGTGGTCTCAAGTCTTAATTCGACTGTTTACAAAAGGTAACATTTCGGACTTTAATCCGATTAACGATGCTATATTTAAATATAACATTTAAATATATAATCGTAAAATATGCGAGTTATTACAGATTAAAGTAAATTAACTAATATAATAAAAGTGTTTTAAAGATAATAAACTGATTTAATAAAGATTTTAAAGTTAATTTACTGATGATATAAAAGTATTTGGAAATAATTAACTATTTTATTAAAGATAATGGATTCATTTACTTAAAAGAGATTTTAAATATGATTAGTTATCTTTCTGGATAATTAATATTGTTTTAATTTTATAAAAGGTATGTAAATTGTTTTATTATCTTTTGGGACAATAAATATTGTTTTAAATTTATAAATAATGGTTTATAAGTGAGAAAATCCTTTTAAAGGAATTATTTACAAATAAAGTTAAGTGTAAATTGTTTTTGGGTTACACCAAACAATGTTTTAACGATAATTGTTTTTAACCCTTGTTTTAATACACTTAGTATTATAAATTTTGTCTTGTAAAAGAACGTTTTGAAAGAGTATTTCTAAAATGTTTTGCCAGTACTATAATGTGGAAATCAAGCACAAGTTCAGTTCTTTTAAAAGTTAAAGTTTGATTTCGGTTATGGAAAAATAGTTCTGTAATTGATATCGCTTATATCAAAGGATCTAGTCATACTTTTAATGTTCAACGTCGAGGCTTGGACTTATTTTTATCTCGAAGGTCAAAAATGTCGTCAAGGTGATGTTAGAGGTAACACTACCTCAACTTGCTTGGCTTCATTTTCAATCGAGGGATAGCATTGGTTCGGAATCAACGAGTAGTGGTATATATATGATATTTAATTTCCATATACGATCATTTTAATTATGTCTGATTGTTGATTTATTAATATTCGAATTCAGCTTTCTTCTTGGTGTATCGTCACCTTAAAAATGATTTGCAGTTCTTTGAGCCTTGTTATCCTTTGTCAGAAACAGTGTTTTAAATCTCGGATTTTGGCCAATATCTCGGGAAAATATCTCGGCTATCTCGGGCGATATTTAAAACACTTATAACTAAATAGGCTGCCAAATCTCGGATTTTGGCTGATATCTCGGATTTTTCATCTCGGCCATCTCGGGGAGATTTAAAAGCCTGGTCAGAAATGACTAAACCCAAAGCGCAAGAGAAAGCCAAGCTATGTGGGGTTTCTCCCTTCAAAAGGGTATCTTCACATCTCATCTAGTTTGGATTCGGTTATGCACTTAAATGTGGAAATATTCGGATACTCAGTAAGGTCTAGTGGGGTCCAGCTTGGTATTGTCCAAGAAGTGTCATGGAGTATATGAGCTTCTCAGAAGTATATTACTAAAGGTATACTTCTAGGGAGGAGCACCTTCCTAGTCATTTGTTGGAAATTTTCCTTTCCTTATTTGATTTGAATCCTTGAATCTGTTTAGCTTGAAATTGCCACGAGAAGAGTCAACCACTCTTCGCGGCGTTTAAGTCCGTTTTAATATTATTTATGCCCATTCTTATTTGGAATTGTTTTCCCGGTGTTTATTTTTGCTCTTGCTTGTATGGTTGTTATTCTTGTGAGGTAAAAACCCATTCTGCATTAGTGGCACAGTCTCACAAAACTTTTATATGTTCCCCATTATTTGAATTATCTCATGCTGGTATTGCTAGACTGATTCGGGTGTTATTTTATTATAATGCTCGGGTCAGACCAAGTATTTTCCCAGGTTGCCTTTGGAGTTATGGAGAGCCTGGAGGGGAGCTGGTGATTCACCTATCACAGTGTTTTACTTTCTGCTGTGTTATATAGTATCCCTATCATCATTTGTAAGGTTAGGATTTTATAACTATCCAGTCGATAAGGTTTGTTATTAACTCTGATATACTCTGTATTTTTGGAGTGACAAATTCTACTGTCCTTGTTATATTTTATGTTGTCAATTCCGCTGTGAGATTCTGTTTTTCTCTGTTCTCTATTCGTTTCTTTTTATTTACCCTAATAATCTTCCCTTTTGTCGATTAGATGTGCGACATTGGAACATAGTGGTATTGTTCGGTGTCGATTATCGATGGTCCAAAAAAGGCAGGTCGTTACAACATGGTATCAAAGCGCAAGGTTAAGCGAGAACCTTGGCTTTGGTAGGGTTTAGCTCATTAGAGACAGGGTAAGTGACACCCTAGAATGAGTTTGAGATATTATATATACAAAAGCGTATTTGTTAATGTTTTAAAAATGTATTATGTTAATTGGTCTATTGAGTTTTTATGAATTCCGATCGAGACGTGGGACGCCACGGTATCAACAGGGATTTCTAAACACTCGACCAAGGCCAGCGGTCATGGTGTTGAAATTATTGAAAATTTTGGCAAATTAAATATTTTACCTAGGATTATATTTTATATATATAAAAGAATAATTTTCAAAACTTTTTATTGTTATAGAGTGTATTTGTTTGAATGTGATAATATTTATTTATTATCACTATTGTTTGATCAGTCGTGCTCGATTAAATTAGAAGCATTGACTGTTGTTTGTTAATTGCTAAAGTGTGCTCGGTTTATTTAGGATCATTTATCGCTTTGATTTAAAACGAACCCTTTGTGAATTAGTTTTCACAATTTGACTATAAAGGTGTCCGGAGAAAATTTTAACTTAAAAATTCACCTTTTAATAATGGTGGGTTAAGGATTAAACTTTAATAAAAATTTGTTAATATAATCTAAATAGTGGGATAAGATATTTAGAGAATAAATATTCAAGATAATTCTATTATAATATAGAAGAATTATTATAATATGAAATGATTTTTTATATAAAGGAAATGTTATATAAATTTAGTTTGTAAAATGTGTTTAAAAAGGATTTATGAATCTGAATCCCGGAATTTTTTAAAAATAATTTCAAAAGGATTTAGAAATGAAATAGTAGTATTTTTGGAAGTAATTAAAAATAAAAATATTTTAGTAAGTAGAATTTTAAATGGAATGCATTTTCTTTTGGAATTAGGAGGAAATTGTGTCGATTAGTTTTGTGGTAATCTAAATAATCTTCTAAGTGATGATGGGATGTTCGCTTAGGCAAGCATTGTGGAGTACTTAATAAATTATTCTCTTTATCATTGTGCGATCGAAATGAGTTCAAAATCCAAATAAACCCAAAGTGAGTTTTAATAAATGAATTGTTTAAAGTTATTATATATAAAAATATATGTAGAATGCTTTCAAAGTTGAGTTTTGAAATTATAAACCGAGTATTTATTTTTAAGTTCCCTTAAAGGTAATTGTTTTCCAACGCAGAAAGTATTTCTGATAAGAGATTATTTTAATAGATAAGATTTTTCCCTTAGATAAGATAGGGATAATATAACACAGGTAAATTAGGTTAAATTAAATAAGAAGGTTTTGATAACCATTGTGTTATTAAAACCATAACTTCTGTTTAAAACATCCAAGTAGTATAAACTACTTGTTGATTGGGCCAACCCATGAATATATTTTATTTTAGCACTCTAAGTTAGAGAGGTTAATAGGTTGACTCGGTTTTAAGAAACCATAATTTTATTTGATCTTTATCTAGACCTTTGAAAAAGTAAAATAAAATTTGTATGTACTCTTAGGATATAGAAGAGTACTATATAAGTAATAAAGTGGAATAAGTTATTATTTGATGTTTTATAAACAAATGACTATAAAATATTTTTAAAACTTGGGTGAGAATTTCTGAAATAATTCATAAATAAATTTAGTATTGAATAAATACTAAGTGAAAATATAAGTGATTTAGAAAAAAAATTGACGCATTAAGAACTTAATAAATTTAGAATATAGCTTTCCTTTTTGTCCGAGTGAGTTTGGATAATCTTCTAAGCAATAGACAAAGGTTAATGAGCAAAACGGTATGCTTTGATAATTATCTATATTTTTGGACAAACAAGAAAGTTTTGAACCTAAGTTGAGATTTGTTTGTTAGCCATTTGACATTTTGAAACAATGTTAAGTATTAGGTTTTCTCTTATGGAATTCGATTAACTGTTAGTGTTAGTTTATTCTATCATGGAATTTTACTTATTTGATTTGATTAAATTGAATTGATTGGTTGTGTGATTTTATATACCATTGTTTATAAAGTTTAAAAACTTATAGAAAAAGGATTTTGGAATTGTTGTTTTTAGGACCTAAATCTTGGGGATTTAAAAAAAAAGATATTTTGAAGATTTAGGGAAATGAATGATATTTATTCACTCTAGTTGATGTTTTTGGAGGAACCGGAATACCACTGGACGCTTCATGTTGTTTTGATTCTAGAGTTTCACTATACTTTATTAGAAGGAGTTCCCTCCTTATAATTTTGATTTTTGATCTTTGATCTTTCTCATTTGAGAATTTTGAAAATAAATTTTTGAATTGAAAAAATTGGGTATTTAGATCTAAATTTATCATTTGAAATTATCAGATGCATAACATATATTACAAAATATTCTCTATATTTTGTCACATATGATTGAGATATTGTTGTTGGTTGCATTTAGGTTTATAACATGCTAGTTTTTGCATGTAGAGCTACATCATATTGCTTTAGTCAACCTGATTCTCTTTCAGATTATGTAAGTACAGGGAATCTAGCAATTCCTACTTGACTTCTTGCGCACCTGCATTTGCACAAAGTTAATAAATTACTTGCCAAATTATAAATCAAATGTTAAAAGGTATGTAATAAATTTACAAAATTTAAATTGGTTGATGATTTTATGCCCCAGATATGGGAGGCCACTTGCCTTTTGTTTTCCATGGTGGTTTAGAGTCGTAGAGGCAATTTGTAGTAGTTCTGGTCGAGCCCACAAAGGAGACGCTGGCGAAATTTTTCGTAAATTTAAGAATTAGAAATTGTTTGAGAATGTTAAAAAATTTTGATAACTAAAATTTAACTTTTGAGTTATATCTTGAAATGAATGAATGTGAGGAATTAGTTGGTATACGTGGGTGAATTTAAAGGACTTGAAAATTTTAGAATCTATTCCAGCTAATTAGTTTTGAAAATAAGTTGAATAACTCATTTTAATTAATAGTTTTAAAATTAAGAGTTTGGAAACATTTTCTTTCTTAGGAATTTCAGAGACGAAATTCATTTAAGGGGGAAGAATATAACAACCCAAAATCCTGGTCATTTGATTTTAAATGTTTAATTTATTTTAAATATTTAAATAATTGGATTTTGGAATTTAATAACTTATTATTCAAATATGGAGAATGTTTAAATATTTGAATTATGAATTCAATGTTAATTAAATGGATTTAATAATTTCATTTAACTCCTTTTAATTGATAAATAATATTAGGGAATTCAATTTATAAATTTAGTTACAAATATAAACAGGTCGAATAAATATCGATAATTAAATATAAACGATATTTAAATTTGTAAAATTAACATTCCAATGCACTGTCTCGGATTTCGATGAAGCCAGCATTGGAACCATAATAATGAATTATAATATGCCGTCGAATTTCACGGCGATCAGACATATCGTTTGGTCATGCGAGTTCGAAACACTGAGAAATTAATTTTGGAAAATTACTATAATAACTGGGTTTAAAAAGCTATCTTCGGAATATGATAGAATTAGAGCTTAAGATTAGTTCCATTGCATATGGAATAGGGGTACAACATATAGAATGTCGGGCGACACGTCTCGTTTAGAGTTCGAGATTTTTGGGTATGTATTATCGGAATAATTTATTAAATAAAATAATATAGAGCATATCATTTCAAAAACCATACCCAATCAAAAATCCCATGCCCCATATTCTAATGCCCATACCTCCCATGTTCACTCCATATCCTCCTCCCCTATTTATATTAGCCTGGTAATGAGAAAGAGGATTTTCAAAATTTCTAAATTTGAAGTCAAATAAAATGAACAATTAAAAATCTTAAATAAAGCATTAAAAATCTCGATTCAATGAGATCTTTACGGTTATGCTTTATGGGGGTGCAACATTGGTTCTTGAAGTTCGACAATCATGTCGAATGGGTTTTGAGGCTAGGGTTGGGGTTTTTGAGGCTTATAGGTGATGGTTGTCGATTCGAAAGGTGGCGATGAGTTTCTCATCTTGAAGAGCTTCAAGGGCGAGTTTTTGGCGAGTTCCGATCGTCGCTTGTGGAGTGCGACATTGCACTGTAGCCGTGACTTGCCTAGGTCGCTTTCGAGTGGAGCATGCGCGTGCGAGGTTTTTGGTGTTGGATGCAGGACTCCCGAGTAGGCGAGTCAAACGGTGAAGTCGGAATTGAGTTTAGCGGATCGTAGCTCTGTGTCACTGGATTGGCATGCACGAATTTGGCCATGGAAACGTGCACAGGCATTTAGGGGAAGAAAAAGAGGGAGGATTTGTTGAGACTTGGTTTTGATTCATGACACGAAGCTATCAATACGACATTCAGAATTGACGACTGCTACGACAAAAAGAGACAAGGAGACGAGACTTTAACTAGTGCATCAACTATGATATTTTGTTGTTTAAGTCTTAGGTCAATACTGTTAAAATCTCTCCTCGATTACGTCTACATTAGCTTATATATTTTATACATATATAAGCATACAATTAATTATAAAAAGTTTTAAAGTTATAGAAATTGATATATCTATATAAACTATGCATACTGCACAAATTTAACCAAGTCAGTCGACTGACCCAGATAACTAGTCGACTGACACTGGGAATTTTGTGCAGCATGCACAGATACATAGATATACGAATTTAAATTTAAAAACTGACTTTGAATATTCAATCGACTGACCTAGAGGCTCAGTTGATTGAATTTCTATAACAACCACTTTTCGAAAAGACACGACTTTTGTGAACAGTTGCGAACCTCTAACGATAAGATTCAGACGCAACACTTCAATCGAAACTCTTCACCAACAGTTGCTGCTTTTCAACCTTTATAAATACAAACTCTACTTTGATTCCAAACTACTAAATTACAATCAAATATTCTTATCTCTCTGATCTAACTCTCTGAAATCTATTTGCTATTATACTTTCAATTATTCTGCATTAAAGCAATACTAAACCTTTCTATTCTTCATAAACTTAAAATATATATATTTATACTCGAGGAGAAGATTATAGGAAGGGTGTACTACAAGTGACAAATCCGTGTTATTAGAACACACAAAGTAAAAACAAACTTTTGTATTTGTTGAAGTCCTATTCTGCTGCTCAGGCATGTGAAGTCCTCTTCGGTTGCTGAGGCGAAATCCTGTTCCGCTGCTCAGGTCCTTGTTCGGCTGCTCAAGGGTTGTGTAGACCTGTTCCTCCGGGTTAAGTGAGGGTTATTGTTTTAGTGAAATTCCAGAAGGAGTCTGGGACTGGACGTAGGATGGTGCTCCGAACCAGTATAAAAATCTCTGGTGTCATTTTTACTATACTGCTTTTATATTCTGCACAATTTACCGTATAGCTATCATCACTACACTCTGTATTATCATATATCCATATTACACGATCCATGGCACACTTTCAAGGATTTGTGTTGACAATATTTTTGTAAATATAGTTGAATCGTTAATTATTAATTTAAATAAATCGATAATTTGTTAATCGAATAACTTTTGAGTACGAGGTCGGACTCACGTCTTCGAGATCTACGCAATGGAGTTGATTTGGAGCTTGTTGGAATTTATGCCAAAATCGAATGGTCGTTCGGTTTTAGTCTAGACCAGAACATTTCGGCAAAAAGCGAATATCAAGGTGAGTTTAACTCATACTTAATTTTACTATATCATATCTACGATGTTATGAATGATTATTGATTGCCTGGATGTTAGTTAAATTGTTTGATTGATTGTTTGGTTGAATATCCATTTTGAAAATGGATGACATATTAATTTGATCGTTATGAACCCATATGATTATATATATATATATATATATTATCCATAACCATTGTTTTGCAATGTAAATCTGTAGAGAGACCCTTAGAGGTTTCTCGCCAATAATTATTTATTTTTATCCTTATGCTGTTATATTGATAGTTAATTGAAATAAATCTTGATATTCCATTTAATTTGTTAAGTGTCGTTATAGCGATTTCACTATATCGTCATTTATTAATTTTCATCCCCAAAACTCTATCGTATGTGTTTTGAACTTGAGCTTGTGTTTTCACTAAATAGATGTTAACATTCGTTAATCATTTTGATTAATGATAATTTAAAATAATTAATCATTTTAACTAATGATTTTGAAAATTAATTAACCGATTTAATTAATGATTTTTAAAATTGGTTTATCTCTGATGTAAATGAGATAGGATTTGATTAATCATTTTAATTAATGATTACTTGAGCTTAATTAATTATTTTAATTAATGATAATTGAAATTAACAATCATTTTAATTAATGATATTTAAAAGTAATTATTCATTTTAAATAATGATATTTGAATTTAATAAATCATTTAATTAATGATTGTTTTAAATTTAACTAATTGTTTTAACTAATGATATTTGAAATTTAGTTAAATAATTCTAATTAATGATGGTTTATAGTTAAATAAATCATTTTAACAAATAATGTTTTAATTAAATCGTTTAACTAATGAGGTTTGAATTTAATTAATCTAATTAATTAACGATTATTTGAAATTAATTAATTGTTTAATTAATGACATTTAAAATTTATTTATCATTTTAACCAATGATGTTTAAGATGAATTATTCATTTTAACTAATGATTATTTGAATGAAATAAATCTTTTTCAGTACTAATATTTAAAGTTAAGTAATTTAATAAAAGTGATTAAAGTAAATTAACTAATATAATAAAAGTGTTTTAAAGATAATAAACTGATTTAATAAAGATTTTAAATTTAATTTACTAATGATATAAAAGTATTTGGAAAGAATTAACTATTCTATTAAAGATAATGGATTCGTTTACTTAAATGAGATTTTAAATTTGATTAATTATCTTTTGGGGTAATTAATATTGTTTTAAATGTATAAAAGGTATTTAAATTGTTTTATTATCTTTTGGGATAATAAACATTGTTTTAAATTTATAAATAGTGGCTTATAAATGAGAAAATCCTTCAAAAGGAATTATTTATAAATAGAGCAAAGTGTAAATTGTTTTTGGGTTTACAGTAAACAATGTTTTAACGAAAATTGTTTTTGACCCTTGTTTAATACACTTAGTATTATAAATTTTGTCTTGTAAAGAAAGTTTTGAAAGAGTATTTCAAAAATGTTTTACCAATACTATAATATGGAAATCAAGCACAAGTTCAGTTCTTTTAAAAGTTCAAATTCGATTTCGGTTATGGGAAAATAGTTTCGTAATTGATATTGCTTATATGGAAAGGATCTAGTCATACTTACTTTTAATGCTAAACGTCGAGGCTTGGACTCGTTTTTATCTCGAAGGTTAAGAATGTCGTCAAGGCGATGCATAGAGGTAACACTACCTCAATTTTCCTGGCTTCATTTTCGGGATAGCACTAGTGCAGAGTCAACGAGTAGTGGTAAATATATGATATTTAATTTCCATATACGATCATTTTAATTATCCTCGATAGTTGATTTATTAATTATTGGATTCAGCTTTCTTCATGGTGTATCATCACCTTAAAAATGATTTGCTGCTCTTTGAGCTTCTTTATTTTATCGAAAATGACTATACCCAAAGTGCGAGAGGAAGCCAAGCTATGTGGGGTTTCTCCCAATAAAAGGGTATTTTCACATCTCATCTAGTTCGGATTCGGTTGTGCACTTAGATGTGGAAATATTCGGATACTTGGTAAGGTCTAGTGGGGTCCGACTTGGTATTGTTCGAGAAGTGTCACAGAGTATATGAGCTTTTCGGAAGTATATTACTAGTTGCTTACTTCAATGGGGTGCACCTTCCTAGTCATTTGTTGGAAATTTTTCTTTCCTTATTAGATTCGAATCCTTGAATCTGTTTATCTTTAAATTGCCATGAGAAGAGTCAACCACTCTTCACGGTGTTTAAGTATTGATTTAGTCCATTCTATCAAGTTCGGACCGATACCTTGTTTAGTACATTCTATCATGTTGGACTATTACTTTATTTTGTCCATTCTATCAAATTTGGACTATTTCCTTGTTTTATCCATTCTGTCCTGTTTGGATTTTATCGAGTTATTTCCATTCTTTCAAGTCTGGTTTAATATTATTTATGCCCATTCTTATTTGGAATTGTTTTCCTGATGTTTATTTTTGCTCTTGCATGTATGGATGTTATTCTTGTGAGATAAAAACCCTTTCTGTGTTAGCGATGTGGTCTCACAAAACTTTTATATGTTCCCCATTATTTGAGTTATCTAACGTTGGTTTTGCCAGACTGATCCGGGTGTTATTTTATTATGATGCTCGGGTCAGACCGTGTATTTTCCCAGGTTGCCTTTTGTAACAACCCGGAGTTTTATAACAATTAATTATCGTCAATTGACGATTATATTGGTTGTTAATTATTATTGGAATTTTAATCGAGTGAAATTCTTTGAAAAATTGGCTAAGCGGTTTTGCGGGCTTTAAAATTTATTTGGCCCACTTCTTTTTGATTTGTTGTCGTGATAATCATTTATACCGTTCCCTTTGTGTTCATTCGCAAACCCGTTTCACTTTCTTTCATTTTCTCATTCGAAAACCCTAAACAAACGAAAGAAAAAAATGGCGGCCTCGTCCCCTTTGCAAAATTTAGGGCTTGCTCGTTCGTCGCTCATCTCCCTGTGCTCAGCTGTTAGGGCTTCTGAAATTGAGGCTGCCGACTTCAATGTCTCGATCAAATGCAAAGGTGAGTGATCTCTTCACTCACATCTAATTCGAAGTGTTTGAGTTCGTCTGCTTATTTGTTTTTGTTGTCTTCGGCTTCGACATTGTTCATGGTTGATTTTTATTTCTCTTTTGGCTTTTCTCTAGTTCGTATAATTGGTGTTTTTCGATGTTGAATTCTCTTGACGTTGTTGTTTTTCTTTGATTTCGACTTGGTCGATTTCCTTGTCGTCTAATTTGGTGGCATTTGAATTTGCTCGGTTGTAGCCGCGGTTGCCATGGCTCTGACTTGACAGTACACGAAGGTTTCTTTGACTTGTTCAAATGCACGTATTTGGGATGACTTAATTATAACGATTTTGCTTTTGTGATCGTTGAATTTCTGGAACACCACGGTTTCGAACTATTTGATTCTGTTCTTTAATCCCCTTTGACTTCGGCTTGTACCCTGATTTACTTGCGGCCTTGACTTTGTCATGATCTGCATCTACTCTCTGATTGTTCATCCTGTCACTGCATACATGTATATCCATTCATGTGCATTGCCTCTGCTATATGTGCACTGTGCTTCGAGTTGGGTACCTTGATTTTGTCTCAGTATTGAACCTTTGTAGTCTGGTGTATATACACCCATCTATGTTGTTAACTAGCTTAGTCTGGTTGCATATATATAATTCACTGTGTACATGTAGTTGAACTCATCCATGCACTCTGGTGTTGTTTTGGTCTGTCGAAATCACAATGGCATGTGCATATGCATTCATCCACTTTCTCGGTTGGTCTTGGTACAGTTGCTATGCCTTTGTGCATTTTGCTGTGTCCATTTGTGTTAGACATTGTTTTGGTTGCTTCCCTGACCTGTGTTCCCTATGTACATTTCCCTATGCACATCGATTTTACATGTTGTCTCCTTGACTCATTTGCTTCGAGACAATTTTAGTTGCATTGTGATCTTGTGGTGGCTGTAGTTTTTAGTTGCAGTTGCCCTTGTATTCTTATGGTGGCTGTAGTGCTTTTGTTGAAAATTTACCCTTGTTGGGTTGCATTGCCTTGATGCACTGATTTCATTTGCAGTTTGATCTGTTGTACCTGTATTTGTTGCATTTTTGGTGTTCCTTTGGCACTGATTTCTGTTAGACTCCATGTAGCTTGACTACACGAATATGAAGCAGTGTTACATCCTTGGATTGAACCGTGACTTGATTTCGAGTTGCCGCCAATTACTGTTGCACTGTTTCATTGATACATATATATGTCTTGTTGAAATGTTGTATTTGTATCATGTTGTTTTGAAGTTTCTTTGACAGTCAGGGTTCAAGTGCATGGCTTAGTGAACTGTTTCATACATGTGTTTACAGATTTGTTTATTTGCTTGAATTTGTCGAGCTTGGTTTTGAACATGGTCTATGACCATTTCAGGTTGATTTTTGAGTGTGTACCTGAGTTGAATCCAGTCTCAAAGACTCGGGTTTGATCTTGTACTCGGTTGTGAACTTTCAATGTGCATTTGTGTGCACTTCGTTCATTTTGATTTGAGTTGGTGCCAGTTGTTTTTGGTTCATTTATATTGACCTCTGCAGTTTCGATTTGCTGTTAGCATTTGGTGTTGTGATGATTTTATAAACTGTAGTGGCAAGGCAGTTCACGCGTGCGTGTACTGCAGCCACACAGAAGTGACTTCTTATGTGATATTTCAATTGTTCGAATTGTTTTGTGTTCAATTCAATATTTGAAATTATATGTTGATTTGGTTTGATTTGATCATTTTGTTGTTGTCTAATTATCTATTTGATAATTAGATTATGAGTTTCTAATTATTTAATTAATAATTAGATTTTTGTTGAAAATTGCCGTTTAGGCAATCCTGTTGTTTTCTAAATTATTTTCATTGATAATCCTTTCTTTTATCTTCGTTGATAATTTGAAATTGCTGATTTGTTGTTTAACACTGTTAAGTGTTATATTTACCGTTATTCGATTTCCTTATTAAAGGATTGGATATGCGAGATTTATTGTGACAGTCGTCTATTTACTATTTAATTATTATTGCTTCTGTGTATTAATAACTGAGTTTGAATTAGACTGACCCGTGTATTATTTTCTTTTGAATGTAATACTCGGGTCAGACCGAGTTATTACAGGTTGTAGATATCCTGCTTTGGGTTGCTGCTTGAGCTATGAAGTCTCTTTATATCTTTTGGAGTAGTCGTCGTCAGTTTGTAGTAGTCAGTGTATCTAATCTAGGTTGATATGTATTCATGTATATTATTCAGTAATGTACTTGTATATATAACTTCTAGAGTCGACAGTTGTAGTTGTAACATATGTATAGTATCAAATGTATTGTAACTGACATCAGTTATATATATATGAGATTTTATTATCTGTGTTCCGCATTTTTATTATCTGTGTTATTATTATATATATTGTCCTAAACTATTATGAACCATCGTAGTTTGTTTTATACTGGAATTGGGTATGTCGATGGGAGTAAATAAATAAAAGATGAAAAATAAAAATATATACCACTCCTATCGAGATAACCAATACTAGTGTAACGCACAACTATGGATGGCCGCTCCTATCCAGCCTTATTCTTCGTAATAACAGACAGTATTTCTTTTAATACTCTTTGTTATTGTGAGTATAGAGGTGGGGCGTCACAGTTGGTATCAGAGCTTGGGGTTTATGGACATAATATAAAACATAACTTAGATGGAACATGTGTTACAACTATTTGTCGATGTTTTTAGTTGTGTTTTGAGTCAAAACTAAAGTTTTGAAATTATGATGAAATTTTTAAATATCCTTATTTAAAAATAAAAGTGAAATTGTGTTCTGATGATTTGATTGATTTGTGACTGTTTATCAGAGTACGCAGTGGAAGCAGTGACACTGTCTTCGCTGAGTATAGCTGTTAACCTTTTTGATTTAAAAATCAAAATGTGAAAATGAAATAAATTTCATTTGTTGTTTACATAGCTGGCTTTATTTTGTTTCTTTGAAAATTTCGAATCCGATTTGAGGATTCAAAGCGATTGCAGTTATGTGATTTTTGTTGAGATTTTTGCTGTTTTGAATTATCTTCATTGAAGATACATTCGAATGACTTCTTTGTTCATTTTGTAGTATACGTGTAAATTTGAGTTGCACGTTACTGTATTGATTTTACGATTGAACCGATGTTTGGTTTAAACGTACTTTGTTGCCGTTATTTTTGTAACGGGATTTTTACACCGATGCTAAATTTTTGAAGCACGGTGTTTTGTTGACATTTTTAATGAATGAAAATTTACTGGTATTACATTTTGTTGTGAATTATTTTGATGAGATTTTGACATATAAAAATTTATGTCGCCTTGGCTTCAGTAACCGTCAAATTTTAAAAGTGGATTTTCAAGCGGTTATTCCGCAATGATGATTTTGAGATTCGTCTTACGATGTTTTGGGAAGTGCAATTTCCTTTTCGAAATTGCTATAGATGTTGCTCTTTTAATCACGTGTTCTGAAAATTGTTTTAAATTTTTTACAGTTTGCGCTTTTAAAAGAATGAGAAAGCAATTTAAACGATTCAGAAAAATCGAGGACTATGAACCCTTTCTTTAACTAATTCGCTTAATTCCGGACCTGTCCGTTTGAGAACGTAAAATGTTATTTATATAAAATACAAAAAATTTACAGTTTGCGCTTTCAAAAGAATGAGGAAGCTATTTAAACGATTCAGCAAAATCGAGGACTATGAACCCTTTCTTTTACTGATTCGCTTAATTCCGGACTTGTCTATTTGAGAACGTAAAATGTTATTTATATAAAATACAAAAAATTTACAGTTTGCGCTTTCAAAAGAATGAGGAAGCGATTTAAACAATTAGGCAAAATCGAGGACTATGAACCCTTTCTTTTACTGATTCGCTTAATTCCGGACTTGTCCATTTGAGAATGTAAAATGTCACTTTTACAAAATACACAATTTGCACTTTCAAGGAAATGATGAAGAGAATCAAACGATTTAGTAAAACACGTGGTATGGGACATGTGCGTTTGCTATTTCGGTTAATTCCGGACTCGTTAATTGAAACATCTGATGTTTGATGATTCTAATGATTTTGTGTGCTTTTGAGCCACTATGTTGGACCTTCGGGTCATCTGCTGGACCTTCGGGTCATTTGTTGGGCTTTCGGGCCACTCTGCTGGACCTTCAGGTCATTTGTTGGGCTTTCGGGCCACTCTGAGGACCTTCGGGTCAAATACCAATACTAGACCTTCGGGTCACTCTGCGGACCTTCCGGTCATCTAATGGGCACCAAAATTTTATAGTATTGGTAGGCTTCGGCCATTTGTTGATGCATGTGCGGCGTAGCTAAAACTCGCCATCTGATTGGATCGATCCAACCTTTTATGTTGATTTTCTAGAGTATCTTAATTGATTTCTAGATATTTGTTGTTTCTAATTATCTACAGGTAATTAGATATTTGATGTTTTCTGATTATCGTTTTTGATAATTAGATATTTATTGATTTGAGAGTTCTGATTATCGTTTTTGATAATTAGATATTTGTTGATTTGAGATTTCTGATTATCGTTTTTGATAATTAGATATTTGTTGATTTGAGATTTCTGATTATCGTTTTTGATAATTAGATATTTGATGTTTTCTGATTATCGTTTTTGATAATTAGATATTTGATGTTTTCTGATTATCGTTTTTGATAATTAGATATTTGTTGATTTGAGATTTCTGATTATCGTTTTTGATAATTAGATATTTGTTGATTTGAGATTTCTGTTATCGTTTTTGATAATTAGATATTTGATGTTTTCTGATTATCGTTTTTGATAATTAGATATTTGTTGATTTGAGATTTCTAATTATCGTTTTTGATAATTAGATATTTGTTGATTTGAGATTTCTGATTATCGTTTTTGATAATTAGATATTTGATGTTTTCTGATTATCGTTTTTGATAATTAGATATTTGTTGATTTGAGAGTTCTGATTATCGTTTTTGATAATTAGATATTTGTTGATTTGAGATTTCTGATTATCGTTTTTGATAATTAGATATTTGATGTTTTCTGATTATCGTTTTTGATAATTAGATATTTGATGTTTTCTGATTATCGTTTTTGATAATTAGATATTTGTTGATTTGAGATTTCTGATTATCGTTTTTGATAATTAGATATTTGATGTTTTCTGATTATCGTTATTGATAATTAGATATTTGTTGATTTGAGATTTCTGATTATCGTTTTTGATAATTAAATATTTGATGTTTTCTGATTATCGTTTTTGATAATTAGATATTTGGTGTTTTCTAATTATCGTTTTTGATAATTAGATATTCGTTGATTTGAGTTTTCTTATTATCGTTTGTGATAATTAGATATTTATTGATTTGATGTTTTCTGATTGTCGTATTGGATATTTGCTGATTTTGTTGATTATGAGATTTTCTAGTCTCTAATTGATTCTAGATTATGTTGATTATATTGAATTGCTGTTTCCTATCTATCTCTGTTGATAGTTAGAGTTTGTTAATTATGAAGTTCGTGTTTTCTAATTATTTGTTGGATAACTAGATATTTGCAGTTTTGCGAATTGTGATTTATGTTTTCTAATTATCTTTGTTGATAATTAGATTTTGCTGTTTTCTAATTAACGTATCGATGATTAGATATTGTTGTTTTTTTATTTCTATATTCTAATTATCTAATTGATGATTGAATATTACTGATAATTGCATTTATTCAGTTTTTTTGTTTTCTGATTATCTATTTGATAGTTAGATTTTGTTGAGAATTTGTGAATTCTTTTATGAAATTAAAAGATTTCTTTGGTGTTTGTGTTCTCGACCTCTATTTTTCTAGCTTAACCAGTTTATGTTAGAAAAATAATTGTTATTGACGACTTTAATTATAAAAATTGCTGGGATGCAATTTTTATAAGGAGGGGAGTCTGTAACAACCCGGAGTTTTATAACAATTAATTATCGTCAATTGATGATTATATTGGTTGTTAATTATTATTGGAATTTTAATCGAGTGAAATTCTTTGAAAAATTGGCTAAGCGGTTTTGCGGGCTTTAAAATTTATTTGGCCCACTTCTTTTTGATTTGTTGCCGTGATAATCATTTATACTGTTCCCCTTGTGTTCATTCGCAAACCCGTTTCCCTTTCTTTCATTTTCTCATTCGAAAACACTAAACAAACGAAAGAAAACAAATGGCGGCCTCGTCCCCTTTGCGAAATTTAGGCTTGCTCGTTCGTCTCTCATCTCCCTGTGCTCAACTGTTAGGGCTTCTGAAATTGAGGCTACCGACTTCAATGTCTCGATCAAATGCAAAGGTGAGTGATCTCTTCACTCACATCTAATTCGAAGTGTTTGAGTTTGTCTGCTTATTTGTTTTCGTTGTCTTCGGCTTCGACATTGTTCATGGTTGATTTTTATTTCTCTATTGGCTTTTCTCTAGTTCGTATAATTGGTGTTTTTCGATGTTGAATTCTCTTGACGTTGTTGTTTTTCTTTGATTTCGACTTGGTCGATTTCCTTGTCATCTGAATTGGTGGCATTTGAATTTGCTCGGTTGTAGCCGTGGTTGCCATGGCTCTGACTTGACAGTACACGAAGGTTTCTTTGACTTGTTAAAATGCACGTATTTGGGATGACTTAATTATAACGATTTTGCTTCTGTGATCATTGAATTTCTGGAACACCATGGTTTCGAACTATTTAATTCTGTTCTTTAATCCCCTTTGACTTCGGCTTGTACCCTGATTTACTTGCGGCCTTGACTTTGTTATGATCTGCATCTACTCTCTGATTGTTCATCCTATCACTGCATACATGTATATCCATTCATGTGCATTGCCTCTGCTATATGTGCACTGTGCTTCGAGTTGGGTACCTTGAATTTGTCTCAATATTGAACCTTTGTAGTCTGGTGTATATACACCCATCTCTGTTGTTAACTAGCTTAGTCTGGTTGCATATATATAATTCACTGTGTACATGTAGTTGAACTCATCCATGCACCCTGGTGTTGTTTTGGTCTGTCGAAATCACAATGGCATGTGCATATGCATTCATCCACTTTCTCGGTTGGTCTTGGTACAGTTGCTATGCCTTTGTGCATTTTGCTGTGTCCATTTGTGTTAGACATTGTTTTGGTTGCTTCCCTGACCTGTGTTCCCTATGTACATTTCCCTGTGCACATCGATTTTACATGTTGTCTCCTTGACTCATTTGCTTCGAGACAGTTTTAGTTGCATTGTGATCTTGTGGTGGCTGTAGTTTTAAGTTGCAGTTGCCCTTGTATTCTTGTGGTGGCTGCAGTGCTTTTGTTGAAAATTTAACCTTGTTGGGTTGCATTGCCTTGATGCACTGATTTCATTTGCAGTTTGATCTGTTGTACTTGTATTTGTTGCATTTTTGGTGTTCCTTTGGCACTGATTTCTCTTAGTCTCCATGTAGCTTGACTACACGAATATGAAGCAGTGTTAGATCCTTGGATTGAACCGTGACTTGATTTCGAGTTGCCGCCAATTACTGTTGCACTGTTTCATTGATACATATATATGTCTTGTTGAAATGTTGTATTTGAATCGTGTTGTTTTGAAGTTTCTTTGACAGTCAAGGTTCAAGTGCATGGCATAGTGAACTGTTTCATACAGGTGTTTCCAGATTTGTTTATTTGCTTGAATTTGTCGAGCTTGGTTTTGAACATGGTCCTTGACCATTTCAGGTTGATTTTTGAGGGTGTACCTGAGTTGAATCCAGTCTCAAAGACTCGGGTTTGATCTTGTACTCGGTTGTGAACTTTCAATGTGCATTTGTGTGCACTTCGTTCATTTTGATTTGAGTTGGTGCCAGTTGTTTTTGGTTCATTTATATTGACCTCTGCAGTTTCGATTTGCTGTTAGGATTTGGTGTTGTGATGATTTTATAAACTGTAGTGGCGAGGCAGTGCACGCGTGCGTGTACTGCAGCCACACAGAAGTGACTTCTTATGTGATATTTCAGTTGTTTGAATTGTTTTGTGTTCAATTCAATATTTGAAATTATATGTTGATTTGGTTTGATTTGATCATTTTGTTGTTGTCTAATTATCTATTTGATAATTAGATTATGAGTTTCTAATTATTTAATTAATAATTAGATTTTTTTTGAAAATTGTCGTTTAGGCAATCCTGTTGTTTTCTAAATTATCTTCATTGATAATCCTTTCTTTTATCTTCATTGATAATTTGAATTTGCTGATTTGTTGTTTAACACAGTTAAGTGTTATATTTACCGTTATTCGATTTCCTTATTAAAGGATTAGATAGACGAGATTTATTGTGACAGTCGTCTATTTGCTATTTAATTATTATTGCTTCTGTGTATTAATAATTGAGTTTGAATTAGACTGACCCGTGTATTATTTTCTTTTGAATGTAATACTCGAGTCAGACCGAGTTATTACAGGTTGTAGATATCCTACTTTGGGTTGCTGCTTGAGCTATGAAGTCTCTTCATATCTTTTGGAGTAGTCGTCGTCAGTTTGTAGTAGTCAGTGTATCTAATCTAGGTTGATATGTATTCATGTATATTATTCGATAATGTACTTGTTTATATAACTTCCAGAGTCGATAGTTGTAGTTGTATCATATATATAGTATCAAATGTATTGTAACTGACATCAGTTATATATATATGAGACTTTTATTATCTGTGTTTCGCATTTTTATTATCTGTGTTATTATTATATATATTGTCCTAAACTATTATGAACCATCGTAGTTTGTTTTATACTGGAATTGGGTATGTCGATGGGAGTAAATAAATAAGAGATGAAAAATAAAAATATATACCACTCCTATCGAGGTAACCAATACTAGTGTAAGGCACAACTACGGATGGCCGCTCCTATCTAGCCTTATTCTTCATAATAACAGATAGTATTTCTTATAATACTCTTTGTTATTGTGAGCATAGAGGTAGGGCGTCACACCTTTGGAGTTATGGAGAGCCTGGAGGGAAGCTGGAGATTCACTTATCATAGTGTTTTACTTTCCGCTGTATTATATAGTATCCCTATCAGAATTTGTAAGGCCAAGATTTTATAATTGTTCAGCTGATAAGGTTTGTTTTTTTACTTTGATATACTCTGTATTTTTGGAGTGATAGTTTCAACTATCCTTGTTATATTATATATTGTCGATTCTGCTGTGAGATTCAATTTTTCTCTGTTCTCTGTTCTTTTCTTTTTATTTACCAAAATATTATGCCCTTTTATCGATTGGATGCGCGATATTGGAACATGGTGGTTGTGTTCGGTGTCGACTTTTGATGGTAAAAAAAGGCAGGTCGTTACAACTAACTTATTTCAGCCCAGACATTTATAACAACTTGTCCTCAAAATTGCTGATAAATATAACAAGGAATATAGTAGAAAAATAACCAAATACGCGAATATGGCTCTAGGCCTCTAGCTCGTCTCTTAAAGCTCCAAAGCATCCAAACTAAATCTGTAATATGCTTGGTCTGACCCAAGCATTATAGTAAAATAACACCCGAGTCAGCCTGGAAAACCAACGTGAGAAAAACACACCTCAATTGAATTTTAAAGTTGTAAAAACCTTTGAAATCAAAATTATCTCGTAAGACCACGCTGCACATAAACACAGATGGGTTTTTACCTTACGATAACCACAACATTTTCTATAGAAAATCTATTGATATTATAATAATGTCCAGGGGACAAAGTAAAATATGAATATAGCCGAAATTCTTGCATCTCACATTTCAGCATAGTTGGGCATAACTAAGTTCATACGACACTTATTGGAGAATGGATTCCATACAATGACTGGGCTACTGAGGTACCGCCTGTCATGGTGCATCTCTAGATAAAATAACACTAAGGTCGAACATATCGACCCCAACCAACACAGAACCGGCCTATCTTTTACTGGATAGTGTCGAATATGATCACCCCTTCGTTATTGGGCTCCAAAGCATACAAATGAGAGATAATATCGACTGTAGATAGGGATGATCGTACCCTTTTTGGGAGTGGCCCACTTAGCTCGGCTGCATCTCCCATGTTTTATTCATTCCCACTTAATGAGGCTTGAGGTTACGTTTTACCTTTTATATAGCACTTCCCACTTGGAATGCTAACACTGCCATCCTGGCAACAATGCAATGCCAACATTCATTCATATAAGTTCATTCTAGGACTGAACGAAACGCTTGAGAGTTCCGTCTTCAATTCTACCATTTCCAAGATGTCATCACTTTGAACCGCTTGAGCTGGATCGAAGTGGTTTTCGGATAACATATCTGATCCCGGTCTCTTCGAAACAAATTTTGATAATTTCTGATAAACTCAACCCCAGTTCTTTAGGATAAAAACAGTAAAAGATAAGAGCAGAGACCACCTCCTAATCATTAGTGGATGGATTTCCTTATCATTGTCCTTGGAAGATGAAATGAAATTTATACCCACAATACAACATTATCGGAGATGACTGTGCTATATAACTCACGTGTTTCTCCTAGATATTTTCCGAAGTCACGTTTGGGTCCAAATTTGGTAGTCGGTTAGTTAACTATCAACAAAACACACATCCAAATCTGGGATTTATTTCAACCGAGAAAATCAACATTGGTTAAGCATATAAGTAACCACTAGCCTTCTTAATTAATATTTTATTAATTAAATTCACTTTTAGATATTTGTATAAAAATTCTTTTACAAATATATATATATATATATATATATATATATATATATATATATATATATATCCACAAACCCTTATATTTCAATACTTGGAAAATATCCATATACTTATCTCGATGGTATAAGTATATTTATAAATAGAGAAAGATGTCCTTTTTATACAATTCTCCATTCATTTATAAATTCCTTTATAAAATTCTAAAAGCCAATTAAAGACCATTTTATAACTTCCTAAAACCATTTCTAAAAGCATTCGTAGCCCTTTTTTAAATCCAAAAACTATTTATAAAATTTCTTTTATAAATCTATAGACCCATTTCCAAGATTCTTTTATAAATATCTAAAATCATTTATAAAACTCTTTTTACCCTTTTACTAATTCCCTTAATTTTTCCAAACCATGATATAAGATTCCTCTTATAAAACCCGAATCTGTTTATAAAACTCTATTTGTAAATCTCGAAAACATTTATAAATAAATTCTAATCATTTGCTTTAAAATACTATTATAACAATAATAATTAATAGTAAACATTATAAATAATAATAGCTAATAATTCAATACATTATTAATAAAATAATAATAATTAATTTTTATCATAACTATAAATAATAATAATTAACTTCCAAAATATTATTATTAATCATTATTATTAGTTTCATACCATATTATTATTTGAATAATTAACTTTTCAAAATAGTAAAATATTGATAAATATCTTTTAAACAGCATATAAATAAATAATTTTAAACAATATTAATTATAAATAAATAACTTTAAAACAATATATATATATATATATATATAAATAATAACTTTAAACAATATTAATTATAAATAAATAACTTTAAAACAATATGAATATAAATAAATGACTTTTAAAACAATGTTAAATACAATAGATAACTTAGAAAAAGATAGATAAATAGGTTGAAATAAATAGAAATTAAATCCTTTAAAACTATTTTCGAAACCTAATTTCGGAATAAAAATCATTTCCTGTCTTACAATCAATCCCAACCCCAAACTGCAATTTATAGTATTTAAAAATAATCATTTATGGCTAATAGCTACGAAACGCTCAACCAATATTGATATTGATTTTCTATCACTACAGGATTTAAGTTTGAACATATAATAATGTCATAAACCATAGTGTCCACAATCAGGTTTCATATTCAGTAATCATATAAGAGGAATATTATTTAAATTTAAAATATATAATGGCAAGGAATCCTATTGGATCCCTCCAACCTCTTCCCCTTCATCACAACTCATATACAAGCACGTATATATGTAAATAAAATCTACAGTGGTGAGGAATCCTGTTGGATCCCTCAAACCTGTTCCTATGCATCACAAATAATATATAATTATATAATATGGGTCATCCGCTACTAAGTGGGTTATATAAAAGGTCATCTGCTCCAAGTGCGGGAATAAATCCAAACCAAATGATAAAATAGTAAATCATCCAAACATCCAATCAATAATTTTTATCAACTATATAATATTTTTGGTTAAACAAAAAGGTGAGACTAAATCACATTTATTCCAGTTACCACCGAGGCTTTCCGGCTTGGAACTAAAATTGAACAAGTGTTCAATTTTAATCCAAGTTTTTACTAGCTCCAAATCCATCCAATCCAACTCTATGACATAGTATTTGTTGATACGAGCCTAATGCAACTCCTCTCGTTCAATTTCGATCTTGCATGAAAAATTTATAACCTTTAAAAGCATTCGATTTTTAACAACATTATTATATTAGTTAATTACATTATAAATTTTTAATTATCCATGTTTAAACTAATCTTCTTTCTCCCCTCTCCCTCGCTTATGAATGAACACAGCCGAACCCAAAAAGCCACCTTCATCCAAGCGCTTCTCGCCACCGCCTAGCACCACCAAGCCCCATTGCGACTTTGCCGCCACCTCCCACGTCCAAGTCGAATCCATTGCCACCAGAACGAGCTTCCCAATCGTCACTGTCACCTCGAAAACCCAACCCAAACGTTGTATCATTCATGGTGAATTCTAGCCACCATGTGCTGCCATAGGTCATGAAACTTCACCACGACGTAGCCCCGACCACCCTCCACAACTTCCCTTTAGACCCCATCACCAAAAAATCAACGAATACGCCGGAATCGAAGAATTTTCGTTCTCCATTCATCGACAAACTACGGCCACCATGCGATGAGTAATGACGATCCAACCATTGATTTGCTTCGCCTTGAAGTCACCTACAAGTTGCTAATTGTCCTCATCGACCAAATATTCCTGTAGTGGCTTCGATCATTGGTGGCCGTAGGATTTAGAGGAGTTTGATTTGGCAAACCTTCTGATATAAACACGATAATATATATATATATATATATATATATATATATATATATATTGGAAGGAAGGTATGGGTTGAGACGTGGAAGGTATGGTCTGGTAAGGCTAGTATATGGGCTAAGTCAATACATATATTATTTAATTTAATAAAATTCGATATTATACTTTCAAAAAATCTCGAACTCTTATCGAGGCATGCCGTCTAGCGTTCTATATGTAGACCCCTATTCTGAACACATTGGAACTAGTCTCGAGATCTAATTCAATCATATGTAGAAGATAGCTTTTCAAACCCAATTATTATATAAATTTTTGAAATTAATTTTTACACGTTTCAATCTCGCACGATCAAACGACACGTCCGATCACCATGAAAATCGCCGACATATAATAACTCACTATTATGGATCCAATGACACTGGTTTCGTCAAAATCCAAGACAGTGCCCCAGAAGGCTATTTTTACACGTTAATTAAAACAATTTTTCATAAAACCAAATAAACCACTTTTATATCCTAATTAAAAGTTTAGTATTATCATCCTTACTATTTTAAATAAAATTAAATAAGATTTCCAAATCACTTTCATTCACATAGAATTCAAGATTTAATTCTTTAAACAATTCCAAATATTAAATTCAACAACTTAATTATCAAACAAATCGCTATATTTGAAATTCAAGTTATTCAACTTATAAATTTAACTTTTCAATATTTAAAATCAATTAAATATTCTAAATTCAAATGACTAAAATTCTGAGCAATTATATTCTTCCCCCCCCCCCCCGTAAAATAATTTTGTTCACGAAATTTCTAAGGTAAGAAAAATGCTCCAAACCCATTAACATTTCAAAACAAATTAGTTGAAATAGATTTCCAAACTCTTTTAAATCTTTAAATTCACTCAAAGTTACTAACTAATACCATTCCAAGTTATAAATGGACATCAAATTTTTAGTTATCAAAATTTCCCAAAGTTCTTAAAAAAATTTCTAACGCCTTAAATTTCGGAAAATTTCGCCAGCGTCTCCATTGCCCTGCTTGATCGGAACAACTACAATTTGTCACTACGAACCCAATCAGACAAAAGAAAAACAAAAGCCAAGTGGCTCAATCATAAAACCATCAAATCAAACAACAATATAACTATGTACCTTTTAGTCGGGCAACCAAATTTTCTTATGAAATCAAATGCATCAAGCTAGCTCTTGCTTTTATATACCTACATCTTATTTACCAATGATATCCAATCATATAGTTCATAATCACATTACTTTGTATTTTAATCGTCAACATTTTCTTTACTAAAGCCCGTATGATGTACATATACTATCTATACAAAAAACCAAATCTGATCGCTTGCTCGATCATATAATTTCACTTCCGAACTAGCATCGTTCACACAACCACTGTAGTGTGAACTCAGATCCATTTCCTTGATTAGAAATCATCATTCTCCTTGCATAGCCATATACAATGATAGAAAATCCCAAAATCAATCAAAAATCCATACCCACTGTTTGCCGTCAAGAATCGAGTAAAAAATTCTAACTCGGACCGATGTAAATCATCTCGAAATCGTGTACTCGAATCTGGATCAAACCGTTATGCGAATAAAATAATATATGTACAACTTACACATTTATTTCAATATTCAATTTTATCAAACAGCATTCTAAACCATATTTAATTCACTCATTTATTTAATTAGTTCAATCATTAATTCATTTCAAATCATAATCAATTCCAATTCCAAAAATCATTTCATTTAACTTAAGTTAAATCTTCATTTCAAATTTGCATTTTTCAACATTCATATTCAACAATTTTTAAAACTTTGTTTTACTTACTAATTCTTAAAATTTATAAGTTATAAAACTCTTTTTCTCATACTTTCATAAAACACTCAATGAAAATTTTTAGAGTTTAAACACCCTGTTCTTATTTCAAATTATTTTGAAACAATACTATTAGTAATTTCTTTGTATTTCAAATCATAATTTTTAATTTTTAAATCAAAACTAGTTTTACCAAAATAAAACTCTAATGGTAGCAATTCCTCTCTTGGAAGACCAAAAATGAACATCGATGATGCTACAGTCATCATCGAAATTATTTTCCAGCGACCGAAGTGAGTTCAGTGCTTTTTATCTCTTTTAGACCCTATTTAAAACATTTATAATAAAAATATTGTCAAAATAATACTATTATTGTTCTTCCAAAATCTTTGAAAACAGTTTTCAAAATCAACGGATTTTAAATTCTCAATTTCTCAGCTTTTAAATCCTTTTTATTCACGATCATATTTATCAATTTTCCTTATATATAATTTCACTTTGGTTATATAAAACCATTTCTTAATTGTTTATCTTTGTTTATATTACAACAATACCAACTTTTATTATTACACAAACAACAAACCACAAATAATAACAATCTAATATTATCATTTTCTAACAGCAAGCACATTTTACATACTATAATAATTTCTGAAAAATTATTCTTTTATATATATAAAATATAATCAAGGTAAAATTATTTCATTTATCCAATTTCAAACAATACTATGTCGAATAGCTCTGTTTAAGTGTTTAGAGACCCCTATCAATAACATTAATTACTCTATTGACCAAAATCAATAAGCCACTCAACAAATCAATCAACAAAATATAATGCATTTTTATATTACTAACAAATATGCGCTCAATATATATACACTCAAACTCAAAATAAGGCATTCCATTACCCTATCCCTTAATAAGTTACCCCACCAAAGCCAAGCTTCTCGCTTAACCTTCAGCTCTGATACCAAGTGTAATGATTTGGGATTTTCGACCCTCGGAAATCGACACTAATACATCCATTGTATTGCATGCCGAGTAATCAAATGCCAGAAAACTCGAATGTTAGGGGAAAAGAAGAAGGAAGGAAGAAAGAAGAAGAGAGAAAGAAAACAAATAACATAGAATCTCATAGCGGAACGAATATTCTATAATATATGGCAAATCTTTACATGAAAACAAACTGTAATATATATATACACACACACACACAGACAACAATCAGAGTATACTAACCTATATTAGCCTGGACAGTTATAATAACCTATCCTCACAATTACTGATAAATACAACAAGAAATACAACCGAAAAATAACCATATACACGAATATGTCTCTGGGCCTCCAGCTCGTCTCCTAAAGCTCCAAATCAACTAAACTAAATCTGTAATATGCTCGGTCTGACCCGAGCATTATAATAAAATAACACCTGAGGCAGTCTGGAAAACTAGCGTGAGAAAAATACACCTCCATTGAATTTTAAAGTTGTAAAAATCTTTGAAATCAAAAGTATCTCCTAAGACCACGCCGCACATAAACACAGATGGTTTTTTACCTTACGATAACCAAAGCATTTTTTATAGAAAATCCATTGATATTATAATAATGTCTAGGGGTTAAAGTAAAATATGAATATAGCCGAAATGCTTGAATTTCATGTTTCAACATAGTTGGGCACAACTAAGTCCATACGGCGCTTATTGGAGAATGGATTCCATACAATGACTGGGCTACTGGGGTACCCTATGTTATGGTGCATCTTTAGATAAAATAACACCAAGGTAGGACCTATCGACCCCTACTAACACAGAACCGGCCTACCCTTTAATGGATAATACCGAATATGATCACCCTTCGTCGATGGGCCCCGAAGCATACAAATTAGAGATAATATCGACTCTAGATAGGGATGATCATACTCTACTTGGGAGCAACCCACTTAGCCTTGTTGCATCTCCTCTCTTTTAGTCATGTCCGGTTGATGATGCTTGAGGCAAAGTGTCACCTTTTATATAGCACTTCCCACTTGGAATGCTGACACTGCCATCCTGACAACAATGCAATGCCAACATTCATCCATACCAGTTCTTTCTGGGACTGAACGAAACGCTTGAACGAAACGCTTGAGAACTCCATCTTCAATTCCATCATTTCCAATATGTCTTCACTTCGAAATGCTTGAGTTGGATCAAAGTGGTTTTCGAACAACATATCCAATCCCGGTCTCTTCAAAACAACTTTCGATAATTTCCAGTATACTCAACCCTGGTTCTTTAAGTAATAAACAGTCAATCATAAGAGTGGAGATCATCTCCTAACCTTTAGTGGACGAATTTCCTTATCATTGTCCTAGGAAAACGAAACGAGATTTATACGCACTATACATCATCTTCGAAGATGATTGTATTATATAACTCACATGTTTCTCCTAGATATTTTCCAAAGTTACGTTTGGGTCCAAATTTGATAGTCAATTATTTAACTATCAACAAAACAAACATCCAAATGAGGGATTTATTTCAAACGGGAAAACCAACATTGGTTAAGCACATAAGTAACCACTAGCCTTCTTAATTAATATATTATTAATTTTCACTTTGTAAATATTTGTATAAAAATTCTTTTACAAAGATATATATATCCACAAATCCCTATATTTCAATACTTGGAAAATATCCTTGTACTTATCTCAACGGTATAAGTATATTAATAAAATAGAGAAAGATTTCCTTTTTATACAATTCTCGAATCATTTATAAATTCCTTTATAAAATTCTAAAAGCCAATTAGAGACCATTATATAACTTCCTAAAACCAATTCTTAAAGCATTTATAACCCCTTTTTAAATCCAAAAACTATTTATAAAATTTCTTTTATAAATCTATAGACCCATTTCAAAGATTCTTTTATAAATATCTAAAATCATTTATAAAACTTTTTACCCTTTTACTAATTCCCTTAAGTTTTCCAAACCATGTTATAAGATTCCTCTTATAAAACTCGAATCTGTTTATAAAACTCTATTTATAAATCTCAAAAACGTTTATAAATAAATTCTAATCATTTACTTTAAAACACTATTATAACAATAATAATTAGTAGTAAACATTATAGATAATAATTAATAAATCAAAACATTATTAATAAAACAATAATAATTAATCTTTATCATTACTATAAATAATAATAATAATTAATCTTTATCATTATTATAATAAAAAGCCTCCTTCATCCAAGCGCTTCTCGCCGCCGCCTAGCACCACTAGGCCCTAACGCAACTTCGCCGCAACCTCCCACGTCCAAGTCGAGTCCAATGCCACCAGAACGATCTCCCCAATTGTCGTCGTCGCCTCGAAAACCCAAACCAAACGCTGCGTCATATGTGGTGAATTCTTGTCACCACGTGCTGCCTTAGGCCATGAAACTTCACCATGACATAGCCCTGACCACCCTTCACAACTTCCCTTCAGACCCCATCACCAAAAGATCAGTAAATTCACCGAAATTGAAGAATTTTCATTCGTCGTTCATCGACGAACTAAGACTACCATGCGATGACTGACGATGATCTAACCGTTGATTTTCTTCGTCTTGACGCCGTTTACAAGTTGCTAGTTGACCTCATCGCCCAAAAACGCCTGCAGTGGCTTCGATCGTTGGTGGCCGTAGGATTTAGGGGAGTTTGATTTGAAATTTTTTTGGCGAACCTTTTGATATAAATGCGATAATATATATATATATATATATATATATTGGAAGGAAGGCATGGGTTGAGACGTGGAAGGTATGGTCTGGTAAGGCTAGGGTATGGGCTAAGTCAACACATATATTATTAAATTTAATAAAATTCGATATTATACATTCGAAAAATCTCGAACTCCTATTGAGGCATGCCGCATGGCATTCTATGTAATACCTCTATCCCAAACACACTAGAACTAGTCTCGAGACCTAATTAAATCATATGCAGAAGATAGCTTTCAAACCCAATCATTATATAAATTTCTAAATTAATTTCTACACATTTCAATCTCACACGATCAAACGATACATCCGACCGCCAAGAAAATCATCGGTATATAACTCACTATACGGATCCAATGACAATAACATCATCGAAATTCGAGACAGTGCCCCAGAAGGCTATTTTGACACGTTAATTAAAATGATTTATTATAAAACCAAATAAACCACTTTTATATCCAACTTAAAAGCTTAGTATTATCATCCTTGCTATTTTATAAATTTAAATAAGATTTCCAAATCATTTTCATTCACATAGAATTCAGGATTTAATTATTTAAGTAATTCCAAATATTAAATTCAACAATTTAATTACCAAACAAATCGCTATATTTGAAACTCAAGTAATTTAACTTATAAATTTAAATTTTCAATATTTATTATCAATTAAATATTCTAAATTCAAATGACTAAAATTCTGGATCGTTATAATAACTAAATGAGCTAAAACAAATATCAGAGTGCGAGGTCCATAATAGCCATATAAGATAAGTGGAATAGATTTATACATCATCGAAATAAACCCAAGGGAAATTTATATCTAAATAAGTTAAAGCACTTCTAAAGCTCCATAGTGTTGCATAGTAGAATAAGCAGCGAACTTTGTATGTATGTATGTATGTGTGTGTGTGTGTGTGTGTGTATATATATATATATATTAATAGCGTCAGCCTCATGCTTGTCCTCTGAATAGCTCGATGCGCGAAACTCAAAACTACTATCTATTGTACTCATTTAATAGTACTCGAGATAATAAAAAGCAAAACATAAAACCTCGAGTTAGACAACAATCTGGTGTGTGCGATAAACAATCTCAAAATACTACGAAAACTAGGTAAAAGGACACTGGGCATGAAAATTCATACCTAACCTGTCTCTGCGTCCAAAGAGTTAGCACATAACATAATATATGCTATACAATTATCAACATCATATGGGTATACTACACTAATGTAACGACCCATAAATTTTAGTGGTTTTATTTATTAATTTAATTGAAATTTTAAACCATAAAATTTGAAAATAAAAATTTATTATTTGGAATACATCTATTTAAACATAGCAACTGGTAAATTTTCATCTGATAATATTGAAGTTTATTTTCATGTGGAATTTTATTTCAATTTAAATCAGTTAATAACAGTTGAATTTAAAAGTTTTCCGAAACCTAAATATGTCAACATAAGAAAATTTATTTAGAACACTCTGAATCAGACTGCAAAATTCATTTCGCGAAATTCGGACGTTTCTAGCTCCGTTTGGATTTTTCCGTACGGAATAGCAGCATTTTTTTGGTACCGATTATCGACTTTCGATCAGATAATCGTACCACAAAAATCTGTATACCATTTTGATCGTCTCGTCGTGTTGATCTTGGCGGTATGTTCAATTCTGTGTTTTGAAGTCCGATACGCAGCGGGATTCGTGAAAACGATTCTGTATCGGTACCGGTATTTTGCCCGTTGGTTTTGTGACTTTTCATTTATTCACCGTACAATACAAAATAGCCGTGAACATTTATATTTTCTAAATTCTATTCCACTTTTCAAATTCCATTTGGTTCATTTCCTTTTTGCATCTATAATTTCACTTTTCTTCCATTTTCTTCATCTATTCATTTTCTTTCCTCCAGAAACGTTGCCTGGGAATCCAAAATCTACCTTCCCTCTCTGCAAATTCTCCTCCACCACGACCTCCTCTCAAAACCCACCGAGCACCTACTGCCGCAGCCTTCCCCCTCACCTCGGCCTGCGACTCCGCCTCACCATCCATTCAAACAACCTCGGCCGATCAACCACTTTCATGCGACCTGGAACCGAAGCCCTCATCATCTTCCCTCTGGCCACCATCTTTTCTTCTTGGATAAGTAAATTATTTTTCCTGTTAATATATGTTTTGTTTTTATAAAGTTATATGCTTATATGTAGCCGTATATATGTACCAGTTTATATAATAGTTATATACATAAGTTATTTATATATAAAATCTTATAAACTTTACTCTGTGTTATGTTATGATTTTTGGTAATAAAATAGTGGGCAGTAATGATTATATATAATGTCAACTTATATATAATATACACTTATGTAATTTTAATAGGTCTGCATATGTTATACACATTTGTGCTGAAGTCGCATACATCATATTGTATCTATTTATATATATTTGGGTTTGGTTTGGGCGTATCTCTATATGTATGCATACGTTAGTATGCTATAATATGGGTTATATAGTTGAAGCACTGGGTATATAGAGTGTTATATATATTTTATTATGAAGGTGTATATTGGTGGATAGTATGTTTTGGTAAAGTTAAAAATGTATAGATTTTTGTTTTACACGTGTTTAGAAACTTGATATTGATTTTTATGTGTAAGATATACATATATGCATTAATATGCATTCCAAACTTAGTATATATTATTTCGTATATATGTTTGCCGGTACAAGTTCTCTATATATTCAGTTGTGTACTTATGTTCATGGGAGGTTATAAAAGATGTATTTATTTTAATTTTCCTGGTAATATGTATATGTTATAATAATAATAATATCTAAAGTCATATGCATATGTTCTATAGTATTTCACATAGTAGATGTATATATACATTTGTCTAGATATTAGTATATAGGGTACTAAAGTATAGATTTTGAATCATATTTTATATACATATATTTTTCCATTCGAATATGTTATATGTTTATAGTTCATAGTATATTATCTTACAAAAAGTACTATATATATTTACATTCTCGTTATATAAGTTCGTTCCCATAGGTGAGATGCTATTTGACTTGGTATTGACTTTTAAATACTATATATATGGTTTATATGTATTCTGTAGCCTAAAACCTGCCACTGTACTTCTGTGCTTTGACTAAACTCACTTGGCTATTACATGTTATATATATATATAATCTGTATACTTGTCAGTGCTTATTTCGATATATTATTATAATATTGGTTTGTAAAGGTTACAACTTGGTTTTCTCGATTGCTATATATTAGTTTATATATGTATATAAGTTGTATAAATATGTGTTACAATATTTTTACATATATTTTCGATTACTAAATTCCTAGCTTATATATATATGGGTATATGTTGCACTGAAATTTTATTTTATGTTGCGTATAGTATGTTCCTAGTTTCATGGATATTAGTTGTGTAGGCTTGCTATAACGTGCCAGTTTAGGTATAAATGTTGTTATATATATATAGTTAAGTTTATATTTGTTTTATAATAATTATTGAAGAAATATATATAAGTATGGGTCTTAAGTATAACACATATATCTTTGATTTTTAAGAATAATGATTTTTGGAATATTTAATATTTGTCTTAAATATAATATATTTAATAATAATAGTATATATTTTCCTTTTTATCAAAACTGATTCGATTTGTTTTCCATCGATTCCTTTTATCAGCTTTTGGTCTGTCGTGCCTGTTTTCTTCATTGAATTCGTACCAGTCTAGCTTTGTTTTGGGATTCATGCATGGATTCGTAACTTCTCTCATTCTCGTTCATCTCTCTAGCCTCGAAAGGTGAGCAATCACTCACGATTAACTTTCTTTTATTTATTAAATTTGATTTCAATTGAAACGACAATCGAAATATGCTGCTGTTAGTTGTTTTAAATTGATATATATGTTATTATCTGTAACTGTTCACTTGTGGGATATGACACCATATCCTATTGTCTATATTATACTGTTATTGATGATATATGCATGTTGTTGTATTTTATATTGTCTGTTATCACTCTGCAAGTTCCCTGTTAGTATAGAATTCACTATGGGTTGAAATGATACATACCCAAACGGACTTTAGAATAGGAGAAAATCGTTATGGGTTGAAATGATAAACCCAAGCGATTTTCATTTGAATTGAAATTGGGATTACGGGTTGAAATGATATCTACCCGTATATATTTAAATTACAGATTGAAATGATAAATATCTGTATCACTTAACCATATATATATATACTTACACCGTTGGTCCATATATATAATTATTTTGAAAATAAAATTTATGGAGTTGGGAAGAAATATATGGTTTTAATAAATGTTGATTATTAAATTATTATATGTAAATGGTAATGATATATATAGATTTAATAACAATATTTAATTTAATTAAGATTGATTTAATACATATAATATGATCAAGTATTAAATATATATTTCAAAATATATTTTGGTAATAATTTGAATAAGTTAAGGTTGGGAAGATAATTTGAATTTAGTAGAAAATTGTATTCAATAAAGAATTTTATTTAATTAAACCGATTTGAAACTTATTGAAATTGAGATGTAAGATATGATTTATAACTTGGGTTTGATTTTTTAGTAAGTTAATGAATATTTCTTGTTTAAATAAATTTAAGGAAATATTTAGTAAAAATGTAATTTAAGGCTAGTAAATGATATTGAATCTATTAAGTGAATACTCCCCGATAAAAAAATAATGAAGTTAAATCAAGAGCTATATGAAACTGTTAAATTTAACTTTGAAAATGTTGAATATTAAAGCTTTGAAATATATTTAAAATTTAAATGGTATATTTAGAACTGAATTGAATTGATGAATTGAGCTTTGAATAAATTTGAATTTGGAACTTGAGTTGATTTGAATCGATTTGTGAAATTTGAGGAAATTGCAAATAATTTACTTTATAAATTATTTAATCTATATATACTATTTTGGAAAATAGGTATATTTGAAATGAAAATTATATTTTGGTTTTAAAGTATAAATAAATTTGGAATGACCACGGTGTTATAGTGTATATTTCTACATTGTAGATAGTTCCACGGATCCTTAGAGGATGGTTATCCCAAACATCCTTTAAGTTACTTGTATTTCAGTTGATATTCCACTTGAGTTAGTTTTATTAGTGTAAGAATGTTAATCCTGACTCGAGTGTTTTGTGTTTTGCTTTACGCTCGGGTCAGACCGAGTGATACAGCATCTGAGACTCACCTTTGGAGTTTGGAAATTCGTTTGGAGATCCAACTATCGCCTCAGCTTTCAGCTCTTCTAGTTGATTTGTTCAGAGAAGTCATTTGTTGTACTGGAGACTTCACTGTACTTGAGATATTCTGTTGTATTTTATTTTTAACTCTAATGTTTATATAGTAGCTTCATGAACTACTATTTTATCTTTTCCGCTGCGTATTATTGTATTACTCTATGTCTGTGATTCTGTGATTGATTTATTTACTGTATATGCTGAGTTTTTGCCAAATTTAAATTAACAATCTATTGTTTTGAATTATTCAAGTCCGACATGTGTGGATTTATTGTCGATTTGAATGGTCCAAAATAATGGGTCGTTACAACTAAGTATTACGGATGTCAGAGTAACTATCTCAAGAATACCAACGTCATAGGATATCTAACAATCACATCAATCATAACAATCATAAGGTAAAAACGTGATGACAACCATCCTTGAGGTTTTGTATCGCTGTGTCTATCGCCAAGGTTTCACCTCATCATGTATCGTCACAACCCTTCCCTATATATATAGTATTTAAAAGTCAATACCAAGTCAAATAGCTTCTCACCTATGGGAACGAACTTATATAACGAGAATGTAAATATATATAGTACTTTTTGTAAGATAATATACTATGAACTATAAACATATAACATATTCGAATGGAAAAATATATGTATATAAAATATGATTCGAAATCTTTACTTTAGTACCCTATATACTAATATCTAGACAAATGTATATATACATATACTATGTGAAATACTATGGAACATATGCATATTACTTTAGATATTATTATTATTATAACATATACATATTACCAGGAAAATTAAAATAAGTACAGCTTTTATAACCTCCCATGAACATAAGTACACAACTGAATATATAGAGAACTTGTACCGGCAAACATATATACGAAATAATATATACTAAGTTTGGAACGCATATTAATGCATATATGTATTGTTTGCGCCAAAAATGGTCACAAACCCCGAATGTTGTGAAAGCACCAGTGTATGAATACAAATCAGCAATATTCAAACACAAATCTCAGATCTAAACAAACAACAAACAGCAATCCAGAAATAATGAACAAAAACATGAGATTTATAGTGGTTCGGCTATCTCCGGCCTACGTCCACTCCAAAGTTTTTATCTTTTATTGATCGATGCTTGAAGATTACAATTTCCTATCGCGTAGTACAACGGATTTTATGGTTATAATCTGAACCTAAAGCAGCAATGGCGAACTGGAGTAAATCTCGTGTTTTTTTTCATTATTTCTAGATTGCTGTTTGTTGTTTGTTTAGATCTGAGATTTGTGTTTGAAGATTGCTGATTTGTATTCATACACTGGTGCTTTCACAACATTCGGGGTTTGTGACCATTTTTGGCGCAAACACTTTGGTGCTTCCACTGAGAAGGACTAGCACCCGCTACATCTGATTGAAGTTTAGATTTGAAAGTTTGAAGGATTCAGATTGACTCGGCAATGACTCGAGAAACAAGACAAAGAGCTGAGAGAAGACAACAGGGAGGAAGTCAAGAGGCATCCTCCGGAGCTGGAGAAGGACAAGCTCCGATTTACATTACCAGAGACGAAATGGAAGCTATGGAAAATTCATTGCATGAGAGGTTGTTGAAGAGTCAACAGGATATGATGCAGACTTTCTTCGAGCAGATGACAGCCGTAGGAACACAGAACCTTGGACCAACTATAGCGACTGCAAATGTGGAACAAGGAACTAGGGTTGCAGAACCCAATGGAGGACAGAATACAGAACCGGAAGGCAATCAACAAGGGCTTGGGGGCAGGCCCACAGGATCCAACGCAGAAGGACCTTTGGAAGGAGTTCAGCAGGCTAGAGCCAACGTTGCGGCTAATGAGCCACATGAAGAATATGTGCCGGAGTTCCCTTGGGAGCATGAGGGGCAACACCTAACAGGCAATGCTGGATTAATGGAAATCATTAGGAAGACTATGCGTGGAGGTTCGACCAATAGAGACTTGGAAGGGGTGAACAGGAGTCCGTTCGCTCGAGAAATCAGGATAGCTCAGAATCCACCTAAGCTCAAGTTACCTAGCGTGGAAGTATATAATGGAAAGGCTGACCCGACTGATCACTTGATGAGATACACTAGACACATGGAAGTGCTGGGAGCATCGGAGGAAGTGATGGCCAGGTGTTTCCCTTTATACTTGACAGACCTAGCGGCAATGTGGTTTAGGCTGCTGGAAGAACGATCTATCAGGATTTGGAGGGAACTGGTGGATAGGTTTTTGGGACAGTTTCGGGTTCATATCAAAAGACCTAAGAACGTGATGACGTTAACATCGGTAAAGCAAAGAACGGATGAATCGCTTAGAGCATTTTTAACTCGATTTAATGCGGCGGTTGCTTCGGTGGATCGGCCGGATCCATCGATGGTTTTGATGGCGGCAGTATCGGGAGTTAGAGAGGATTCACATTTTAAGGTATCTTTAGTACGAGACCCAACAATGGATCTTGGGGAATTCTTCCATGAAGCTGAAAGGTTCCTTCGGCAAGAAGACGCATGTACTGATTTAAAGTTAAAGGAGGTGAATGTGACTGGGGGTGGAGGACCATCCAACGGAAGCTCGGATAAAGATAAAGGAAAAAGGAAGCTAGACGACGATTCAGGAAAAGCCGGGAAGCGATGGAAGGATCCAAAGTTTTCCACATACACAGGATTAAACGAGACGCAGGAGCGGATATACATGGAAACCCGGAATCGCCTTCCTTACCGAAGGCCAGCTAGGAAAGAACCTTCTGAACGAGAAAGGGCATCAGGAAAGCACTGTCTCTTCCATGATTTGGATGGACACGATACCAACAGCTGCAAGCACCTAAAGGACATAATTGAGGAGCATGTGAGGAATGGACAGTTGAGGCAGTATGTTGGGGCTCGGAATGCTGCGGTGGAGCAGGAGCAACCACCGCCTACCTCAAACCACGAGGATATGAGGCACAGGAATAATGGTCGATTGGTCATCAATTGATCAGGATAATATGAAATAAGTAACAAACCATTGACGAGCAACCGAGTCATTTACAGATGTATGGGGACGGAGATAGCCCCTAGGCATGCTCTGAGTGATGATAAACCGCAAAGCCATGGTTTGCGAAATCTGTCTTTTGTTTTTGGATTGGACACTTGGTTTTCTGGTTTGTTTTTGGGGTTTGGATTGAACTCCTGATTTTGCTTGTTTTTCTGGTTTTTGCATTCATTCGGATGATTGTTCTCCGTTTTGGATGATGATTTTGATTTCTGGTATGGATTTCTGGCTTTCCGATTTGATTTGGATTTTGGATTGGATTCTGATTGGATTCTTTTTGGTTTTTGATAAACGATCGTCAGGTGTGGATTATGCCTGGCAAGGGGTGAGTCCTTTTGCCCGAACGTGGTAAATTGACTCATTCAGGTCGTCGAGTATGGACTATGCTCGGCAAGGGTCCGGAGTGACCAGGATTCGGCCTAGGACTTAGGCCCCCTATTATCGATTATTGTTTCAGGTCGTTGAGTATGGACTATGCTCAACAAGGGTCCGGAGCGACCGGGATTCGGCTTAGGACTTAAGCCATGGCATTACTTACGTCTAGGGACACTGGACCACGGTCGTCGAGTATGGACTATGCTCGGCAAGGGTCCGGAGTAACCAGGATTCGGCTTAGGACTTAAGCCACGGCATTACTTACGCCCAGGGACACTGGGCCACGGTCGTCAGGTGTGGATTGCGCTTGGCAAGAACCCGGAGAGGTTAGCTCAACGTCCAGGGACACTGGACCACGGTCGTCAGGTGTGGATTGCGCTTGGCAAGAGCCCAGAGAGGTTATGGACTTGGATACCGACTCGGAGAGGTCTTGGATTCGGTTGTTGGATAAGGATGGACTAATAACTTAGCCTTCGAGTTTGGATGGGCACGGAATTGGCTATGGACTTTGGACATTGGATTTGGAAACTATTCAAAACACGCCTTCTTATCACAAGGCATGTTTTGGGGGGCAAATGTTATCCCGCTTTTTGGTCAAAGCCGGAATATCAAACAAATCGACAGGAAAGGATGGATATCAAGATTGGAAGTCGATTGGAAACAAGGCTGCGATGGATGTCATCAAAATTTGGCCGAGCTCCGATCAAGGCAGAATTGATTGGGAATGACAATCAAGGTTAGGAGAGGCTATGTTTCAATTTTCAGGACGATCGGAGTTCATACGCACAAGATATGAATGAATTAAAATGCACAGAGCACGGTTCGAATCGATGTACTTCGCATCGATGGATGTTGGTTCGAATCGATGAAGGTTCGAATCGATTGAAGTTCACTGCACTTCGCATCGATATGGTTCGTATCGATGAAGATGGAATCAGTCGTTTGCTCTGGGACAACATGTTCGAATCGATCAAGAAGTAGCATAATACTTCGAATCCATGGACTTCGCATCACCAGCTTCGAATCCATCACGCTCGACTCCAACAAGTTCGACTCCATCTACTTCGTACCCTTCGGTGAACACTCTCTCGAATCCACAAAGGCTGGTCACTTCGTATCCATCTGGAACTGTTACTTCGAATCCATGCATTTAAGGGTGCCTCGACTCCATAACCTTCGAATCCCCAGGATAAGACAACTCCGAATCGATCCACAGCAGCGCGTCTTGATCGATTCGAACCAGTGCCAGTTCCATCGATTCGAAGGAAGCGAACCTTCGAATCCAACGTCTCGAGTCCACCGGGTAAACGCGGCTAAAACCAAGGACTCGACCCAGTAAACTCGGAGAAAAAGGAGGATCAACTCGAAGATTGCGCGCCACGTCACCGTCTTCACGTGCAGAAGCATGGATTCGACCCTATGGATTCGAACCATATCGATTCGAACGAATCCATAAGGCGAAGAACGTCAACTTGAATCGATCATAACTTGAGATCTACAAGTCCAAATGCTATGAAATTTTCACAGTAGCTTGAGCACATGTTGAAGAATGTTCACGCCAAATTTCAGCTCGATTGGACAATTTCTTGATCGATTCGAACATAGCTTCGAATCGATCCCAAAGTGGGCCCGGATTTCCAGAAAGCGGGCATGTGGGCCCCCTCATGTGCCAGAACTGGTCTCCCCTCAATTTAGGCGAAATATCAGCCTCCTACACCTATAAATAGAGCCCCTGGTCATTCAGAAAAGGGGTCGGACAATTTACTCCAGTTCGCCATTGCTGCTTTAGGTTCAGATTATAATCATAAAATTCGTTGAACTACGCGATAGGAAATTGTAATCTTCAAGCATCGATCAATAAAAGATAAAAACTTTGGAGTGGACGTAGGCCAGAGATAGCCGAACCACTATAAATCTCGTGTTTTTGTTCATTATTTCTGGATTACTGTTTGTTGTTTGTTTATATCTGAGATTTGTGTTTGAATATTGCTGATTTGTATTCATACACTGGTGCTTTCACAACATTCGGGGGTTGTGACCATTTTTGGCGCAAACAATACATATATGCATTAATATGCGTTCCAAACTTAGTATATATTATTTCGTATATATGTTTGCCGGTACAAGTTCTCTATATATTCAGTTGTGTACTTATGTTCATGGGAGGTTATAAAAGCTGTACTTATTTTAATTTTCCTGGTAATATGTATATGTTATAATAATAATAATATCTAAAGTCATATGCATATGTTCCATAGTATTTCACATAGTAGATGTATATATACATTTGTCTAGATATTAGTATATAGGGTACTAAAGTATAGATTTCGAATCATATTTTATATACATATATTTTTCCATACAAATATGTTATATGTTTACGGTTCATAGTATATTATCTTACAAAAAGTACTATATATATTTACATTCTCGTTATATAAGTTCGTTCCCATAGGTGAGAAGCTATTTGACTTGGTATTGACTTTTAAATACTATATATATGGTTTATATGTATTCTGTAGCCTAAAACCTGCCACTGTACTTCTATGCTTTGACTAAACTCACTTGGCTATTACATGTTATATATATATAATCTGTATACTTGTCAGTGCTTATTTCGATATATTATTTTAATATTGGTTTGTAAAGGTTACAACTTGCTTTTCTCGATTGCTATATATTAGTTTATATATGTATATAAGTTGTATAAATATGTGTTACAATATTTTTACATATATTTTCGATTACTAAATTCCTAGCTTATATATATATAAGGGTATATGTTGCACTGAAATTTTATTTTATGTTGCGTATAGTATGTTCCTAGTTTCATGGATATTAGTTGTGTAGGCTTGCTATAACGTGCCAGTTTAGGTATAAATGTTGTTATATATATATAGTTAAGTTTATATTTGTTTTATAATAATTATTGAAGAAATATATATAAGTATGGGTCTTAAGTATAACACGTATATCTTTGATTTTTAAGAATAATGATTTTTGGAATATTTAATATTTGTCTTAAATAAAATATATTTAATAATAATAGTATATATTTTCCTTTTTATCAAAACTGATTCAATTTGTTTTCCATCGATTCCTTTTATCAGCTTTTGGTCTGTCGTGCCTATTTTCTTCATTGAATTCGTACCAGTCTAGCTTTGTTTTGGGATTCATGCCTGGATTCGTAACTTCTCTCATTCTCGTTCATCTCTCTAGCCTCGAAAGGTGAGCAATCACTCACGATTAACTTTCTTTTATTTATTAAATTTGATTTCAATTGAAACGACAATCGAAATATGCTGCTGTTAGTTGTTTTAAATGATATATATGTTATTATCTGTATCTGTTCACTTGTGGGATATGACACCATATCCTATTGTCTATATTATACTGTTATTGATGATATATGCCTGTTGTTGTATTTTATATTGTCTGTTATCACTCTGCAAGTTCCCTGTTAGTATAGAATTCACTATGGGTTGAAATGATACATACCCGAACGGACTTTAGAATAGGAGAAAATCGTTATGGGTTGAAATGATAAACCCAAGCGATTTTCATTTGAATTGAAATTGGGATTACGGGTTGAAATGATATCTACCCGTATATATTTAAATTACGGATTGAAATGATAAATATCTGTATCACTTAACCATATATATATATATATACTTACACCGTTGGTCCATATATATAATTATTTTGAAAATAAAATTTATGGAGTTGGGAAGAAATATATGGTTTTAATAAATGTTGATTATTAAATTATTATATGTAAATGGTAATGATATATATAGATTTAATAACAATATTTAATTTAATTAAGATTGATTTAATACATATAATATGATTAAGTATTAAATATATATTTCAAAATAGATTTTGGTAATAATTTGAATAAGTTAAGGTTGGGAAGATAATTTGAATTTAGTAGAAAATTGTATTCAATAATGAATTTTATTTAATTAAACTGATTTGAAACTTATTGAAATTGAGATGTAAGATATGATTTATAACTTGGGTTTGATTTTTTAGTAAGTTAATGAATATTTCTTGTTTAAATAAATTTAAGGAAATATTTAGTAAAAATGTATTTTAAGGCTAGTAAATGATATTGAATCTATTAAGTGAATACTCCCCGATAAAAAAATAATGAAGTTAAATCAAGAGCTATATGAAACTGTTAAATTTAACTTTGAAAATGTTGAATATTAAAGCTTTGAAATATATTTAAAATTTAAATGGTATATTTAGAACTGAATTGAATTGATGAATTGAGCTTTGAATAAATTTGAATTTGGAACTTGAGTTGATTTGAATCGATTTGTGAAATTTGAGGAAATTGCAAATAATTTACTTTATAAATTATTTAATCTATATATACTATTTTGGAAAATAGGTATATTTGAAATGAAAATTATATTTTGGTTTTAAAGTATAAATAAATTTGGAATGACCACGGTGTTATAGTGTATATTTCTACATTGTAGATAGTTCCACGGATCCTTAGAGGATGGTTATCCCAAACATCCTTTAAGTTACTTGTATTTCAGTTGATATTCCACTTGAGTTAGATTTATTAGTGTAAGAATGTTAATCCTGACTCGAGTGTTTTGTGTTTTGCTTTACGCTCGGGTCAGACCGAGTGATACAGCATCTGAGACTCACCTTTGGAGTTTGGAAATTCGTTTGGAGATCCAACTATCGCCTCAGCTTTCAGCTCTTCTAGTTGATTTGTTCAGAGAAGTCATTTGTTGTACTGGAGACTTCACTGTACTTGAGATATTCTGTTGTATTTTATTTTTAACTCTGATGTTTATATAGTAGCTTTATGAACTACTATTTTATCTTTTCTGCTGCGTATTATTGTATTACTCTGTGTCTGTGATTCTGTGATTGATTTATTTACTGTATATGCTGAGTTTTTGCCAAATTTAAATTAAAAATCTATTGTTTTGAATTATTCAAGTCCGACATGTGTGGATTTATTGTCGATTTGAATGGTCCAAAATAATGGGTCGTTACAACTAAGTATTACGGATGTCAGAGTAACTATCTCAAGAATACCAACGTCATAGGATATCTAACAATCACATCAATCATAACAATCATAAGGTAAAAACGTGATGACAACCATCCTTGAGGTTTTGTATCGCTGTGTCTATCGCCAAGGTTTCACCTCATCATGTATCGTCACAACCCTTCCCAAGGCGTTATGTCATCACGATTATCGCCGAAATCTCACATTGCTATAACTACCTGTTATCCCGCCTTTTGGCAAGGCCGTGACACCAAGGGCTTGGATAGATACCGGTGATAGGTTGTCTCAGAAGTCGATTACACATAAGGATCGCTACGGATATCGATGAACTTTGTCCGAGTCCGGATCGGGCTGCAATCGATAAGACACATCGAGCAAAGCCGTGGGAACCAACGACCCAAGTTTCAAGTCAATCCGAGTTCGTATGCTCGAGATATTGTCGACAAAAGATGGAGTAGGGCACCCTTAGTTTGAATCCATAGGTTTCGTCTATGTTCGAATCCATTGGCCAGGAACCAGTTCGAATCCATTGAACTTCCATTGCCTCGACTCCATCAGCCCTCCCTTGCTTCGACTCCATCAGCATAGAGGCTCTCGTTCGAATCCAACCGGACCAAGCATTGATTCGAAACCATCGAGATAGCATTGGTTTGAATCAATTGTAGTTAGTTGTACTTCGAATCGATTCGAACGATACCTTAAGTTCGAATCGGTTGGAGCTTTCTACAATTCGAATCCATCTAGAGAGGGAGCTTCGAATCCAGGAGACGTAGCTTCACTTCGAATCCAGGAGATCTAGCTTGCCCTCGACTCCACTATCTTCGAATCCACTCAACTGGGAGTCCTCGACTCCACCATCTTCGAATCCAAGTCGTGGATTCGACCCAGTCAATGCGGAGTGCAAAGCGGACCGATGCGAAGAAGGCGCACCACGTCACCATCTTCACGAGCAAGAGGATCGATTCGAACGAATCGATTCGAGCATATCGATTCGAACGACTCCAGAATACGAAAAACGCCAACTTGAATCGATCATAACTCAAGTTCTACAAGTCCAAATGCCATGAAATTTTCACAGAAGCTCAAACACATGATGAAGAATGTACACACCAAATTTCAGCTCGATTGAATGATTTCTTGATCGATTCGAACCAAGGGTCGAATCGATCCCAAAGTGGGCCCGGATCTCCAGATTTCGGCCATGTGGACCCCCTGACGTACCAGAACTGGTCTCCCCTCATTTTAGGCGAAATATCAGCCTCCTACACCTATAAATAGAGCCCCTGGTCATTCAGAAAAGGGGTCGGAGAATTCTAAGTACTGAAGAGCGCCCAGATTCTGCCAAATCTACTCCAGAACACCGCCGCTGCTTTAGATTGAGACTTAACTTAGAAATTCAGTTGTATTACATTATAAACTACTGCAACCTTCAAGTATCGAGCAATAAAATCATCAAACTTCAAAGTGGATGTAGGCAAATCGCCGAACCACTCTAAATCGCTTGTCTTTGCAATTTACTTTCTGTTATTTGGAGTTTTTGTTAGATAATCCACAGTCTTAATTTTCCTTCTTCACTTTTATCTCTTCAAAAACTTCCGAAGAGTGTTGTGCCCATTTTTGGTACAAACACTTTGGTGCTTTCACTGAGAAAAAACCAGCTTTTTTCTCCTGCTCCTTGGATCTACCATCGATACCGGATTGCACAAATCCAAGAGGAAGATCCAGATCTTCGATTCACAGTCCTTCCATTCTACTCAGATTTGCATAAAATCTAGGAAAAGGATTTATCATTCAAAATGGTTAGCACGAGAACCACTTCTGCAGCTGCTGGACAAGAAGGTAGGGATGGACAAAATCCTGCTCAACAGCAGCCATCCAACCAAGACAACACTGCCCACTCGGATCCGTCTGGGGCAGTCACTAGACAAGAATTTCAGGTGTTACTTCAAGAGTTGACTCAGAGTCGGCAACAGTTAGCCGAACAGTTGCGAGCCAATATTGAATTGACAAATCAATTGAACCGCCAGGGCCGTAGGAGGTCCAGAAGGGATGATGTTTCCCGCTCATCCACTGAAAGTTCTGCCTCATCTGACTATCATCATAGATCTACCCGTCCCCGATTAGACGGAGATTATGCTCAGACTACGGGATATCAGCCCGCCCTGACTGTCGGGCAGTTGAGGGTAGGACCATCAACCAGCTTCCAGGCTGGGCCATCAGCACGAGGTGGCCGCACTCCACAATACACTACGGACAATCATGTCACAGCTGCCACAGTAGAAACAAGGGTCGATACCCGATATCTTCCAGATTCGAGTAATCAACAGCAAGGACGTACTTCTGAACCATACGTCCCGGAAGACGCTGAGCCAAGGAGGCGAAACTTGGACCGTCGACAGCGCCCGGTCCAAACTCGCATTGTGGAACCCGACCACACCTTAGCTCAGCATGCTCAAAATGTAGCAATGCCAGACATCTCGACTATGATACGTCAGATGATCCGTGAAAGCCAAGGACTTACCAATGACGATTGGGGAATTTCTCGAAGCCATACTCCTTTCATGGACGATATACTATACGCTGAACCTCCTCGGCGATTCAGAATGCCAACTCTCCCTATGTATGAAGGAAGTTCTGATCCCAATCAGCACATACTGAAATACGAATGGTCAATGAGCGCCGCAAGGGCCGACGATGCAGTAAAATGCCGCAGTTTCCCCATTTCACTGGGAGGAATTGCAACAATGTGGTTTACAAGACTACCTCCAAGATCTATCTCATCATTTGACCAATTGGCTAAGAAATTTGTTGAACAATTCCGTATGCATGTTGCCAGACCCAAAGATGTTAACACCCTGTCCAATGTTACCCAGGCTCGTGGGGAAACATTAAGGCGTTACTTGGAGAGATTCCATGCGGCATGCGTGGAAATCAGTAATCCCAACGACAACTCGATTTTAATGGCATTGACAAAGGGAATTGATCCCGATTCTGAATTTGGAAACTGGTTAGCCGGGAAACCCCCCGCATCGTTGGACCGTTTCTACTCCAAAGCCGCTCAATTCTTACGGCAAGAGGACGCGAAACAGTCTAGGAAGCAGGACGATGCAAAACCCGGAAGTGAGGGAATACAGAGCAATGTAGCAGTTAAACAGTCCGGTGACAATTCCGGAAAAGTCCAGTTAAACATACAGAACAAACAAGCTCAGCCGAGAGGTGGCAATGGTCAGAATAAGAAGAGAGACCCGAATCCAGGCCCACGGCGTAGGGCTCCGATGTTCGAAAGTTATACACCGTTAAACACTTCGCTGGAAAATGTGTACCTGCAAACTTGCAACACAGAGCAGTATAAGAAACCCGCTCCGAAGCGGTCATCAGAAAGACAGATTCAGACGGGAAAGTTCTGTAGGTTTCATGAGAGTTATGGCCACAATACGAATGACTGTCGCCATTTGCAAGATCTCATAGAAAAGTTGATCAGGGAGAGGAAGTTAGATCAATTCGTGCGGGCGCCGCAGTCTGGTGGTGCGGGCCCATCGAATCCGAACCGTGCGTAAGATCAGGAAAGACAAGAGGAACCCGCTCGTACAGGCGGGAGGCTAGTTATCAATACCATAAGTGGTGGTCCTCATCCAGCGGACAGGAGCTGGAGGGAAATGGAGTCGTATGCTAGCTCTATCAGGCATGCGAGCTTCGAATGCTGCAGTAATTGTGAGGATGGAACCCCGGCTAAGCAACAAAAAACGATGTCTGACGATATCATATTCAGAAGCAGAGATGCTGACAAAATCGAAGCTCCAACGATTGATCCACTGGTCATATCTGCCCAGGTTGGTCCTGCTTGGATGAAGAGGATCATGGTTGACAGTGGGAGTTCTGTAAACATTCTATTCAAGCGAGCTTACGATTTAATGAAGATGGAAGCAAAAGACCTGAAACCCTGCCAATCCCGGGTTCATGGCTTCAATGGCAGTGCAACAATACCCACTGGAATAGTGGAACTACCAGTGGAACTGGGGATCGGAGAGCGCAGGAGAGTCCGACTGCTGCAATTCGTTGTTCTTGACATTGCTTCACCGTACAACGCATTCCTGGGTCGGCCAGCCCTTGCTGAATTCAGGGCAGCCATTGCCCCGTGGTGTTTGACTTTAAAATTCCCAACCGATCATGGTATAGGAATCGTTCAAGGAGATCAGGCAGCAGGAAGAGCCTGTTATGTTGCTGAGTTGCGTGAAGCACAGAAAAAGGAGAAAGGAAAGGGCGTAGAGGAATCTCTTTGCGTCCGTTTTACTGATAATTGACAAATAACGCCTGGGCCCCGGCCCGGGCACCACTACCAATTCCTTAGAGATCTTGACCCTAGAGATAGTGAAGACAAAGATGAGGTAGAAGAGAATCAAGCGTCTCCAGCCGAACTGACTGTGGACGTCCCGGTCAGTGAGGATGACGACTCGAAAGTACTAAAAGTTGGATCTCAACTGGGAAAACAGATACAACAAGAATTGGTTGAATTTCTTCAAGCGAATCTTGATGTCTTTGCCTGGACGCACTCTGACATGTGCGGAATCTCACCGAACATTGCAAGTCACTCTTTGAATATTGATCCGCGACATGTTCCGGTCAAGCAAAAAAGGCGTGGTATGGATCCAGAGAGATCTGCCGCCCTTAAAGAAGAAATTGACAAGTTGCATTCAAATGGTTTCATCCGAGATGCTCTGTACCCAGAATGGGTGTCAAATCCGGTAATGGTTCGGAAACCGAACGGGAAATGGAGAACTTGTGTCGACTACTCTGATTTAAACAAAGCCTGTCCAAAAGATAGTTTTCCACTTCCCCGAATTGACCAACTCGTTGACTCAACTGCAGGTCACGAATTGTTATCCTTTATGGACGCCTATTCCGGTTATAATCAGATACCCATGCATCTACCCGATCAAGAACATACTAGTTTCATAACCGACCTGGGACTCTACTGTTACAGAGTCATGCCCTTTGGTTTAAAGAATGCCGGAGCAACTTACCAACGCTTGGTTAATCGAATGTTCGCTGATCAGATCGGGAAGACCATGGAAGTCTATGTGGATGACATGTTAGTTAAGTCCCGATTTTCCACAGATCACGTCAAGGATTTAAATTCAATGTTCTGCATCTTTCGCGAGTATGGAATGAAGCTTAACCCGCTAAAATGCCACTTCGGCGTCGCATCCGGAAAGTTTCTAGGGTTCATCGTTAATGCTCGTGGGATAGAGGCAAACCCCGAAAAGATCTGGGCAATAAGGAATTTGCAAACCCCGAAGACCATAAAGCAAGTCCAGAGTATCAACGGGAAGGTAGCAGCGCTAAGCAGGTTCATCTCGAAATCCACTGATAAATGTATTCCTTTCTTTGATCTAATCCGGAAAGGGAAACGAAACTTTGAATGGACCGCGGAATGTGAAGGCGCATTCCGATCGCTGGTTCAACATCTCTCTACGCCACCGATTTTGTCGAAACCAATTGATCACGAACAATTATACCTTTATCTGGCGGTATCGGAGCATGCGATCAGTGCTGCTTTGGTCCGGGAGGAAGACCGAGTGCAAAAACCGGTCTATTATGTCAGTAAACGATTGACTGGAGCCGAAAGAAATTACCCCAGGTTGGAGAAACTGGCTTACTGCTTGGTCATTGCCTCGAGAAAGCTTCGTCCTTATTTCCAAGCACATCCGCTTACTGTGTATACCGATCAGCCGTTACGACAGGTCCTCACGCGGCCTGAGACGTCTGGAAGGTTACTCAAGTGGAATATTGAACTGAGCCAATTTGACATTACTTACGCTACGCGGAGAGCCATTCAAGGGCAAGTCCTAGCTGACTTCATAGCTGAATTTACTGTTCCTGATGACTTACCTGAAACCAGCGAGTCCCCTAAATATGTCTGGAAACTCTATACAGATGGTGCATCAAACGATCGGTGTTCGGGCGCTGGAGTTGTACTAGAAACCCCCGAAGGTCGATCCATATGCTATGCTTTGAAGTTTGACTTTCACGCAACCAACAATGAAGCCGAGTATGAAGCCCTGTTGACTGGGTTAAAGCTTGCCAGAGATCTAAGAATTATCGCTATAGAAGTTTATTATGATTCACAGTTGGTTGTGTGTCAGGTACGGGGAGAATATCAAGCGAGAGATCGAAGGTTAGCTGCTTATCTAGCCCGAGTTCAGGAAGCGCTGGATCAGTTTGATTATTATGCTATTTACTACATACCACGAGATCGCAATCAAAAGGCCGATTCATTGGCAAAGTTGGCCAGCACAGGTGAAGCACAGCAAATGGGACTCGTCCCGGTCGAAACTTTGCCTTTCCCAAGCATCGATCAAATCAAAACGAATGATGTGTTGGAGACCTTTCCCAGCAGAGAATCATGGATGACTCCGTATCGAAATTATATTGAGAATGGGATATTGCCTGAGCACCGAAATGAGAAAAGGAAAATTCTACGAAAAGCTTCGCGGTTCGTCATTCAAGACGGGATCATGTATAGAAAAGGTTATTCTGTTCCACTCCTCTGGTGTATCGCTCACGACGAAGTCAAACGAGTGTTACATGATGTACACGAGGGAGAATGCGGCGATCACACCGGTGGACAAGCGCTTGCTAAGAAAATACTCCGATATGGATATTACTGGCCGACAGTGAATCGAGATGCAGCTAATTACGCCAGAAAGTGTGACAAGTGCCAGAAACACGCTCGAATTCCAAGAGCCCCGCCTACCGAGTTAACTCAAATGGTCAGTCCTTGGCCGTTCGCTATGTGGGGGTATCAATATCATTGGCGCTTTGCCTCTGGCAAAAGGTGGTGCGAAGTATGCCATCGTCGCGGTTGACTACTTCACAAAGTGGGCCGAAGCCGAAGCTCTCGCAACGATTACGTCAAAGAAAGTGATAAACTTTGTGGTCCGCAATATCATTTGCCGATTTGGGCTCCCGCATACCATCATCACCGATAATGGGACCCAATTCGAAAGTTCGGAGTTCAAGAATTTCTGCCAACGATTTCATATTCATAAAAAGTTCTCTGCAGTCGCACATCCACAAGCAAACGGTCAGGTCGAAGCTGTTAACAAAGTTATCAAATCCATCCTAAAGAAACGACTGGAAAAGGCTGGGGGCAAATGGGTCGATGAACTTCCTATGGCATTATGGGCTTATCGAACAACTCACAAGACCGCAACTGGACACACCCCATTTTCCTTATCCTATGGCTCGGAGGCCGTCATTCCAGTGGAGACAGAAGTATTTTCTCACCGCATAACTTATTACGATCCGAAAACAAACGCTATATTGCTCGCTGAATCTATGGATCTGTTGGACGAGAAACGAGAAGAAGCTGATTTAAGAGCGGCCGCTTACCGAAGTCGGGTCACCCGATTATATAACACCAAAGTTCGTCCCCGAACCTTTGAGCTCGGTGATCTGGTCCTCAAGAGAATCTACCCGGTTCCTTCACACATGAAGCCAAATTGGGAAGGGCCATACGTGATTACACAACGACTTGGGGATGGCACATTCAAACTATCAACCGTGGATGGTATAGTTTTACCGAGAGCCTGGAACAGCGAGAGTCTCCGTCGCTATTACATATGACAGGCTTTATTTATTTCATTATGTTTTTTATTCAGCAATTTACTTTTGCATTTCGAAATTAGAATTTGTAATAAGGCAACTGATTTGCCATATTTTCTTATTTCAGCAATAAAATGTCATCTCTTCGAGCCAGAGCTGTGATTCATTAAATACAATGTACAACATCACGATGCACGAAGAGCTAAGTTCCATCATACAGTGGAATTTATTCAAGTAGGGAGTGGCTGTGAGGCAATCAACCACTCGCTAAATGAAACCCGAGCTCGGGGGCAAGCCATCACATCAGGCCACGAAATGGGTTGATACACGACAACCCTTCATTCAACTCCGTACTCCCAGAGTGCGAGGCGGAGTATAAACATTTTTCCTAAACCCCAGAGTACTCCGAGAGCGCGAGCTGGGTACAAGCTTTTTACTTAACTCCGTGCTCCCAGAGCGCGAGGCGGAGTATAAACATTCTTCTAACTCCGTACTCCCAGAGTGCGAGGTGGAGTATAAACATTTTACTAAACTCCGTGCTCCCATAGCGTGAGGCGGAGTATAAACATTCTTCCAACTCCGTGCTCCCAGAGCGTGAGGCGGAGTATAAACATTCTTCCAACTCCGTGCTCCCAGAGCGCGAGGCGGAGTATAAACATTCTTCCAACTCCGTGCTCCCAGAGCGCGAGGCGGAGTATAAACATTCTTCTAACTCCGCACTCTCAGAGTGCGAGGCGGAGTATAAACATTCATCTAACTCCGTACTCCCAGAGTGCGAGACGGAGTATAAACGTTCATCCTACTCCAAGCTCTGGAGCGCAAGACGGGGTGTAAACATACGTCGACTCCACACTTCTCCCCAATACAGGGGGCAGAACCATAACACATAACAAGTTGAAGACAGAAAGGGAATAGATTTTCATTTCCATTATCAACAAAAAGAATCTGATTACAAAGTATTTATGAAAAATTCTGCTAGTGGGAGCCGAATCCACATCTATACACGGCTATAGAAAAATCAACAAAATGCTACCCTACGCAACAGAGATTTAAAGAAAGAAGTTCAATCTTTCTTCTTCCTTATCTTCTTCTTCGGGGTAGCTCCACCTGACCCGCTGCCCGATTTCTTCCTCAATCGCTTGCTCTTTTCAGGCTTGCCCTCCGGCAGCGATATAATGTCAACATCTTCCTCAGAGCTGGAGGCAACGGAAGTTCTTCTAGGAGGACGAGCTGGAGGCATAGGAGTAGTAGCAGGAGGAGGGACAGGAGCGGTCTCGATCAATACAGTACCACCCGGCGAAATCACCATTAACGGGGCAGGCCCGGGTGGACTAGCACCAACATTCTCTGCTGCCATCTCGGCAGCAATCTCAGCAATAACGTCGTCCTCACGAGATGCTTGGGCCGCATCGGATGTGCCAATAGCTGGCATAGATAAACTAGCGGCCGGAGCAGCCTCATTCACAGCATCGGACGGGTTGGCAGAGGGATCGATGGGTTCATTGAGAAGCTCCTCAATCATTTGAGCGCTGAAAGAAAACATATTTGCATCTCCCTCCTCGCCAATCAAAGTAGAAGTCGTGATGGCTTCAGAAAAGACAACCCCTTGTGTTTGATGAGGAACTGATAAAGCAAGGGGCGCGGAAACAATAACTTCGGTCACTGAAATACGACAAAACGAAGATTGTTAGCCAAGTGTGTTGCTTAAGGCTCTTCACAACTGAACTGCAAGAAACGTTCAAATACCTTCCTTGGTCTGAACCGAAACGTGGGCAGAATCCTCGGCAGAAGATAATAATGGTTGGTCAGGATTATAAGCAGGAACAGATTGGGGATCTAGCGCACCAGTGGTTTCGGGCAATGTTGGAATTGCAGTTCCAACACTTGTCCCGTGATGCACGACCCTCGAGCCTTCGCCTGTCTCTAGAGATTGGACGCCGAGCTTTTCTTTCGCCATAGAGATTACCACTTCATGAAGGGTCTTCCTCTCATCCTCGGTAAGCAGACGCATCTCCAGTTCGAAGTCGTCAAGTGCTCCATCTGGATGCACTGCTCTCTTCTCGTTCACCAGCCGGGTCCAGGCATTGTACAAAATCATGGAGTCATCTCCCAGCCACGCTAAATTTCTGTGTTCCAGCACATTAGCGTTATACGTGACTAAGAGATCGTCAAACTCAGCATCTAGCCTAGACCTCTCCTCCAAGATCCTTTCCTGAATCTCTGCTTCCACAGACTTAGCCTTGACCGTCGCCGCAGCAAGTTCGGCCCTGAGGGATACTGCTTGGTCGCAAGCCTCTTGAGCAGTAGCGTTCGCATCATCCTTCTCCTTCACCATTTCAGCGAATTTGGCCTTGAGCTCGTTCAGCTCTTTAACGGCTAAGTCTCGCTCAGCTGCAATGGTGGTATTGCGATGGCCCATCTCTTCCACTGTGGCGCAATGTTCTTGCTGCATCCTCGCTAGTTTGGCCACGACACCCTCGTGTTTCTTAAGTGTTTCAAGCTCTGACTTTCGGGACGTTTCCACTTCGGATTGAAGAACTTGAATGATGCGTTTCTGCTTCGCAATGTCAACATCACGTTCAGCAATGACCTTCGCCCTGTCGAAAGCTACTCTAGAAGCCTTCACGGCTACCTTATACCACTCCTTGTACTGAGCATAGAAGTCGTGGATGTAATTATGAGCAGTGGTCTCAGCTTCCGAAGGGATTCTTTTAAAGTTAGGAGGAAAGATATAGCCATCCATGCAAATTTCCGGGTAGTCATTTTTCATTTGGGCGAGTTTAGCAACTCCCTCGCTTGTCAACTCAGCCGGAGCTTGTTCAATTATAGCGGCTGCCGTTGGTTCCATTCTTGGCCGTTGAGCATCAGGCCGAGAAGATTGAGAAGGCAACTGTTGCTGATGAGATGGCCCTGGGAGGTCTACTGGAGCCCTGGGAGGCGGAGGAGAATGGGATCGGGGTCGATACTGGTATCCCCGGTCTTTGTCAGAGTAATCATGACCAGAACGGTTACGCGAGTAATCTCTGTCTCTATCATAGCGTTCTTGACTCGAGTAGCCTCGCCCATGATCCCTATTTGTTTCTCTCCTACGGGAATCATAAAATGGAGAAGATTGGCGCACATTCCGAAGCCTATCTAAAGTGGAGCCACGTCCTGACATCTCACCTGCGATAAGAAAGAGCTACGGATTAAAATCCCATAAATCAATGTTTACTATGCAGAAGTCATGAAGTGCCGTGGAAGTGTGTGTAAGTGTGTAAACCCCCAAACCGACCGGAAGTGTTGACCGCACTTAAAGGAAAGGGCTCGTTCATGTTTAGGACATCTTGCAATTCCTCCAACCCAGGATTATGAGAAATCGATATATAATCTGGGATGGGAATGTCGTCAAGCCCTTTGAGAGAATCTCTCGAATGAGAAGGGCGGCCTCAGAAATCATAACTCCGGAAGCGGAAAGAAACACATCTACAGATTTTCCCCCCTTTGACTTAAGTTTTTTAGAAACGGCGGCCTTGCCTTTCCGTTTTTCTCCCGATTCCTCCAAGTTTCCCGAAAGGTCAGCCATTGGCTCTGAATCCGTATGGGTTCTTTCTTCGTCACTCGCCTCGATTATTCTGATTCCGAGTGACTTCTTCGCTTTTCTTTTCTTGGGTTTCTTCTTATTTTCCTTCTTGGAGACGGACTTTGAAAATCCCTCAACAACTATGCTTTGATTAATGTCGATCAAACCCAGAACCCTTAAGTTGTAGTCGTTCAGCACCGAGTCAATATGCCTCAGCTCGCTTGGGATTTCTTGAAGACTCCGGACGGTACCTTTGAAACGCCCTCCATCGGGCCTAGAGATAATAGCTGTAAAAGGAATGAAATGTCAATTTTAACACCGAAGAGCTATTGGTCAAGGAAACAGGTTAAGGCGCTTACGTCTAGACAACCATCGCCTAGCGAAACCCGGAGGACACCGAACGTAGAACCATTCGTTCTTGAAATAGCTCAGTCGCGTCCAAGCTCCCACTACAACTTGGCAATTTCTAATTGCCTCCAAAAATGTAAACGACAGGCTATCACCCCTGCTCTTGAAGTTAAATATGTGTCTGATCTCGGAGGGCCTCGGCGGGCGAAAAAGACAGTCCATAAATATTACGAAGGCACTATTCAGCAACGCGTGCCCATTGGGATGAAGTTGTGAAGGAGAGATTCCTAAATATGATAGCATCCCTCTGATATATTGGTTGAAAGGAGGAAGAGTTCCAGCCGCACAAGCATGACGGTAGAATGCTGTATATCCTTCAGGCGGATTGTGCGGTCTATCAGTGGCGCTGGGCAATAGTACGTCACCAAGAGATATGTTATGCTTTGAGCATATTCGTCCCAATAAGGATTCAGAGATGTTGGACTGAACCGAATCAACAGGGTCCTCGATAAATATTGCCTCCGGCAATTCATCTGGAGCTGGATCGATTATATCGGCAGGGATATCGGGAATCTCAAGCATCGGAGGAGTCGAGCTCTGTACCTCTTGTTGTTGGGAGCTCGAAGATTCCATAATTAGCTAACTCATCAGAAAGCAACGTTAAGTTCGTAAACGGCCCGTGCATTCCCCAGTGTAGGGTGTGTGAGTATGTCGTGCAGTGCAAGTGCTGTGCATTACTTAAGAAAATTTAACAGAATGAAGCAAGATATTCGAACAACGTAACTTGGGAATTTGAGAATGAAAATGACCGTCATTGCTGACCGTCACTTCCACCCCATCCGAAGGCTACTACCCACTTCAAGTATAAGTCTTTCAGTTGTATTATTGGTTAAGTCATAGTTCCATCGACGAGCTTCAAAGGAAATTCAGGTTCAAGTCTGTTGGTCAAGTTCGATTATGCAAGGCCGAAGCTCATCGGAGTCAAGTATGTTAAAGTTCATTAAGTTTATCAGAGAAAAACTTGAAACTGGTCGTAGTTCATATGATGGGGCAAGTCAAAAAGTAATGGTCTCCTAGGGCGAAGATGTTCGAATCCATCAGCGCGAATCGATGCAGGTCGAATCGATGAAGTCTGGTTCCAGTTGCTTCGAATCCATATGGATCGATTCGATGCAACATTAGGATAGAGGAACACTTCGAATCCATGATCTATGCCTGACTTCGAATCCATGATCTATGCCTGACTTCGAATCGATCAAAGCTGAGATCCTTCGAATCGATCAGAGTATCGCTACTTCGAATCGATTGCCACGAGCTTTCTTTCCTTTTTTCTTAAAACCTTCGATTCGAAGCTATGCATTCAAAATCGATTCGAATGATTCGTGCCTGGATCGATGCGAAGAAACGGAAGACAACACTCTGATCGATATAACTCGAAAGGTTTCACTCCTCGATTCCATCGAGTCGACCCACTTCGTTCAGATCTCATTACTCCTCGAAATTTTCAGAAAGGAAGACTGAATCAGTGCAAAAATTTCTAAGTTCTATTTGTCCCCTCTCGAATCGATCCCGTGAGTACCTGGTTTTTCCTACAAATGAAAGCGTGGAAGGGATCGATCGTTTTGAAGAAAGCGCGTTTGTCCTGGCCTTGGAGAGGTCGATTCGAAGAAGGAGCTCTCGTAACAGTAAAAGTAAAAAGTTAAAAGTGAACAAAACCCCGGTATATATAGGGGAAACGAGACCATTCGTCTCCCGGTCAAGCGCAACCGGAAATAACGGGTCTAGCTCATCGATTCGAAACAGTATCTTCGAATCGATCACTGCAAGGCATCGATCGATTCGAGGCTGACCAGGTGACCTCGTAGATTTGAACTCAAATATCTCCACCGGACAACTTCGAATCTTTTCCTTCGAATCCGCAGCGTCGGTTCGAAGCGCGGCGTCAGAAGAGTCAGGGGGAACGTTCGACTCCATCGATTCGAACAGCCAAGTTCGAATCCCTCAATTACGAATCCATCCAAGCATCGAATCCACACAGTATCGATTCAAAGAACCATCGATTCGAAGCTGTCGACAGAAGATGAACCTGGGTCACTACGCCCCATCGATTCAAAGTGTCTACTTCGAAACCATCAACTCGAGGCGGATCCAGAAACATTGCTTCGCATCCATTAAATACCGCCGGTCAAATGGGCGAATCGTTTCCATATGAAAAATTGCTTGTCCACTCTTGTACCGATTCAGGAGAGGATCAATACGAGAGGATGATCATAGACAATCATAAAAGCAATGTTTTAACTCAAATCTCAAATCGTTCCAGGAGAGGACCGATGCAGATTTCGATAGCGAACCGAACGGACAACAACTTGCAATCACGCAACGTTAACCAAGGTCAAGATAATACACGTGTGCACGTATTTTTTGACTAATGTTTTGGTCTTCATCATCAACAGGAATCAAATGTTCATCTCGTCATGACTCAAAAGCCCAGACAGCCAGTCACGATTATACGACAGTCGACAACTGCAATACAGAATGCAACTTTCGATAAAGCATGTTGTAGCAATCCAATGAGAGACTGCAGCTTTTCAAAGCACGTCATGTTTACACAAGACGTACTTTGGGGGGCAAATGTTATCCCGCCTTTTGGCAAGGCCGTGACACCAAGGGCTTGGATAGATACCGGTGATAGGTTGTCTCAGAAGTCGGTTACACATAAGGATCGCTACGGATATCGATGAACTTTGTCCGAGTCCGGATCGGGCTGCAATCGATAAGACACATCGAGCAAAGCCGTGGGAACCAACGACCCAAGTTTCAAGTCAATCCGAGTTCGTATGCTCGAGATATTGTCGACAAAAGATGGAGTAGGGCACCCTTAGTTCGAATCCATAGGTTTCGTCTATGTTCGAATCCATTGGCCAGGAACCAGTTCGAATCCATCGAACTTCCATTGCCTCGACTCCATCAGCCCTCCCTTGCTTCGACTCCATCAGCATAGAGGCTCTCGTTCGAATCCAACCGGACCAAGCATTGATTCGAAACCATCGAGATAGCATTGGTTTGAATCAATTGTAGTTAGCTGTACTTCGAATCGATTCGAACGATACCTTAAGTTCGAATCGGTTGGAGCTTTCTACAATTCGAATCCATCTAGAGAGGGAGCTTCGAATCCAGGAGACGTAGCTTCACTTCGAATCCAGGAGATCTAGCTTGCCCTCGACTCCACTATCTTCGAATCCACTCAACTGGGAGTCCTCGACTCCACCATCTTTGAATCCAAGTCGTGGATTCGACCCAGTCAATGCGGAGTGCAAAGCGGACCGATGCGAAGAAGGCGCACCACGTCACCATCTTCACGAGCAAGAGGATCGATTCGAACGAATCGATTCGAGCATATCGATTCGAACGACTCCAGAATACGAAAAACGCCAACTTGAATCGATCATAACTCAAGTTCTACAAGTCCAAATGCCATGAAATTTTCACAGAAGCTCAAACACATGATGAAGAATGTACACACCAAATTTCAGCTCGATTGAATGATTTCTTGATCGATTCGAACCAAGGGTCGAATCGATCCCAAAGTGGGCCCGGATCTCCAGATTTCGGCCATGTGGGCCCCCTGACGTACCAGAACTGGTCTCCCCTCATTTTAGGCGAAATATCAGCCTCCTACACCTATAAATAGAGCCCCTGGTCATTCAGAAAAGGGGTCGGAGAATTCTAAGTACTGAAGAGCGCCCAGATTCTGCCAAATCTACTCCAGAACACCGCTGCTGCTTTAGATTGAGACTTAACTTAGAAATTCAGTTGTATTACATTATAAACTACTGCAACCTTCAAGTATCGAGCAATAAAATCATCAAACTTCATAGTGGACGTAGGCAAATCGCCGAACCACTCTAAATCGCTTGTCTTTGCAATTTACTTTCTGTTATTTGGAGTTTTTGTTAGATAATCCACAGTCTTAATTTTCCTTCTTCACTTTTATCTCTTCAAAAACTTCCGAAGAGTGTTGTGCCCATTTTTGGTACAAACACTACCCTTGAAGTCTCACTTCTCCAAAATCTTCACCGAAGTCTCACTTCACCATGATCCATTCCGAAGTCTCACTCCATTTTAGCATTCTTAAAGTTCACCATTCCTTATGACCTTCTCAAGGTATTTTGGAAGTCTCACTTCGCCACAATCACTTATGGAGTCTCACCCCATTATGATCCTCTAGGAGTCTCACTCCATTACGACTTTCTCAAAGTCTACCATCATTGTGACCTTCTCCAGGTCTCTTGGATGTATGATAACTCACTTTACGGCCTCTTAGGTCGGTGACATCTTATGCCATAATTGGATCCAATGTTCTTTTGGATACCTATCCCAAAGGTACCATCCTCTCAAGACAAGCCAGACCATCTCACGGTCTATGATACATAGGTGAGCGTCCACACGTACCCCTTCCACTCGGGACAACCCTTATATCCAGAGTTAACAATAATCCCTTCAGTTCTAACTCGACCTAGAATATCTCCTGATCCTCTACATCGCTTCACCTCGTCGAACGTACCTTCCCAGACTACTCTAGTCCTATCCTCCACTTCCTATCTTAAGTACTCGATCAAACGCCTCACATCATCGAATTTTGGAACATCTCTATTCACTATCTCATATCGTAGATTCATCTTGTCATAGTTCCGAAGTCATCATGTCGAAGCGTCATGCCTTTGCCTCATCGTTTATCGTCGATCCTCATCGCATTGTAACTATAAAACTGAACATCAAATAATCGAACGAGCACCTTCAGCACAACCTATAGGATCTCAACAATACACCTTGGGAGTTTGGCCAACATTGGCCTCTCCGATTTATGCTGGTACTAACACGAATCCATTCATGTCGTTACCGATATGAATTACTTAGCCAAATATTTGGCTAAGTACTTCATACCCCAATCATATCCTCTTTTACTTGCTTGGAGCTCCCTTTTTCCATGCCTTGACTTCCCAAGTCCATAGGTCCCACCATCTTTCCTTAAAACATGTCGGTACCGATACCGACTAGAATAGATCGGTACCGAATAGAATAGATGAGTACCGAGTAGAATACCTTCACCAAATTTTGAATTTAAGTCCTGAAACTCCATTCTTGCTTTGACACGAGCTAACCTTGAAAATTTTATAACCTAAGTTCCAAAGAACCTCCTTCATCGACCTAAACTGCAAATTCCACTAACTTCTTTCGAAATTCCTACTGGCCTAATTTTGAGCATCCAAACTAACTCCAATCCACTTGTGACCAGAACTATAGACGCCCCAAACTTTCTCCAACAACATATCCAAGTTTCGTCGCATTTCAACACCTTTGGTGTCATTTGCTCCAAATGGCATATCACTTTTCTAACTATGCAAAACAACTAGCAAACACATTAAAGCAACCCATAAAACTACTGGACATCATTATACAACATCCAAACAGTTTATACAATTCATCTAAACTTGATATACTAACCTAAATCGTTCTAAATCTGGTTTTCTATAAAAAGAACAATTCTGGTTCGTAAATCGTGTAATTAATATTAGATGGCAAATATATCTTTTTAAATTATATTCTAATGTGTTTATTTTATTAGATATAGGTTTTCAAACATTTTTACTTTAATATTCATACTAAAAGTCATATTTTTCAACATAACTAAGCATTGTATAGTGAGAGAGGTACACTCATCTTAGACCAGAACACACGGAATCCTAAACAAATTTGATATGGAACAGCAGCTACACTAATCTCTAAGCACCCCCAATAGCATATTTATTATCTTCTATGTTAATCTTTCTTATATTCTCTAAATACACTAATTAGAATGAAGAGAAACTAGTTTTTAGCTTTAGTTTGGATTAATAGAGGCTAGGAGGTGATCAGGGAAGAAGGGGAATGGCTAATAACTACTTGGAGAAAGAGTATTAACCCAAAATTTCAGACCGAGCTAATAAGCTACCTAATCCTCCCTAGTTACCCATTAATTTCTCAAAACTAGTCCAAACTTCAAACAGCCATAACTCCTATTCTGTAAGTCCAAATCCTTAATATGACCACTCTATGGAAAAAGAAACCATCATCTTAATCTAGTGAAAGTGGTTTCAGACCCTAATCCAACTTCTATCAAAAGTTATAGGTTTTACAAGATTTTCAAGGACAAAACCGTCCAACAACAATTCTAGAGATGGAAAATATCACTAGTTAATATTTCTCAAAGTTATAGAGTTATAGAGTCATACAATCTCATATTAATTTAAATACAATATTTTACGATTCTTCAATACGTAAAATACAGGTCGTTACAAGTATCCTCTCCTAGTCCGATAACCATTATTTTACATCACCAATTTTTACGTAATTACTTATTACATCAATTATCTAGATTCGTGTGATCTATTAGATGCATTTCTATTTACATACGAGATATTCCTCAATACTCATTTTATTAACAACTCGTTTTATTTATTAATATTTCCTTGACAACTTTTCATTTGTAATTCTTAACACCAATGAGTATACACATAAATTGGATAACAAAACATTTCATCATTAGATATTTTGTAACATGTACAATTACTTAACCCATATGTTTAGGTCATATCTACATTCAACTAATTGGATTAATTATAGTAATTTAATCCAATCGACTTTTACTTTTATATCATTATCGTGCTTACATTAAAACCTACCATATTCCTTCTTTTTAAGGTTGTTTTAATTTAAACTTACAAAACTATCATACTTCATTATCATGGCTATAAAAATTGGTTCATTTTTTGGCTATCTCTCATAGGTAATCATATGCTATCACATACAAGCTTCTAAAACTAATGGTTCAGTTCGCTAAAGCTATTGGGTGTCACTCCTTAAAGATATTGCATCTGCATCTCAAATTTATTGTTTATATCTTACAAAAGCAATCGCTTTTGGTTCATAATGCTATCATATATTGCTTAAAAATGCCATCTCACATGACTTATAAAAGCTATCACATAAAAGCATCACGTATGGTTCAATGAATACTACTACATGTAATGTTCTCAAGTAATCACATGTTGTTAACTTTCAAAGCATGTCACATGTAATGTTCAAAATCTATCAAATTCTAGTTCTTAAAGTCATCAATACCCAATCGATGCATTTGGAGTTATTTCAGTGAGATTTGGTGATGGTCTCTTTTGTTATCAATGCTTGAAAATCAACGCTTGCTCCTGATGTTGAAAATCTAAGCCCAGATTTAGGTTTTGAATCTTTCGTGAATTTGGGATGAGAGACGACAAAAAGTACATAGGGTTTTGAGCGAAAAGGGTATTATTCCCTTATAAATTTTTCACTAAACAATGGAGTAATATTGAAGATAACGTTGCTATGGAATCATAAAGGTATAGGTAATATTCTACACCATTTGATGCCATTTAAAATATAAATATAGATGTAAAAGGTGTCACTATAGCTTGCAAAATTTCACTGGTGTCGTAAAGGCATAAGAAGTTCCCAACGCACTTATGACGCTTTCTTAAAATGTTGTAACATTCTCGGTGTCACTAAGGCATAGCTGATTAGTGACGTCTTTGTGATGCCCTGGTGACGGCGGTAACTTCAGTGATGCCATATTCTCATTGTGTCACCATGGCGTCACTAATGTACCTCAGAAATCAACCACTCCTCTTGTAGTGCCTAGACACTACTTTTTGGACACCCATCGAATAAGTGTTTAATTAGTTAGCCTTAAATTTTGACTAATTAAACCGCATAGATCATTTGGGCTCTAATACTATTGTTGGAACCGATCCATTCTACAGTGGGTGAAATGGATGAATTTCAAAAAAAAATCTGCAATCAGATCTTAGTGGGCCTTTGAAGTCTACTAATCTAGTTTTTTTTTAAATAAAATCGTATTTTAATTTAATTATTTTGTTTTATTTAATTAATCCATATTAATTAAATTAAATTTTGTATGTTTGAATACATCAATACATATTGGATGATGTTTATATGTATTAACTGCATCTGATGTGCAACATATCAAATGCGCACATGGTCAAATATATACATATGTAGATATTTGGATTTATATCTACTATGCATATACTTAGTACTTCTATATATGTCATTTATCATAGTTAAAAGATTTTATGTATATATATCATATACATAGTTAAACAATTTTATTTAATTCTATATAATACATCACCTTGTAAATATTACATAAAATTTTAACTAAGTCTATATTTTTTCCAAATTATAATTTCAAATAAATGATTTGACTTGGTAAATAAATGCTAAAATTCAAAACCAGATCTAAGATCCAAATTCAAATTTGCTAAATATCTTGAATTTGAATTTGTAATATTTTATAAAATAAATATATAAATTAAAAATATATTATTTAGGTCGAAAATAATTCTGGTAATAATATATGTATGCATTATTTTAAACATTTGATATAAATAAATATTATAAATTATTTATATATACATAAAATAGATCTTTTGGCATAAACGTTTTATTTAATAAATTTGCCGAAAATATTATATACACACGAGCACAGACACACAGACAGACACATATATACATATCTAATTTGAACATTTTTGTATTTAAATTTAAAATTTGTATTATTATATTATGAAATTATTTAAAATTAATTATAAATACTATTCGACCGAAAATTTAATTGATTTTTTATTTAAATTGCCGAAACAAAACTAGTATTGTATATATATAAGCTTATATACATACATACATACATGCATACGTACGTACATACATATATGTGTGTGTGTAATTCGAAGCTAATATATGTATGAATGATTTAATCCATAAATAATGTATTAAATTTACAAAAATTGTGTTTTGTTGTTGGAAATTTTATTCTTAGGTTTTTCAAACGTTATTAAGGCCAAAAAAATATTATACATATATCTTATATATTATTATATTAGACTTAATAAACACAATCAAGTAATTATTAAATATTAAATCTAATAAAGTTGGGGGTATGCCATTAGTTGGAAATATTAAATCTAAAAAAATATTATACATATATCTTATATATTATTGTATTAGACTTAAATCTAATACAATCAAGTAATATGTTTGGCTCCATTAGTTTTTTTAGGTGCCAATAACTAATTATGTGCATATAAAAACATTATATATGTACGAACCTATATATGATATCGACATGTATTTAAATTTGATTTAAATATGGTTGATTGCTAATGAGTTTGGAATGATTTAAGTTCTGTATAGCCTTATTTAAGGCCAATTATAAGAGAGAAAGAGGGGCTGAAAATTCAGAACCGTTGGATCTAGATTTAGAAATAGAGGAGTAAACAAAGAAGAGAATATCTTATTTACTCTATTTATAAAAGACCACATAACCCCTCATTGTTGAGATGACTTTTTGCTCTCCCTCCCCTCTATGATATCCACCATTTCCAAACCCTTAGGCCAAAAATATCATATCCAAATATTAAAGCAGTTGCAAAGCTAGAGTTCAGATTAAGATTAAATCTTGAAAAGTTCGCCAATCAAAGTACAAATCTAAGGCAATATTTTGAGGTAACATCCTATAATGTATGATAATATGTCATCATGTTAATATAATTAGTTAATATAAACTTAAACGTATTTATATGCACAATCATTGTCATGTTTAACTGTATTGTCATACATATGTGTATATAAGTATAAATCGACGAATTTCACTACCTATCAATACTATTTGTTTAAATTAATAAAAATATTGTATATTTACATATATCATAGTAAAAAATATATATATAATTTTTAATAATTTTTAAAAAATAAAAACAATTTTATATTGGTTTAACACTATCTTAACTACAAATATAAATGAAGAAATAAATATATGTATTTATATATAAAAAATTATTTTATGTATCAAAAATTAATGTTACGGCATAGAAAAAATTTAAATATACTTTTATTTTATTTTAAACATAAAGTTTATGCGCGCGTGTATATATATGAATGTTAATGTAACATGTATAAAGTAATAAACATGGCAGAACGTGGGCATAACTACCTATTAGGAAGGAAGAACAAACTGCCAAATCCACCACCGAGAAGCGCTCCATCGCCTCAGCCAGCACAGGAAGAAAGACCATCCATGCATGCTGAGGTTCTTAACGGCAAGGAGGCCACCAACAGTAGCAAGAAAGCAGATCAGGAAATGAATTATGTCAAGCAGCCAGACAGTTATGACTTTATCCCTGTGAACACGTGTGAGGAATCAAAGGATTCATGGACAAACACTGTTGTCTTACGTCCTATTGATGTCAAGTCATCCAATCTCAAATTGAAGGAATATATTCAGAAAGTCTGGAAGCCAAGCGGTAACTATTACATTCATAATGCTCCAAAATTCCATTTCGTTTTGAAGAGGTAACTGACTTTGACAAAGTAATGGGTTCTATTACATATTCATACTTTGGGAAACTTCTTATGATAGAAGCCAGGTACCCTGGATATGATTGTAACAAGCATGATATCAAAGAAGTTCAAATATGGATAAAACTGTTTGATTTTGACAAGGAAATGTGGACTACTACTGCTCCCTCATTGATAGGCAGTTTCATAGGAATTCTGACGCAGCGGCGGAATACAAAAATTGATGATACGATGAACGTAGCAATCAGTGGATTGATGGATGCTGAAATGCTCAAATTCGTTGATCCGAAGATGCCGAATTTTAGCTATCTACGTCACGTTGATCGATCACGATACCGTGAAAGTAGATCTTCAATTCTTCGAGCGTTGATCAAGCGCACTTGATACCGCGAATTGGCTTCACGATCGTTGAATCGAGCGCACTCGATTGACCGAAGGTGGAGATAGGAGATCACACTCGACTACCAATTGGATGAAAGCACAAAGCTAACAAAGGAAATTTTATTCAAAAATCAACAACCTTTACAAATGATATAACCCGCCTATTTATAGGCATACAACACAACACTTACACCACAACTCATAGGTCTTGAATGACCTAACACTTAGAATTTTTACAACACTTAACAGAAATACGAGCTACAGTACAAACGACTCAACAATATCGTCTGCGACCAAAAAATACATCACGCGACTTAAAAAATCGTCACGCGACCTAACTCAGCAAACGACCTAGGGTAATTCTCATGCGACCTAAGGAAGATATGCGGGAGTTGATGAGCGAGCTATAGGACTTCTCGATTTAGGACGGAGGAACTGCGACATTCATTCACGAGTTAGGCTGGAGGAGGCATAGGTCGTTCTCGACTTAAGGGGAATGGGCTTCGTTTGCGATCTATTGTATGCGGCCGAACTTTATCTAGGAAATCAAAGCGGCAACTTATGGAGGTTGGCACGCGACTTGGAATTCACGACTTACTGTGGAGGTGGGAAGTAGGTCGCTCGCGACATATAGATGCGGTAGGTCGCTCGCGACTTAGAGATGCGGTAGGTCGCTCGCGACTTAGAGATGCGGTAGGTCGCTCACGACCTGAGGCAGAGGAATTGCGAGGCGCCGCGACTTTTGGTAGGTCGCTCGCGACCTGGGTGGCTTCATCATCGACCTTGCGACCTAGGATAGGTCGCGGCCGACCTATCGAGGTAAGCGCTTCATCACCCTCCCCTTGTTGGAAGGTATTCGTCCTCGAATTCACACTCTCGTCATCTTCGACAAGTTCCTCTTCATAGTACGGAATTAAGTGTTTGACATTGAAAACATCAGAAGTATGAATATTTCCCGGCAACCTTAACTGGTACGCATTATCATTGATCTTCTTCAAGATTTCTACTGGACCAATCTTTCGAGCCTTCAACTTGTTGTAAGTTCCAACTGGAAAACGATCTTTCGTCAATACTGCGTAAACAAAATCACCCACTTTGAGGTCCACATTCCTTCGTTTCTTATCGGCCAGTTGTTTATATTTCTCATTTGTCTTCTCCAATCGTTCCTGAACGATTCTATGACATTCTGTCAACCCATCAACAAAGTCAGCAACTCGCTTAACTGTCCCCTTCGTTTGTGGTACTATCGTTAAATCCAACGGCCCCTTTGGCAAGCTTGAATATACAATCTGAAATGGACTGAATCCAGTACTTCGATTGACAGCATGATTATGTGCAAATTCCACCTGACACAACTTTATATCCCAACTCTTCAAATTATCCTGCACAAGACATCGCAACAAGTTTCCCAACGATCTATTCACCACTTCCGTTTGCCCATCTGTTTGTGGATGATAAGCACTACTGAATTTCAGCTTCGTTCCCACCATCTTCCACAAACTCAACCAAAAGTGACTCAGAAATCGAGTATCTCAGTCGGAAACAATAGATTCAGGTAATCCATGCAAACGATATATTTCTTTAAAGAATAACTGAGCAACATGAACAGCATCCGCCGTCTTCTTACAAGCAATAAAATGTGCCATTTTCGAAAATCGATCAACCACCACATAAATGGAATCGTTTCTCCTTTGAGTTCGAGGCAAACCCAAAACAAAATCCATACTCACATCAACCCAAGGCTTAGTTGGTATAGGTAACGGCATATATAATCCAGCATTGGTCGCAGTTCCTTTCGAAACCTGACAGATATGACATCGTTCCACAAACCTTTCCACTTCTTTCCTCATTGATGGCCAAAAATAAGATTGAGAAATCAGTTGTAATGTACGGTCTCTACCCACATGACCTTCCTCATGCAATTGCTTCACAATCTTCAACCGTAAACTGCAATCCGGTATACATAATCGATTTCCTTTGAACATGAAACCATCTACCTTCACAAACTCATTCGTCTCTCCTTTCTTCACTTTATCTACAAACTTCATAAAGTAAGGATCTTCAACAAATAACTCTGGTAACACATCAAACCCGGTCACTTCAACTTTCATCGTAGTTAACACATGATTTCTTCTACTCAATGCATCCGCAACACAATTCGTCACTCCCGATTTGTGTTTCACAACAAACGTAAACTGTTGCAGATATGCAGTCCATGATGCATGTCTCGCTGAAATCTTTTCTTGCCCTTGTAAATGTTTCAACGCCTCATGGTCAGTGTAAAGAACAAACTCTTTCTGAAATAGATAGTGTCTCCAATGTTTAATGGCTTGCACAACAGCAAAGAATTCCACATCATATGTATTATATCTCATCTTCGCTCCTGATAACTTCTCACTGAAATATTCAATCGGATGTCCCCTCTGACTCAACACCCCTCCAATTCCAACCTTCGACGCGTCAGTATGTAATTCAAACAACAACTGAAAATCAGGTAATGCTAGAATTGGTGCTGTCGTCAACAACTCCTTGATTCGTTCAAAAGCAACTCCTGCTTCCTCCGTCCATGAAAACTGTTTACCCTTCATACAATCTGTAACAGGCGCCATCACACTACTAAAGTGTGGAATAAATCTTTGATAGAATGAAGCCAACCCGTGGAAACTTCGAACTTCTGTTATCGTCTTGGGTTGTGGCCAATCTCTAATCGCTTCGACTTTACTTTGGTCAACTTGTATTCCTTCTACTGACACAACATATCCCAGAAATAAAACACTATGCGTCATGAACACGCATTTCTTCGTTGCAGCATAAAATTGTTCTTGTCGTAGTACCATCAGCACTTCTCTCAGATGATTCAAATGTTCCTCTAGATTCCAACTATATATCAGAATATCATCGAAATACACCACCACGAACTTCCCAATGAATGGTCTAAAAATCTGGTTCATCACCCTCATGAAAGTACTTGGTTCATTTGATAAGCCAAATGGCATAACCAACCATTCGTATAGACCCTCCCTGGTTTTAAAAGCAGTCTTCCACTCATCACCTGGCCTGATACGAATTTGATGATATCCTCTCTTCAAATCAATCTTCGAAAAGATAGTAGCTCCGCTTATTTGATCTAGCAAGTCATCCAACCTCGGCATTGGAAATCTATATTTCACGGTAATCTTATTCAATGCTCGACTGTGAGTGCACATTCTCCACGTCCCGTCCTTCTTTGGTACTAACAAAGCTGGCACAGCATACGGACTCAAGCTTTCCTGCACATGCCCATGTTCGAGCAATTCTTCCACTTGCCTCCTTAATTCTTCATGTTCCTTCGGACTCATTCGATAATGTGGTCTATGTGGCAACATTGCTCATGGAACAAGATCAATTTGATGTTGAATGTCTCTTAGTGGCGGTAACTCCTTTGGTAACTCCTCTGGAAAAACATCCTCAAATTCTTTCAATACTGGTTTCACTTCTTCTCGAATTCCAACCTCTTCTTGACTCTCTCGCCCAATCAACAGGTACACTTCGGGCTCTTCCTCAACCTCCTTAACAAACTCCTTCAAACATAATAAAGTTTTCAGCTCTTCAATCTCTTTCGACTTACTTTCTCCTTATTGTCTCTTCTTCGGAACTAAGATAATCTTCGTACCTTCAAACATAAAACTGTAGCTATTGGACCGACCGTCATGCTGTACTGCTCGATCATACTGCCATGGTCTTCCCAAAAGTAAGTGACAAACATCCATCTCTACTACATCACACCAGATTTCGTCTTTGTATTTCTTCCCAATAGAGAATGGAACACGAACTCGTCTATCCACTTTCACCTCTCCTCCTTTTCTCAACCATGCTAACTTGTATGGATTCGGATGCTTCTCTGTCTTCAACTTCAACTTTGTTACAGCCTCGGTTGAAATGATATTGTCACAACTTCCCGCATCAATCACAAATTTACACACCTTCCCCAGTATAGTACATGTCGACTGAAAGATATTACTCCTCAACCAACTAGCTTCTTCTTGCTTCGGTGTCAAGCAAGATCTTCTTAGCATTAGATTACAACCTTCATCTCCTGACGCAACATCCTGTTCATCCTCCTCAACTGGACTAGAATAATCTCCATCAACATCCTCATCCTCAATTTCTGCAACCATGGTTCTCTTCTTTGGCTTTGGACACTCATTGCTTTTATGACCCAACTCTTGACAATTGTAACATTTGAAACCGTTGTTAACCTTTGCCTTCTCAGCCTCCTTCACCATTGGTTTACTGATAGGTTTAGAAACATTAGAACTTCCACTAACACCCTTCACTTGATTGTTGGAATTAGTAAACGCACCACCTCCTCGTCGTCCCTGCTTCTCCCAAGCCAACGCTTTCTGATGTGCTTCCGCCACAGATCTTGGATCGAACATATTCACCATATCCTGGATCTGCATTCTCAATCCCCCAATGAATCTAGATGTCAGTTGTTCTTCCGTTTCCATAATATCATTTCTTGCAATAAGCTGATAAAAATCATCTGCGTAATCATTAATAGTCTTTGTGCCCTGCCTCAAGTTCTGCAAACGTTGATACATCAGAGATTGATAATTGTAAGGTAAGAACATTGCTTTCATCAATTTCTTCATCTTCTCCCAAGATTCAACTTTTGACTTCCCCATTCGTTCACGTGTAAGTTTGGTTTGCTGCCACCATGCCAAAGCTCTACCCCTCAACCTTGTAGCAACCAACTTCACTCTACGATGTTCTGGAACTTCTTTTAAATCAAAAATTTCTTCAACATTAGCCACCCAATCCAAAAACTCCTCAGCTTGCATACCACCTTTGAATTCTGGAATTTCAGTCTTCATCCCAGATTCCCACTTGTGATCGTACTCCGACTGATTCCTTCCTCGTCCACGTCCTCGTCCATGAATACTACCACCATCATACTCTTCTTCACAATCCGATGTATATCGATGTCGATCCTGACCACCAACATCTCTACCACCACCATTTCTTCCACCAACATTCCTACGATCTACATTCCTCCGATCTCGATCAGTCACATTTCTATCACGACATCGATCATCAACATTTCTATCACAATCTTGATCCACGCTTCTATAATCACTATCAACACTTCTCTCTCGATTTGAATGTGGTGAAACTCTACTTCTCCCATGGCTCGATTCAGGTGATACCCTTCTCTGATTTTGACTCATCTCCAACATCATCCTCTCTAATCGACCAATCCCTTCATTAAGCTTCTCATTAAAATTCTCGTTGATTCTTTGCTCCATCTCATCGGCTTCTTCTCTCCCATATAAAGCATCAATGTTGCGATAACGGTTAGCTCTTCTCGGAGGCATGATCACTCTTCAACAAATTCCAACAAAAACTTCACTTTGATCTAAAAATCTTCAAATCAAAACTACCCACTTGTTGAAATCTTCAAAAATCTCCAAACGAACAAATCTCTTCAAAATCTCGATAACCCACTTCTCCAAATGATGTAAATCTCGCACAACTCCAAAAATCTACGCAAACTCCTTGCGTTCTAGCTCTGATACCAAATGACGCAGCGGTGGAATACAAAAATTGATGATACGATGAACGTAGCAATCGGTGGATTGATGGATGCTGAAATGCCCAAATTCGTTGATCCGAAGATGCCGAATTTTAGCTATCTACGTCACGTTGATCGATCACGATACCGTGAAAGTAGATCTTCAATTCTTTGAGCGTTGATCAAGCGCACTTGATACCGCGAATTGGCTTCACGATCGTTGAATCGAGCGCACTCGATTGACCGAAGGTGGAGATAGGAGATCACACTCGACTACCAATTGGATGAAAGCACAAAGCTAACAAAGGAAATTTTATTCAAAAATCAACAACCTTTACAAATGATATAACTCGCCTATTTATAGGCATACAACACAACACTTACACCACAACTCATAGGTCTTGAATGACCTAACACTTAGAATTTTTACAACACTTAACAGAAATACGAGCTACAGTACAAACGACTCAACAATCTCGTCTGCGACCTAAAAATACATCACGCGACTTAAAAAATCATCACGCGACCTAACTCAGCAAACGACCTAGGGTAATTCTCACGCGACCTAAGGAAGAAATGCAGGAGTTGATGAGCGAGCTATAGGACTTCTCGATTTAGGATGGAGGAACTGCGACATTCATTCACGAGTTAGGATGGAGGAGGCATAGGTCGTTCTCGACTTAAGGGGAATGGGCTTCGTTCGCGATCTATTATATGCGGCCGAACTTTATCTGGGAAATCACAGCGGCGACTTATGGAGGTTGGCACGCGACTTGGAATTCGCGACTTACTGTGGAGGTGGGAAGTAGGTCGCTCGCGACATATAGATGAGGTAGGTCGCTCACGACTTAGAGATGCGGTAGGTCGCTCGCGACTTAGAAATGCGGTAGGTCGCTCGCGACTTAGAGATGCGGTAGGTCGTTCGCGACCTGAGGCAGAGGAATTGCGAGGCGCCGTGACTTTTGGTAGGTCTCTCGCGACCTGGGTGGCTTCATCATCGACCTTGCGACCTAGGATAGGTCGCGGCCGACCTATCGAGGTAAGTGCTTCATCAAATTCGATTACAGATTGATAATAATGCATCACATAAAAGATATACAAAATTTGCTAGAATACAAGGTTCGATTAATACAAAGTCCAAACTAGTTACAACTATTCCTTTTTTGATACACAATAGGAATAAAAGGGAAATAGCAGTCGAGTATGAGTATATTCCTTCCAAATGCGACCATTGTGATACTTTTGGGCATAAGACATCTCTCCATGCTACTACTTCGGAACCAAAGTGGATCCCTAAGGAGAAGCGAGATGTTCCTGAAGCCTCTGCAAGTAACAAAAAAACAAAAGAGGAAATTCAACACAGTAATGAGGATGACCCTGTGACTACTAATGAACCAGTATATGAAGATGGACACCCTACTCACTCAGAACATAAATGCCGAACCACAACCTCCCGCTATTGAGTCTACTGATCATTTGAACTTGATGAACCCTGATCTACCACATACCATTGACAATGATGAGCATCATCATGTGGCTGATGCAATAAATGAAGAGACTGCTGAATAAGAGTCTTTAGATGTATCTAATTTTATTGCAAAAAAATTTGGACTATCTACATGTTGATAAAGGGCAAAAAGTTGCTACACAATGTGCTCCTCCTATAAGTACTTTAAGGAACAACTCAACTGCTAAATGAGTTTAATTACATGCAATGTTAGGGGTATGAACACACTATAAAGAGTTGGTGATGTGTTCAAACTCCTAACAAAATTCAAACCAACCATAGTTGGTTTGGTAGAGATTAAATTAAATCCTTCTAATCTTTCTTTATTACGAAATAAGCTCCCAAGAAATTAGGACTTAGTAATTAATAACTCATATCAGTGTACAGGCAGGATCTTAGTGATATGGGACACTACAATCTGGAGCATATCAGTCCTATTTATATCATGATATCATCACAACATATCACTATGTCAGCAATAAATTCGGGTGGCTTCGTACTAATGTACACTATGGTATATCCAAGCAACTCTTTATTAAAAGACAATCATTATGGCAACATTTTATCTAGGAATTCGCAAGTATAACAGATGCATGAGTACTAATGGGAGACTACAACAATGCATCATCCTCTTTAAACAAGGTGGTTTTCCTATACCATTTACCCAACTACATGCTTTCAACAATTGTTTCATGTAATCAGGATTGAGAGAAGTTAAAGCATTTGGCTACAACTACACATGGAGAAGGAAGGGTATAGAAAATAACATAGATAAAATCTTTGTGAACAACCTATGTTTACATAAATTTTCCTATATAAAAGCACTAGCATTATCTCAATTATCCAATGATCACAACCCCTTATTATTACATTTAATCCCAATTGTACAACAGAAAGGTTTCCCTTTCAGATATGATAATGAATGGTATCATAAAGAAGGTTATCAGGCATGTATTTGGAAGGGACTGAATTCAAATACATAGGGATCTCCAAGCTACATTTTCCAACAAAAACTACCAGCATGTAAACATGAACTGAAGCAATGGAGCAAATTACGAGTAAAGGAGGATACTTATCTAGTAGAGGCTGAGAAGGAGCTTGAATTACTTGACGTGGCTATTGATAATGACCCCTGTAATCTGCAATTATATGAAGAGATGTTATTTGCAAAGCAAAAATTTCAAGTACAACAAAATATAAAATTCTAGAGTTTGAGGTAGAAATCTAAGGTCCAATGATTGCTGCAATGAGACACTAATTCTAAATTTTGCTACGCAAATATGTCTTATAGAAGGCACATAAACAATATCCAAGCACTCATTGATAGTCAAGAGGACTTAGCATACAAACCAAATGAGATAGAATAAGAGCCTATTACATATTACCATGACCTATTTAATGGTAGCCGTGGAACTAATTTTCCATCATTTTAGAGTATTGCCGAGATTAATGAAGACAGAAAGCAATATTTACTTTAGGAAATAACTATGACAAAAATTAAAACGAATGTATTCTCTGTACATGATCATGATAAAAGCCCAGGTCCCGATAGGATGAATTCAAAGTTCATGAAACTTCACTGGGATGATATAAAAATGGATTTACTTGCAGCTGTCAAGGATATGTTTAGAACTATAAAGCTACCTAAAGGTACCAACCATACTTTTATTTCTTTGATACCAAAAGCTGAAAGACCTACTAATATTACGCAATATCGACCTATATATATCTTGTTGTAACATGTACCACAAGGTCTTCAACAAAGTGCTTAGTAATCGACTTAAGCATTTTTTACCCTTTTAATATCTGAAAACCAATGTGCATTCATAAATGGGAGGTATATTGGTGATCAAAACATTCTATTAGCACATGAACTATTATGTGATTTAAAAAAGAAGGGGTGGATAAATTTTGTGTTAAAGTGGATCTCCAGAAAGGTTATGACAAGATTAATCGAAGCTTTATTTGCTTTATTATGAAGAAAATGGGTTTTTCAGAAGGTTCAAAATTCCGTTTTCCGTTTCCGTTCAGGCCATTGGCAATCTTAAAATTTCCGGTTCTGTTCCGGAGATTCCGAAAGTTCCGCTTTAGTTCCGGTTTTCTAATTTCGGTACTTTTTTTGCTTTAATTTACTATATACGCTAATAAATATTCAGTACTGTCATAAATTTATGGTACTTTTTTTTACATTACATATAAAATACATACTTTAATTAAAAATTCATTATGTAAGATTCTGTATTGGTCATTTGAGATTTTAAAACTTTGATAAATTTTGAAAATTTTGAATTTTTTATTATGATTCGATGTAAATTAACAAAAATATAACTTTTTTATGAAACTATGTGATTTCTTCTTCATTTATTTATTATTCTGATTAATTTGTTTATTTTTTAAATTTTTATATGTTTGTTGTATTTTTTAATTTTTTACCAGTTTTTTCAATATTTGAAAAGCAAATCCGGAATTTAGACCGGAACCGGAATTTCGACCGAATTTCATTCGGTTATGAACGGAACTAGAACGGAATCACCGGAATAACCGGAATTCCACCGGAATTTTGAACCATGGTTTTTTCAACTCATTTTGTAAATATAATATTTGAATGTATTAGCACGCTAACTTTTTCCATCCTAATTCAAGGACTTACAAAGAGATTCATTCCTAGTAATAGGGGTTTACAACAGGGGACCCATTATCACCTTACCCACTTACTATTGCTATGGAGTATTTCACAATTTTACAAATGAGGCTACTGTATTAAAGCAGTTTTTTCCAATTCACAATTTCCAACCATCTATTATACATTTGCTCTATGTTGATGGTTTTATGGTTTTTGGTAAGACAAGTGTGACTGTTGCAAATATAGTGAGTTAGATATTTTACAAGCTAAGCATCAGTTCTGGCTTAAATGTAAGTGTTATTGATGCAGCGCAGTACAACACTAGGTCGCAAATTTTAAGTCGCAAGCGACCTAACAAGCAAACCAAACCATTACGGTCATTGTCAACGACCTACGACCTAGTTAGGTCGCGTGAAGAAGAACCAGCGACCTATGATAAGTCGCCGAGCGACCTAACTGCACGAAGAGATGGTCCAGCGACCTATGATAAGTCGTCGAGCGACCTAACTACACGAAGAGATGTTCCAACGACCTATGATAAGTCGCCGAACGACCTTACACTGAGCTATGTACGAAGGGATGATCCAGTGCCGCGATCTTACATAGGTCGTTTTCCTATGCCGCTTTCTTTAGGTCGCGAACGACCTAGCTTAGGTCTCTCAAGTATTAGGTCGCGTGAAGATATCCAGAAGCCTTGTTCTTAGGTCGCTGCTGCCGTGTACTTAGGTCGCTGCTACTGCTGTGTGTTCTAAGTCGCATGGTGTTAGGTCGTTGTGTGTATTTGTTGAGTCGCTTATGTGTTGTAAATACTCTAAGTCATAAGTCGCACCGCTATGTTGTGTTGAATTGTATTTGTTGTTTCTTTTTAAGTCGCGTCTGTTAGGTCGTTAACGACCTATACTAAGTCGTAAGTCGTAAGTCGTTGTCTGTGTTAGGTCGAGGACGACCTATGTGTTGTGATGTAAGTGGAATTGTAAACCGCCTATAAATATGGGGTTGTGTCATTTGTAATAGTTAGTTGATTTTGAATAAACTTTTGTTTGAGAGCTCTGTGCCTCTTCTTAAATTGGTAGTTGAGTGTGATCTCCTATCTCCACTTTCGACATTCGAGTGCGCTCGAATCAACGACTGCTGAAGTTGATTCACGGAATCTAGTGCGCTAGATCAACGTACGAAGAATCGTAGATCTTTAAACACGGTATCATGCGCGATCAACATGTTTGGGATAGCTAGAATCTGGTATCTATGGATCAACGGATTTGGGCCTTTGGTATCTTTCAATCCACCGATTACTACTTTCACCGTTTCATCATTTTTGTTATCCGCTGCTGCGTCATTTGATATCAGAGCGAGACTTAGCCAATCATAGCTAAGCCGAGTCTTGGAGCCAATTCTTATTGAAGAGTTTGAGGAGTTTCAGCCGAGCCAAGGAAAGTGTTAGACTTTGTGCCGAGTTAGTAAAGCCGAGCTACATCAAGCGAAGCCAAGCTAAGTGAAGTGTGAAGATTCAATCATGCCGCCGAGAAGAGCTAATCGCCATCAGAATGTTGAAGCATTGTATAAAAGAGAAGAAGCCGAGCAAATGGAACAACGCATCAATGAAAAGTTTGATGAAGGCATTGGGAAGTTAGAGAAACTGATGAATGATATGAATCAAGGACAAAGGAGAAGGTCGCCAGTCTCGAACCATGGAGGAAATAGAGTTTCGCCATCGGTTACGGAAGCGAGGAGGGTGTCGCCACAATCTTATCGAGAAAGAAGAGAATCTTCAGTTTCAATGAGAAGAGAACATCATGAGTATAGAGATGAAGAGAGAAGAACTCCACGTGAGTTTGAACATGAACCATACCGTGATGATGAAAGACAAAGTCGAAGAGATATGCGGGATCATAGTGATATGGGTGGTCGAGATCGTTATCAAAGTACATCTGTTTTTGATGAAGATGGTGGTAGATGTAGTGTTCATTCTCGAGATCGAGACCAAGTACGAAATGCATATCGGGATGTAGAAGATGATCGACGATGGGAATCGAGGATGAAAACTGAAATTCCAGAATTCAAGAGTGGAATGGTAGTGGAAGAATTTTTGGATTGGTTGTCTAATGTAGAAGAAATTTTTTACTTTAAAGAAGTACCTGAGCATCGTAGAGTGAAGTTGGTTGCTACACGTTTGAAAGGAAGAGCTATGGCATAGTGGCAGCAAACTAAACTTACACGGGAGAGGATGGGGAAGTCAAAGATTGAGTCACGGGAAAAGATGAAGAAGTTGATGAAAGCTACTTTCTTACCTTACAATTATCAATCTCTTATGTATCAACAATTGCAGAATCTGAGACAGGGAACAAAGTCAGTGAATGATTATGCGGATGAATTTTATCAATTGATTTCTAGGAATGATATCATGGAGACAGAGGAGCAGTTGACAGCTAGATTTGTTGGAGGGTTGAGAATGCAGATTCAAGATATGGTGAATATGTTTGATCCCAGATCTGTTGCTGAAGCACATCAAAAAGCTATCGCTTGGGAGAAGCAAGGTAGGAGAGGTGGTGGTGTGTTTACAAATTCCAACAAAACAATGAAAGGAACTAGTAGCAATGCGAATGTTACAAAGGCTGTTGCAAAACCAGTTGTAAGTGAAGTTGCTAAGACCAGAATCAATAGTGGTATCAAATGTTTCAATTGTCAGGAGATTGGTCACAAAATCAATGAATGTCCAAAGCCAAAGAAGCGAGTGATGGTTGCTGAGGCAGAGGATGAGGAGGTAGAAGCTGAATGTTCTAATTCACTACATGATGAGGAGGAAGAAAATGTGTTGGGAGATGAAGGGTATTCATTAATGATGAAGAGGTCGTGTTTGACACCAAAGCAAGAGGATGATTCAAGTTGGTTGAGGAGTAACATTTTTCAGTCAACGTGCACTATCTTGGGAAGGGTTTGCAAGTTTGTTATTGATGCAGGAAGTTGTGACAATATTATCTCTACAGAAGCTGTGAAGAAGTTAGCATTGAAGACTGAGAAGCATCCGAAACCTTACAAGTTAGCTTGGTTGAGGAAAGGTGGGGAGGTGAAAGTTGGACGAAGAGCTTGTGTGAATTTTTCGATTGGGAAGAAATACAAAGATGAAATCTGGTGTGATGTTGTGGATATGGATGTATGTCATCTGTTGTTGGGAAGACCGTGGCAATATGATAGGGTTGTGCAACATGATGGTCGTACTAACGGTTATAGTTTCATGTTTGAAGTTACTAAAATCACTTTAATTCCTAAGAAGCGACAACCCGAAGAAAGCAAGTTGGAGGAGATTGAAGAACTTAAAACTTTGCTATCTTTGAAGGAGTTTGTTAAGGAAGTAGAAGAGGAGCCTGAAGTATTCTTGTTGATTGGACGTGAGAGTAATGAAGTGGTGGAAATTCCTGAAGAAGTAAAGCCAGTGCTGGGAGAATTTGATGATGTATTTCCTGAGGAGCTACCAATGGAGTTACCACCGTTGAGAGACATTCAACATCAAATTGATCTTGTTCCAGGAGCTGTGTTACCTCATAGACCACACTACAGAATGATTCCAAAGGAACACGAGGAGTTGAGAAGGCAAGTGGAAGAGTTGCTTGAACAGGGGCGTGTACAGGAAAGTTTAAGTCCTTGTGCGGTTCCAGTTTTGTTAGTACCGAAGAAGGATGGAACGTGGAGGATGTGTACTGATAGTCGGGCACTGAACAAGATTACAGTGAGATACAGATTTCCTATGCCTAGATTGGATGACTTGTTGGATCAACTTAGTGGGGCTAATATCTTTTCGAAGATTGATTTGAAGAGTGGTTATCATCAAATTCGTATAAGACCAGGGGATGAATGGAAGACAGCATTCAAGACGAGAGAAGGATTATATGAATGGCTGGTCATGCCGTTTGGTCTTTCGAATGCACCAAGTACATTTATGCGGGTGATGAATCAGATCTTTAGACCATTTATTGGGAAATTCGTGGTGGTGTATTTTGATGATATACTGATATATAGTGGAAGCACAGAAGAACATTTACATCATCTGGGAGAAGTGTTAATGATACTGCGACAGGAACAATTTTATGCTGCAACGAAGAAATGCGTGTTCATGACGCATAGTGTTTTATTTTTGGGATATGTTATTTCCGAAGGAGGTATACAGGTGGATCAGAATAAAGTTGAAGCAATCCGAAATTGGCAACAACCCAGTACGATAACATAAGTTAGAAGCTTTCATGGTTTAGCATCATTCTATCGAAGGTTTATTCCACACTTCAGTAGCGTGATGGCACCAGTTACCGATTGTATGAAGGGGAAGCAATTTTCATGGTCAGAGGAAGCAGGATTTGCTTTTGAGCGGATCAAAGAACTATTGACGACAGCACCAATTCTAGTATTACCAGATTTTTAGTTGTTGTTTGAGTTACATACTGATGCATCTAAGGTTGGGATTGGAGGGGTGTTAAGTCAGAAGGGACGTCCTATTGCATATTTCAGTGAGAAGCTATCGGGAGCCAAGATGAGATATAATACTTATGATGTGGAATTCTATGCTATTGTTCAAGCTATAAAACATTGGAGACACTATTTGTTCCATAAAGAATTTGTTCTATATACTGATCATGAAGCACTGAAACATTTGCAGGGGCAGGACAAAATTGCAGCCAGGCATGCTTCGTGGATCGCATACCTGCAGCAATTTACATTCGTGGTGAAGCATAAGTCCGGAATTACAAACTGAGTGGCAAATGCATTGAGTCGAAGGAATCATTTATTGACTACAATGAAGGTTGAAGTAACGGGGTTTGATGTGTTGCCAGAATTATTTGTTGATGATCCTTACTTTGCGAAGTTAGTAGATGAAGTCAAGGAGGGAAAGACGGATGAGTTTGTGTTGGTGGATTGTTTTCTTTTTAAGGGGAATCGATTATGTATACCAGAGTGCAGCTTACGAATGAAGATTGTGAAGGAGTTGCATGAGGAAGGTCATGTGGGTAGAGATCGTACTTTGCAATTGATTTCCGAATCATATTTTTGGCCATCTATGAGAAGAGAAGTTGAAAGATTTGTGAAGAGATGTCATATTTGTCAAGTTTCCAAAGGGATTGCGACGAATGCGGGATTATATATGCCATTACCTGTGCCTACTAGACCGTTGATTGAGGTGAGCATGGACATTGTTTTGGGCTTGCCTAGAACTCAAAGGGGAAATGATTCCATATATGTGGTGGTGGATAGATTTTCCAAGATGGCGCATTTCATAGCTTGTAAGAAGACAGCTGACGCCGTCTGTGTTGCTCAATTATTCTTTAAAGAGGTGTATCGATTACATGGGCTACCTGAATCTATTGTTTCTGATCGGGATACTAGATTTCAAAGCCATTTTTGGTTAAGTTTGTGGAAGATGGTTGGAACAATGCTGAATTTTAGTAGCGCCTATCATCCACAGACAGATGGACAAACGGAAGTGGTGAATAGATCATTGGGAAATTTGTTGCGATGTCTTGTGCAGGATAATTTGAAGAGATGGGATATGAAATTATGTCAGGCAGAGTTTGCACATAATCATGTTGTTAACCGAAGTACGGGTTTCAGTCCGTTTCAAGTTGTATACTCAACAAGTCCGAAGGGTCCATTGGATCTGACGACAGTGCCAAATCAGAGGGGAGTTGTTAAGCGTGCTTGTGATTTTGTGACTGAATTGCAAGAGTGCCACAGAACTGTTCATGAACGATTGCTTGCATCAAATGAGAAGAATAAACAACTGGCAGATAAAAGACGAAGTAGTGTGAACTTTAGAGAAGGTGATTTGGTTTACGCTGTGTTGACAAAAGATCGTTTTCCTATGGGAACTTACAACAAGTTGAAAGCGCGAAAAATTGGTCCAGTGGAAATCTTGAAGAAGATCAATGAGAATGCGTATCAGTTGAGATTACCGGAAAATGTTCATACTTCTGATGTTTTCAATGTCAAATACTTGATTCCGTATCATGGGGATGAGCTTGACGAAGGAGAGGAAGAGACAAATTCGAGGACGAATTCTTGTCAACCGGGGGAGGATGATGCAGCGCGGTACAACACTAGGTCGCAAATTTTAAGTCGCAAGCGACCTAACAAGCAAACCAAACCATTACGGTCATTGCCAGTGACCTACGACCTAGTTAGGTCGCGTGAAGAAGAACCAGCGACCTATGATAAGTCGCCGAGCGACCTAACTGCACGAAGAGATGGTCCAGCGACCTATGATAAGTCGCCGAGCGACCTAACTACACGAAGAGATGTTCCAGAGACCTATGATAAGTCGCCGAATGACCTAACAGTGAGCTATGTACGAAGGGATGATCCAGTGCCGCGATCTTACTTAGGTCGTTTTCCTATGCCGCTTTCTTTAGGTCGCGAACGACCTAGCTTAGGTCGCTCTAGTATTAGGTCGCGTGAAGATATCCAGAAGCCTTGTTCTTAGGTCGCTGCTGCCGTGTACTTAGGTCGCTGCTACTGCTGTGTGTTCTAAGTCGCATGGTGTTAGGTCGTTGTGTGTATTTGTTGAGTCGCTTATGTGTTGTAAATACTCTAAGTCATAAGTTGCACCGCTATGTTGTGTTGAATTGTATTTGTTGTTTCTTTTTAAGTCGCGTCTGTTAGGTCGTTAACGACCTATACTAAGTCGTAAGTCGTAAGTCGTTGTCTGTGTTAGGTCGAGGACGACCTATGTGTTGTGATGTAAGTGGAATTGTAAACCGCCTATAAATATGGGGTTGTGTCATTTGTAATAGTTAGTTGATTTTGAATAAACTTTTGTTTGAGAGCTTTGTGCCTCTTCTTAAATTGGTAGTTGAGTGTGATCTCCTATCTCCACTTTCGGCATTCGAGTGCGCTCGAATCAACGACTGCTGAAGCCGATTCTCGGAATCTAGTGCGCTAGATCAACGTACGAAGAATCGTAGATCTTTAAACATGGTATCGTGCACGATCAACGTGTTTGGGATAGCTAGAATCCGGTATCTTTGGATCAATGGATTTGGGCCTTTGGTATCTTTCAATCCACCGATTTCTACTTTCACCGTTTCATCATTTTTGTTATCCGCTGCTGCGTCAGTTATGAAGACCAAACTATACTTCAATGCTACAGCTCCAAATAAGACAGAAATTGAAAGCTGGTTGGAGTTTGATGAAGGAACATTACCTATCACTTACCTTCGAGTTCCATTGTCGTCTTCTTATTTCCATTACTCCGAGTGTCAAAGCCTGCTTCATAAAATTCAATCAAAGTTACAAGCCTGGGATACTAAGTTGTTAAGCTTTGCAGGAGAAGCTGAATTGTTAAATACAGTTATTACTCCTATTGTTCTATACTGGATATTTGTTTATCAAATACCAAAATATACTCTAGACAAAATCAATGCTCCATGTGCAGATTTCTTTTGGGAGGAAGGGGGTGGGAAACACAAGGAGGCATGGAATATTCTCTGTAAACCTGAAGCTAAGGGTGGCATTGGACTTAAACTATTTCTTGAACTTAAAAAGGCAGTGTGTCTCAAGCTAATGTGAAACCTACTTACAAAAAACAACCTATGGAGTGCATGGATAAAAAACAGGTACGAAACAAATTTTTTTGGTCTATGCATATAGACAATAATGCATTATGTACATGGAAATCTATTCTAAGATTGGGAACATATGGTAAGTAGTACTTTAATAGAGTGATAGCAGATGGTACAGTAACAATTTTGTGGAAGGAACCATGGATCAACTATAAGTGTCTTATTGATATACTGGGCTTTCAAAGGTTTCAACTAATTGGTGACTACCAAACTAAAGTGGATTCCATTATACAAGATGGTGAATTGAAACCTTAGCTAAATGCTGGAACTAGATAAATACAAATAGCCATTCGAGAGATTATAACCACAAATGCTAACACAGATTATTATGAACGGTGTGAAGGTGGTCAGTTCTCCTTTCATACAGCTTGGGACAAAATCAGGGAACTAGGTGTCAGAAAATCTTTACTGTTCGATCTTTCATGATTAATGATGAACAATTCAAGTAATACCCCAAGGATCACCAATACCGAATATTTCACAAACAAAACATAATATGATTTATTGTTTAAGATGACGTACCTTGATTAACAGCGGAAGATGTAATGGCTGTCATCTTCTTCTTCTGACTTCTAATAATTACTCTTCTTCTCATAATTCGGTTTCTCTCTCCAACCCTATTTCTTTATGTGTTTCTTGATGGAGAAGAATATATCTGTTTTTTAGGAGAGAGAAGACCCAATCCTTTATATAACATTTGACTCTAAATCTGGTACGTCTATCATATACCAATTTAATGCTTAAGATTAATCACAGACCTAATATTCTAATTATAGAACGGTCTATTTATGACTTAATTAATCAGGTCACATTAAGATTAGAAACTGCATAACGTTAAAGGTAAATGAAACGTTCTATTTATGACCTAATTAATAGGGTCACATTAAGATTAAAAACTGCATAACGTTAAAAGTAAATGAAACGATTGCAGTTTCTAATAGCAGATTTCTAACATTCTCCAACTTGACCCGATTATTCATAATATCAAGTGTTGAACCTCATACTATGATAAATTGCTGAGAGTTATGGCGGTTGTGCATTATTAATTCAATGCATTCCCTTCCATATACTACAATACCAGCAATTCATCATTTTATACTCATAATTTATATAAAACAGCATAATGGTCTACATAATGTCTTATATCATAATGATTAAATATAATATCTTTATAAGACTCTTTCTTGTTTAAAATTACATAAAGTACATACTACCACATTAAAACAAGAGACACATAATTGTATATCAGAAACACACAAAGGAGCTCAGAATGTCACACATCAATTATTATTAATACAACCAAGACCCATTCTTTGAACATGTTCCTTAAATTGTCTTGGTTGTAACCCTTTCGTCAAAGGGTCTACAATCATAAGTTCTGTACTGATATGCATGATTGACACTCTTTGTTTCTGAATCTCATCTTTCACAACAAGATACTTCGGTTCCATATGTTTGGCACCTTTAGAGTACTTGCCGTTTTTTGAGAAAAACACTGCTGCGGAGTTATCACAATAAATTTTCAGCGACTTGCTAATGGTGTCGACAACCGCAAGTCCTGAAATAAAGTTCCTCAACCATAATGCATGAATTGTGGTTTCATAACATGCCACAAATTCTGCCTCCATAGTAGATGAAGCAACGATAGTTTGTTTCGCACTTTTCCATGATATGGCTCCTTGAGCAAACATAAACAGGTAACCAAAAGTCGATTTTCTAGTATCAATGCATCCATCAAAATCTGAATCGCTATATCCAATCACCTCCAATTCATTGGATCTACTATACATGAGCATGTAATCTTTCGTGCCTTATAAGTACCTCAACACTTTCTTTGTAGCTTGCCAATGTTCCCTTCCTGGATTACTTTGATACCTCCCTAACATACCGACCGCAAAACTGATATCCGGTCTAGTACAGGTTTGAGCATACATTAGGCTACCAACTACAGATGCATATGGAATTGATTCCATTTCCTTTCGTTCAACATCATTCTTAGGACATTGCATGAGATTGAATTTATCACCTTTCTGTACAGGAACTTTCCCAGGTGAAAACTTACTCATTCCAAATCTCTCTAGAATCCTTTCGATATATCCTTTCTGAGACAATCCCAATATTCCTTGTGATCGATCATGAAATATTTCTATTCCAATCACATAGGATGCCTCTCCCATATCTTTCATTTCAAAGTTCGTTGAGAGAAATTCCTTAGTCTCATGCAATATGCTTAAATTATTTGCAGCAAGATAGATGTCATCAAGATAAAGGACTAGATAAATAAACTTGCTCCCACTGATCTTTTGGTATAATCTGTGATCAACCGTATTTTCCTTAAAACCAAAAGATGTAATAATGGTATTGAACTTAATATACCATTGCCGGGATGCTTGTTTAAGCCCATATATTGACTTCTTAAGTTTACACACCAATTGTTCTTTACCTTTTACAGAAAAACCCTCAGGTTGATCCATATAAACATCCTCATCAAGATCTCCATTCAGAAAGGCTGTTTTCACATCCATTTGATGCAATTCCAAATCATAATGTGCTACTAATGCCATTATTATTCTTAGTGAGTCCTTTTTCAAAACAAGAGAAAATGTCTCCTTGTAATCAACACCATCTTTCTGAGTGTAAACCTTAGCAACAAGTCTAGCTTTACACCGTTCGATATTACCACTAGAGTCGTGTTTGGTTTTAAAAACCCATTTGCATCCGACTCTTTTACAACCATGTGGTAACTCAACGAGATCCCAAACTTCATTCTGTTGCATGGATTTTAGTTCTTCTTTCATGGCATTAATCCATTCCTTTGACTCTTTACTTTCTACAGCATGTGAAAACGAAACTGGGTCCTTATTGATTCCTGTATCATAATCTAATTCTTGCATATAAACCATATAATCATTAGAAATAGCTGACCTACGTTCTCTTTGAGATCTTCTTAATGCTACTTGTTGTGGTTCATGCATATCAGCATTATGTAAGTCATTTCCTTCAGGAAGTACTTCTTCATTTATATGTTGTTCATCATCATGCTGTTCTCCAACAGCTGGAACAACATTTGGAGTAATAGTAGATGGAGGAACTATTCTAGGCAATGTAACATTTACCTTTATTTCCTTTATTTACACTATTTCTCTTCTAGTACTCCCACTGACTTCACCAATCACAATGAATCTTGCATTACCAGTTTCTACAAATCTTGGACTATGATTAGGACAGTAAAACACATATCCTTTATATTTTTCAAGGTAACCTAAAAAATACCCACTAATCGTTCGAGAATCTAATTTCTTTTCATGTGGATTATAAATTCTCGCTTCCGCTGGACAACCCCAAACATGTAGGTGTCTTAAGCTAGGTTTCATGTTAGTCCATAATTCAAAAGGAGTCTTTTGAATAGCTTTACTAGGAACCATATTCAACAAATAATTAGCGGTTTAGAGAGCATACGAACACAAATTCTTAGGTAGTGTAGAATCTGACATCATACTCATGATCATATCTATTAACATCCTATTGTGCCTTTCTGCTACACCATTTTGCTATGGTGTACCTGGCATTGTGTATTGCGCACATATGCCATGACTTTCGAGGAATTTTGCAAATGGACCTGGACACTGGTCTGACTCATTATATTTGCCATAATATTCACCACCTCTATCAGACCTTATGATTTTCACCTTTTTATCTAATTGCCTCTCAACTTCCTTTGCAAACGTCTCAAGGGCATTCACAGATTGAGATTTTTCATGAAGCAAATAGACATAACCATAGCGGGAAAAATGTCAATAAAAGTGATGAAATACTTTTCTCCATTAAAGGCTGGAGTGTCCATAGGTCCGCAAATATCAGTGTGTATTATTTCAAGAAGTTGGCTGCTTCTAGTGGCTTCTTTCTTATTATGTTTGGTTTGTTTATCTTTAATACAATCCACACATAATTCTAGATCACTAAAGTTCAAATGTGACAAAATTTCATTACTTACTAATCTCATCATTCTTTCTTTGGATATGTGACCTAGTCTTTTATGCCATAAGAAAGCAGAATTTTCATTCAACATGCTACGTTTTCATCCAACATTATTTATTACATCCAGCAAGGAATTTGCATAAGTGTCATTCAGTTTCAATTTATATAAACCATCAATTAGAATACCAGAACCAACATTATCAGTATTCTTATATAAATCAAAACAACTAGATCCAAACGTACATCTAAAACAAGAAATATCCAACTTACTTACGGAAATAAGGTTTCTAGATAATGAAGGTACATAAAGGGTACTATATAAGTCTAATACATATCCACTTTCTAGAATTAGACGATAAGTCCCAATGCCTTCTATTGTGGATTTCATTCCGTTTCCCATAAAGAGCAAACAATCTTCATTTGAATTTATGGTTTGGATCATAAGAAATCCTTGCATATTATTGGAGACATGAGTTGTAGCACCAGTATCAAGCCACCATGTATTAATAGGAACTTCAACTAAATTTGATTCAAAACATACAAAAGATAGATGATTACCTTTCTTTTCGAACCAAGCTATCCTTTTCGGACAGTCATTTTGATAATGTCCTTTCCTTTTACAGAAATGACATCGAACATCCTTTAGTTCCTTCTTTTCCTTATCCTGCCCATTCTTAGCAGTGCCTTTTTCTTCTTGAAATGACTTGATTTTCCATTCTTTTCTTTACCAGCTTTATTACTCACAAAACTTACTAAGTGATTCACTTGATTTTTCAATCGTCCTTCTTCCTGAACAAGTCTACTAGCCAATTCATTAACATTCCACTTATCCTTTATAGTGTTATAGTTAATTTGAAAAGGTCCATATTCAGAAGGTAGCGAGTTTAGGATAAACTGGACAAGAAAAGAATCCTCTACTGTAAGTCCAAGGGAGTTTAACCTTGCTGCAAGATTATTCATCTCTATAATGTGCTCTTGCATAGTTCGCGACCCATCAAACTTCATGGTCGTGAGTTCTGCCATAAGAGTACCAGCGAGTGACTTATCAGCTGAACGAAAAACCACAAATTGCATATATTCCTTAGCACTTTCTGTTTGCGGAATTGTTGACTTAATGTTGTTAGAAACAGTCAACTTAATAAACATAAGGCTTAATCTGTTACTGCGTTCCCATGCTTTATGGTGTGATTTTTCTGTCTCAGTACTAGCTATTGTAAGAGCAACAGGTTTATCCTCAAGGAGTGCCAAGTCAAGATCCTAAACACCTAAATGGAAATTGACTTGTTCTCTCCATTCAGAAAAATTAACACCAGTGAACAATGTAACAAATGAAGCATGTGTATTCATGAGAACTACTGCAAATTAAATAAATAAATAAAATTGAAATAACTATAAGCTCATAGCTAACGCGATTCAGATATGTACATAATAGTATAATATAGCACTCCTTTGGTAGATACTATCTTATACTTAACATAATTAAATACCAAAACATAAGTAAGTAATAAATATATTCAATTAAATAGAACTGACATCTTTGGATGATCAATATTTATTTATTCAAGATATCTATTAAACCTCGTCATGTCAACAAGTTATAGAACAAGACTTTCCTTTGGGTAAGTTCTCAGGTTCTATCATTAGTGACACCAGTTTTTAATTGGTATTATTATAACTGGCAATTTCTATCAATAATCATTATGTCACTTATGCACTAAATGATTATTCTGATTTTGACCACTTTGGTGATTAACAAAATCATAAATCTCATGTGCATAAATGACTTATAACACATACTTGATTAAACATCATGAGTAAAGCATAGAACAGATCAATTGCAATCATAGGAAATATTCAGTTATTGATTGGTGGCTCTGATACCAAATGTCAGAAAATCTTTACTGTTCGATCTTTCATGATTAATGATGAACAATTCAAGTAATAGCCCAAGAATCACCAACACCGAATATTTCACAAACAAAACTTAATATGATTTATTGTTTAAGATGACATACCTTGATTAACATCGGAAGATGTAATGGCTGTCATCTTCTTCTTCTGACTTCTAATAATTACTCTTCTTCTCAGAATTCGGTTTCTCTCTCTAACCCTACTTCTTTATGTGTTTCTTGATGGAGAAGAATACATCTGTTTTTTGGGAGAGAGAGGACCCAATCCTTTATATGACATTTAACTCTAAATCTGGTACGTCCATCATATACCAATTCAACGCTTAAGATTAATCACAGACCTAATGTTCTAATTATAGAACTGTCTATTTATGACTTAATTAATCGAGTCACATTAAGATTAGAAACTGTATAACGTTAAAGGTAAATGAAACGTTCTATTTATGACCTAATTAATAGGGTCACATTAAGATTAGAAACTGCATAACGTTAAAAGTAAATGAAACGATTGTAGTTTCTAATAGCAGATTTCTAACACTAGGTTGTAACAACCCTAATTTTTGATAACGTTATTCAGAAGATTTAATTAGATAAATTAAATAGATTAATGAAGATAAAGAGATTGAGATTTGAATAAATTATGTGTATAGGGTCGTGCTTATTAACTAGATAAATGAGCTTAAAATTGGTTTATAAGATAACTAACTTACATAAGGCCTTATTAGTAAAAATAGCCGCACTTTCTATTCACAGCTATACATTTGCCTTTGCCCATTCACGTTCATTTTTCTCAAATCAAAACAAACGCAAATAACCCTAAGATAGCCGGTCTTTATCAAGGAGGAAGAGAGGAATTTTAATCTAAAGTTAAGGATTAAATGCTAGGGAGGATTAATCAACAACAAATCTCAAATTCCTTATCAAGTTTAAGGTGAATAATAATTTCATCCCATCTCTATTTTTAATCTATGATTGTATGTTTTCGGATTTATGATTTAAATTCGTTTTTTTTGATAAAATGGATGATGATATGCTTGTGTTATATTATGATGATTTATTTTGATTCATACGCATATGAATTTGTATGTTTTTAATGTAAAACCGAGAATCTATGATTTCAGATTACCATGGAAAATTTTTATGCTAAGTAAAACATGATTTTGGAGATGAGCTTTAATTTTCAGAATTTTCCAAGCTATGGAAATTTTATTATGAATTTTTATTGAAAAATATGATATAATTGGGTTTAAAATTTATTTCAAGACTTTCAGGAAGAAATTGGGTCTAAAATTTTAATATGTTTGATTACATGATGAAATTGAATTTCTATGATTTTGGAGATTAATCCTAATTGATTTACAAGGGAAAATAAATTATTTTAAAAGAATGACTTTTCTGAAATAATTGGTTTTAGTATATGGAAGGCTAAAACGTTGCATTTTTAATGGTTTTAATCTGAAATAAATGCGGCACTTTTAAAGGTAAAGTATTTGAAAAGTTTTTATGACAACCAATTAATAGTTTACAAATAGGCAAGTTGTTAGAAAGTAATTACTAAAAGTTGCTATAATTCAGCCTTTAAAACAGAAAAAGGTGTTCCACCTCTGTTAGTAAGTACCTTTCGACTCCATTGATTTCACCTCACCCCAGTCGAAACCAACATAGTCGAAACCCATGTAGTCAAAACAAATGCACAAGATATCACTTAGATGGTATGCAGTGGATTGGAAGGAAGGTGGAAGCATGGCTGTCAAAAGGGTAGCTTCCGATGGGGTTAAAACTCTGCTATGTTTTCATAAGTAAAAATTCTTGCCTTGTTTTACCTAAAGTTTTCGACACAGTCGAAACATATGCTTTCGAAAAGATTTTATAATTAGCTTTTTCGAAGGAGGTTGTCATATTGTGTTAAAGTATTTGCTTTTGAAGGAGTACCTTTTTTCTTTAAATAATTGCTTTCGAAAGGGTAGGTTCGGACCTAGTCGAAACCTAGCCACTACTCTACCTCTCGACTATATTGACCAGTAATGCTTTCGAAAGGTCATCCTTATTTTACCTTAAACTAAGCATTTTCCTAATTGCTTTCGAAAGGGTGGAGAGTTTCGAAGGTGATGGAGTCGAAAAGAGTTTCGACTCTGTCCTTTAAAGTTTTTGTTTTAAAGGTTTTGCTTTTGACTAGATGGTTCCGACACCATCAATTTTTCCCCAAATTAATTTTTGTTGGTTTCGAAGGAGATACTTTCATTTATAACCATTCCAACCCAAATATTGTTTTTAAAAAGTAAACCCAATGCTTTTGAAATGGATACTTTCATTTTTTGTGAAACTCTATATTTTAAAAGATTATTTGATACCATCGAAAGGTATAATAGGTTTCGAAAGAGAATGTTTACTAAGGGCTTTGAAAGGTATTTATGCAATGTTTTGAAAAGAAGTCTTCTCTTTCGAAGGAGACTATCCAGAGATTTTGAAAGAGATGTTTTTATGGTTTTAAAACATAAACCCAATCTCAATTTAAAGTAATAACCATAGCAAAAATAAAGATTTTGGAAACCTTATTCACATTGTTATTAACCCATAACTGTATTTTGGGGAAATGGCAGAATAAGCAGTTAGGTTGACCTAGTAGTGAATATACCTTAATAGATGTTAAATTATTAATTAAAGATATTGGCAGGGGCCAATAGATTTATAGTAAGCCCATAAAAACTGTATGATATTGACAGGTGCTAATAAGTTCATAGTCAACCCATGAAAACTATATCCGGATTAAGATATTGGCAGTTGGCCAATAGGTTCCTAGTTAGCCCATGAAAACTAGGATAAGAAATAAGATATTGGTAGTCATCCAATAGGTTCCTAGTTAGCTCATGAAAACTAGGATAAGAAATAAGATATTGGAGTTACCAATAGGTTCTTAGTAATCCCATGAAAACTAAGTAATTGGACAGATAGTCCTTAACATTTAACAGGTTAATAGTAACCCTAGAAACTATAATTGAGACAGATAGTCAGAATGAATGGGAATCGGTAATCTGGAATTAATTTATTTAATTTGCATATCATCGTGATGTTTTGAAATACTACGTTTTAACCATTGTGAACGCAGGAGCACAGTATATGGTTTTATAAATGTTTTAGGATACTAGTGAGGGGAAAACCCGTTCCGCTAAGCGGCGTGGTCTCACTAGATATCTAAATGGTTTGAGATGGTAAATTATTATTCATACCAGGCTTTATGTCTGACTCAAAGTTTTTGTTTCCCCTTAAACTCTCGGCTACTCAATTGATTTTGAGTAGGTTGAGAGTTAAGGTTTCCAGGTGTTCTTTAGACGAATAAAGCTTTCGAGGACGTGCATGAGGCAAACTTGTTATTAGAGTTCTTTTATTTCCACCGTATGTTTTGTTTGTAAAGATAAATTGTTTCCTTGCCTATCTATATATTCTGATCTACCAAGGGGCATCTTCATATGTTGCTCTTTGCGTATTTTGTAATAATTATATGTTATTTGAACGTGGTCTGTGAATTAGGATTATGTAATCAATTTGGAATATTTTGAAATGGAATGTGGAATTTGTTTGCTATTTAATTTTTTTCCATATTCTTGTGTTTATATGTATCAATGTATCTAATATCGCCGTGTTTGGTCGCTGAGGATTAATAACTATGGATGACTGCAGCATCCGTAGCCGTTAGTTTTGGGCCTCCAAATAGGGGATGTTACGTAGGTATTAAAAGCAATTGGAATAGACTGATTTGGCATCGTAAAAACAGCAAGAGAATGGCTTTCATAACTTACTTGGCTATGCTAAATCGATTAAATACGAGGGACAAGCTATATCAATTTGGGTGACTACAGATAGAATCTGTGTGTTATGTGGACAAGATATGGAGACTGTAAATCATCTATTTTTTTTAGTGCTCATATACTTCTTTCATATTATGTTTGATGAAACTTATGTTAGACCTTGATGTCTTACCGACGCTGGAGGAAGTGGTTAATCTGTTTCATGCAAGGTTCCAAAAGAGAGACCAAATCAGCGATCAAGCTTGCACTACACTAATGGATATAGTTAATTTCTCCTAGCAAGAATGAAATAAACACATTTTTCATTGTAAGAAGATTGATAGCCTAACAAAAAGTAAGCAGATCAAGAAGGAGGTGATTTACCTTATGACTAAGAATGGAACTATGACAGAACGAACGACCATGGACCTGGAAATGCTTCACCGGTAGTTGAATTGAAAGACCGAGGTTAATTGCAGCATGCTTTGCAGTACTTAGCTGTAGTGTAATGAGGAGAAGATAAATTTTGAAGCGACATAAAGCCTAAGCGAGTTAGATGCTGGAATTGGCTGGATTTGTTTTTATCCTTTTAATTTTCTTTCCTTTTGGCATGCTTTGTAAGTTAATATATGGACTTTATATGTGCTTTTTTCCTATACAAGGAACCCATCTAGGTTAGGGGGTTGCCAGATTTTGATGAGGCATATAAAGAAAGTATATGATTGGTTTTGTAATAAAATGTACCAATTTTCAAGAAAATCAACATGTATTAACTATTACTTATACATATATGCATACATACACACATATTTTATGAATTTTACTTTATTGTATATGAATCTTACTTTATTGTATATGGAATCAAAAAACAATTTTTTATGTTTATATGTGTACATAATTTTATTTTTATTTATGGCTGTAAGTTATTTTATGTAAATTCATAGATTTTAATTATTTATTTAGTATTTTAGTGAATTATTATTATATATATAATCTTATTTTCGAAAATTATATTTTATAAATAAATTTATGACATTTTTATTTAATTTTATATATAATATTATATATTTTTATTTTAAATCTAAAGATCCAGATCTATTTTTAAATTGTTTCACTAATTAAATAAACTAGATATTTTGAAAATGAATTTTGAATTTTAAAAATATTAAATTTTGTATAATAAATTATTTTATTTATATTTATGATATTTTTATTTAATTTAATTATATATATGTGTGTGTATATATATTTACATATCCAAATCTGTTCTTTAACCATTTTACTAATTACACAAGTTAGATAGGTTGAAAATGAATTCTGATTTTCAAAATTATTGACTTATTGAAAGTAACTTATTTTATTATAAAATAAATATTTAAAATTTTATAGTATATATATAATTTAAACTTGTTTTGGACAGGTGCATATACAGGGTCATTATGTCCATTGTGGTGCAAATCCTAATGCTTATACAAGGGCAAATCAAAGCATATACATATTTATATATTGCATGCACACATACACATATGTCTGTATTTGAAACACATGACCTTACATATTACATATGTAAACTAATTGAACAAAATTAAGATTTTATCGAAAATTATTTAGATTGGATCTGAACTAATTTAGACTTCATAGGCTAAAAAAGATCTAAAGTGGTAAAAAATTAAAATTCACCCATTTAACCAACTACGTGCTGGCTCAGTTCCAACAATGGTATTAGAGCCCAATAGACTATGCGGTCTAAATTAGTAGTATTAGGGATAACTTATTAAAGTCTATCCATATAGTAGGATGTTTAAAAAAGTAAGGTCTAAGGTTGGGTTAGGGTAATCAAGTTTTCTACACTACTTGGCTACTGCCCTAGACTGAAAGGATGAGGTAAGCCTAAAGGTTATCCCTAATATAAAGGCCCAAATTGATTTGGGTTTTGGGCTAGTTTTCAAAGTCTATTTTGAAATTAAAATAAAATTATAATTGTAAAAGGTTAACTTAAAATAAGTAATGATTTTATAAATGTTATAAACAAATTTTCAAAATTATTTTGAAAATAAAATAAATATTTCTAAAAATCATCAATAATTAATTAGATTAGTTAAATAAATAAATAATTAAAAGTTAATTAATTAAATTAAATGACATATATATTGATATATGTAACATTATCTTAAAATGTTAAGGTAATATATTTAATTTTCAAAATTAATTATAATTAATTAAAATTTTAATTAAATAAATTAATGAAATGTTAATTAATAAATAATAGAATACATAAATATAATGTATATGTGTATAAATATAAATATTATAGTACATACATTCAATTTAAAATGTTTAAAATGAATAAAATAAGATTAACTAAATGTCAATTAATCAAAATAATTAAATAAGATTTAATTAATAAATTTCATATTTGATCACATATAAGATTATTATATAAGTTAATTAAATTATAAAATGTTATATAAGAATTAAACTTATAATATAAATGTATAATAAAAGATAGAACTGTAAAATACCGAATTAGACTTAAGGAATAAATGCATATGTATAGTACGTATACCATGATTTCAGATGTGTCCGACACTTGAATCACGAGGGTATTTCATAAGAAATAAATTATTACATATGTCGATATCACTCAATTAAATATACTAAATTAAGAATCTTTAATATAATTGTGTCCACTACCATTTATATATTAATTGATTACTTACATATTCCTTAATTGTTGAGTTTTTCTGAAGTTAGGGATGTTATGTGTAATACTATTAATATATAGGATAGATGAGGTAAGATACATGTACATATTTGTTGAGCTTTCCTCAATGTATGTGAATTATACTTAGGCTGTCGCGAAATGGTAGGTACAAGTAAATAATCTCTCTTTATTTGTGGAGTTTTCCTCAAGGTAAAGATGTTAATAGAGAAAGGACAACAAGGATAAGAGTTATATGTTATACAACCGATAAAGAGTTATCCATCATATGCAGGCCTATAATTTCTTGAGTTTGGTTAAGGTCAGAATCCCAAGATATATGAGTCCTAACACCCACTTAAAAAGTCGAAATATGTTATGTTTCTTCTTAGGGTTTTGAGAAATAAAAAAGCCTAGTGAGGGGCCTTATTAGAAAAATGAAATGGTAACATTTAACCATTCTAATATCGTAAGAACATCTACTATGTATAAATTAAATCGATAAATTTATGCATTTAATGTAATTGATGAAATGTTTATCAATTAAATATATACAACTAAATTGAATTAATGTTGACAAATAGAAATAAAAAGTTTACATACCAATAATTTTTATTACATTTCAACCCATGCAAGATCCTAATCATACAACTAATAATATTTTTATCACTTGGTCACTTACGTGTTTATATGATTGACAGTGTGTATTATCTTCAACGAATTTTGAACTCTAAAAGCAATACAAGGATATGAATATTTAATCCAATTCCAACCATATGTAAATGTTATATGGTGAATGGTCTCAACTTGTAATGCATAAAACCTTGATGAAATTAGTTTATTCGAAATAAGCATAAACAATAATGTTGGATTATGTATTCAATATGATTAATTAGAATCATGATCTTATTGTGTTAAGTGTAATACTAGACCAAAAGCTACAAAATTGGTCTAAGAAATCAATCATTGAAATGTTGGTTTGATTAGTGTATGACCAAATGCACTTTTATACAGAGTTCGTTATGGTATTATAGAAAGTGCTTCCTTTGAATGGTTTGACCATTTAGAAAGATAAGAAAATGTAAGAGAGTGGATATAACCTAAGGCATGGTTAGTTTGAAGAGAGTGAGTGGTCACTTCTGCTTCGTGGAAAGACATTGGATTCCTTATGCATGGGCAATATGAATCATCATACATGTTGTATTTTCTACTATATCATAATTTGCTTACATATTTTATGCATGAAGCAAATGTAAAATTCAAATTAAGATCACTAAATGGTAGTTTAGAGTGTTCTCGAGTATTTACAAAATACTAGAGAATTATTTACAGAAACAATAAATTCTTTCATACTTGAATTTACAAAAGTGCTATGGAGTATAATATGTCAATACTAAATTCATGTCGATACCTTAATTAGGAATCTTTAAGTTGGAAATGTACCAAACAAAACATTGATGTTGATTTAATTAAAAGACTAATTACATCATCTTGAATAGTGCCATAATAAAAGCAATGTATAAATATAAATACACAAATTTATAACTGAGATAGGGGTGATCCCAAGTATTGAGAATACTACATTATTGTTATATGATAACAATGTAATGATAAGAGCTCACCAGATGTAACGCCCCACCTTTTTGTACGCTTAAGCAGACACATGTGCCAACTTAAACCATACAGAAGGGCGGATTGTTATGGGCTAAATAAGAAAAAAAGTGGAGAAATAAAAGAAACAAAATAGAATCTGGAAGCGGAACGATAAAATATAATAATCAAATAACAGTTCATGAAGCTGTTTTATAAAACATTTGATTATACTTATACAATACATATCAGAGTTACACATACCAGAGTATGATAATTAATGCGGCGGAATACAATGGTGTAGTGGAATATAATAAATAGTAGTAATAAAATCTTCGTCTTCGTCCTCCAAAAATAGAGCCTTCAAATCCTGAAATGCTCAGGCTGACCAGAGCGAATTGAAAAAACAAAACACTCGAGTCATAACTAAAAGATCTTATGTAAGTTAAATCAATGAAATAAATATGAGTGTAAACGGTGTCAGAGATGTTTACGGGGTTTGACATCTCCTATCCAGTGTCTAACGTGAGTGCAGTAACTTAAGAGATGCTCGGGATTCACATCTCCTAAGGATCCGTTAAACTATCTACTATGTAGTAATATTCGCTATTATAATAATGTCTAATCATAAAATAAACATACTTTCAAATAGCGTTAAGGCTTTACATTTTCCACCTTAACACGTAATAGTCCCAGTAGTCTATCCAGTATTAGCATACTCCCAAAATGGGGGCTACCCTCGATACTCCACAGGCTATGGGAAAAATCATAACTCGTAGGAAAGCTCGATATGGTAGGTGACACGGCACACAAGGCAATGCCAGGGTAGATATTCCAATTACGCACACGGACTGATGGAAACGCATAGCAGCCACTACCGCTCCACCTCGAACAACACTCCCAAATCAAGGGTGGCCACCAAAAATCACAAAGTAATAGAAGGGAATCGAAGAAGTGCGTCCGATAAGAGGTGCTACCTCACTGGTCCGAGATCGCTCCTATTTTAGCCACCTTATGCCAACTCACGAGAGTTGGGTCCACGTATATACCTTAGGATCGTCGCCACCATCCTACTTCATTATGGAAACTCCACCGCGTACACAGTTGTCAAAGTGGTTTTCGGTATCGACAAAGAGTATGTCCATATCTGATCCCGGTCTCTTTAACAACCAAACGTTATTATAACACCGTGGTCATTTAAAAATATATATACTTTTAAAAACACAATCATTGCCCTTTCAAAACATATTCTTTATTTAAAAATAGTATATACTTCAAAAACCAAAATATTATTGCCATTTCAAACCATATCCTTTACTTCAAAATAGTATATACTTTAAAACCAAAATATTATTGCTATTTCAAACCCAAATTATCAATGTATTATTTCCATTTCGAAACCCAATTCAATAATATATCATTTCCATTTCCAAAACAATTCAATAATATCTTATTTAAATAAAACCCAATTTCCAATCACAAATTTTAATTTAGATAAACTTGAAATATTCTTTTAAATCATCTTAAACCCAAACCACATTTTGAAGTCATATTCTAAATTTTCAATTTCAATAGGTTTCCAATCCATATATTCACAGGTAATTCTTAAGTAAATTCTATTTCAAATAAATTCATTTTTCAAACCATATTACTTTCAAAGTTATAACAATTTCGAAAACCAACACTTGGAAAACAATAATACCTTAATTTAAATAAAACATTTCAATTTTGATATATTTCAAGTCTTTAAATATTCCAAAATTTCCAAACCAAACCTGATAATCTCATATATTTCTTAATTCAATTTACTATTATTTAGTTTAAAAATTATTTATCAAATAAATTCAATATCATTTACATAAATCTCAAACTTGAAATATTCGTAAATCAACTTAAAACATCATCAAGTTATATATAGCTTAAATTTTAAGAATTTAATAATATTTATTTAATATCAAAATGAGTATTTATATAAACCCTTATTTTTCCAAAAGCCATAGAAATCATTTCAAAAATAGATATATATAGACCAACTGTGTATGTATATAATTTTCTATCCTTTGGTCAAGTGATACAGATATTTATCATTCCAATCCGCAATTTAAAATAAAATTACGGTTATATATCATTTCATACCGCAATCTCGAATAAAAATAAATCCATAACGAACATGCAGATTATAATGATGTCAAATAAAACATTCATTCATCCAATATCAATCATCAAGTATTTATCACAATCATCATCCAATTAAATCAATAACATCAAAATAGAACAGAAAAAAAATAACAGGCATTTACTGGCATTTTATATTCAATAACAAATTAAATAACTATTTAACTGGCAGTTTATATGCAATAATGAATTAAATAACATTTTAATTGAATAAATTAAATTTAACTGGAATGATGATAAATTTTGCCAAACAATCATAAATAAATTTCAATTCATATCATAAATCAATTTAACAAACATAAGAAATTTTAGAAGTTGTGAGTGGGTTAAAACACTCACCTTTATACGAATCTAAAAAAAATAAACTTCTAATCCATATCTTCGCTCTATGTTTCCTTAGTCTCCTTCTTGATTTCTATCTTAATCTCTCTTTTTTTTAAGAATGTTTTGGAAGAGACAGAGAAGTTTGTATGGATCTGGATTTGAAGAAGAAGATTTGGAAAAAAAAAAGAATGTTTGAAAAAGAAGAAGAAAATTTAAAGAAGATGAAGAATTGAAGAAGAAAAAAAGCTTTCAAAAAAAGAAGAAGAAGATTTGAAGAAGAAAGAAAAAAAATAAAAAGAAGGGAGGAAGGTGAAGAGAGAAAAGAAATGAGATGGAAAGAATTAAATGTAGCCTAAAGGTCTAGGCTTAGGTATTAAATAGAAGGAGAAATGAACGGACCAAGTATTAATAATGAGATAACTATTCTAAAACGTACATTTGATAAAAAAAAAGAAATGAAGGGACCAGATACACATTTTGAAATTCAATTTCTCTGAAACGTAACCAAATTAATTTCATTCACTCAAATAATACTCAATTTGTACACATATAATTTTTATCTACACACAATTAATAAAATTATACTTACCTTAAAAATGAAAACGTTCAATTCTTTTATTTCTTTTAAAGCACCATTTCTGTTTAACACAAAACGTGCGTTTCTTTTATTAAATCTATTAATTACAATCAACGTTTCTTTCCTTTTACGTTTTCTTTCCTTTTAAATTAAAATATTTCCATTACATTGATTGCAATTAATAACAAAGTTAAATTTCAAAATAGACAAACAAAAATGGATGAAAAATAGAACAATTGTTTCCTTAAGTCATTTAAAGATGTTTAGACATTTGTTGTTTATACACATAGTAATAAATAACTTACTTAAATTATACTCCTATTCTTGTAATCAATCTATATGCTAAAACACCGTTCAAATAAATAAATATATATTCCCTTTTATTTTTATATTTTTTTACAAATCATTCTATTCTTTATTCTAATGAAACTAAATCTACATTCACAAATGAAACATTCATTTTATTTGATATAAACGTTCCTCTTTTCATTAAATCAAACTTTCCTTATATTTTCACAAAACATAAGTTACACTTAATTACACTTATAAATTTACAATTTAATGTTCTCTCTCTTATAAATTCAATACTTACATTTGTTTACCTATGTTTCACTTATAACAAATTGTATTATCCCCACTATTTCGATCAATTATAACTTACTATTTTATATAAATTCATAAATTGTAAATTGCTATCCAAATGAATCCATTCATTTGAATCTTTCCTTATTTTCCTTATTATGAATCAATTATAAATTTACCATCTTAAAGGTAATGTCAACACTTTAAATTATTAATTTAGCTTTTATATCCCATTATAAATTAATGCACACCCAGATTAAGATTTTAAATCACATTAATTATTTCATCTTGGTTCCATTCTTTTATTACATCAACTTTCTTTCTTTATTGTGTATTAACTAATTTTTCCACTAGTATTGAAATTTTTGCTAATATACATTTGCATTACTTCCTTTATTGGGATTTCGTTCAACTTATGTATAGTCAACCTATATTAACATCACTACCCTTCCTTTTAATTATCAATTCATTCATAACCATTAACAATACATTATTACCAAATTACCTTAAATCCACACTAACGTAATATTTAATTCTATTTATTGCAATAGGTTTCAATTAATAGTGACTATGCTAAATTAGTTTGCATAAATGTTATTCCATTAATTATTGTCAAATAGATGGGTTTACCATTGGATTCAAACTATTACATAAATTTTCTCATATTCCATCTTCATTGCAAATAACGTATTATTTAGCTATATTCAATTTCGTTAAATTGCAATAAATCCAATTATTGAATTTTATATTTCAATTAAATAAAATCTTGGTTTCCATTCTTTAAATCAATCAATTCATATTATGAGTAAAATTAACATTACTTAAATTTACATTAACCAAACGTTAAATTTGTATTTACTGTAATTGATTACCAAAGTTTATTTACAAAATAAATAAACAACCTATATTAAATGTCACCTATTGCTTTTAATTGCATTTAAAAGTTCGTTACTTATCAATCCAGATTATAATTCCATATATAACGCTAATTATTTCATTACATTAAAATACGCCTAATCACATCTTTACTTGAATAAATATTACATTCTAAATGTGTACTTTTATTAATTGAACACATTAATTTAGGTTTAAATCCAATTTATGAATTTACCTTAATATAATTCACGTTTCTATAAATTTTACATTCACACTTCCTTTACTACACTTATTTTCATTATAGTAATATTCAATTATTTTGTATGCTCATTCTTCCCAACTAGTTACCACCTATTATATTATTACTTTACAAATTAAATAAATTCATTAATTAATTGAATGCTTACATTTATTACCATATATCCAATTTGTAGCTAAGTATAACATCTACATAAACCTCATTTCATTCAATCCATTAATTATTAACCTTCAATTAGCATTGGCTATATCTTTATGCATTAATATTTCCAAATTTCACCACAATCCTTATTTATGTAATATTCCAACATCAAATTTTATTAAATTCCAATAAATCCACTTAATTACATTTATTTTAAAAATTTTATTTCACATTCTTACTTAATTATCAAAACAACTATTATACTTACTCTCTAGCATAATCCTACCAACTACAATTTATTACATAATGTTTACCTTGCATTAACATTATTGCCTAAATTTACATTCAGTTACTTTAAATCAATATATTATTACATTGGTAAATTAAATGCTTACCTTTTATTACATATTTTAAATTCACTTAAATTTTCAACAATTAGTTCTAATAACCATTACTACAATTCATTCTTAACATTTACTACAAATTTATTATAAAATTTCTATTGCTTTCTAAATTTAATTATGAAAATCTTATTAATTTAACCAATTAAATTATCAAAATTTACGGGTCGTTACACCAGAAGTCAAGAACCACACTTTGAATAGTTTCATACGATAAAGGTAGTTTATCAGAATCGTAGGGAGTTGGTTGATAGGGTACATTATTAAAATAACGTAGCAGATCCATTAGTGAAGGGTCTAACTCAATCAGTTCTCATCAAATGGATCAAAGAGATGGGACTGAAATTCCATAATTGGCCCCAAGTGCAAGTGGGAGATTGGTAGAGTTAGGGGTATGCCCTAAGGGCAATTCTGTAACTTATTGTAAATTATTAGCTCTATAATGAAATCTCGTTCGAACTAAAAGGTATTTTCCTTTCTATTATATACTTGATATAATGTCTTATATTAATTAATTAATTTAATTTAAGTACATTTAATAGTAAATCCTTAAATGATATGTTTTGTGATAGTAATTACAAGGTGTTGTCATCATGAGCAATTTATCATAATATAATAAACATATCATTTTATATATTCATAGTTTAGATATATCCAAATTAGATATTGATCTATTCATTGAGACTAGAGTATGTAATACTCTCAAAATATTAGGCAATGTTGGCTGCTATGGGCACTAAGAGGTTACATACTAATAATTACTAGATAATTGTAGAATGAATCCCTCGAAAGTTTTCTATTAGTTAATATAACTAAGTTCGAACAAGAAATTTTGATGTAATAATATTATATAATTTTCTCAACTTGAGAATATTGTCGAGCTTCAATATGGAAATTTTGCCTTTATTATAGTAAAATCATTGAACGACGTCCATCGAATGACTATAGTTGGGTCAACTTGAAACATTGGAAGTGAAAGACTATTCAATAAAGATTTCGTCTCCTGAGTTATATGAGATTAGCATCATGGTCAACTAAAGTCAACTCAAATTCAAAGTCTCCGGAAAGAGCGGTTTGGTTAATAATAATAATTATTATTATTGAACTAAGGACTTTGTGTTTGGACTATACAAGTCGAATGTGGATGATATTGGAATTTTAACCATTACCAAATTCCATAAGTCTTAACGTGATATAGTTTTAATGAAGAGAATTAGTGTAAATAATTGTCACTACCACGTAATGCTTAAAATAAACAAGGAATGACTCTCAACTCCCTAGAATTAAAAGATGATGGAAGAATAGTACCTCCTGAAAAAGTTATGAAAATTAGGTCCCTATTTTTAGGTTTTGGCTAATTTATGTCAATTTTGCCACCTGATTTCCATGCTGGGCCGATTTTCTAGAATGGGACAGTTTGGTAAAAATTAACAAAACAGGGACCTAATTTACATGGATTTATGGGTAGGGACTTTTTGTGCACGAGCTTTCAGAATAGGGACCTTTGGTCCAAAACCCGTAAAATAAAAAAATTGGATTATACCAAAAATGTGCAGGTGATAAAATCAGCCAAACTATCACACCAATAACAAAGGTGACATGTGAACTTTGATATTTGAATTAATCGATATTAATAGCTGACAGAATTTACACCTAAGAGTCGCACAACTGAACTGGTAAATTCCCTGATATACCTCATGATTTAATTGATTTCTAATTATTATAAATTAATTAAATTAATAAATATTTATGAAATATTAATTATCTGTTTATTTAATGTATTGGGTGCCATTACTATTTTCTGGATGCTAATAGTAACTAATTATTACGTATATAAAAGTTAGATATGCACAAATCAATATTCGATATCGACAATTATTTAAGTTCGATTTAAATAATATTAATTGCTAACCGGTTTGGAATGATTTAAGGCCTATATAGCCTAATGTAAGGCTAGCCATAGGAGAGCAAGATAGTGGCTAAAAATTCCATAACAACCCAAAATTTTATCGTTTTGATTTTGAATATTTTGTTAATTTAAATATTTAAATAACTGATTTTCCAAAGCTGAAAAACTCCTTTTATTTAATAATTAATAACGTTGAACATGTTATAGAAAAATATTTACAGAAATAAATAGTTTGAATAAATATCGGTAATGAGACCGAAAATCGTTTTATTTATGAACGGTCCCGAAAACGTGAAATTATCATTCCTGGGCACTGTCTTGGATTTTGATAAAACTAGTGCCATTGGAACCAGAATAATAAGGTAATGTGCGCTGACAAGTTTCACAATGATTGGGTGTGTTGTATGGTCATGCGAGCTCAAAACGTGTGTGTTTTAATTACATAATTAAATATAATAAATATTTTGTTATAAATATTGCGAGGATTCGTTTCTTCGACTCTCGAAAATTGACACTAATACATTCTCAGTATTCACGTGTCGTAAACCCAAGTGTTGGAGAAGCGGATTCTCAAGGGTAAGAAAGAAAAAGAAAGACAACAGAATCTCACATATGTTATTTCAATAAAAACTTTACAGTGGAAATTAAAATACATTTATCAGAGTTCAAAACATGGACAGTTTTAAATTTCCGTCCTTACAAATGGGGAACACTACAGTACAAGAGTGTGGTGGAAATAGACAAAATTCTTCAGTAAAATCTTCTGACTCCATGCTTCGAGCTCCCTCCAGCTTTCTTCTAAACTTAACCTGACTACTAGGCTGACCGAGAAAATTAGGGCACCCAGAGTTTAAGGAAAAGGAAAATAAACTCCGGGTCAGTCATGGGACTGGTGTGGGAACTCAAAATACGCGTTTTGAAAACAAAAAGGTATCTCATAAAATCACGCCGCATATAAACACAGAATGGGTTTTTACCTTATGATAACCAAATCATTATTACGTAAAATCACTTGATATTATTTTTAATGACATATCTTTAAAAAAATTTGCAAGTAAACTTATCAATCTTAGCCGAAATTGTTACCATTATTAAATTCCAGCATACTAGATTCTACAAACAAAATGACAGGCTCTTATTGCAGAATGGATTTCCAAACAAATGACCAGGTGAAGGGACTACCTTCCGGCAGTACATCTCTATAGGAATGTACCGAGTCCCAACTGATGGTCTTCTACCAACACAAGACCAGCCTACCTCTTTCTAGATAGTACCGAATATGCCATCACCCCAGTCGTTACCGACCTATCCGAGGGCCCACACAGCATACGTCCATTGTAACAGCCCGCACCTCACTTAACGCAGATATTGTCCCCAACTTAGTTACCACTGCCTCATGGGCCAAGCCAAGGTGTGGGGTATTGTTCCTCAAAAGGCCTCGACGTTGTTATGAGGTGAAGGCTTTGGTATATAAGTACCCACTCTATAGTATTATCCATGATGTGGGACTATTATTCCTATTTTTGAAGGGGTGTTACAATCTCCCCCTTTAGAGCCCAACGTCCTCGTTGGCTCATGAACACAACACCACCCAAGCGTCGTGGCTGTAACATGTACAGACCACAATTCTGGCTGGGTATGTCTCTGATACCAATGTAACAGCCCGCACCTCACTTAACACAGATATTGTCCCCAATTTAGTCACCTCCGCCTCATGGGCCAAGCCAAGGTGTGGGGTTTTGTTCCTCAAAAGGCCTCGACGTTGTTATGAGGTGAAGGCTTTGGTATATAAGCACCCACTTTATAGTATTATCCACGATGTGGGACTATTATTCCCATTTCTGAAGGGGTGTTACATCCATAATAATTTAAGTCTCGAATGTCATAGCGGGAATAAATATATCTAGAAGGGGATGATCATATCCTAATGGTTGCGAACCACGTAGCCTTGCTGCATCTACCCTGTTTCGGTCATTTCCGGGTGTGAGGCTTAAAGTAATGATTACCTTTCACATAGTACATCATCTTCCTTTGAATGCCACACTATCATTCCATGGTCACACAACTGATTTCTACAAACGTATAACTCCTGAGCTCATACGTCTCAGGAAAGGGTGTTAAGCTAAGAGAAGTTGCCTTCTCCGCCACCAAACGAATGATACGTTCATAGAGATCAATCAATGTAATTAGAAATGCAACGTCGGACATCGTCCATACAAGTTTTCTAGGAACAAGACAAACCGAAGGCACTCTCCTACCACATCCTATCGGGAGTTACCCCTAGGATTAGTAGCAAGAAGTCCTTGCAACCCAAAGAGTTTCAAAAATGAAGGGACCACTCCTACTTTAGAATTTGGGAGTTAACCAAAATTATTAACAAGCAGTCCTTTCACCCCGAAAATCTTCGATCTTCATCGTTCATTTTCTTTATCAGGTCTTCAATTTTCGAATGCATACATTGGTTCGAAGTGGTTTTCGAATATGAATTTCCCCAAATCTGACCCCGATCTCTTCGATCCAATATCGATAAAAAGTGGTTCTCTGAATAGGGAATCATTCTTTAGTTGATTAAGTTATTTTTATCAAAATCTCTTTTAGAGATATACATTTCCAAAACATTCTCTCTGGTATATACGGAATTAATAAACCTCTCTTATCAAATCCTTTGATTACTTGAAACCCTTTTTAAACTTGATATAATTCGAAATCATTTCATTTTTCACTTAGAAAACATTTCCAAAATCATTTCATTTTTCTTAACAAAGATTTATTAATTCAAAATTCATAATTTTGATTAAGTTAAAACTATGTTATCTAGAATGTCAATCCAAAACCAGTAAATATTAAGTGAGCAGAATCAATAGAAATCATCTAATTCTACCTAATATTAATTCATGTATTCAATAAGTACTATGGGCGGAATAACGGCAAAATCACCTTTTAAATTCCATGAATAGTACGGGTTCCCTCTTCGGGCTTTAACATCGAGTATAAGAAGATCATCTCTATAAAATCAAAGTTGAAAATTTAAATCTTTTATACTTAACTTGTTTCCAACATTTCGACCTTATCTATCCCTCGCCCAAGGAAAAGGCCAACTGAGCCATTGCACTGGTTACTCCTAAACATCTCCTTAATTTAAGCACCTAACATCCGAATCTCACGAATAAAGAAATATAGTCTACTCGTCGGCTTTTATACCTAAGATTAAACCACCTGTAATAGCTTTTCTTTAAATCGTCTATTTAACTCTTTTAAATAAGTTATAAAAACCTCCAAATCATTATTGAAACACTTAATTATCCATTTGAAAACATTTATAAAATATTTGGAAAAGAATTGTTAAGTTTAAAGCTATATTTTAAAAGTTATTGTAAATTGCTCCAAAAAGTGTCTTTTAAGCTATATTGATCAAAACGACTTTAACCATTTGAAAATTAATTTTTTATAACCCAAATCACTTTTAAAACATTTTAAAAGATTTTTAGAATTTATTTCATATTTTTAAACAATTTTAAAACATAATTTCAAAGAAATCCAGTTTTGGATTCCGAACTGCAAAACCGCGATTTTTCCAAAAACTTGTTTTACTCATATTTCAAAATCTACTTATCGGAAACTCGATTTTCTTTCTTTGTTGGAAAACTACGGATATAATAGTTTGGAAAATTCTTATCTCGAAGAATTCTGAGCTATATTCCAACTTTTACACTTGTTTGACTTTTATGGCGTGAAATCGCGAACTGCCTTTACGCGACGCGCCTATTTTTGACTAAATTTTCCATTCTCATTCAAACTTCACCAAAACACTTCTAGATATTTATAAAAAAATTCAAACTCATTTTAAACCATTTTTAAAGTGGTTTAACATTCCATACACACCATTTCATTAATTCAAGGAAAGTGATTTTCTTTATGCTTATCGACGTGTATTTCCGTGACTTGCATATATTTTCAACATTCATATGAAACAATCCAAACTTGATGATCAAAGCTTATTAAGCATCCATTTGTAAACATCATATCATCATTCAACACATAATATAATAGTTTAGGAGTTCTCACCTTCATTTTCCCTTGAACTAATAGAAAATCGGTTATAGCTCTGCTACGATCGAACCAAAGCAAACAAAACCAAGCTTACAACCTAAGAGAGAGCTTGGCCTAGCCTTGATGGTGATGGTGATCATGGCCAGGGGAATGGTGGGTGGTGACTGTGGGTTTTGGAAGTGAAGAGGAGGTGTTTCGGACTAATTTTGAAGTGGATAGATATTATAAGCTAGTATATACCTTTTTCTCTTTTTATTTGTTATATTTTTTTCTAACTTTTAAAAATATTTTTCTATGAATAAGAAGCCATTAAAGAGGCTCTTAGAAAGCTTTAAAAGAAGATGAAGAAGAAGTGGAATGGTATTAGGAATTTGTGAGAAAAGAGGTTTTATTTATAAGAAAAACCTTAGAATATAATATTCAATTGCATAATTACCTAAATACCCCTTGCCCACACCCTTCCCCTAGCCCTTAGCACATGGCTCCCCCCTCAAAGCCATGTGATGGTTGATGTGAGGTTATGATGTGGTACAATGAAGTGATGTTTGCTTTATGGTTACTTAAAGGTTAAGCCTAGAAATATTAAATCATTTTTGTAATATATATATATATATATATATATATGTATGTATGTATGTATGTATGTATGTATGTATGTGCATGTTATCATATGCATGTGACATATATATGTATGTACATGTAGGTGCATTACACTTTGAACGTCTTCGAACAACTTTTGTTCGTTAAATCATTGAAATCTGAAGAACCGATTATCGGTCACATTTTCACTTATTTATTAACGTACATATATTTGTAAACAAAATTAAAAAATAAATTTCTTATCATTTTAAACTAATTAAAATGATCACATTTTAATTACAACACCATATAAATTAATGTTAGAAATTATTTACAAAAATTGCCATTATACCAATAAAGCATTATCGGTTTTTTCCTTATATTTTCAAATCAAATACATATCTTTATAAAACTATTATAAATGATTCATTATCACTTTATAACTATTAAAAATGAATTATCATCATTTAGAATAATTATTTGGATAATTAAAATAATTATTAAATCATTAAATCTTAATTGAAATTCATAAATCTTTATTTAAATACAATGTCATTTTATTGATATAAATTTGAAGGAAAATATTTATTCGAAATAAGATTACTATTACTTATTATCACTTGAGACAATATTATCTGTATTATCATCCTTTTATTTTCATAAATTTAAAATTAAATACAATTTATCAAAGTGATAAATTTGCGAGTCGTTACAGACTCCCTCTTTAAAAGAATTTTGTCCTCGAAATTACCCAAAAACCCTAAAGGTTTGCCCAAAATATTTATTTTTAAATTTATACCCGTACGATGTATATAGATCACTTGTACGCAATATCCGACTTGATCTTTTATTCGAATCCACAACTTTACTTCCGAACTAGTATTGATCCCCAGATCCTTTAGTGCGGACTCTGACCAAGCTTCCAGATTAGAACTTTAGTTTTCCTTGCATAGCTCTCAACTATGATAGAAAACTCAAGAATCTAACTATAAACCCTCATCATTGTTCATCATCAAGAATCGAGTGATAAATCCTTTTTCGGATAAGTATCAAACACATCAAAATTCTGTACTCGAATCTTAGATTAAGTCGTGTGACGAAACAATCTATATACTTCATTTGTATTTATTAACTCTTCGAAATTTTATGAAAACAGTTCATAAAACTTCCATTCTATATTCAAAATTTTTATAAAGATACTTATTTATACATAACCATTTTATATTTTTATTTTCAATAATCCTACTTAAAGAAAACATTTCTTTTCAAAAGATAAATATCTTTTTATTATAATACATTTCTAAACATATCTTAGTGGTTTTCTCGAAAAAATAAATAATTCATTAAATTGATAAATCACCATAAACTTCCTTTAACTAATATCAAATGTGAAAACTTTCTTTATTAATTAATACTCCTTTAATAATTAAAACTTCCTTTATATATGTATATGTACATACATTCTTTACTAAAACTAGTATTAACATATAAAAGTATTTATATACCTATTCAAATGTTATAAGTATATTTAACAAGTTTTCTTACTTTAAAATACAATCAAAGTGATCAAATCAATTATTACCAAAACATTGTTATAATGGACTTCTGTTTTCTTTAATAATTTGAACTCATAACATTTCAATCTTTATATAAAAGATTCCAATATTTATTATTATCTTTAAAATCCCATTATTAAATATTTAAATATAACTTAAAAATTTCTTCTAAAGTATCATTCAATGGTTTAAAAACAAATGTTGCTAAAACGTCGTTTACTATAAACCCAAAAAATTCATTAATAACTTTAAATATTTATTTTAACGATCGGTACTAATGAGAAGTCAGGACAACATCATATTATAAATTCTCACATGCTTACATCATTCAAAAATTTCGAAGCTTGGGTCCAAAAAGAAAATTTCCCCTCCCTTCCTTACTCTAATACAATTCAAAACACCAAATCAAAAATAAACATCTCATCCATACTCATACATACTAGAATTATCCTTAATTCCCCAAACGTTGCTCCTATTCTGAGTCCGAAGATAATGATTGACTCCAACATCCCAAGTCAATCATCACTTCACCTTCCCCTTCTTCATCACTGTCCAGTTCATCGCCGGCCTCATTGTCGTCTTTCTCTTGTACCTCTCCCATTCCCTAGGGTAGCCATGGCTGGTTCCATGGGACAATTCCTATGTCCTGGTATTCCAGGAATGACTACTCCTTCTTCTAACTCATCCAAGCCTTGCACGTTTTCCTCCCAAGGGTTCTCAAATTCTTCGACCCCCTCCTTGTCTTCTTCTGTTGCTTCTTTGCTGTTGCTTCCTATCTCGTTCCAGTTTATGTATGAACTAGATGATCCCTCCTACCATACGACACGCTCCCCATCCATATCCCATACTACATTGCTACATTCGCTTGATATGATAGCATCAGCGTCTTCCATTGGCTCTGATTCTTCCTCCATGGGCTCTATTTCCTCTTCCATGGGTTCTGATTCTTCTTCCATTGGCTCAATCTCTTATATTGGTTCCAAAATGGAGCTAGTGGCATCTACAATCCAATTCACCTCCGGGGTCTGCCTGGGTTCATATCACCAGAAATCATAATTACTTATGGAGCTGGAGGAGGTACAAGCATTTTGGCCATAGGGTATCCATCTTCACCCCTTCGAGTGTATGAGGCATATTCTTCCTCGATCGAAAACCCACCATTGTTAGGCGGATATTCTGGTTGCTCCTCCTCATCGCTAGAGATAATAATGAGGCTATCCTTCTCGCCCCAATTTGCTCTGGAAGACTCCCATTTCATATAACTTTCCCCAAACGGTTTCTACAAGGCAAACATTTATTCTTTTGGACACAAGTAGTAGGTAATTGCTAGCGTATTCTTAGGTAGAGAGGTTTGGTTAATACTCAGAAAATGTTTCGAGATTTTATTTCTAAAGATGGCTTTTAAGATTATATTTACAAAATGTTTATTATTTGGAAAACTCTTTGAAAATTTTACCAAAATATTCTTTCCTTTTCAAATACATACATACACACACACATACATACATACATACATACATACATATATTTAGGTAAAATGATTTCATATAAAACCAAATTCATTTGTATATTTTATTAACAAATACACGCTCATATATATATATACATATATATATACATATATGTATATACACACACATATATATACATACATACACACTCTCAAACTCATTCTAGGACGTTACTAAACTTATCACTAATGAGTTACTCATCCTAGGGTATTACTAACCCTATTTCTGATGAGTCTTTTACCCCTATCAGGCTTAGGTATTCGCTCAACCTAAGCTCTAATACCATGATGTGAGGACCCATTTATTCAACTCTCAAAAATTGACACTAATACATCCTTAGTATTCACGTGCCGTAAATTCAAGTGCCAGAGAAGCGGATTCTCAAGAGCAAGAAAAATAAATAAAGACAGAACAGAATCTCACATATGTTATTTCAATAAAAACTTTACAATAGAATAAAATACATTTATCAGAGTTAAAAAATGGACAGTTATAAATTTCTGTCCTTACAAATGCGAAACACTATAGTACAAGAGTGTGGTGGAAATAGACAAAAATCTTCAGTAAAATCTTCCGGCTCCATGCTTCGAGCTCCCTCTAGCTTTCTTCTAAACTAAACCTAACTATTAGGCTGCCCGGGAAAGTTAGGGCACCTAGAGTTTAAGGAAAAGGAAAATAAACTCTAGGTCAGTCATGGGACTTGTGTGAGAACTCAAAATACGCGTTTTGAAAACAAAAAGGTATCTCATAAGACTACTACGCACATAAACACGAAACGGGTTTTTACCTTATGATAACCAAATCATTAACGTAAAATCACTTGATATTATTTTTAATGACATATCTTTAACAATATTTGCAAGTAAACTTATCAATCTTAGCCGAAATTGTTACCATTATTAAATTCTAGCATACTAGGTTCTACAAACAAAATGGCAGGCTCTTATTGGAGAATGGATTTCCATACAAATGACTAGGTGAAGGAACTACCTTCCTGGAGTACATCTCTAGAGGAATGTACCGAGGCCCAACTGATGGTCCTCTACCAACACAAGACTGGTCTACCTCTTCCAAGATAGTACCGAATATGCCATCACCCCAGCCATTACCGACCTATCTGAGGGCCCTCATAGCATACACCCACAATAATTTAAGTCTCGAACGTCATAGCGGGAATAAATATATCTAGAAAGTGATGATCATATCCTAATGGTTGCGAACCACATAGCCTTGCCTCATCTACCCTGTTTCGGTCATTTTCGAGTGTGAGGCTTGAGGTAATGATTACCTTTCACATAGCTCAAAATCTTCCTTTGAATGCCACACTACCATTCCATGGTCACAAAAACTGATTTCTACAAACGTATAACTCCTGAGCTCGTATGTCTCAAGAAAGGGTGTTAAGCTAAGAGAAGTTGCCTTCTCCTCCACCAAATAGATGATACGTTCACAAAGATCAATCAATGTAATTAAAAATGCAATGTCAGACATTCATCCATATAAGTTGTCCAGGAACAAGACAAACCGAAGGCACTCTCCTACCACATCTTGTCAGGAGTTACCCTTAGGACTAGTAGCGAGAAGTCCTTGCAAACCAAAGAGTTTCAGAAATGAAGGGACCACTCCTACTTTTGTATTTGGGAGCTAACCAAAATTATCAACAAGCAGTCCTTTCACCCCGAACATCTTTGGTTTTAATCCTTCATTTTCTTTATCAGTTCATCAATTTTTGAATGCATTTATTGGTTCGAAGTGGTTTTCAGATAGGAATTTCCCAAAATCTGACCTCCGGTCCCTTCGATCCAATCATCGATAAAAAGAGGTTCTCTGAATAAAGAATAATTCTTTAGTTGATTAAGTTCTTTTTATCAAAATATCTTTTATAGATATACATTTCCAAAACATCCTCTCCGATATATACGGAATTAATAAACCTCTCTTATCAAATCCTTCGGTTACTTAAAACCCCTTTTAAACTTGGAATAATTCGAAATCATTTCATTTTTCACTTAGGAAAACATTTCTGAAATAATTTCATTTTTCTAAACAAAGATTTCTTAATTCAAAAATTCATAATTCTGATTGAGTTAAAACCATGTTATCTAAGATGTCAATACAAAACCAGTAAATATTAAGTGAGCAGAGTTTATAGAAATCATCTAATTCTACCCAATATCAATTCATGTATTCAACAAGTACTATAGGCGAAATAATGACAAAATCGCCTTTTAAATTCCATGAATAGTGCAGGTTCCCTCTTCGGGCTTTAACACCGAGTATAAGAAGATCATCTCTATAAAATCAATGTTGAAAATTTAAATCTTTTATACTTAACTTGTTTATGACATTTCGACCTTATATATCCCTCGCCCAGGAAAGAGGCCAGGTGGGCCAGAGCACTGGTTGCTCTTGAACATATCCTTAGTTTAAGCACCTCACATCTGGATCTCACGAATAGAAAAATCTAGTCTACTCATCGGCTTTTAGAGCCAAGATTAAACCACATGTAATAGCTTTTCTTTAAATCGTCTATTTAACTCTTTTAAATAAGTTATTAAAACCTCCAAATCATTATTAAAACACTTAATTATCCATTTGAAAAAATTTATAAAAGATTTGGAAAAGAATTGTTAAGTTTAAAGCTATATTTTAAAAGTTATTGAAATGTGCTGCAAAAAGTGCTACAAAAAGTGCATTTTAAGCTATATTGATCAAAACGACTTTTATCATTTGAAAAATTCATTTTTTATAACCCAAATCACTTTTAAAACATTCTAAAAGATTTTTAGAATTTATTTCATATTTTTTAACAATATTAAAACATCATTTTCAAAGAAATCCAGTTTTGGATTCCGAACTACAAAATCGTGATTTTTCCAAAAACTTGTTTTACTCATATTTCAAAATCTACTTATCGGACTCTCAATTTTCTTTCTTCGCTGGAAAACTACGGATATAATATGCTGGATGTAACAAATGTAACCATTTTGGCTATGTTAAATATTTATTTTAAACCCTAGACATTTTTATAATATCACTGTATTTCCTAATAAAAATGATTTGGTTATCTTAAGGTAAAAAACCATCTGTGTTTAAGTGCGTGGTGGTCTTACAAGATACCTTTATTTTTGAAAGGTTTTATAACATTAAAAATCTGTATGATTTGAGTTTTCTCACGTTGGTTTACCAGACTGATCCAGGCATTATTTTCTTATAATGCTTAGGTCAGCTCGAGAAAATTTCTAAATTTAGTTATGGATGTTTTGGAGCTTCAGGAGACGAGCTAGATGCCTCCAAGACATATTCAAGTATCTTTTATTTCCACTGCACTTCTTGTTTTGTATTTATCATCATTTATGAGGATAGTCTGTTATAACTATCCTACCGATGATAGGTTAATTTACTTTGATTGATGCATGTATATTATAGTTTTCTTTTGTAAAGATATGTTGTATATTATATATATCTCGTCACAATGTGAGATCATTGTTGGGTAAATTTCTCACCCAGGAGATCTGAAGACCATGAAGAGCTAGGCTTCATTCGACATCCTCACCACATCCGAACCAGCCACCACCGAACGAAAGACACTCACCTCTACCGAATCAAGCTTCATCCCATTGCCGAACCGACTCCAAAACCATGTCACACCGAACCAAGCTTCCTACCGATCCATACTCCCACCGGACCAACTGCTATACCGAACCATGCTCCACCGTACTCCCACTGGACCAACTGCTATACCGAACCATGCTCCACCATACTCCCACCGGACCAACTGCAATACCGGACCAACTATAACAAGGCCAGCCCAGGCCCATCAGCAACTATACACATCCTAGACCCCTACCCCCAGCCTCACTCTATAAATAGAGGGGCAGGGGTACAGCAATAGGGACAAGTTGGAGAGCTCAAGCACGGAAGGAACTTTCAAACAACTTTATTTTACTTGTATCAAAGCTTTGTACTTGTAATCAGAATAAGAGAAGAGAAATAACATATAAAGTGGATGTAGGCACATTCTGGCTGAACCACTATAAATTTGCGTATCTTTTTACAGTTTAGCCCCTGTTTTTCATATATTTGCATAAATCGCTCAAATCACTAAGAATAACATAAGATCTACTAAATCATACAACTTCGAGGTGTTTGTCCATTTTTTGTGCAAACATTTTGGGTGCTTTCACTGAGAACTAGAAGCTCGAAGCTTCAGCTTCATCCACTTAACAAGTTTTCCCAACAGCATCATTCGCTACTTGGAAAACATGCCTCCTAAACAAAGAAAAGATATTAACAAAGGAAAAAACATCGCATCCAGCAGTCTTCCAGATCCAGCTGTCACGAATCATGTAAATCGTCCTCCTCCAGCAACAGTAACAAATGAAGGACAGGCTAACCCAACCACTCCTGCCACAGAACAGCCTACAGCAATTACTAGGGCAGATTTGGACAGAGTTGTGGTTGAAGTAACTAACCGCTTCACGTCCCAGCAGGAAGCCTTGGTGGACCATCTCATGTCACGCTTAAGGGACGCTGAAGAATCCAACCGCAACACTGAATCATGGGGCGAGTCCCAGTCTGGAGGATCTCAGAGACAACAAAGATCTTCCTTCTTCGAAGGAGCTAACGGCAGAAGTAGCCGTGGTAGGAGCCGAGACCGAGCACAGCCCGAAGTTAGGCCTGAGGAAACGTTTGGTACCGAACTGAATGGGGGAGGTACCGGGCGAAGGTCAACTGTAGCTGAGCCTGTCATGCTGCCTAACCACAGAAACGCCAGTGAACGGAGCCGAGCTAGAGTCCAGCCCGAAGTTGGACCCGAGGAAGTGCTTAGATCAGAACCCAGCAGGGGGAGATCAAGGCAAGGGCCAACTGTAGCTGACCCGAGCATGCTCCCAGAAGATCAAAGGCAGCCACTAGAAAATATGAGGAATGATAGACGATACCATCCCTACAGGTCATCTGGACGGAATCAATCCCACAGAACAGAACCAAACTCATTTCTATCTGCTCCAAGTTCTGATGAAAGGATGGCACGCTTATTCAGAGAGTGTGTCCAACGGGAGCAAAGAGATCGAGGGATAGGCGCTAGGGTAACCAGCCCTTTCGCCCGCAATATCGAAATTGCTATCACCCCCCGAGAATGGAAGATCAACAATGGAACCCTACAAAGGAACCTCCGATCCCGTTGTACACTTACAGAGGTACACGCAGCATATGCTCATGAGTGGGGCGACAGAGGGAGTACTGTGCAAATGCTTTCCGCTCTTCTTAGCAGATCTTGCTACCTCCTGGTTCTGTCATCTACCCCAGGGATCCATTAGCTCGTGGGAGATGTTGAAAGAAAAATTTATCAGTCAGTTCCGCATTCATGTGGAGCAACCTAAGGACGCTTATTCCCTATCCAGTGTCAAACAGAAACCTGGAGAGAAGCTGCAGCAATACCTAACCAGATTCAACGCCGCAGCAGCCGCAGTCCAAGATGCCGATGAGAAGCTTATCCTAATGGCCCTCTGTAGTGGTGTGCATCCGGACACAAAATTTGCTAGAAGGTTGACAAAAGAAAAACCAGCTACTTTACCCGATTTCTTCCATGAAGCCGGGAAATACATGAGGCTTGAAGATGTTTCCATTGAGGGGCAGTCAGGACAGCAAAATAAGACAACCCATAGCAACACCCCTGCTGTGGCAAGGGACGTTCGAAGAAATGATTCCAGAGACAATGCTGGGGGCAAGAAGGGAGAAAAGCGCCTATATCGGCTAGGACCGAGATTCGACACTTACACTCCTTTGAACGAGACCGTCGAAAATATCTTCCTTGCCACCCAAGGCGAAGTTAGATACAAACGCCCACCATACAAGAAGGAATCCGATAACGCACAGAAGTCTGGAAAGTTCTGCCGCTTCCACAAATCTCACGGGCATGATACCAACGAATGCCATCATCTCCGAGATCTGATTGAGGAACACATCAGAAGGAAGAAACTGGAACGTTATGTAAAAAGTCAGGACAGGACTCCAGCTCCTGCCAACGAAAACCCAAGGCTACCCTCGCCGGGGGCCGACAGAGAAAACCGCAACGCTAGCAGCTCTAGTCAAGAAAAGATAGTGGTCCATACCATCTCAGGAGGGCCACACATCGCAGACAGAAGCTGGAAAGAGATGGAAAGGTACGGAAAGTCGCTTAGAGACAATAAAGACTATGTCAATTCGGTTATAGAGGAACGCCACCCGAAGCGGAAAGAAAGTGATGACATCACATTCGGTAAGCGTGACCTAGAAGGAAGGCAGTACCCTCACATGGATCCCATGGTCATCTCTGCCCGACTTGGTCCCGCCGAAGTTTACCGAATCCTGGTAGACACTGGAAGCTCAGTAAACATCCTGTTCAAACACGCATTCGACAAAATGAAGCTATCAATGAAGGATGTATCTCCCTGCGATAAACCACTACACGGCTTCACTAGAGATGTGAAAATGCCCCTCGGGCAACTGGACCTCTTTGTTGAGATTGGAAGCCATCCCCGCTCCGCTGTACGGAAACAGACGTTTGTGCTAATAGAAAACCAGTCGGCCTACAACGCCTTCTTAGGAAGGCCATCCTTGTCTGACTTCCAAATTGTCTTAGCCCCATGGTGCCTAAAGATGAAATTTCCAACAGACAATGGAGTAAAGGAAGTGGAAGGAGATCAGGACGTTGCTCGAGACTGCTATGTGACTGAACTTTGCAACAACCACAGGAAGGATAAAGGGAAAGGTGTAGAGATTGCCCTCTGCACAAAAAGTCTAGAAGCATAGCAATTAAAGAAAGCCCCTCCTCTTCGATATACCAGCTACCCTTTCAATGAATTAGATCCTAGGGACAAAGAGGAGGAGGCCACCGCCGAGCCTGCAGAGGCTATGGAGTTTATATCTGTAGACAAGCACGACTCGAGTAGACTATTGAAAATTGGGTCCCAACTAAAAGCCGAATTGAAGGAACAACTCATCGATTTTCTCCGCCACAACTTGGATGTATTCGCTTGGTCACACGCTGACATGACCGGAATCTCCCCCGACATAGCCTGCCACGTATTAAACATTGATCCTACCAAGGCGCCTGTAAAACAAAAAAAGAGAAGTATGGGGGCAGAGCGATCAGCAGCCCTCAATGAAGAAGTAAAGAATCTACTCGCCAATGACTTCATACGAGAAGCTATTTACCCGGAATGGATCGCCAACCCGGTGCTGGTAAAAAAGGCTAATGGGAAGTGGCGAACCTGCATTGACTTTTCCAACCTAAACGACGCCTGCCCAAAGGATTGCTTCCCACTTCCCAGAATCGACCAACTTGTGGACAGCACAGCCGGGCACGAACTCCTATCTTTTATGGATGCATACTCAGGATATAACCAAATTCCTATACATGCTCCCGACCAAGACCACACTAGTTTCATCACCGACCGAGGTTTATACTGCTATAAGGTAATGCCTTTCGGACTTAAAAATGCAGGAGCCACCTACCAGCGCCTCATCAACAAGATGTTTGCAGGGCTAATAGGACAAACTATGGAAGTATATGTGGATGGCATGCTGGTAAAGTCAAGGAAAGCCAAAGATCACGTAAGCCACCTAGGCAAGATGTTTCAAGTACTTCGACAATATGGAATGAAGTTGAATCCACTAAAATGCTCCTTCGGAGTGTCATCAGGAAAGTTCTTAGGATTCATCGTTCATGCCAGAGGGATAGAAGCAAACCCTGAACAAGTCCGAGCGCTAAGGGATATCAAGATACCTTCCACCCGAAAGGAAATGCAAAGCCTAAATGGAAAAGTGGCCGCCCTAAGCCGATTCATCTCCAAGGCGACGGACAAGTGCGTCCCCTTTTTCGAAGCTCTAAAGAAAGATAAAGGAAAGTTCGAATGGACTGACGAATGCTTAACCGCTTTCCTTAACTTAATCGAACACCTCCAGAAACCACCGGTACTCTCGACTCCAAGCGAAGGCGAAGAATTATACATATACCTTGCTGTGTCATCTCACGCCCTAAGCGCTGCCTTGGTAAGGGAAGACAACCGCACGCAGCGGCCAGTTTACTTCGTCAGCAAAAGGTTTACTGGGGCAGAAGTCAGATATCCTAAACTTGAAAAGCTAGCATACTGTTTACTAATCACATCACGAAAGCTACGTCACTACTTCCAGTCCCATTCCATCAAAGTTCTGACTGATCAACCATTGAGGCAGGTACTCCATCGTCCCGACACTTCTGGGCGACTACTTAAATGGTGCATTGAACTAAGTCAGTATGATATCACCTATCACCCTCGCACCGCCATCAAGGGACAAGCCATGGCTGATTTCATTGCAGAATTCACTACCAACGAAGATAAGGAGAAGTTGGAAATAGCAGAAGATATCAAGTGGAATCTCTTTGTGAATGGTGCATCAAACGAACAAGGCTTGGGGGCAGGTGTGGTAATAATCACTCCTAGGGGAAACAAACTGCAATATGCTATAAGGTTGGAGTTCGCTGCCACCAACAACGATGCAGAATATGAAGCAGTGATAGCTGGACTAGAAATTGCCATAGAAATCGGAGCCAATTCTTTGTGCCTTCACAACGATTCTCAACTTATTGTTAGTCAAATACTGGGAGAGTTCCAAGCCTGAGAAGAACGACTCATAGCATATCTAAAGAAGACCAAGTTACTTCTCAACCGATTGGACCACTACTTAGTCAAACACATCCCTCGGGAGGAGAACCAAGAGGCCGACGAATTAGCAAAGCAAGCAAGTGTGAGAGAGATCACCATCTTCGGGGCAGTAACCATCTCAAAGCAACTGGCCCCAAGTTTTGAGCAAGTGAATCTGATAGCTGCAACCGAAGAAGCAACTTGGATGACTCCCATCCGAGACTACCTACAAAGTGGCACTCTACCCAACGGGCGTAACGAAGTCAAGAAAATCTTGAGGAAACCATCCCGCTACACAATACAAGAAGACATCCTCTATCGGCGCGGATTCTCTAACCCGTTATTAAGGTGTGTCGCTGGGAGAGAAGCCAAGGAAATCTTATCCAACATCCATCAGGGGAGATGCGGAGATCACACCGAAGGGCAAACATTAGCAAAAAAGATACTCCGATATGGATATTTCTGGCCCACCTTAAGAAAGGACGCCTTAGATTTCGTCAAGAAGTGTGACAGATGCCAAAAATTTGCTAAGATTCCACGGCTACCAACAACTGAGATTACTCAAATGACCAGCCCTTGGCCCTTTGCAATATGGGGAATTGACTTAATCGGCGAGCTACCGATGGGCCGAGGCGGGGCCAAATATGCTATAGTGGCAGTTGATTATTTCACCAAATGGGTGGAAGTGGAACCTCTGAATAAAGTATCTTTAGCAAAAGTTATTAACTTCTTGATCAAAAATGTTCTGTGCAGGTACGGAGTCCCACTCAAAATCATATCAGACAATGGACTTCAGTTTGACAGCGAGGAATTCGCCAACTGGTGCCGAGAGCACGGAATTCATAAAAGCTTCTCATCCGTAGCATATCCCCAGGCAAACGGACAAGTCGAAGCAGTCAACAAAATTCTGAAAACTCTGATAAAAAAGAAGCTCGAAAAGTCAAAGGGTGCTTGGGTGGATGAACTCCCTACGGCACTGTGGGCCTACCGCACATCTTTCAGAACATCAACGGGGCACACTCCTTTCTCTTTGGCATACGGATCGGAGGCTATGCTCCCAGTTGAAACCATTGTGCCTTCCCACCATAGGATCCACTATAACCCGGAAGAGAATGAAGAGCTCCTCCACATGTCTTTAGATCTAGTTGAGGAGAGAAGAATTGATGCAGTCCTTAAAATAGCAACCCACAAGCAGAAAGTGGCAGCGCAATACAACTCCAAAGTCAAGCATCGTACCTTACAAGAAGGGGATCTTGTCCTCAAGCGAATCTTCCCTCGCCCCGGAGCACTAGACCCCATCTGGGATGGACCATATGTAATTCATAAAGATCTCCACAATGGAGCTTATATTTTGTCAACAGTGGACAGAGAGGTGTTCTAGAGGGCGTGGAACATCCAGCACCTCCGTCGATACTTTTCTTAACTTGTACTGCCCATATGAAGTGAATTAACAAAGAGAATCAGTGGACGTAGGCCTTTTCATGCCGAACCACTTTAAAAAACTTTGTCTCTTTTTTAACTTGTTCCTTTATATCTTGGCTACTTGTTAACTTTATCCTTTTCTGTTGAACAAAATCCTATGCGTATAGCATCTCCACTCAAAGCACTCCACGGCGCAACTTCACCTGGGCAAAACCTAACAGGTACTATGCGAATCTATGCCCTCGCCAATGAGACACTTTTGCTCCAGCATCCCTCTGCTGCGGGTTAACTCATTGCTCGCGACGGCCCTTGAAGCCAACTGTAATGAGCCGATTATAAGCCACCGAGAAGGTCGACTATAGCCGAGGCAGCTCATTACGGCGTTAGGCTCGCCGGCAACTGTGAACCGACTATAAGCCCCAACATAAGGTGTGGCCAGCCAGGGGCAGTTCACAGTTGACGATCGGCACCCACGCTAGCCGGCCACAGTAAATCGAATAATACCCATGATTACGGGCCATAATGGCCCGGGTAGTTACTGTGCGCGATCTCGGCTCCGATGTGTCTTAAGTGCGGCTGTGGTAAAAAAGAATTAACTCCCCGCGGAGGCGTAAGATGGGTGACAAATGTCTCCAAGACCCACAGCTAGGGAAAGTGACTACAAAACCCGTTTGCCACGAACTTAAGCACATCGAAGGCCTTCCGTGATTGGAAGTTTTACTTTTTCACATATTTCAATTTTACTTAAAAAGCTTTTCTCCTGTCCTCTATAACGGTCCCTAAAGTACAGGATGTAGAGTAGGAGATACTAGCCAATGGATGTAGGGACTCACGATTGGATGGCATGGCACTCGACTGCATTCCATGCTCGGTCATGCAAGATATTCAAAACTGCCATCTACGATTAAAACATGAAGGGCGGTATTTTCTTCTTTTGTGTACAAATACATGACTATAATTTGTTCACACCCCACGCTAATATTACAAGTCATGAAATTATGTTTTAAAACCAGAACCTGACATCAAACACAATTCAATTACAAGAATATGCATAGCTATATTTCTCATACGACATGTCAAAATAGCAACAAACATTCGGAAGACGACAAAATCAGCTTAAGTTAAAGAATTACACATCAAGAATAGAGCTTTTTATTACAAGTAGCAAAATAATTACAACTTAAAAGTTACTCTACTGTTTTAAGACTAATGTATACGGCCATGTCAAGTCTACAAAAAGAATTTTCCAGGTCTGATCAAGGGGCCGACTGCATTGGAGTTTTATCCTTGTCCTGTTGACCACCTGTCCAGTTAGAGAAAGGATTCATTAGTGATAAGCAACCAAAGTTAATGGAGAGACTAAAAAGGAAGACTTACCAGCACCTGCTTCTTGACTATCCTGGTCGTCATCCTCAACTTGCACACCTGCTTCCTCAGCAGCAAGCAACCGCATACCCTCCTTCACCGCCATCTTCTCCTCCTTGGCAAACTGGGTAGTGACCACATCCATGCTGAAAGCCACACCACCATCTCTATCCGCATCAGCCTTAGCCTCCTCCAGAGCCCGAAGATAGATCTTGGCCATGACCCTAGGATAATCATCCATCCAGGATAGGTTGCCCTGCTTCCAGGTTCGGAAGTACATGTCCTGGAGCATTTCGTCCATCATCCCCTCATTCTCCTCAAACTCCCTCATCCGGGCCTCGGAAGCCGACAACCTTCCAACAGCAGCTTCTCTCTCCAAACGGTATCTCGAGCAGTCAGCCTGAAGGGATTTCCGCATCGCCTCCATCTCCTCCTTCAGCCTAACCTGAGCGAGCTCTGCGGCTTCAAGCTTCCCCGACAGCTCCTCTACCCGCTCAAGATCCGCCCTCCGAACCTCATCCACTGTCGAGATGGCCATATTTATCTGTTCCTTGTAGGCGGCCTCCATCTTCCGCGGTTCCGCCCTACTAGCCTCCTCCATAGCCTTCCTTAACCGCCCGGAGGCAGCCTCATGCTGAGAAATCTGAATGGCCTGGCCAGCGAGCTGTTTGGCCTGGTCCGAAACCATCAATCTTAGTCGGATGTTGGCACTCCCAATCTCCTCTCCAGCCTTAACCAGCCGGGCATGATGCCCCATCAGCTTCCTAGTCTCCTCCGCCACCCGATCAATACTAGCCTTGGCCTCGTCTCCCATGGTAACTATCCGAGTGGTAAGTAGATCAAGATCTAAGGACTTAGCCTCATCAAGCACCCGTACCATGGGATTGCGGGGAAGAAGGTGCTCACCAGTAACCTCGTCAAAGGTAATGTCGTGGGAACTTGGATCCAGATCAGGATGACCCACAAATGAATTACGAGCCAAGTCAGGACGGTCGATATGAGTAACGGAAGGGTTTCCGGACGGGTGCGGAGAGGGTGCAAACTCGTTGTCCTCCTCCGTGATATCATGAAGATGCTGAGCCGGGAGCTGAGGACCGGGCGAAGGTTCGGATAAAGGATGACTCCTCTTTCTCTGCTGAATACCCTCTTCGATAACCCCGAGAAGAGGACGGTAGCCGACTACATCCCTGGAGCGGTGGGTCGAAGGCTTCGGCTTGACAGAAGTTTTGGAAAGCTTGTACTGTTCAAGCCTGTGCCAAAGATCTGAGGCCTTGGCCGTTTTACCTGCTCCTGATATGAAGAAAAAGTGTCACAAGCATATATTGATCTATAATTCGAGAAAACACGGCAAATTAAAAGATAATAGAAAGGAAACACATCTGTGGTTGTACAAACCCTGGGGAGGAGTAGGATACTGCAATAAGTCCTGGATTTCATTCCAGGACGGGAGCGGGTCATAAAATATTCCTAAGTCCCTATCATAAATGGAGCCCGCAGGAATCAAAAGTTCACCTTGAGTCGTCGGAGCCACCTTGGCTGGAATAGTCTGAGGAGGCTCGCTTGCGCCAGTTCCAGCCTTGTCAGCTTTCCCAGTTTTCTCTACCAAAGCCGGATCTTCGTCCAGCCCCTCGAAAGCCTGGTGGAACGCATCATCCGTCCACTCCTGAATCTCACCCGCTTGCCCAGGAAGCAAGGCCCCGATGCCATCGCCACCTTTATCACCTTCCCGACCATCTCCACCCTCACCTCTTTCCTCCTCTATGTCTTCCTCCTCCTGGGTAAGTGGACAATTGCTGGGGGAGGGACCGTCCGACTTCTTGAGTTTCTTACCTCCGACGGCTGGAGGTTTTGTGAAAGGTTTCCTCTTGCTACTCTCTACCGTAACACCTTCCTTAGTCTGAGCAGCCGCCCTCTCCTCCGCCGTTTCCCTCAGCTTGACTACTGACTGCTGTGGAAGGATTAAGTTATACTCCAGAAGGGTCGCATTTCTGATCAGGAAGGCAGATGATCTATATTTCCTGAGAATAGCTTCTATCTCAGCCGCCGTCTGAACCAGGCGGTCAGTCTCCACAATCGCAAAGCCACCTGTCGCTAGCAAAAATGAGAAAGTATGAGAAGAAGCATCGCAATCGGAATGGAAATTATAAGTAAAAGCATCAACTTACATCCAGAAGTAAAGCGCCGAATTGAAACGGAGTCGTCCCTGACAAAGAACCACTCCTTCTTGAACATGCTGAATTTAGAATACAGATCCAAGACCGGCTTGAAGGTCACGGCTGACTCCAAGCTAATGTATGGGGACCCCTTCTTATAGCCCCTCAGATTATACAAGTACCGGATCTCCCGGTTTGAAGGAGCACGACCATACTTCCTCTGGAAAATGACGAAGAGGCTCACCAGTATAGCATAGGAGTTGGGTTGAAGCTGGAATGGGGCCACCTTTAGATATGTGAGGAAGCTGGCTACCCAAGCGTTAAGAGGAGGAATGGCACCACACATGCAGTGGTATCTGCTGTAGGCAAAGTACCCTTCAGGAGGGTCATACGGCATAACTTCTCTCCCTGGCAATAGCAAGTGCGCCCTATCAATTCCGAAAGATCGGGAGATGACATCAAGTTGCTCCTCCTTGAGGGAGCTAGGAAAGCAATCGGGCGGGGAGTTCAAAAGCTCCTGAGGGCCGTACCCGTCCACTAGTGATCTCGGGGCAGATCCGTGACGTTCTGGATTTGGCTGAGCTGGGGGCACGGCAGAGGAACCTCCTTCACCCCTGGATTTCTTTTTGTCTGATCGAGTTTCGGCTTTGCGAGACATTATCTGCAACATAGAAAAGTGTGCTGTTAGAACGGAGGATGTAAACAAATAAACATCAGTAGTCCATTCGGTAATATATAGTATAAGCTTTCATTCGGTGGTAAAGCAACTCACATGATTCGGCACGAGTTGATTCGGCTACACGTGATTCGGCTACAAGTGATTCGGCACGAGTTGATTCGGCAGCACGTGATTCAGCTACAAGTGATTCGGCATGAGTTGATTCGGCTGCACGTGATTCGGATACAAGTGATTCGGCACAAGTTGATCCGGCAATCTTGATCGGTGAAGAAATACAATGGCCTAAGCCTCCCATTTATAGGAGAAGATTGAATCACCGAATCACCTGGATCGGTTCTGGAGCCGGATGTGATTGCTCAAACTCAAACAAAGCAGGACATGCGCACGCGCACGTCCTACTTTGGGGGGCAAATGTTGGGTAAATTTCTCACCTAGGAGATCTCAAGACCATGAAGAGCTAGGCTTCATTCGACATCATCACCACATCCGAACCAGCCACCACCGAACGAAAGACACTCACCTCTACCAAATCAAGCTTCATCCCATTGCCGAACCGACTCCAAAACCATGTCACACTGAACCAAGCTTCCTACCGATCCATACTCCCACCGGACCAACTGCTATACCGAACCATGCTCCACCATACTCCCACCGGACCAACTGCTATACCGAACCATGCTCCACCATACTCCCATCGGACCAACTGCAATACCGGACCAACTATAACAAGGCCAGCCCAGGCCCATCAGCAACTATACACATCCTAGACCCCTACCCCCAGCCTCACTCTATAAATAGAGGGGCAGGGGTACAGCAATGGGGACAAGTTGGAGAGCTCAAGCACGGAAGGAACTTTCAAACAACTTTCTTTTACTTGTATCAAAGCTTTGTACTTGTAATCAGAATAAGAGAAGAGAAATAACATATAAAGTGGACGTAGGCACATTCTGGCTGAACCACTATAAATTTGCGTGTCTTTTTACAGTTTAGCCCCTGTTTTTCATATATTTGCATAAATCGCTCAAATCACTAAGAATAACATAAGATCTACTAAATCATACAACTTCGAGGTGTTTGTCCATTTTTTGTGCAAACAATCATGTTCTGTCTTTTCTTCCTTTCACCCTAATAATTTGTCTTTTCGGCACTTGGATTCTCGGCATGTGAATACCATGGATGTATTAGTGTCGACTTTTAAGAGTCAAAATGATGGGTCATCATACGTGGTATTGGAGCTTAGGTTGAGCGAACACCTATGACTTGGTGGGGTAAACTCATTAGACATAGGGTTAGTAGCACCCTATAATTAGTTGAGTGTGTGTGTGAGAGAGTGTGTATTTGTTAGTGCTATAAAACTGTTTTATATTGTGTTGATTGATTTGTTCAATGGTTTATGAATTTTGGTCGATACAGAAGGAATAAATGTATCGATAGAGGTTTCTAAACCCTTAAACATGGCAAACTGACACAGTATTATTTTTGAAAATTTGGTAAATAAAATGATTTTACCTAGGATTATATTTTATATATAAAAGAATAATTTCCAAAAATTGATATAGTTATTTATGATATGTTTATTTGTTAGAAAATGATAATATTCAATATTATCATTTATTGTTTGATTAGTTGTGCTCGGCCAGTTTATGAGCAATTTTACCTTTTATTGTATAGCTTGAGTAAATAGTAATTGTTTGAACATTGAAACGAACGCTCTGTGAATTAAGTTTCACGGTTTGACTATACGGCTTTCGATGATGATGTTGGGTAAAATTTAATTTTAATAAAACTTGTTTATTATAATCTAAACAAAGATATAAATTGTGAAATTATTTAGATAAGCAAGTAACTTTATATAAGTATGCTTTGTAAAAAAAGGGATTTATATTTGACGATTTCTAAGAATTTAAATCCCGGTATTTTCAGAAATTGCTTTTCAAAGTTTTGAAGAAAATAATAACAATATTATTTGGAAGTATTTATAAATAGAAATATTTTAAAAGGGATTTTTTAGGAGATAGAAGTACTGAACTCACTTCTGTCGTTGAAAAATAATTATGGTGATGACTGTTGCATCATCGATGTTCATTTTCGAGTTTCAAAGTGAGGATGCTGCTGTAGCAGTTAGCTACATAGTTCTTTGGTAAAACAAACTTTAATTTAAATTTGGAAAGTATGGTTTGATATACAAAAGGAGATATGTATATTATTATCTCAAAATGATTTGAAATAAAACCCAGTGTTTAGCTTAAGTTTGTTGTTTGGTTATTGTATGGACGCATGTATCATATGCATTAGGGTGGTTCGGTTTGTGGATCTCATTATAATATGTTGTTTTGTAGTTTTCCTTTATTGAAATGAATGGAATTTTTGGCGATTTTGGACTATCGAAAAACTTCCGAATTAGTTGAGAACTTGATGCTAAGTGTTTGTGAAAATATAAAAGTAGAGTATGTAACTCTAAAAAGGAAAGATAGTAAGTTAAAACAAGTTTTAAATTTGTTGAACATTCATGTTAAGTAAAAAAATCTAATATTGTATATGTACTCTTAGGGTGTAGTGGAGTATTTTACGAATATGAACCTAAGTCCCAAAATGTTTTAAACGAAATTTTGTTTTAATGAAATGTTTATAAACTAAAGATAGTATTTTATGAAATGCTTCATAAATGAGTTTAGTACTAAATAAAGTACCACAATTGGAGATGAATGTGGTTTAAAATGAAAAGAAATTGGTGTAGTTAAGAAACAAACAGAATTAATACATAAGTTGTATGTAGATCATTGAATTCACATAATTGTTCTTGATCCAGACTCGCGTATCTGATTTCAAGGTGATTTATAACAATCCAAACTAGGATTTTCATTCGATTCTTGACGGCGAACACTTGATACAAATTCTTGATGTGATTCTGAAGTTTTCTATCATAGTATATAGCTATGTAAGTAGAACATATGTTTCTAATCAAGGAATCTAATCCAAGTCCATACCAGGGAAGTTGAGTGAGTGATACTAGTTTGGAAGAGAAATTTATGTGATTGAGCAAGTGGTCAGATTTGATATTGCATACAAATGGCGTACGTACATTGTATGGGCTTTAATATATTCTGTGCTTCTTACATTGGAAATGCAAGTTACATGGTTTGATATAACATGCTAATGTTAGATGATTGATATATGATTTAGCATGGTCGGATTTATGATACGATGGATGTGTTGTTATATTATTTCATTTGTCATGTTTAACACATTTTTTGGGTCACGTAAGTGAGATACATGTACATGGAAGTGAAGGCTTGCTTGTTGCTTTTGGTTTCATGAGTAGAGTTTGCTTGTTTGAGAATTGGTATGTGTTTATGCTTAACAAATGTGTTTTTTATGTGACACAGACGCTCATAAGGTATATCATACGTATATATTGTTATTGGGTTGTTCCCAGTTATGGGAGGTCCGACATATGGGTTTATATTTATGTTGTGATTTTTTTGGACCTAGCCGGTCAAAGGATATGCTGCCGGAATTTTCTATAATATGGGATTTTAAAATCTTAATAACACATTTTAATTAATTGATTCTAAAAAGCCTAAGGGTTTAAAGACATTTTCTTCCTTTGGGAATTTTGGGGACGAAATTCTTTTAAAGGGGGGAGAATGTAACGATCCAGAATTTTATCATTTTTATTTTGAATGTTTTATTAATTTAAATATTTAAATAATTTATTTTCAAAAGTTGAATAACTCCTTTTAATTAATAATTAATAATGGTGAACTCGTTAGAGAAAAATTTACAGAAAAAAATAGTTTGAATAAATATCGGTAATGGGACTAAAAATCGTTTTATCGATAAAGGTCCCGAAAAGCGTGAAATTATCATTTCGAGCCACTGTCTTGGATTTTGATGAACTAGTGCCCTTGGAACCAGAATAATAAGGCGATGTGCGTCGACAAGTTTCGTGATGATCGGGCATGTTGTGTGGTCGTGTGACCTCAAAACGTGTAATATGTTTTAATTAGAGAATTAAATATGATAAATATTTTATTATAAATATGCACTTACCCTCCCTCTTCTCTCTCATTTTTCTTTTTCCCATTTCTTGTTTTTTATTTACATTAAACTATATCTAGCCACAGTCTCCCCCTAATTTTTCTTGGAGATATGATGCACGAAATTCATCAATTTTGGATTCATTGAAGTCATTTGGTCGTGGAATTCAAATCAATAGGCTCAAAATCGGGTGCGGTTGCAGTTTAAGATAGTTGATGTAGTGGAGGTCGAACTAGTGTTTTGGGTTAGGCGACGAAGGAGGAAGTTTCAAGCCATGGTAATGCCGGCAGCGTGTTTTCATGCAAAGGGGCATCGTTGGGTAAGGTATGAGGTTGTGCGATTGTTTGAAAGATTCACGACTTGTACGGTCGAAAAGGAGGGGTGCTCGGTCGCTTTTTGACGGAAGGGGTTGAGCTCGAGGTGAGGTGGTGCAACACGTGGAGATTTCGAATGGGAGTTCATCGACGAAGTTCGCTCATCGACAAGTAAGGGAGGATGTAACAACCCTATTAGTAATTACCGAATTAGTTAAATTTAATTATGGATAATTAATTCTAAATTGTGATTTTTTAAATTTAATTATGAAATAACATTTTTTTGAGAATAGTTGATTTGATTTATTAAGGAATGAGTTCCATTTCTTAAAGGGGGTTTCAATTTAAATTTGAAATATTATATAAAAAGATAATTATTTAAATTTGGCATTTAGGATAAGTTGTTATTATTGAGATTTGTTGCTTTAAAATGAGAATTTACAATTAATGGTTTGTTTTATTTTGTTAAAAATAATAGGAATAACTTTTATTTTCAAAAGTCCTATTTAATTGTATAAGATATTTCAATATTAATAAAAATAAGAATTTTTATCATATTGTTTGGTTTTAGTAAAATTGAGAAATCAATCTATGATTTTATAAAACATTATTTAGAGTAAAAGATAGTGTTTTAAAGGGAAAACAAAAGAAAATATTAACACATCTGTTATCGGGTCCATGCCAAACACTTTTGGCCCAAATAGTAAGTAATAAGCAATGAGAAACAACACGTTATTTTTTCATTCTCATTTTCTTTTAGCCAAATCAGAAAGTAAATTTCCTTATACCCTCTAAACCTTAGTTCCTATAATCCCTAAACTCAAGTTGTAAATGAAAGGGCTTCTGGAAAATAATTGAAGAAATAAGATCAAGGTAATGAATTCAATCCATGTCTCAATTAAACTAATTAATTTCAGTTTATAATTCTTGTTGTTCCTTGTTTTGGTTGAAAAATTACTTAGGGTTTGCTGAATTTAAGTACAAGGATGAAAAGGGTTTAGCTAATCTATTTGAGGAGAAAAAGGTGAGTTTACCTCACACTTATATCCCTAAATGAAATCATGTTCTTGAATATAGGATTGAATTGCTCTCTATTTCTTGCGCTAATTATAAGTTAGGTTATGAAATTCTTAGTTTATTGAAACCATCATATTATGATCACCTTTAACATCAATTTGTAGTTGAATATATGTGTGCATGTGGCAAAATCAGTGCTCTAAATGTCAATACAATCACCGTCAAAAAATTCATCGCCAACGGACTGCCAGGGAGCAACCTGGAGTGGAGCTGAGATAACTCCAGGTTGCGTCACTACCGGTGGACCGGTGAGGCACTACCGGTGCATCGATGGCGTGCACTCCTGGAGCTATTTCAGCTCCAGGTGCCGCCTCGACTCGCCCATTTCTTACCTCGTTCTTTGTTTTGTTTGCTGATGTTGTTGTATTGTGTTTTGTGTGTTTGTCTGTGGCCTTTTGGATGTCAATATCCATTGATTTGCTTATCTATAAAATATAATTTTAATAATTTATCGTACAAACTTTATGGACCAATGCATGGCTATAATTTTGTAATGACTTGGTATTTTATTGTAGTGAATTCTATTGTATGCTATGGACTTTGAATTACTTTGATTTAAAGGTTTGTAATTTTATAAGTTTATATCTATCCATTTTATAAATATAAACACCAAATCTTAAATATAAATAATTTCATAAAAGAGTTATTTAAGTTTGCAAATATCAAACTTGTTTTCTAAATTAATTTAGTTCTTTTATAAATGGTTTTATGAGTAATTATATACCTATAGTATTTCTTGTTAGTAAGAAAGATTTTGGATCTTTATCATATGGTTTTGCTAAATTTATAAACTAAGTGTTTAAACACCCGTATAGGTTAAATTTCGAGTATTATGTTTTTTTAAAATTAAGAGATTACTTATATATGTAGCCTTTAGAAAATAATTTGTCAACTATGGATCTTTTAAAAAGTAATATGGAATAACTATATATATATATATATGTGTGTGTGTGTGTGAGAGAGTGTTTTGATATTAGAAGTGAAATATTGGATTATTGTATATATGGAATATATATATATATGGGAAATAAATAAGTTTATGAATTTTAAAAGAGAAGTCCGAAGATAAATTTATATAAAGTATTTAAAACTCATTTCCTATATGAAGATTATAATATTGGATTTCTAAACTATAAACTTTTATAAGATAAATGTTTTGAGAGCCTTAGTTCTATAATATGGGGAGTACTAATAATCGACCTAGTGTTACTGATTGGTTTAAATGCTCTCAAGTAATGCCTCATCCAATATTATACAACTCAATGAATAGAATGTTTGAGTGGTGCTTACTAGCCCATTAGTGAATACTCGAATTTCACAGGGTGTATGGGATGCCTTGGTTAAATTCTTGTGATTGCTCTTAGGAAGTATTTAACACTTTAGGGTTGTATTCTCTTTCGGTGTTCGGTGGGACTGGTAGATCTTTAAGGGAATATAGTTCAGGTTTTTTGGTATATCTTTAATATGTGAGATTTAGTAGCTTCTAGTAAATACTTGATTTTCACTGGACGACGTGGGACGGTTTGGTTAAGTTCATGTGAATACTAAAAGCGATAGCACTTGACACTTTAAAGTTTACTATCTTTTGGTGTTCGGTGGGACCGATAGATCCTTAAGAGGTATACTTATGGATTTCTTCACAATCATAAATATATAATAGTAATGAATAATCTTGAATCTTCGAGTTATGGTTATTACGATCCTTGGTTGTGATTTCATTTCACGGTATGGATGATCCTTGGTATCAGATCAATACGAGTGATACCACATTTGTTTGCCACGGTTTGGACAGTCATTAAGATTGGTATGAACGATCAAGGTGATTGGTATGGAATTGGTTTCTATGTGTTAGCGATATTGTGCTTTATTCTGTAATTCTGTGTTTAGTGACTAATATGTGTTTGTGACCTAAATATATAACCTTGTGCCTTGAGATAAATTCTACATTAAATTAATTCTATGACTTGTTATATCTTGGATATCTGGATTTAATTATATTCCATTTATTCTTGTGTTACATCTTGTTCTCACACTTTTTAGATATTTAGAGATAGTTTGACCCATTTATTTTATAATAGTCGGATCAGGCTTAGGCTTTTTGGGTTATAGGACAGGTAGAACTTTGGATGGTTGGGTCAGTAGAGAGATAAACCATTTTGACCTTTAGTTTATCTCATGAAGGATTTTGTGTCTGTATTTGAGATGTATATTTGAGTTAGTGATTTGTAACATATGTATATTTTATGGGTATAATGGTAGGGTCGTTACAGTTGGTATCAGAGCTAAGTCAGAACATTATACCATATAAATCACAGATCTAGAACTGGTGAGACTTAGAGTTCTGTCCCCTGGGGTATGTGGTAGATAGTTATATTAATTACCTATATAGGGATAAGAATATAAATTGATTATCTGGATAATCAACTGGGACGTATTTTGAATTAAAATTTTAATTAGATAAGTTGGAATTTGTGATATTAAACTTTTGAAAAGTAATGTGATAAAATCCTTTAGAGTTTGGAAAATTACTTTTGGATTATTGGCAAATTAATTTTGAAAGAGATAAATTGGAGTAAATTGGTATAAGTGAGAAATTTTCTTTTAATAGAGAATTTAATAAATTTGAGTAAATAAGTTTTAAATAATCTAGGAATAATCAGAGTTGCGCAGCGGAATTTTAGGAATAAAATTGTTCCGCTGATGCGACTATTTAGTTTTGGTTGATTGGTTGTTAGGAATTAATTTCTTGGTTGTATTTATTTAAATTGGATGTATGGATGCTAGTGATAATAAAATAAATATAACTAAGTAAAACTTGTGAATATTTATTTTGTTGACTTGTCCTGAAAACATTTAAGGATTTTGATCGATATGTATGATGCCATGTTATCGATAGGAGTTCTAAAACATCAAAGGAGACATTTTAACATGAGAGATACTTAATTTGGAAATTTGAAAAATAGTTGAGTATAAAATTTATTTAAAATAATATTTTATTCATCAAATAAATTATGAGAAGTGGAGAGCATGGGGAGGCAACGTTGATATTCTAGGTAATCAATGCAGCCAAGTGAAAAATGAATCACTAAATTTCGTGGCTTAATACTATGTTATATAGTGAGATAAGTTAAGGAAAATATTTTAAATTTTTGGAATTAGTTTATAATAAATTTAAAATGGAAATTTATCTACTAGTATGTATGGGTTTAAAAGTTTTCGTGGTTTAGAAAATAATAATGGAAATTATGAAAGTGCATCATATATGTATTATTTTGGATGACATGTGCAGGCACTTAACCTTAGCAATAACAGAAGTCAGTGGGGAGGCCATGTTGACTTCATGGTCAACATCGCAGTCATTTGACATAAAGATTCGCTATAAATGGATGGAAAGACAACATCATTAGATTAATTGATATTTGTAAATAGTGAATATTTATTTAGAGATATATACTAAGAATAATAGTTAGTAAAATTTTTTATTTACCGTGTATACCATTTTATACTTTAGATTGATGTTAAATTGAGAATTCTATATAAGAAATTAACGGAAAAAGGAATTGTTACCTTATATTTGATAATTTAGATTATATTCTTTGGAAATATGTAAATTTTAGGCTGGTAAAGAGTTATAACTAAAAAAATTGTTGAGAAATTTGTGAAATAAAAATTTTGGCTAAAAAAAATTTGGGAATTTAATTTACAGTTTTTTGCATTAAGGAATTTAACGGGATGTAATTTCTTTAAGGAGGGGAGTCTGTAATAACCCTATAGCTAATTACCTACTTAATTAAATTTAATTATGGACAATTAATTCGAAATTGTGATTTTTGAAATTTAGTTATGAAATTAAATCTAGTTTTTGAGAATAGTTGATTTGATTTATTATGGATTGGGTTTCATTTCTTGAAAGGGTTTTCAATTTATAGTTGAAATATTATAAAAAATCAATTATTTAAATTTGGCATTTAGGATAAATTGTTAATATTGAGATTTGTTGCTTTAAATTGAAAATTTGTAATTAATAGTTTATTTTATTTTATTAAAAATAATAAGAATAACTTTTATTTTCAACGGTCCTATTTAATTATATAAGATATTTCGATATTAATAGAGATGGGAATTTTTATCTTGTTGATTGGTTTTATTAAAATCGAGAAATCAATCTATGATTTAATAAAATATTATTTAGAGTAAAAAATAGTGTTTTAAAGGGAAAACAAAAGAAAATATTAACACATCTCTTATTGGGTCCATGCCAAACCCTTTTGGCCCAAATAGTAAATAATAAGGAATGAGAAATAGTATGTTGTTTTCACATTCTCATTTTCTTTCAACCAAATCAGAATATAAACTTCCCTACACTCTCAAAACCCTAATTCCTACAATCCTAAAATTCAAGTTGTAAATCAAAGGGCTTTTGAAAAATAATTGAAGAAATAAGATCAAGGTAATGAATTCAATCCATTTGTGTCATTTAAACTAATTACTTTTAGTTTATAATTCTTGTTGTTCCTTGTTTTTATTGAGAAATTGCTTAGGGTTTGCTGAATTTAAATACAAAACTGAAAAGGGTTTGGCTAATCTAGTTGAGAGAAAAAGGTGAGTTCATCTCATATTACTATCTCAAGATGAAATCATGCTCGCTGTTTTGTAAGTGGTTGAATGTAGGATTGAATTGCTCTCTATTTCTTGTGCTAATTATAAGTTAGGTTATGAATGTCTTAGTTTGTTGAAACCAACATCTTGTGATCACCTTTAACATCAATTTGTAGTTTAATATTGTTTGCGTCAAAATTGGTCACAAATACCAAATTGCATATGAAACACCAACTCACAATCACAGCTCATAGATAGACAATATGTAGAGAATATAAATGTGAAGAACACTCCAAATTTAAAAAAGTAAGCAATAGGAAGGCAAGATTTATAGTGGTTCGGCATTGTAGCAACGTCCACTTTGAAGATTCACTGTTTTATTGATGATTCTAAACTGGTTTACAAATGTACAAGTGATAGTATTCAAGTTACAATGGAGTTCCAGCAGAGTAACAGCGTAGAAGAACCAAAAAAGTCCCCTTTCTGTTAGCACTGGGCTGCTATTTATAGGCCTTCCCTCTTGGTTTTGATCGATTCATAGCTCTGATTTGGAGTAGCAGCCTCCTTAACCCGAAGTAACCTTGCCACTGACTCGGAGCAAGTGCTGTGGTGGCTCGAAGCAGCTTGTGAATATGCAAATCCATCAAAGACTCGAAGCAGACCCTTCTTTGACCTAAAGCAACCTGCCTGAAAATCCGAAGCAAACCTACGGATGACTCGAACCAAACTCCAAGCAACTTGAAGCGACTCAATCTTTGTTGAAACCATATTTTAGACATCTTGCGCTGTTTGTTCGTCGACTATGCTATGTTTTGTGCAGTTGCTTAGGTTAAATCCGCATGCATGTTGCCTTGCCAAAAGGCGGGTTAACACTTTGCCCCCCAAAACATGCCTTGCGATAGGAAGGTGTGTTTTGTAGTCCCATAAGCTGGATGTTCGTATCATATTAATGACCTGTAAAGAGATTGATAATCTTACCTGACTGTGGATAGCGATCGTTCGAGATCGTATGCCATTCAGGGCGGTATGTGACCGTTTAAGGTCATATGCCGTTCGTGGCAAATTATGACTGTTCGAGGTCTGGTGCCATTCGTGGCGAATGGCGACCATTCGTGGTCGGGTGCCGTTCGTGGCGAATTGTGATAATTATTGGTCGGGTGCCATTCGTGGCGATTTGTGACCATTCGTGATCGGGTGCCGCTCGTGGCAAATTGTGACCTTTTGTGGTCGTATTTTGAAATCATAAACATTAGAATTATATTCAAATGAGTCTTACAATACAAATGTCCAACCAAATCCAGTCCAGATGCAAAAATAGAAAGCAAAAGAAAAGTAGAACGTCAAAGTGCAAACGCCTCCACTGTTGCGGTTTATAGTCGTCCCAGAGCATGCCTGAGGAACGTTCGTGATCCCGTACATGTGTAAGTGACTTAACCGTGTTAGTGTGGAGTTTTCTACTTATTCGCCATTACTCCAATTAATTAATGATAAGCTGATGATGCCTAGATCCAGAGCCGTCCTCATTTGGTGCGGTTGGTGGTCGCTCTTGCTCCACCGCCACCGCTTGCCTTTTCACATACTGCAATAGCATGCTGTTCCAGATATGTCCTTCAATCTGATCCTTCAAGTGCCTGTAATCATTTGTACTATGGTCGCTTAGTTTGTGGAATAGACTGTACTTGTCTGATTTTCTTTTATTATTGGTTGGATCCCTCTTGATTGGCCTTCGATATGGACCCTGCCCCTTAGTGTCTTGGTGATTCGTTCCAAAGCCTCATTCAACTCTATATAAGAGGTAAATCTCGATTCCTTTCGCGGCCGCTTTGGCTCATCACAGCTATCCTCTGCTTACCGTTTCCCTTTATCCTTGCCTGAATCCTTTCCGGGCGGATCTCCTCTTTTGACTGCATAAACATTAACTCCCTCTCCTTCCTCTCTCTCAGCATTTGCATCCTCTTATTGTAGAAATCTTTCTGCCTCGTGGTAAAACTCTCCTAGATCCAAAGGTGGATCCCTTGTCAATGAATTCTTGAATTCCATGCCATCAGCTATGCCAGATACAGCTGTCATCAAAACCATTGATGGATATGGGTGATCCACTGATGCCGCTGCTGCAATGAATCGTGTTAGAAAACTCCTCAAAGACTCCCCGGTTTTCTGCTTCAGTGCTGTCAAACTCATCACATTCTTGGGCCTTGAGATGTGAACTCTGAACTGCCTCATAAACTTTTCAATCAACTCGGTCCACGTTCCAATCGAACTGCTTTCCAATTGTCTGAACCACATTGCTGCTATGTCCATCAAATACAATGGGTAGCACCAACCCATGACCTCCTCCGATGCCCCCAGTACTTCCATATGCCTCATATACCTTGTTAGATGAACATCAGGATCTTCCATCGTACATCTCAAGTGTCGGTAGCTTGAATTCTGGTGGATTCCTAACCTTCCTAATTGCTGCAGCGAAGGGGCTCCTGTTCAAATCTTCTAGATCTCTATTCACTAGTCCTCCTCTCATGGCCCGTCTGACCATCGCTGCCAATCTATCACTGTCTCCAAGCGGTAGTCCTTGTCCGTTGCCTCCGATCTGCCCCCCGAGTTCACGAGGTAATCCTGGAATCTGCTCTCCTGGACGAGCATCCATTCCTCTATCAACGCCATGTTGTACAGTTCTGCGTGGTATCCTGCCTGAGATTAGATCAACATGCTCCAGGGGGTGCCCTCAGCTCAGGGGCTACTCCTGATGGTCCTGCTCTATTCTGAATCCTGGTTGTTCCATGCTCCTGATCCTTATTTGCAGCACTTCGGTGTAGTAGCGTTCTCTTGATTCTACACTCTTGCTTGTCCAATCTGCTGGAGTAGGTTCTGCATCATCTCCTCCTGCCTTTTCAGCATCCCTTCCTACGTAGCCTCCATCATCATCTCCATCTCGTCTCTGGTGATGAAAACTGATGTCTGATTAGCTCCTGAGGATGCCTGCTAGCTTCCTTCATGCCGACTCCTTTCCGCTCTTTGTCTCCTTATTGATTGCTTCGTCATAGCTTTCCAAATCCAAGTCCATAAGCCTTCAAATCCAAAATCCAAGTTGTAGAATCCTTGAATGCTAGCCCTCTCAGTGAAAGCACTAAAATGTTTGCGTGAAAATTGGTCACAAACACCCAATTGCAGATGAAAGCACCCACTCACAATCACAGATCATAGATAGACAACATGTAGAGAATATATATGTGAAGAACACTCCAAATTTAAAAAAGTAAGCAATAGGAAGATAAGATTTATAGTGGTTCGGCGTTGTAGCCTACGTTCACTTTGAAGATTCACTGTTTTATTGATGATTCTCAACTGGATTACAACGGTACAAGTGATAGTATACAATGGAGTTCCAGCAGAGTAACAACGTAGAAGAACCAAAAAAGTCCCCTTTTATTGGCACTGGGCTGCTATTTATAGGTGTAGGTTGGAAATATCTGACTTGGATCTCGGAATACCCCTTCTCCCACGTGGGTGGGCATACTTGATCGATCCGAGGTCATTTGGGATCGATCCAAATCTTATTCGTATCGATCAAAACTAGCTTCTTTTTGACTGAGATTGATCATGGACATTCTTGAGATGGTAAGCAAGCTCCTGTGAAAATTTGGTGGCATTTGACTTGTGGAGTTTGAGTTATGATCGATCCAAGTTTTATTTTGCAATGAGCTGGCAAGTTCGTATCGATCCATTTGTATCCATAGCATTTCGTATCGATGATATGCGTATCAATCAGGGTAACATGGAGCGATAGTATGATGCTCCACCCCAAGACCCACATTAACAAAGAGTATTACTAGGTAATACTGTCTGCTAATGCAGAGAATAGGGCTGGTTAGGAGCGACCATCTATAGCCTTGTCTTAAATATCGATTGAATACGTAGACAAATGCTATTTTTTTTCTATCTCCAATGGATTGACATATCAAATAAATAATTAATACAAAGCCATAAGTGGCTATAGGATGTATCAGAACAAAATACAACAACTCAAATGCAAAACACATCACAGAACAGTATATCATCACATATATACATATATATATATATATATATATACATATACAGATACATCACAAAGTTTACAAAATGATACATGTCAAGTGGTATAGCAACCACAATATACAAGCAAGTCAAAAGAATATACATATCAGAGTAGCAAACAAAAAGGACTACATGAAAAGCTATAACAAAAAGAGCTAGCAGAATAGTCCATGCGGAAGCAGAATAGGCTAAGTCCAAATGTACTTAACCTGAAACACCTTGGTCTGACCTGAGTATAAAATACACGGGTGAGCCTAGCTAAACAAATCAGTTTAAGAGCATATACGATAACAGAATCATAGGATAGATGTGATGTTCTTCTTAGCAAGAAGAAACAATACTAAGTAGGCATAAGCATAGTATGGTATGTATGAGTACACAACATAAAGTCTCAAAAGAGGTAGAATAACCCATAAAACACTAAATGTAGTGAGCCTCATATCATCGGCATTAATAAAAAATAAACTATGGTTTAGGGGAAAACCTAAACCCGCCATCTCGGCAATCCCAAAACATGCATAAAGAGATCCTATCTCAAACATGCCATAAGGCAATTATATCTCCAAAGAGGAGAATAAAATCTCAAGTAAACACCAAAAAGGCATATCTCATATAATGCCAGTGTAGGGAATTCAAATCTAAAAAATAGAACTCCCAAGAGTTCAAATCCTCGAAAGGTAATCGCCACAAATATTTATTGAATGGTTCAAAGGACCAATTCCGGAAAGAGGCAATACTCTAGGGAAAATAGTCAAAGAAATCATCTCAAAAGTTTAGCACATGCATGTGGCCGAAGCCTTGCCGAGTACTGTTATCTCAAATAGGTACATCGGCCGAAGGCAAAACGTCACAATGACAAATACGCCGCAATGGCAAATACGCCGCAATGGCAAACGCCGCAATGGCAAACGTCTCGAAGAGAAATACGCCACAATGGCAAACGCCACAATGGCAATGACTCGATGGTCCACTACTGGCACACCGCAATGGCAAATGTGTCACAAACTCTCGAATAAGAACCCGAAAAGTGTTAACGTGTGTCCACCACACATTCGCACTAAATGGTTTACTAACTGCTAGTAAATTTCACACTCAAAGCAGTAAAAAGTTTACCTCATCCTATCGGTAAACTCGACTCGAAGGTCAAAACGATCAAACGGACAAGTTGGGAATTAACCGATAAAACAAACGCATGTGTCCCATACCACATGTTTTACCAAACCATTTAATTCTCCTTCTCATTCGCTCGAATAGTGCAAAAACGTGTAATATATATATATATATATATATATATATAAAATAATTTACTTTGGAAAACAAGCTTTGGAAACCAATTTTCGAAATCAATTTGAAACCCATATTTGAAAATTCCCTTATTATAGAGAATAAATAGATTTTACACTTGAAAATACTTCAAAATATTATATAATCATTATTTTGAAATGCCCATTAATTTTAAAAATCATTTCAAAAAGATTTGGAGAACACCGTGCTCGAAAACGAATAAAAACAAGGAAAATCAGTCAAACCGATATTCGAATTTAAATTCAAATTAAATTCAAAATAATTCAAAATTTAAATTTTGAATTCTCCAAAATTTGGCTAGTCAATTGATAGACATCATGGCCTATAATCATCATAAAAACATCACGAATATGGCTGGAAAATGAAGTAAAAGAAAGTCGGAAACATCAAAACACAAGAGGAGACAAGGCAAATTTTTTGCCTTTGCCAGGTCGACCTCCTTGGTCCCTAGGTCGACCGTATGGTCAACCTAGGAGGCACTGGGTCGACCTGCATGTTGACCCAGGGAGGGTGGCAGTCGACCTATCATACGAACTTTTTCCAGTTCGATTTCCAGGGTTTTTGTTCAACTTCCAGAGCAAATTTCGACATGCAAACGACAGTATTTTTCAACCAAAATTTACAGAGATGGAGTTCAACATGCAAGGTATCAAATGCGAGAAATTCAATAGTATTTTGTTGCAGGAATTAAAAGTTATAAAATCTCAAAGATGCAATAGAAACTGATTATAAACAGGGAAAATTCAACTACAAGAAATAACGAACAGAAGCTAATTTTTTTCATAGTTTAAAGCTTTGGCACTTTTGTTTTGGCTAGTTTGTGAGTTTATACAACTCACCTTGCTGATAGATGATAAAAGCTCAGATTTTCGATGAAAAGAGGAGCTTTGCTTGAGATTACAAGCCTTTAGAACCTGTAGAGAGCAAATACAAAACATGCAAACAACATATAGTAAAAAATTTAGAATGCTATTTACTGTAAAAGAATTTTGTAATGAAATTGTATGATTTGGAGTTGTTTACCTTTGATTTATCTTTATCTTGCAAAAAGACTTGAATTTTGGTGAGTTTAATTGAAGATTGAGCTTGACTTTTGAGAAATTGGTAAAGTGGTTTACTGACTTTGTTTTTAGGCTGAAGGAGGAAGAAGGCAATATGAAATAAACGTACAGCCAATTCCTTTTTTCTCTTTTCTTAACCAGGCTAAGACTAAATGGGCTAATTGGGTTTGATAATTAAAAGAAATAAAATGGCTTAAAGTTTAAATCAACACTTAACAAATAAATGTGTACATACCACATACACATAAATAAAAATGCATTTCTCTAAATTTTACACACAAGAAAAATATGAAAACTTGTATACAAACAAAATAAAACATTTTATATCATATAAAAAGATTAATTTATATTTTTAAAACATTTTTATTATTAAAATCCTTTATTTAAAAAATACACCATTTACACAAATAAATGAATAAAACATTGTTTTTAACTTCTACAATTCCACAAAATTTATTTTCTCAATTAGAAAAATATTTCAAACCATTTCAAAACATTATTTATAGCCAAACCTTATTTTTAACCCAATTTCCACCTTTTATTTCAATACCACCTTTAAAAATTACATAATTCTTTTAAAAGTTATTAAAAGGAGCAAATGGACAATAATTAATATAATTATTGTATTTTCTCTAAAATGAAATCATTTTCATTATTTAAAGCCCATATTCCATTTATTATCACTCCAAACAAAATAGAATAAAGCTTGGAATTTCATTTCCTCATTTTAAATTCCAAAATTCATTGTTTATTTCAAATAAACAATTTAATTTCTCCGATTTTAATTTGATTTACAATATTAAATTATACTTATCGTTATAATTCAATATTGAAAGGTAATCTCCAAACTAGGGTTGTTACAGACTTCCCTTTAACAAAATTGTGTCCTCGCAATTCCTAGAGAAAAATTTGTATTCAACTATTTAATTTCATCACTCAAAAAGAAAAGAAAATAAGCTTGAGATAAAGAGATATTCTCACCATCGCTATGCAAAGAAAGAAAACCGGGATATGAAAGCTCGATAAACTTCCTGGTTTCCCAAGTGCAGTCATTAGGATTAGCGTACCATTAAATTTAACGAGCGGCAAGTCCTTGTTTCAAAAGCGTCTCACCTCCGAAGCAAGTACGCAGATAAGCTGCTGCACAACAGATAGGTCTGGTGAGATCTCAAGCTCTTGCAAATCAGGAGAATCGATAACAGAATCCGACTCTCGAAGACACTTTCGAAGCTGAGAGACGTGAAACACGTCATGAATTCCAAATAGATGACCTGGAAGCGAAACTCTATAAGCTACAGGGCAAATACGTTCAGTAAAAGGAAATTGTCCTATAAAGCGAGGAGCCAATTTCCCAGTCATACTGAAGCACATAAACCCTTTCAGAGGAGAAACACGAATAAAGACGAGATCACCAATAGAGAACTTGAGAGGCTTCCTAAGGTTGTCCGCGTAGGATTTTTGGCGGCTCTGTGCCTCTTTCATTCTTTGACGAGTCGGAACAATCTTCTCAGAAGAATCACGAATAGAATCTGGGACAAGAATAAGCTTCTCTCCAGATTCCAACGAACACGAAGGTGATCAACGTGGCCTTCCGTATTAGGCTTCGAAAGGAGCCATACCGATACTAGACTAGAAACTATTGTTGTAGGAGAATTCCACAAGAGGTAGGTGATCCTCCGAACTACCACTGAAATCTAGAATGCAAGCACGAAGAAGATACTCAAGAATACGATTCACTCATTTAGTCTGTCCATCATACTGTGGATGATATGCTATGTTGAAATTAAGCTTTGTTCCCAAAGCTTACTGAAGACTCTGCCAGAAATGACTCGTGAATAGTGGATCATGGTCACAATCAAACTAGGAACACCGTGAAGTCTCACGATTTCCTTAATATATAACTTGGCCAAATGAGAAGCACTCCTATTAGACTTAATAGAAATGAAGTGAGCTGATTTGGTGAGGCGATCAACAATAACCCAAATGCTAGAATGGCCCGATATCGAACGAGATAGGCCGCCAATGAAATCAATCGAAATCTGATCCCAATTCCACAATGGAATCTCTAAAGGCTGAAGGAGACCAGAAGGGCGTTGATGTTCGGCTTTGATAAGTTGACAAGTCTTGCAATTACTCACATAACTCGCCACATCGCGCTTTATGCCTTCCCAATAATAAAGGCGATGCATATCGACATACATCTTACTACTACTGGGATGAATGATATACTTAGAACGGTGACAGTCATCGAGAATGTCACGCCTAAGTGCATAATCAGAAGGCACGACTAGACGGTTCTTCTTGCGAAGACACCTTATGAGAATCAATGCTAAATTCCCGCAACTTCTCATCACAGGACTCAGACTCACAAATCTGAATAAGGTGCACAAGATTGGGATCACGCCGCTGAGCATCGGCAGCACGATCCAATAAACTGGGTCGAGCTTCTAAACTGAATAATAAAATAGGAGAATCAGAAGATGGAGCTCGATCATGAATATCACAAAGGGATAAGGTCTCTAGAACATCCCACTCTACTAGCATCACAGAAACAACAACCGAATGTTTGCAACTAAGCGCATCAGCAACGCGATTACCCTTACCGGGGGTATACTGGATATCAAAGTCATAGGAGGCAAGGAACTCGAGCCAACGCTGTTGCCTCATATTGAGCTCCTTCTGAGTGAACAGATATTTCAAGGACTTGTTATCGGTATAGAGAATGAAGTGCTCGCCTAGTAGATAATGTCGCCAAATCTTCAAGGCGAAGACAATGGCGGCTAATTCGAGGTCACGGGTGGCATAGCGAACTTCATTCGTCACAGTTTCCTAGAAGCATAAGCAACTACCCGATCCTTCTGCATAAGCATGGCACCGAGGCCACAATGACTAGCATTATTGTAGACAACAAGATCTTGATTCCCTTCAGAAACCACTAGAATATGAGTATTAGTGAGAAGCTCATTCAACTGCTGAAAAGAAGATTCACACTTGTCGGATCATATAAATTGAACGCCTTTCCGAGTAAGGCTCGTGAGAGGAAGCACAATGCGGGAAAAATCCTTAATGAATCGGTGGTAATAACCCGCCAATCTAAGGAAGCTACGAATCTCATGAACATTCTCAGGCCTCTTCCAATTCTGGATGGCTTCGATCTTCGAAGGATCGACTGAAATGCCCTCGGAAGAAATAACGTGGCCTAAGAACTTAACCTTATTCTCCCAGAAGTGGCACTTGGAGAATTTGGATTTAAGCTGATGATGACGAAGAGTACTCAAGACAATTCTCAAGTGATTAGCATGCTCGGCTTCAGACTTCAAATAGACAAGGATGTCATCGATGAACACAAGGACGAACTTATCGAGATATTCCCAGAATATTCAATTCATAAGATCAACAAAGAAAGTAGGGGCATTCGTCAAACCGAACGGCATAACGAGCCACTCGTAAGGTCCATATCGAGTGCGGAAAGCTGTAAGAGGTATGCTATCTTCCGTAACTCGTAGCTGACGAAAACCAGTGGCAAGGTCGAGCTGAGAGAAGACCTTAGCACCAATCAATTGATCGAGCATATCGTCGATCCTAGGCAACGGATACCCATTCTTGATGGTCAACTTGTTAAGCTTGCGATAATCGATGCAAAGCCTAATAGTTCCATCAGACTTCTTCACGAAGATGACCGTGGCACACCACGGTGAAACACTGGACTGAATCAACTGCTTAGACTCAAGCTCTAAAAGCTACTTCTTGAGTTCCTCATTTTCCTTTGTAGACATCCTCGTAAGAGGACGACTAACTGGATGCGTGCCTGGAATGAGAACAATGCGGAACTCAATCGCCTGCTTGGGTGGCAAATCCGAAACAAGCGCCAATACATCAAAGAAATCATAAACAACATGTATATGAGATATATCATCATCATCTCGTGTGTCTAGAGAATATAAAGCCACTTCAGAATTTTCCATATTTCGAAGAACAAGTGATAGCAAAGCAAACGAATCTATATGTCGAAGATATAAAACTCTCTCAGAACAAATAGTCCTGGCATCATATCGCACTAGCCAGTCCATACCCAAAATCATATCAAAACCCAAATAAGAAATAACATGCAGATTCGCACGAAAAGAAAATCCACATAAAACAATCTAAACATCATCACAAAGCATGCTAAGGGTTGCGGATCTCCCGATAGGATTCATAATCCTTAATGAAGTAACAAGGCATGAAACATCCAAAGAAATAGCATCAACGGGCTCTTTCGATACGAATGAATGTGACGCACCTGTATCGAAGAGAACTCGAATAGAACGACCATGAACTAAAATAGAGCCTTCAAGGATAGAAGGAGTTTATCTCTACACTGAGAAGACCCTCCAGAAGCATCCACTACATTCATCTTGCCAGACTGGGTATTACTAGAAGCAATGAGACAAGTGGCAAGACGGTGGCCTTCCTTCTTGCAATAACGACAGAAGAGAGGGTTAGGACAATCACGAATCATGTGGTCAGGAGAACCACAATTGAAACATCCCTTCCGAGTAGGAGGTGTTCCACTAGGCTGAGAACTAGGACCAACAAACTTCTTCTTCTTCTGAGGAAAAGACTTCGACTTATGAAATGGGAACTTCTTCTTATTGGGGTTCTTGCGAACCTCAACCTCATCACCACTATCGCACTCCTTCTCGACGGCTTCGAGATGAAGCGCCGAGTCAACTAACTCCTCGAAAGAAAGCTTGAGCTGGAGCATCAAAGACTTCTTGAGATACTTCTTAAGACCAGAGACAAATTTCAGATCTTCTTATATGGAGTGCTAATGTATTCGAGACCATATTTGGATAAGGCCTCGAATGAAGAAACATAATCAGAGAGGGAGGACTTTCCTTGCTTCAACTCGAGGAAGCGACGGGCCAATAAAGCTTTCTCAGATTCAGGAATGAACTTAAGTTCGAATCGTTCCCAAAACTGAGTCCAAGAAAGAGTAGACTCATCAAGCTCGGCTATGAGAAGCTCATACCAGTCAAGGGAATGCTCTTGCAATAGGCTAGATGCTACAAGAACACTGTCATGGTCAGAAAGATCCATGCGAGAGAAGATGCGCTCGCAAGTACGAATCCAAGCTTGGACCTCTAGAATGGACTCGGAGCCTTTGAACATCTTTCCTCCATGAGAGAAATCACTACACAAGCGTGCAAAGAAAGACTTGCATGGAGGAGACGATGGAGTAGGAGCTGGAGGCTGAGTGCTCCTAAATAACTCCATAAACTGATCGACGGACATATAAACGCCGTCCGGATGCAAGCCGTTGGATTGCCCAGCATCCGAGTGTCGTCTTCTGCCTCTTCCAGCCATTAGCTGAAAGTTAAGATAAGATAAAGATTATTCATAGGGTAGATATCATTAATTCAATAAGGAATACTACAGAATTAAAATGCATTCCTAGATGTATTCCTAAATTTCTATCTACCCCAAAGGACAAGAAAAGGTTAAAGGCACGATGATTAAGGGATTTGTAACACTTGTATTACACTTAGATGTACCGTAATATGTGCTTCTGTTCTGTGTTTATCATATTTTGTTTTGAACTCAGCTCCGATACCAAGTTGTGACGCCCCACCCTGAGACCCACATTAACAAAGAGTATTACTAGGTAATATTGTCTACTAATGCGGAGAATAGGGCTGGTTAGGAGCGAATATCTATAGCCTTGTCTTAAATATCTATTGAATACATCGACAAATGCTATATATTTTTTTCTATCTCAAGTGGATCGACATATCCAATAAATACTTAATACAAAGCCATAGGTGGCTATAGGATCTATCAGAACAAAATACAACAACTCAAATGCAAAACACATCATAGAATAGTAGATCATCACATATATATATACATATATAGATACATCACAAAGTATACAAATGATACATGTCAAGTGGTATAGCAACCACAATATACAAGCGAGTCAAAAGAATATGCATATTAGAGTAACAAACAAAAAGGACTACACAAAAAGCTATAACAAAAAGAGCTAGCAGAATAGTCCATGCGGAAGTAGAATATGCTAAGTTCAAATGTACAAACCTGAAACACCTCGGCCTGACCTGAGTATAAAATACACGGGTCGGTCTAGCTAAACAAATCAGTTTAAGAGAATATACGATAACATAAGCATATGATAGAGGTGATGTTCTTCTTAGCCAGAAGAAACAATACTAAGTAAGCATAAGCATAGTATGGTATGTATCACTACACAACATATAGTCTCAAAAGGGATAGAATAACCCATAAAACGCTAAATGTAGCAAGCCTCATATCATTGGCATTCATAAAACATCAATTATGGTTTAGGGGAAAACCTAATCCCGCCATCTTGGCAATCGCAAAACATGCATAAAGAGATCTCATCTCAAACATGCCATAAGGCAAATATATCTCCAAAGAGGAGAATAAAATCTCAAGTAAATGCCAAAAGGAAAATCTCATATAACGCCAGTGTAGGCAATTCAAATCTCAAAAACAGAATTCCCAAGAGTTCAAATCTTCGAAAGGTAATCGCCACAAATATATATATCGAATGGTTCAAAGGACCAATTCCGGAAAGGGGCGATACTCTAGGGAAAATAGTCAAAGAAATCATCACAAAATTTTAGCACGTGCATGTGGCCGAAGCCTTGCCGAGTACTCTTATCTCAAATAGTTACCTCGCCTGAAGGCAAAACGTCACAATGAAAAATACCCCACAATGGCAAATACGCCGCAATGGCAAACGTTTTGAAGACAAATACGCCGCAATGGCAATGACCCGAAGGTCCAGTACTGGCACATAGCAATGGAAAATATGTCACAAACTCTCAGATGGGAACCCATACAATGTTAACGTGTGTCCCATACCACACGGTGGGACTAAACGGTTTACTAACCGCTAGTAAATTTAACACTTAAAGTAGTAAAAAGTTTTACCTCATCTCATCGGTAAACTTGGCTCGATGGTCAAAACGATCAAACAGACATGTTGGGAATTAATAGATAAGAAAAACGCACGTGTCTCATACCACATGTTTTACCAAACCATTTAATTCTCCTTCTCATATGCTCGAATAGTGGAAAAACTTGTAATATATATAAAATAATTTACTTTGGAAAACAAGCTTTGAAAACAAATTTCCAAAATCAATTTGAAACCCATATTTGAAAATTCCCTTATTATAGAGAATAAATTGATTTTACACTTGAAAATACTTCAAAATATTATATAATAATTATTTTGAAATGCCCATTAATTTTAAAAATTATTTCAAAAAGATTCGGAGAAAACCATGCTCGAAAACGAATAAAAACAAGGAAAATCACTCAAACCTATATTCGAATTTAAATTCAAATTAAATTCAAAATAATTCAAAATTTGAATTTTGAAATCTGCAAAATTTGGCTAGTCTATTGATAGACCTCATGGCCTATAATCATCACAAAAAACATCACGAATATAGCTGGAAAATGAAGCAAAAGAAAGTCGGAAACATCAAAACACAAGAGGAGACAAGGCAATTTTTTTGCCTTTGCCAGGTCGACCTTGGGGTCGACATGGAGGTCGACCGTACGGTCGACCTAGGAGGCACCGGGTTGACCTACATGTCTACCCAGGGAGGGTGGCAGTCGACCTAGCATACGAACTTTTTCGAGTTTGATTTCCAAGGTTTTTATTCAACTTCCAGAGCAAATTTCGACATGCAAACTACAATATTTTTCAACCAAAATTTACAGAGATGGAGTTCAACATGAAAGCTATCAAATGCAAGAAATCTGACAGTATTTCATTGTTGGAATCAAAAGTTATAAAATCTCAAAGATGCAACAGAAACTAATTAAAAACAGGGAAAATTCAACTGTAGGAAATAATGAACAGAAGCTAATTTTTTTTCACAGTTTCAAGCTTTAGCACTTTTGTTTTGGCTATTTTGTGAGTTTATACAACTCACCTTGCTGATAGATGATAAGAGCTTAGATTTTTGATGAAAAGAGGAGCTTTTCTTGAGATTACAAGCCTTTAGAACCTTAGAGAGCAAATACAGAACATGCAAACAGCATACAGTAAAAAATTTAGAAAGCTGTTTACTGTAAAAGAATTTGGTAATGAAATTGTATGATTTGGAGTTGTTTACCTTTGATTTATCTTTAGCTTGAAAAAAGACTTGAATTTTGGTGAGTTTAATTGAAGATTGAGCTTGATTTTTGAGAAATTAGTAAAGTGGTTTACCGACTTTGTTTTTAGTCTGAAGGAGAGGAAGAAGGCAATATGAAATGAACATACATCCAATTCCTTTTTCCTCTTTTCTTAACTAGGCTAAGACTAAATAAGCTAATTGGGTTTGATAATTAAAAGAAATAAAATGGCTTAAGGTTTAAATCAACACTTAACAAATAAATGTGTACATATCACACACACATAAATAAAAATGCATTTCTCTCAATTTACACACAAGAAAAATAGGAAAACTTGTATACAAGCAAAATAAAACATTTTCTATCATATAAAAAGTTTAATTTATATTTTTAAAACATTTTTATTATTAAAATCCTTTATTTAACAAAAATACACCATGTACACAAATAAATGAATAAAACATTGTTTTAAACTTCTAAATTTCAGCAAAATTTATTTTCTCACATAGAAAAATATTTCAAACCATTTCAAAACATTATTTATAGCGAAAACTTATTTTTTACCCAATTTCCACATATTATTTCAATAAACCACCTTTAAAAATTATGTACTTCTTTTAAAAATTATTAAAAGGAGCAAATGGATAATAATTAATATAATTATTACATTTTCTCTAAAATGAAATCATTTTCATTATTTAAAGCGCATATTCCATTTATTATCACTCCAAACAAAATAGAATAAAGCTTGGAATTTCATTTCCTCATTTTAAATTCCAAAATTTATTGTTTATTCCAAATAAAAATTAAATTTCTCCGATTTTAATTTAATATACAAGATTAAATTATAAGTATCATTATAATTCAATATTAAAAGGTAATCTCCAAACCAGGGTTGTTACAGATAGTCCACGAGCGATCCACTTTTCGTGCCGTATGACCGATTCTTCTACTGTTAGACGACGCTTTTCGTATCCATTCTATAGGCTGCTTTTCACATTGATATTTAGGGTTGTTTTCGTATCCATACTTATATGCCGCTTCGTATCGATTAAAGTTGGCAAGTGTTGTTCGTATCAATTATTTAAAGGTGGATTTTCGTATCGATATGTGGTCGATCGATACGAAACGTTCAAGGCAGTTGATCGATACGAACTGGACACATGAGTAATTGCCGATGGATACGAAGGAGGCGGTCTTGGATGGATATGAAGTAAAGGTGTTTGATGGATACGAAAAGGAGTGGCATCTAATGGATACGAACTAGGGACTTCCCTCTTGGTTTTGATCGATTCATAGCTCTGATTCGAAGTAGCCGCCTCCTTGACCCGAAGTAACCTTGCCACTGACTCGGAGCAAGTGCTGTGGTGACTCAAAGCAGCTTGTTAATATGCTAATCCATCAAAGACTCAAAGCAGACCCTTCGTTGACCCGAAGCAGCATGCTTGAAAACCCGAGCAATCCCAAGGACGACTCGAAGCAAACTCCAAGCAACTTGAAGCGACTCAATCTTTGTTGAAACCATATTTTAGACATCTTGCGCTGTTTGTTCATCGACTATGCTATGTTTTGTGTAGTTGTTTGGGTTAAATCCGCCTGTATGTTGCCTTCCCAAAAGGCGGGTTAACAAATATATGTGTGCATGTGGAAAAAATAGTGCTCTAGATGTCAGTACAATCGTTGCCAAAGAAGTCATCACTAATGGACCGCTGAGGAGGCAACCTAGAGCTGAGATAGCTCCAGGTTGCATCACCACCGATGGACCGATGGAGCACCACCGGTGCACCGGTGGCATGCATACCTGGACCTATTTTAGCTCCAGGTGCTGCCCCAACTCGCCTATTTCTTACCTCATTCTTTGTCTTGTTTGCTGATGTTGTTGTGTTATGTTTGTGTGTTTGTTTGTGGCCCTTTGGATGACCATTTCCATTGATTTGCTAACCTATAAAATAGAATTGGAAATGATTTAGAGTAGAAACTTTATGAACTAATGCATGCCTATAATCTTGCGATGACTTAATATTTTATTGTAGTGAATTCTATTGTATGCTATGGACTTTGAATCACTTTTATTTAAAGGTTCGAGATTTTATAAACTTATATCTATCTATTTTATAAATATAAACACCAAATTTTATATATAATTAATTTCATAAAAGAGAGTTATTTAAGTTTACAAATATCAAACTTGTTTTCTAAATTAATCTAGTTCGTTTATAAATGGTTTTATGAGTAATTATATACCTAAAGTATATCTTGTTAGTAAGAAAGATTATGGATCTTTATCATATGGTTTGGTGAATTTATAAACTAAATGTTTTATTTAAACAAGTGTTTAAACACCAATATAGGTTGGATTTCGAGTATTATATTTAGATAAAATTAAGAGATTACTTATATATGTATCCTTTAGAAAATAATTTGTGAAGAATATTTTAAAAAGGAATATGGAACAACTATATATATATATATGTAAATATATGGGAGTATTTTGATATTAACAGTGAAATATTGGGTTATTGTTTCTATGGAATATATATATATATATGGGAAATAAACGAGATTACGAATTTTAAAAGAGAAGTCTGAAGATAAGTTTATAAATAACGTATTTAAAAATCGTTTCCTATATGAAGATTATAATATTGGATTTCTAAACTATAAACTTTTATAAGATAAATGTTTTGAGAGCTTTAGTTCTATAATATGGGGAGTACTAATAATCGACTTATTGTTATCGATTGGTTTAAATGCCCTTGAGTAATGCCTCATCGAATATTGTACAACTCATTGAATAGAATGTTCGAGTGGTACTTACTAGCCCATTAGTGAAAACTCAAATTTCACCAAGTAGTATGGGACTCCCTAGTTAAATATTTGTGATTTATATTAGGAAGTATTTATCACTTAGGTTTGTATTCTCTTTCGGTGTTCGGTGGTACTAGTAGATCCTTAAGGGAACATAGTTTAGGCTTTCTGGTATATCCATAATAAGTGAGATTTACTAGCTTCTAGTAAATACTTGATTTTCACCGGACGATATGATATGTTTTGGTTAAGTTCTTGTGATTACTAAAAGCGATAGTATTTGGCGCTTTAGAGTTTACTATCTTTTGGTGTTCGGTGGGATTGATAGATCATTAAGAGGTATACTTATGGATTTCTTCACAATCATAATATATAATAGTGATGAATAATCTAGAATCTTCGAGTCATGGTTGTTATGATCCTTATGATCGGTTGTGATTCTGTTTCATGGTATGGACGATCTTTGGTATCAGACCGGTATGAGTGATAACACATTTGTTTTCCATGGTATGGACAATCATTTGATTGGTATGGACGATCAGGGTGATCATTATGGAATTGGTTTCTATGTGTTATAGATATTTTGCTTTATTCTGTAATTTTGTGTTTAGTGACTAATCTGTGTTTGTGACCTAAATATATCACCCTATACCTTAAGATAAATTCAGAGTTTAATTAATTCCGTGACTTGTTATATTTTGGATATCTAGATTTACTTATATGCCATTTATTCCTGTGTTACATCTTGTTCTTAGCCTTTTTGGATATTTAGAGATAGTCTGACCTGTTTATTTTATAATACTTGGGTCAAGCCGAGATTTTTCAGGTTACATGGAAGGTGGACCTTTGGATGGTTGGGCTAGCAGAGAGGTAAACGTTTTTAACCTTTAGTTTATCTTATGAAGGATGTCTGTATTTGAGATGTATATTTGAGTTATTGATTTGTAACACATCTATGTTATATGGGTCTAGTATTTTATTTTGTAGACTCATACTTTTTATATGTATATGAGATTTATTATTTCGCGGTGATCCGTGATTACTATTTTATATAATATACTGTTCCGATTCTTAGAAACCAATATGTTTATTAGTTTTGAACTGAGACTATATACGTCAAATTTTAATTCCATAGATTAGTAAAATGGTAAGTATGACGTACCGGTGTTAGTTTAAAGTTATATTTACATTTGGTCGCTCTTAACAAGCCGTATTTTCCATATTATTAGACGACATTATTAGTAATGTTCGTTAATAATATAGGTATAATGGTAGGGTCGTTACGAAGGAGGAATCGATGGGGAGAGGTGCACGGCATGGGCTTTGTACATGTATGCATGTACAAGAGTGAGGATGATTTGGGAAGAAAGTGATTAGGGATAGGGTGATTATTTAATTTAATTGAGTAATTAATTAAAGTTCTAAAATTCAAAACTTATAATATCAATAACTTCTTCTTATGAGGTCCGATCGAGATGCGGTCTTTTTTGTTTCACTCATTGGAACATTACCTACGTACTGGATTTGATTTTTTCAAGTTTGGATCAAGTGGAATTTTTATCTAAAATCAAACAGCGTTCAATTTTATACTATTTGGGAACGCGTAAGTGTTAGCTGGAATTCTGGTGAGTAACTCACCTTTGATTTAACAACATATGATATATGTGTTGATATAAATTGCTATTTATATGCTTGGATGATTTTTGTGTTTAATTTGGTTGATTTCCCACTTTGGAAAGCGATTGGCATATGAAATTAAATACAGGTAATATAGGGAATTTTGTAGAGGGATCTAGATTCCTCGCCACTGTTGATTTTAATTTCATTTATGTACTTATTGTATAAACAGTTAAATGCAAAAAGTATTGTGTGTGACTTTGATATGTCATAAAAGTTGAAATCATTTTGTAGTAGATTTATGAAAGGACTTGTTAAGTGCTATGGTAGCTCTAGGCCTCATTATAGTATTTTGACATACTATTATTTGCTATTTTGATTTGAAATTGGTTTTGATTTGAAGAATGATTTAACATGTGACTTTTGGAATTTCCTATGGTAATTTAGTTAGAAAAGCTTTCTGCACTTCTCAATTTTACTCCAACCGTTTTAGAAATGTTTTAAAAGTATTCAGGAAGTATTTATTTTATAGAAAAGTTGATATAATAACGAATGTTTATTTTCAAGAAAACGAAAATGGAAATTTATCTTTCATAATAAAGTTATTTAGTTTTTATAGAAGAACGAAATATTTTAATATAAATATTGGTGAAGCGCTTTATATAAAATGTTTTATGGAAAGAATAGATTTATAAATGGTATTTTATAAATGATATTTTATATAACGAAAATGATATCATTTTGTTAAATTGATATAATAAATCACATTTGTGAATCTATAGTGATATATGAAATGATTGTTTTATGGAAAGTATTTAGTCCTACCTTGAAACCAAAGGTCTGTGATAAGTATACGAGATTTAAAATTATGAGATTTAATATTAAGAAATTTTGTAAAAGGACTTTATAAATATAAAAGGAAATTTATAAAAAGAGTTTTACAAATATAAAAGGAGATTTGTATAAAGAGTTTTATAAATAGAAAGGAGATTTACAAAAAGAGTTTTGTAAATATAAAAGAGTTATAAAAAGGAGTTATATTAAAGGAATGAGATTTGATTCCCATAAATGATCATGATTATTTTAACTTATGGTGGTATGGAAAGTATTCTTTTCATACATAAAACCAAATTCCAAGGTAAGGAAACTTGTATCTATCTGTCAGAATTAAGAATATATGTTGTGTCAAGGATAAATTCTTAACTAGTTTGACTTCATTGTTAACCGAGGGACAGTATAAGTTTGAAATCGGGAAGTGGTGGAAAGTAAATTTGGTCTAATTTCTATATGATCCATTTACTTACATCAGAGGGAAAGTGGTTTGGGTTATAATAAACAATGTTTTCAAATGATAATTGTTTTGGCCTATTTAAGTAAGCTTTTGACAAGGAAATCTTTTATAAGTGTTTTCTGAATATACTTATACGGTTGAGATGAGTGTATGGTTACATTTCTAAGTATTAAAAGTGTAGTGTTTTGTCAATATACTTATACCGATGAGATAAGTATATGGATATTTTTCCAAGCATTGAAATAGTATAAATGAATAGTGAATGAGTAATACAGATATGTATATCTTTGTAAAAGTATTTTGGTATAAGTATTTACAAAGTGATTTTAATTAATGAAAGGATTAATTAAAGAGGCTAAGTGGTTGCTTATGTTCTTAATCATGCTTGGTTTCCATATGGAAATTAAATCTATAATTTGACCGTTTGTTTACTTGATAGTTAAATAACCAGTTATCAAATCTTGGCCAGTTTTGAAACTATCGATTGTTAGCTCGGTGATACCGGGATCGGATAAGTATGAGTTATCCGAAATCACTTCGAACTGGCATAAGTGTTTGAATTGGAGACAATTTGAAGATGATCAAAGATGGAGTTCTTTAAAGTGCAAAGGCTACTTGCTACTAATCCTGATGGTGATTCCAAAGGGTGTAGTAGAATTAGTGCCTTTGATTTGTTCATATCCTGAACAACTTGTATGGATGAATGATGGCATTGCCTTTTTGCCTGGAGGGAAGTGTTAGTATACCAAGTGGGATTTGCTAAAATGGTAAAACATAGCCTCAAGCCCCATACCCGGTAATGACTAAAACATGGATATGTTGCAAGACTATGTGGTTCGCTACCATTAGGGTATGATCATCCCTGATCTAGATCGATATTATTTTAGAATGTATGCTTCGGGCCCATTATGATTGTGGATTCAACTGGGGGATGATCATGTTCAGTACTTTTTGGGAAGGGGTATGTCAATCTAGTCATGCGGGGGGTCTATATGAGGCTCTCGGTACATTTTCCCTTGAGGTGTATTGTGATAGGTAGTACCCTAGTAGCCTTGTTAATGATGGAATCCATTTTTACACTACGCACCTTTAAGGACTTATTTATATATTAAATATGTGGGAATATAATTAATATAACCATATCGGCTATGTTAAATATTCGTTTTAAACCTTAGACATTGTTATAATATCACTGGAATTCCTAATAAAAATGATTTGGTTATCGTAAGGTAAAAACCCATTCGTGTTTATATGCGTCGTGGTCTTACAATATACCTTTACTTTTGAAAGGTTTTATAACATTAAAAATCTGTATGATTTGAGTTTTATCACACTGGTTTACCAGACTGATCCGGTCGATATTTTCTTATAATGCTCGGGTCAGCCCGAGCATATTTCTAGATTTAGTTATGGATGCTTTGAGCTTTAGGAGACGAGCTGGATGTCACCAAGACATATTCACGTTTCTTTTATTTCCACTGCAGTTCTTGTTTTGTATTTATCAGCATTTGTGAGGACGGGCTGTTATAACTGTCTAGGATGACGATGTGTTAGTTTACTCTAATTGATGCATGTTATAACAACCCGAAATTTTGGTCATTGGACTTTGAATATTTAATTAATTTCAAATATTGAAATTTACAGATTATTTTAAAATTGATAATATTTGGATTTTTAATTGAATATTAATTTGATTGATTTAATGGTCTTATTTAACTCCTTTTAATTAATAAATAATAATGGTGAATTTATTTTGTAAGTTTATTCATAGCAATAATGGTTTAAATAAATAATAAGAAAATTTAATTTTAACATAACGACTCAATTTTTATTGACGTATTTTTAATTTAATTTATTTGTTTTTTCCATAATTTTTAATTTGGAAATTTATTTAAATTAATGTTTGACGATTTATCGACGAACGACGGTGTTTTTGGTATTTTACAGAATCGAATAACCGATGTATATTATTATTGCTTTGGGGTCGCCTTGCTGTTTTGAGCGCGACCGTATTTTTTGTTTGGTCGTTCGGGGTTCGTACGCGAATGAAATATTATGTAACGAGATGTCGGAAATCATACCATAAACTTAAGTTAATTTACTATTAAATGAAATACTATTGGAATAATAAATTATAACAACCTGCCTTTACGACCCTTAGAAGTCGAAACTAATACATCCATGGTATTCAAGTGCCGAACCACCAAGTGCCTAGGGGAAAGAAGAAGAAGAAAAACAGGAAGAAACTGAACAAATAGAATCTCACATCACAACGAATAATATATAATATAAAATCAAGTCTTTACAAAAACAAAGAACTTTAATTTACATAAACACATCAGAGTACAACACTAGCCTATGAAAAAACTTGGACAGTTATAACAACCTGCCTTTACAATTGTCAAAGAAATACAACAATAATACAATGGAAATAAAAAGAAAATACAGAAGATAAGTCTTGACCTCCGGCTCATCTCCTGAGCTCTAGTGCATCTAAAGCTAATCTGGAAAATATGCTCGGTCTAACCCGAGCATTATAAGAAATCAAAGCCCAGATTAGTCCGATAAAACCAGCGTGAGAAACTCAAATCACAAGGAATTTTATAATAGCTTATAAATCCTTAAAATCAAAGGTATCTCGTAAGACCACGTCGTATATAAACACGAACGTGTTTGTACCCTACGATAACAAAAACATTTTATATGAAAATCCAGTGAAATTATCATAATGTTTAAGGGTTTAAAGTAAATATATCAGGTAGCTGTGATGTGTGTACATGACATCAATAATAGGTATACAATCAAAAACCGAAGGCGCTTATTGAAAAATAGATTTCCAACGAATGGCAAGGTAACGGACTACCTTCCAAAACTCCGTACACCTCTAGATAAAATGTACAATGAGATCGAAAACCTTTTGACCTTGGCATGACAAGACCGACCTATCCCTTACTGGATAGTACCGAACATAATCACCCTTTTGGCTGTGATCAACAACCAAATATGGGCACCGAAGTATACATATAAATATCGACTCTAGATAAGGTGATGATCATACCCTCATGGGAGCGACCCACTTAGCCTTGCGTCCTTCCCTGTTTTTTCTATTCCCGAGGCATGAGGCTTGAGTGGCTACGATTACATTTTTCTTTATGGCAGACCATCTTGGAATGAAAATATTGCCCTCCGGGCAGAAATGCAATACCAGCATTCATCCATAAAAGTTGTTCCAGGACAAAGCAAACATTCAACATTTACTATCTTCCATTTTGGAATCACCCTTAGAAAGAAAAGTATAGCTCCATAGCATACTTCATCACGATCAATCATGAACATTATTAGCTTGGAGTGGTTTTGATAAATCATACTTATTCGAAATCGATGTCTCCCAACTAAGCGATAATTTCTAGCTAACTCAATTTCAGTTCTTTGGGAGCATGCAACAGGTATTCGAGTTCTCACTGGGGAACTCGAATGTACAATCATACTTCCTGAGTCAAAATAGGTCAAGATATGGTAGTGGGTTATTTAACTGTCAAATAATCAGACAACAACAATTCAGAGATTTAATTACCCATAGCAACTACTATGGCTAAAAATAAATCTTTTATTTATTTTAAATCCTTTTCCAAAATATTTATTGAAATATTCATACACTTATCACACTGGCTTAAGTATATTCACGAAACATTTGTGAAAGATTCCTCATTCTAAAATCATATTAAAAGGATCAAACAAATGTTATTTAAATTAGAGATAAGAACAACCTCAAACACTATTCCTTTGGTGTTAAGCATGGAACGAAAGTTCCACAACACTATAATTAAGAAGGTTGGTTAAGGGAAATCCAATTCCCAAATTCTTTTTTTATAAATTTCTTCAGTAATTCCTTTTTATAGATCATTTCCATTTATGAAATCTCCTTTTGCTTAAAATTCTAAATCCATTTATAAAATCTTTTATAAATATCCAAAAATCATTTATAAAACTCTTTTATAAATATCCAAAGTCATTTATAAACTCTTTTATATATCTTCATTTATAATTCCCTTTATAAAATACCATTTACTAATATCATTTGTAAATGTTCTTTAAATAAATCCTTTACAAGTATTATTTACAAAATATCATTTGTAAATACCTTTATCAAAATAATTGGACAACTTTCAAAATTATTTAAAACACTTATCCTCAAATTGATATAGAATTAAAGTCAATTAAAAACCATAATCTTACAATTTTTGAAAAGTGGCTTAGTGACCACAATGGTACTAAATCAAGTTACCATTTTAACTAAAATTAACTTCCAAGTCACATAATAGTTATTTACATAAACCAACATATATGTAAATAAAATCCATAACCAAATAAGGGAATAACATGTCAATATAATCCAACTGGTAGATACATATCCAAACAACATAATAGTAGGACGGTGATTTGTCCTGCTAAATAGATGTCCAAACAATCTATAGAGTTCAATTATAGCAGAACGTGGATTTATTCTGCTAAAATATGTTCGAACAATCAATTCAATTATGTTATAGCAGAATAGTGATTTATTCTACTAACAAATGTCGAATCTTAGTACAACCTTTTCACATTTGTATGGTTACTTAATGGTATCGATAATAGAATCCCTTGTGTCCAAAATTATTCTTTGTAAAAGAAAGTTGCCACAAATCGATCCTTGGAAAACAAAGTAGTTAAGAACTTAAAACTCTTTTTAAATAATTAATTACAAGTTAAATCCTTTTTAAAAACATAATTAAATTTAATTAAGTCTTAACTTAACTTAATTATTAATTAAAAAATAATTAACCTTTAATAAATAATTTGTTTATAAATTAAACCCTTAAATAAATTATTATTAGAATAATTAAACACTTACTTAATAATTAATTAATAATCAACCCTCAAAATAAATGAACTAAAACTTTTTTTCATGGCAGATCCTCGATTCCCCTTCCCTATAACACATCGTGTCCCTCTGAACCTTCCATTCCTTCGAGCCCCAAGCCCATCCCTCCCATCACCGTTGTACCTCGTCCGCCACCACCTACCACTCCTTCTGATCCGCCTCCTTTCTTTTCCGACCCTTCTCAAGCCTCTGTATTTCCTCCTTCTACATTGAATGCTCCCTCTTCTTCACAGTTAGTCTTCCTCCTCCTTAACGTCAACCAGTATGGACTTCCCTCTTTAAGAGCAAGCCGCGCAATGTGGGGAAGTACATACCGGTTGATATGTCACCGACTTTCAAAGGAGAAGCCATGCTACACTCAGACGAAGTTTTGAAGGCAGGTTCTATGATCCGGAAGGACTGCCTTGTGGGATTCTTTTTAGACTCCCCATTATCATACACGGTAGTTATTCAACGCCTCAAAGTCAGTCGGAAGCTTAAAGGGTCTATTAAAGTCAGATCTGATGGTGTGTTATTTATGTTCCATCTTTCTTGTATTGAAGATCAAGATCGAATACTTCAAGGGGATCCCATTATTATGAAAAACATATTATTTATCGTTAAACCTTATAACCCTGCAGTTAGCAACGTATGTGGTGTAGTAACTTCTGTTCCAATTTGGGTTCAATTCCATAATATCCCCTTATTTGCCTGGTCCCCCCTACGCATAAACTGGCTTGCAAGTAGACTGGGAAGACTTCTCTGCCTTGATGAGATGACAGAAAGATTGGAAGATTACAATACGCCAAGTGTTTAATAGAAGTGAAACCAGACAAAGAACTGGTTGATGAATTTTTAGTTCATCTTGTTGAAGGAGGAACACAGAAGATTGTAGTGAAGTACATGTGGAAACCAGACATTTCAGTGCGTGCAAGGCTTTCGGCCACTCTACAAATAATTATGATGAAGTGAATGGGAAAACAAAACAAGCTGAAGCAACTGGGAAAAGAAATTTAGAAGAAGCAAGAGTGAGTGTGATTGAGAAAGCACCAAAAGAAATAGTGAAAGCTAAAAAGTATCAAAAATGGCAAATTGTAAGTAAGGGAAGGAAGAAAAACTTCAATTCAAGAACTATCACCAATGCTAAAGGACAAAGTGTTGTAACTTACCTAGGTGAGAATGAGATGCTAAATTATGAATGGAATATGACTGCAAAAACAAAATAATATGAAAAGATGTACAAAGATGAAGTAGTTGTTATAGATGACTCTGTCACGGAACATCTGGGAGACTGATTTAGGAAACTGGGATTAAAAATAAAAATGATCATGATCAAGGTGAATATCAAATGAAAGTGAAAGTGGAAAAAAATCAAGACTTTTAGCATGCTGATGAAAAGCAAAATGAGATAGTAGAATGTGATAATGGTGAGACAGTGATTCATGATGTTCAAAGTGATATTATCCTATCCAATAATCCTTTCAGCGCCCTTCAAAGCATTCTAGAAACAGAAGTTGAAGTGAATAATTGGATTGAGCCTTCTGCCTCTGTTTCTGTTCCAAAACATATATCTCCAATTCTTAACCCCGTGTCATTATCTGCGGAAACTCGAAGCAAGCCTCGTGACTCTCCCGAGTCAGTCAATAAAAAACACGAAGTTGTGTATTTGAACAACCAGTCCCGAAGCAATGAGAGGAAATCATCGGAGAATGGTAAAGGAGAATTCAGAGCAGAAGTTGTTCATAATCAAGAAAACTCTTTACCTTCAGAGACATGCCATTATGAAGAACTGCTAGTCAATAATGACCTATCAATAAATCTCACAAACCAAGTTACTCCTTTCTTTCCCACTCCACACAAGGAACCATTTAATGCAACCCCTTTCAACGTAGATCCTCTTTACGAAGAATCCATGCACATGCACATGCACATGCACAGAGAACTATGCAATTCCAATAACCCTCTAATCCCACCTTCCATTCCTTCTACAGCTGATCATGTTTCTTCCACTTCTTCTCATTCCAACTCAGCTTTTCTTAAGCCTCCCATTCCTTTTCATAACCACCCCTATGATCATCTCACTCTGCATCCTGCATGGAAACAGAATCCTATCCTTCCCTGCACAATTTCTTCCTCTCTCTCAACCATGTCAGCTCATACCAACCGCATCTCCAAAACCAACTCTGAAGGATTAAGCCCTGTAGAGAAGCTAAAAGCATGCATCTCCTCCCTAATATCAAAGTAGAATGCACAAGATACATAGAAACTTCAATCCTTTTCTCTGACTTCCCACTATCTTCCACTATTCCTGGTCATAATTACCTCCCTAATAATCTAACAAGGAGAATGAAAGAGGAGCTTCTCAACTCTACCAAGTTTATTCAATGATACAACATATAGGCTTCTGGAATATTAGGGAAGCTCATAGTCAAATCAAACTTGACCAATGCAAACTTCTCATCCAAAAGCACAGTCTTTGTATCCTATCAATTCTAGAAACCAAGCAAACCCTAGATCTTACTATTCAAGCTGCTAAATATATTAATCCAAGATGGAAGCTAATTCATAGCCATGAACAACTGTCTTATGGGAGAATAATGATTCTGTATAACCCTGACATATTATGCCTCGCCACCATTGACTCTATTAAACAAATAATCCATTGTCATGCCCTCATAAAACACTCCTCCTCCTCCATGTATATGTCCTTTATTTATGCCGAGTCTTCTACAAATGCTAGATCCTCCCTCTTGAAATACATCCCTTTCCTACGCCATGAAACTCACCCTTGGTTGATAGGAGGTGACTTCAACTGTTCATTAAGAATTTCTGACAGAGTCAGAGGCAACACTTTATCCTTGAATGAAATTAAACCTCTTAACTTAGCAATACAACATTCCAATCTCCTTGAAATTAAAACCACCGGAGCTTCATTCTCTTGGAACAATAAGCATAAGGAAGGATGCATAACCTTCTCTAAGATAGAGTTCATCTTCTACAACCAAGTATCTCTTCACAAGTGGCCTATAATAACCAATCACCTGCCATGTCCCATGCTTTCTAACCATTCTCCTCAAATACTAACTCTGGATGACTTTGCCATTAAAAGAAAACCAAAATTTAAAATTTTTAACTCTTGGGTCCACAATCCAGATTTTCTTCGTGTTGTTGAAATGGCTTGGACTAAAACTAACTTTGGTAACCCAATGTTTATATTGCAGAAAATACTCAAAGAAGTGAAAGAGGCTCTGAAGAAGTGGTCCAAGAACAAGTATCGCAATGGCTTGAAACAATCTGATAATTATAGGGATCAACTTCAACGAATTCAGGATAAAATGCAAATTAATGTTGCATATGAGTCCCTTTCAAGACAGGAAATTGAAGTGAACAAACAATACATCGATGCTTTAAATAAAGAAAATGAAATGCTCAAGCAAAAGACTAGGATCATATGGAAAAGTGAAGGGGACCGTAACACGGCATTTTTTCATGCTTCTCTCAAAGCTAGACAAACTCAAGAAAAAATTCTATCCACAACTGATGAAGCTGGCACTCAACGCCATGGTACTGAAAGTGTTGCTGATGCCTTTATTTAGCTATTTCTCTAACATGTTTGGCAATATTGAAAACAATGCCCCTGATATTGAAGCAATTGACCCTCTGCTTCTTCCTACTCTTAGCCAAGAAGATGTCAAGTTACTAAGTGAAGAAGTTTCTGATATCGAAATTAAACAAGCTATGTTTTCTCTCAGTAGAGAATCATGTGGTGGGCCAGATGGTCTCAATGCTTGCTTCTACACTTCATGCTAGCCTATTTTTCAGACAGAGGTTCTTAAAGCTGTTAAATATTTCTTTAAGAAAGGATATATGCCCAACTCATTCAACAATACCTATATAGCTTTAGTTCCTAAAATCAGAAATGTAGACAATGTCAACACCTTCAGACCCATCTCGTGCTGCAACACTATTTACAAGTGCATATCCAAAGTTATTTCTACTCGTATGAAATCTGTTCTACCCAAAATTATCTCCCTCAATCAAGCTGCATTCCTTTCAGGCAGAGATATCCTTGACAATGTTCTAGTTACTCATGAACTACTCCATGGTTATAACAATGTTAATGTTTATCCTAGAGCCATTTTGAAGATTGACATACGAAAAGCCTTTGACACCCTTCATTGGGATGCAATTATACGCATAATGGGCTACATGAACTTCCCCAAACATTTTATCACATGGATACATTCGTGCATTTCAACTGTTAACTTCTCTATCAGAATTAATGGCACCAATGAAGGTTCATTTAGTAGCAAACGTGGGATCAGACAGGGTGACCCCGCATCTACTTGAATTTTCATTTTTATGATGGAACTGCTCACAAGTATTCTTCGAGACCTTGTAAACAAAAAACTGTACGTTCTGCATCCGCGATGCAAAGACCCACAGATAACTCACTTATGTTTGCAGACGATCTTGTTATTTTCTGCAAACCAACTCATGAAACCATTAATGCAATATTGGGAGGCCTGAAACTATTTTACAAAATTACTGGTCTTAATATCAATTTGGATAAATCAGGCATAATAATAGCTAGTCTTAACAGTCAGCAAAAGGAAGATATCTATAACACAAGTGGTCTCAGCTCTGCTGAGAATGTTGCTTCCTAACTCGGAGTTCCTCTTGCTCACTTCTAATCAATGCTTGCCTCTGTACGAAAAAATAATGGCTCTCCTTGACTGCTGGACAATCATACAGCTTAGTCAGGCGGGGAGTGTAACAACTCTGATTTTATCAATTTCATAAGAATATTAAATTATAACAGAGGTTATAATTTAATAGTGTTAATTAATAATAAATAGAGGATTTTTATTGTTTATTGGGAATAAACAATATAATTGAGAATAAAATAAGAAAAATAAAGTTTGGAAACTTTATTAAGATTGCTTGAGATAATAAAATGAGCGAAATATGTTTAGAGTTAAGGCAATAATTTTGTAAATTATTGTTATTTACTTCTTTTAATGATTTTTAAAAGAAATAATTAATTTTAAGATGAGATATATTTAAAATAATGATGGAATTGATTTTAAATATATAATTTTAGTGTTAAATTATATTTGAAATGGGTTATAAAATTTTATTACACAAAATGGAATTTTTTTGTAATTTATAACGTTAATTACAATGAGATTTGTAATTAAAAATGTAAAATTGTTATTTATTTTAAATATAGAGAAATATGTTAATAAAATGCTTTAAAAAATATAAATAATAATTTATTTGTGTGTAAAAACATTTTATTATCATGAGATTATAGTTTCACAATTTTTTTAGAAAAGAGAAATTTGAAATATGATAGATTACATTTGTTAACATTCATTGTTAACATATAAAAAGAGTTTAAGTAATTAACATTAAGCTAATCTCTTTTCATTATTGGATCTTGGCCCATTAATTAACTCTAACTAGCCTCTAACTAAGAAATGAGAAATGAGAAAGAATCTGTACGTACTTTATTCTCTTCTTCTCAAAGTTTCCAGAAAATGAAAGAATGGCTGAAACCCTCTTCCTCCTTCAATCCATGCTAAAGACAAATCAAATAAAAATGAAATTGGTAATTTAAAATGTTAATTCTAGAGCTAAATTCAGGTAATTTTCAATCTAAAACCAATCTTCCTATCAAAATCTATATTTACAGTGAAAATTTGTTGATTCGCTTCTCTTTGTTTGCATGCACATGTTACTAGTTACTACAGGTTTCTTTCGTAGAAAGTTGCAATCTTTGTGTAATCATCCATGGCAGCAAGGTGAGTTAATAAACTCACAATCTCTAGCTGAAGTAAAGCTTCAAGTGCAAAAATATATGCAAATAGCTTGAGAATATTGATTTTTGGTTGATGTTTTATTTCTATAAAAATTGAATTCTGTCCATCTTTGAAACTGAAACTAATTTGACAATAACTCCTTCATCACTTATCCGATTTTGATAATTTTGGATGTTCCGGAAAGCTTAAATCCTATACTGTAACTTTTATGTTTTATATTTTCTGTAATTTTGAGGTTAGCTATGTCAAAATTTGATTTTTCTACTGCTTACCCGAGAGCAAATCAAATATTTGCTCTGTGTTTGAAACTGAACACAGTTAGTAAATTGGGCATATCTTTCTTGTTTCTTATCGGATTTTGATGATTTTTAAAGTTATGGAAAGCATATTTTGTGTGTGACAACTTTCATGTTGAACACATTTGCATATTTTGAGCATAGTTTGAATTAAATCATGTTGCAAACTCTCAGCTCTGTGATTTTGATAATTACGTTATCCAAACTGAACACAATTAGTAAATTGGGCATATCTTCCTTGTTACTTGTCGGATTTTGATGATTTTTAAAGTTCTGGAAATCTTATTTTGGGTGTGATAACTTTTATGTTGAACACATTAGCATATTTTGAGAATAGGTTGATCAAAATCCTATTGCAAACTCCCAGCTCTGTCACTTTGATAATTATGTTATCCAAATTAAGCACGGTTAGTAACTTAGACGTATCTTTCTCGTTTCTTGTCGGTTTTATATAATTATTGAAGTTTTAGAAAAGTTAGATTATTTTATAAACCTTTCTTATTTTGAGTTTTGCAAAATTATGAGGTTAAGATAGTCGAAACCTTATTGCTATGCTATTGCCTTGAGAATAAACGACAGCAATAAATCATTGACTTGGAAATTGTACTAGCTTATTTTTGCTCTTATTCTTGTTCGGTTTTGATGTTGTTTTGAAATGTTTTGAGAGCTATGATTTCTATCAATAAACTAGCTATATTTAGAGAATTTAAAATTCAAATTTAAATAGAATTTGAATTGATTTTGGGTTAAATTTGAATTGAATTCAAGTTATCGGTCTTGAGTTATCTTTCTTGTTTTTCATTGTTTTCAAGCACGGTTTTCACTAAACTATTTTTGAAGTGATTTTTGAGATAAATGGAAATTTCAAATTATTATTATATAGTATTTAAAAATTATTTTTCTAATATAAAATCTATTTATTTCCTATAATAAACGAATTTCAAATATTGATTTTATTAATCTTTTTGGATAAAAAAGTTTTAGAAGATTCTTTTCTCTAGTAAACTGTAATATATAAAACATACATTTTTACACTATTCGAACGTTTGAGAAAGAGAATTAAACGATTTAGTAAAACACGTGGTATGGGACATGTGCGTTTACTATCTCGGTTAATTCCGGACTTGTATGATCGAAGCTATTTGACATTATTGATTCTGAGATGTTTTGCCATTTTATGGCGTATTTTGAGTTTTATAATTCCGATTTATTGGGATTATTTAAGATGGCCAATATTTGGTAAGTATTATGGTTTGAGATCTCCTATGTAGGAGTATGGTCGATGAGAACCATCATGATGTTTTATTTACTTGCCAATGATATAAGGCAAGTCTTGAATATATGATTTCATATTTTGAGGTTTATGGTTTATGAGGAACCATCACAATGTTGTCACTAGTCGAGGAGACGAGACAAATTATGATGCCATTTAATACTTGTAGATGAGATGATTCGAGTATGGTGTCTTTTTATCACCTGCCAATGAGACGAGGCGAGATATGATTTTTCTGAGTTTTATGATGTTCCTAGTGTGGCATCGACTAGCGGCTAGTAAACCGCTAAGTGCGAACGTGTGGTATGGGACATACGTTAATACTTTTCGGGTTCCTATCCATGAGTTTGTGACACATTCATGTTGTTTACCTAGCAGAACTGCTTTGAGAGGTGTTAGCGACCTTGTCATGAGGACGAACTGCTTTGGGAGGTGTTAGCGACCTTGTTAGGGCTGACAAAATGGCTTGGAAAGGTGTCAGCGACCTTGTCACGAGGACGAACTGCTTTGGAAGGTGTTAGCGACCTTGTCCAAGGCTTCGGCCATCTGATTTTAGCATGTGCAGCACTGCTTCGGCATTGCAATTGGGGATCTGGCCAATCCGGGTTTTCTAAGTTTTGAGTTCGCCGTTTTTGGCGCATTAGAGTTAAGATTTCCTAAGTTTTGAACTCGCATCGAATTCTTTATTGAGTTTGAGATTTTATGAGTTTGAATTCGTATCGAGTTCCATGAGCTTTTAAGATTGAGATGCATGTGTGAGATTTAGCCATCTTGGCTTACTTATGAGTTGAGATCTCACATTCTTATGGAGCTATCTTGTGTTGCTTTCATGGCTTCTATTCGTGATTGTAATGAGTTTTCTCCTTTTTTGGAGTAATGGTTCATCGAACCATTTGGGTTTTACTTGAGCTTTATATGAGTTGATTTGAGTTCATTATGGGTTATCACCGATGATATGAGGCACTTCTATTTTTTTTGAGTATTGAGTTTGAGTTACCTCTTTTGTGGAATTTAGTCACTTAGGTAGCGTTTGTTACTTAAGTATTGAGCTATGAGTTTTCTAATCCTTCTCCTCATTCGAGAAGAAGTATCACTATATCTATTCTTCTTTCATATTATCGATGTTGAGTGATTTGTATAGCTAGACTGACCCGTGTATTTATACTCGGGTCAGACCGAGTTGTTTCAGGTATCATCTATTGGGCTTAGCTTGAAGTTGATGTTGGACATTAGCTTAGCTATTGCTTGAGTAGTTGATTTCTTTCGTATACTCTGGTGTATTTACATTTGATTCGATGTATATAGTGTGGTTGAGTACCACCTTTATTGTATTCATATTGTATTGTACTAAACATGTATCAGTATATATGTATATATATATATGATGTTGATTACTGGTCTGTGATGTGCTTTACATTCAGTTATTGTATTTTGTTCTAATAGATCCGTTAGCCACCTATAGTTTTGGATTAAGCATTTACTGGGTATGTCGATCCACTTGAGTTGAAAACAAATTATATTGCATTTATCGGCGTATTCAATAGATGTTTAAGACAAAATTATAGATGGTCACCCTTAACCAGCCATATTCTCTACTTTAGTAGACATAATTACTTGTTAATTCTCTTTGCTAAGGTGGGTCTCGGGGTGGGGCATCACAGTTTGGTATCAGAGCTATGGTCAGAACAAAGTAGAATAAACACAGAATAGTACGTGTATCACGATATATCGAAGTACAATATGAGTGAATCATTGTCCTTTATTCGAGCTTGTTTTGGAATCATGCTTTGATTCTTTTTTGTTGATTTTTAGGATATGTTGAGATGGAATATGTCTAGGAGTATATATTGTATTCTGTAGTATTCCATAATTAAGTTTGATGTTATCTTAACTTATGGATAATCTTATTTGGGATTATTCTATTCTTATTTTTGTCGATGCGAGTGAGCTCGTATCGATGAAGCTTATTGATTTCTTTGAGCATTCTTGTTGCATTCCTTTGAGAGTTGTGAATCCTACTTAAGGGATCCATTATAATTGGCTTGTTGTGAGCATTCAGAGATTTCTATTTGATGTTGCTTTTGTGAGCATCTGTTTGTTACTCACAATCTTGAGATGCATTTGATTTGAGATGGATTAACTTATTTGATATTAAGTCCAATCCTTTGTTTTATAGGATCCTATTGTATATTTAGGTTTCCTATTTTGATTGGTTTATTATCTCTATCACTTTGGAATGTTAATGATGATTCCGAAGTTTCTGTATTCACTATTGAGTATCGAGATGTTGATGATCTATCTCGAATTCCAGTCAAGCTAACTTTGTAGAGTTTTGTGAGTCCGTTTGGATTTGACATCCAATCGGGCAATCGAGTGTTGAGGTAACCTTATTCTTGGGTCTTAGCTCTTCGGTTATCCTTCCACTGAGGAATGAGGTGAGTTTCTAGATTGTTCGAGTTTGATTGAGTTTATCATTCAGCTTCGTTTGAGTGTTCTTTTCATATACTTAATCAATTTTATCCTTTGTAGTATTACTCCGTTTGTAGTAGTGATTCGTGGATTGTGTGCTTCTTCTCTTTCGAGAAGAATATCTTGCTTATCATGTATCTTGATGATTTTTGGGAGTGGCTCATGACATTGTAAGATTGACGAACAATTTATCTCCTTCTAATGATTTTGAGAATCGGGTATTCTGGGAATATCTCGATGCATTCTCTTAATGATCTTTGGTTTGAGTTTTGAAGCTATATAAATATGAATTCTATAGAGAAATTTGAGCTTTGAGAAAGAAAAAAAAGAAAGAAAAAAAATCCAAAGAATATTTTGAGAATATATTTACATGAGTAGTATTTCTTTTATAGAAATAATTTGAGAGTGTTGGGTTGTCCATCGAGTAGTTAAGAGTTCTGGTCGATACGCCTGATCAACGTTATCGATAGGAATCTCCTAAATGCTATGATGAGGAAATCAGACATGATGGTTTGTGTTGTAATTTTTTTTATAAAGATTTTGGAAATAGTATTTTGAGATTATATATATCAAATTTATTTTTGGAAGGTATTTGCAACCATTGATTTTAGAGACGAGTATCAGAGTGGCAAGGCAGTTTTGATCGTTCAATCGACTCTGCAGCCAACAGATATATTTATTTATTAAAGATTCAATGGCGAGGCAATGCCATTTATTTATTTATTTTGAAATTATAAAGATGAGAATATATAAGAATATTCTTGAGCTATACTTTATTGGAAGCATATTTTGAGATTTTAGAATCTTATATGCATTGGATGTTTTCAGAGAAGAGTTATAAGAGGATTTGAAGATTGTTTTTAAACTATTTAAGTGGTTTAATAAAAAGAGTAAAGAGAATTTAAACCCTTAATTTATTTTGAGCAATAGTATTATGGATTTACAAAATTCTTTGAAAATTAATTTTGAAGTAAGAGAAGAAATTTGGACTTTTAATTTGAGTTTTATATTACTTACTAAGTAATATAGTAAAGAGTTTGAAAATTTTCAAATGCTGAAAATTGAGATTTAAAATTTAAAAGATGTTGAGAGAAATTTTTTTTATATAAATATCTTGGATTGAAAAGTAATTTGAGCTTATATTCTTGTTCCTGAGTTCACTCTATTCTTGTGCTATTGACGACGACGTGCATTTTCACGATCATTTGAGTTTGGTGGCCTCGTGAGAAGCCATTTTATGTGATTTATCTATCTTGTCTATTGAGTCTATCCTTGTTGTGAGGACGTTCTTTCCGTATTATTATGCGGAAAATTGTGTTGATGTTCATTTTTGTTGCTTAGAGTTCGGGTTTGAATGAGTTTGATCCCGACTCTATTCGTGGAGTTTTGAGAAATCTATCTTATTTGATAGATTATTTGTTGAATTTTTTTTTGAGTATTAATTCGAAGACGGGATATCTTTAGAATTCTTGTGAGTTACTTGGAAAATTCGATGGTTTGCCAAGTGAGATTTTTCTTATTTCTCTCTACCATTCTATGTTGGGAGTATGAATGGTTTGAGTTTCGAGCTTGTCTTTTATCCTTTGTCAATTGAATTTGTGTGCTGTGTATGGTTCTTTTTCAAGAAAATTGCGGGGATGCAATTTTTGTAAGGAGGGGAGTCTGTAACAACTATGATTTTAGCAATTTCCTAAGAATATTAAATTATAACAGAGGTTATAATTTAATAGTGTTAATTAATAAAAAATAGAGGATTTTTATTGTTTATTGGGAATAAAAAATATAATTGAGAATAAAATAAGAAAAATAAAGTTTGGAAACTTTATTAAGATTGCTTGAGATAATAAAATGAGCGAAATATGTTTTATTTAGAGTTAAGGCAATAATTTTGTAAATTATTGCTATTTACTTCTTTTAATGATTTTTAAAAGAAATAATTAATTTTAAGATGAGATATATTTAAAATAATGATGGAATTGATTTTAAAAATACAATTTTAGTGTTAAATTATATTTGAAATGGGTTATAAAATTTTATTACACAAAATGTGATTTTTGTGTAATTTATAACGTTAATTACAATGAGATTTGTAATTAAAAATGTAAAATTGTAATTTATTTTAAATATAGAGAAATATGTTAATAAAATGCTTTAAAAAATATAAATAATAATTTATTTGTGTGTAAAAACATTTTATTATCATGAGATTATAGTTTCACAATTTTTTTAGAAAAGAGAAATTTGAAATATGATAGATTACATTTGTTAACATTCATTGTTAACATATAAAAAGAGTTTAAGTAATTAACATTAAGCTAATCTCTTTTCATTATTGGATCTTGGCCCATTAACTAACTCTAACTAACCTCTAACTAAGAAATGAGAAATGAGAATGAATTAACCTGTACGTACTCTATTCTCTTCTTCTCAAAGTTTCCAGAAAATGAAAGAATGGCTGAAACCCTCTTCCTCCTTCAATCCATGCTAAAGACAAATCAAATAAAAATGAAATTGGTAATTTAAAATGTTAATTCTAGAGCTAAACTCAGGTAATTTTCAATCTAAAACCAATCTTCCTATCAAAATCTATATTTACAGTGAAAATTTGTTGATTCGCTTCTCTTTGTTTGCATGCATATGCTACTAGTTGCTACAGGTTTCTTTCGTAGAAAGTTGCAATCTTTGTGTAATCATCCATGGCAGCAAGGTGAGTTAATAAACTCACAATCTCTAGCTGAAGTAAAGCTTCAAATGCAAAAATATATGCAAATAGCTTGAGAATATTGATTTTTGGTTGATGTTTATTTCTATAAAAATTGAATTCTGTCCATCTTTGAAACTGAAACTAATTTGACAATAACTCCTTCATCTCTTATCCGATTTTGATAATTTTGGATGTTCCGGAAAGCTTAAATCCTATACTGAAATCTTTATGTTTTATGTTTTCTATAATTTTGAGGTTAGCTATGTCAAAATTTGATTTTTCTACTGCTAACCCGAGAGCAAATCAAATATTTGCTCTGTGTTTGAAACTGAACACAGTTAGTAAATTGGGCATATCTTTCTTGTTTCTTATCGGATTTCGATTATTTTTAAAGTTTTGGAAAGCTAATTTTGTGTGTGACAACTTTAATGTTGAAAACATTTGCATATATTGAGCATAGTTTGATTAAAATCATGTTGCAAACTCTCAGCTCTGTGATTTTGATAATTACGTTATCCAAACTGAACATAGTTAGTAAATTGGGCATATCTTCCTTGTTACTTGTCGGATTTCGATGATTTTTAAAGTTCTGGAAAGCTTATTTTCGGTGTGATAACTTATATGTTGAACACATTAGAATATTTTGAGCATAGGTTGATCAAAATCCTATTGCAAACTCCCAGCTCTGTCACTTTGATAATTACGTTTTCCAGATTAAACATGGTTAGTAACTTAGACATATCTTTCTCGTTTCTTGTCGGTTTTATATAATTATTGATGTTTTAGAAAATTTAGATTATTTTATAAACCTTTCTTATTTTGAGTTTTGCAAAATTATGAGGTTAAGATAGTCGAAACCTTATTGCTTTGCTATTGCCCTGAGAATAAACGACAGCAATAAATCATTGACTTGGAAATTGTACTAGCTTATTTTTGCTCTTATTCTTGTTCGGTTTTGATGTTGTTTTGAAATGTTTTGAGAGCTATGATTTCTATCAATAAACTAGCTATATTTAGAGAATTTAAAATTCAAATTTAAATAGAATTTGAATTGATTTTGGGTTAAATTTGAATTGAATTCAAGTTATCGGTCTTGAGTTATCTTTCTTGTTTTTCATTGTTTTCAAGCACGGTTTTCACTAAACTATTTTTGAAGTGATTTTTGAGATAAATGGAAATTTCAAATTATTATTATATAGTATTTAAAAATTATTTTTCTAATATAAAATCTATTTATTTCCTATAATAAACGAATTTCAAATATTGATTTTATTAATCTTTTTGGATAAAAAAGTTTTAGAAGATTCTTTTCTCTAGTAAACTGTAATATATAAAACATACATTTTTACACTATTCGAACGTTTGAGAAAGAGAATTAAACGATTTAGTAAAACACGTGGTATGGGACATGTGCGTTTACTATCTCGGTTAATTCCGTACTTGTATGATCGAAGCTATTTGACATTATTGATTCTGAGATGTTTTGCCATTTTATGGCGTATTTTGAGTTTTATAATTCCGATTTATTGGGATTATTTAAGATGGCCAATATTTGGTAAGTATTATGGTTTGAGATCTCCTATGTAGGAGTATGGTCGATGAGAACCATCATGATGTTTTATTTACTTGCCAATGATATAAGGCAAGTCTTGAATATATGATTTCATATTTTGAGGTTTATGGTTTATGAGGAACCATCACAATGTTGTCACTAGTCGAGGAGACGAGACAAATTATGATGCCATTTAATACTTGTAGATGAGATGATTCGAGTATGGTGTCTTTTTATCACCTGCCAATGAGACGAGGCGAGATATGATTTTTCTGAGTTTTATGATGTTCCTAGTGTGGCATCGACTAGCGGCTAGTAAACCGCTAAGTGCGAACGTGTGGTATGGGACATACGTTAATACTTTTCGGGTTCCTATCCATGAGCTTGTGACACATTCACGATGTTTACCTAGCAGAACTGCTTTGAGAGGTGTTAGCGACTTTGTCATGAGGACGAACTGCTTTGGGAGGTGTTAGCGACCTTGTTAGGGCTGACAAAATGGCTTGGAAAGGTGTCAGCGACCTTGTCACAAGGATGAACTGCTTTGGAAGGTGTTAGCGACCTTGTCTAAGGCTTCGGCCATCTGATTTTAGCACGTGCCGCACTGCTTCGGCATTGCAATTGGGGATCTGGCCAATCCAGGTTTTCTAAGTTTTGAGTTCGCTGTTTTTGGCGCATTAGAGTTAAGATTTCCTAAGTTTTGAACTCGCATCGAATTCTTTATTGAGTTTGAGATTTTATGAGTTTGAATTCATATCGAGTTCCATGAGCTTTTAAGATTGAGTGCATGTGTGAGATTTAGCCGTCTTGGCTTACTTATGAGTTGAGATCTCACATTCTTATGGAGCTATCTTGTGTTGCTTTCATGGCTTCTATTCGTGATTGTAATGAGTTTTCTCCTTTTTTGGAATAATGGTTCATCGAACCATTTGGGTTTTACTTGAGCTTTATATGAGTTGATTTGAGTTCATTATGGGTTATCGCCGATGATATGAGGCACTTCTATTTTTTTTAGTATTGAGTTTGAGTTACCTCTTTTGTGGAATTTAGTCACTTAGGTAGTGTTTGTTACTTAAGTATTGAGCTATGAGTTTTATAATCCTTCTCCTCATTCGAGAAGAAGTATCACTATATCTATTCTTCTTTCATATTATCGATATTGACTAATTTGTATAGCTAGACTGACCCGTGTATTTATACTCGGGTCAGACCGAGTTGTTTCAGGTATCATCTATTGGGCTTAGCTTGAAGTTGATGTTGGACATTAGCTTATCTATTGCTTGAGTAGTTGATTTCTTTCGCATACTCTGGTGTATTTACATTTGATTCGTTGTATATAGTGTGGTTGAGTACCACCTTTATAGTATTCATATTGTATTGTACTAAACATGTATCAGTATATATGTGTATATATATATGATGTTGATTACTGTTTTGTGATGTGCTTTACATTCAGTTATTGTATTTTGTTCTGATAGATCCGTTAGCCACCTATAGTTTTGGATTAAGCATTTACTGGGTATGTCGATCCACTTGAGTTAAAAAAAATTATATTGCATTTATCGACGTATTCAATAGATGTTTAAGACAAAATTATAGATGGTCGCCCTTAACCAGCCCTATTCTCTACTTTAGTAGACATAATTACTTGTTAATTCTCTTTGCTAAGGTGGGTCTCGGGGTGGGGCGTCACAGGGAGGCTCACTTTAATTAAGTCTGTCATTTTTCCAATAGTCGTGTACTGGGCTAGGTCATTTTTTTACCTTGGAAACTCTTTTCTATGATTAAATGTGTTGTTAAGAAGTTCTTCTGGAAGGGGAGTATACATGGTCGTTATATGGTGCCAGCATCATTCCAACAACTTGAAAAACCATTGAGGAAGGGAGGTCTTGGTGTTTTCAACATGTCTCTCTGGAATAAAACTACAATTACCAAGTTCACTGATAACTTCTTGTGTAATAAAGATAGCATATTGGTAAAATGGTCGTATAAACATGTTATTAAAAGGAAATATTTTTGGATATACATCCCCCCCAGTCTATCAGCTGGACTTGGCGTAACATATTTAAGATGAGAGAACATGTGTTGCCTCTTGTTAAATATGTTCTTTCTCCTCATAACAAGGTGAGCTTCTGGGATGACCCATGGTTTTCTGAAGGATGCATTTTGAACAGGTTGTTGACTCATCAGGAGAGAACTCAATCGGGTGTTGGCGAGCATGCTCTTGTTAATTCATATATTCATAATAGTATCTTCTTCCTTCCTCCCTCATCGAACTATAAGATAAAATCCCTCTAGAACTCCTTGTCTACATTGGTTTTTGACTCTTCATCTGATACTACGATAACTTGGGGTCATAATAAAACTAAATTTAGTTATAAATCTATTTACTTTTTCCAATCTGGCGCTCACAATCTCTCTGGCAGCAAATAGACATCAATAGTTTAGAGAAAGGAAAGCACGGCAATGGAGAACCTCTGTATCTGGAAGGTTCTGAACAATGAACTATTTACTAGAGTGAAACTGGTGAGCAGAGGTATGCTTGTGATAGTCAAATGTATCTATTGTGATGATCTTCCCGAGACAATTAAGCATATCTACTTTGACTACACTACTACTCGGGTACTATGGAACAAGGTTGTTAATGATGTTGGTTTCAATTTGGCGGGTATGGGTCGTCTTGATGAATGGGAGAAGCTGGTGAAAGTGATGGCATGCAAGGATGAGAGAACAACTAAGTACGATATCACCTTCAAAAAATTTGTGAGGCTAATATGGTTAGAGAGAAATATTAGGATTTTCAATCCACGAAAAAGCTTGAGCAATAGTCAGCTACGTGATAGCATTATTCATGTGGTAAAAAAAGGTTTAAGGGATGCTAATATTGCTTATGACCGAGGTGATGGTGTGCATCTTTTATGAGATAGTTCTCTTGTCAAATGATTCAGAGCTTGCCTTCCTCTTATGTGTTCTTCTATTTTAATTTTTTCTTCCTTTTGTTTCCTCTCTGTTTTGATCCTCCATCCTCATTTTCTTGTTTGCTTTTGTTGTTTTTTGGTTTGTGGATGTAGTGTTCGTATGATTGTGTGCTTGTATCTATTTTTGCTTTTTTCCATGGTGGATCAATAAAATGGTAGGGGCCCATTCAACCCCGTCGGCTATGCCAAAAAAAAATTAATAATCAACTCTATGCTTAATTAATAATTAATTAAAAATAAATCATATACTTAATTCATAATAAACTAAAAATTAATCTTACTTAATCAAAGATTAATTAAAATTAATCTAACTTTTAGAAGACAATTAATTATAATTAATCTCCACTTAATTATAATTAATAAACCTTGTTTAATACTTAATTAATTATTAATTACAAAACTTATTTAATAAATATATATAATTAATTAATTAATAAATCCTTGATTAACTTATTAATCATTATTAATTAAGTGTTATAAAACATTTTTTAAGTATAAAAACTTAATTTGTAAAAAGTGGACATTTTAGCGGAACTGCATCCATAGTGACTCTCACTATGGATGCTAGAACTAGAAAATATTTTTTTTAGCTTCCTTTCCGAAAACTTAACATTTAAAAGCTTACTAACTTTAAAACATAAGTAATAGTTTGTAAAACCAAAATAAAACTTAAAAGTTGAAAATGCCTTTGATTTTAAAACTAATAACCATAGTTTCCACACAAAGATTCCTTATCGCTATACCATACAAAAGTGCTAACCGTCTTAGCATACTCTTGTCATAGCATATAAAATCATATCATAACTACAAACACATGTAAAGATCTAAACTTTACAACCATAATAACACTTTTAGACTTTATTTCAAGTCTAAGGCAAATTCATGTACAAACACATATAATCACAACTAAACCATACAACTAGCCAATATCAAGCAATTACACATGCAAATACTAAACATAAAGTAATTAAAATTTTCATGATGGATAAATCCAATGACCAAAAATCCACCTCTTCCATTTCTCTTCTACACTTTACCTCAAGGGTAATACTCTTTATCCATCATCTTTAGCCAATAATAAAGATATGTCATGATATCTTGTATTTGATTTTTTTTAAAACATGAAAATTGTCACATCACTTTCTTACCATAAGTAAACACATATTTATATTTTTGCACACTTAATTAAGTGCTCATTATTTATATTAGTGGATGTTTAAATATATTAAGGTATTTTACAACCTTTTAAAAAACTTTTAAATGATCAAAAATCAGGATTTTTGAAAAAGCTTTCTAGTCACATTTTGTAATTTCCCTTGAACTAAATATTTTTGTAAACACATCTTGAAAATAATTACAACATTACTAGTTATAAATTAAAAAGGTGTATTTTAATTATTAATACCATTTTTTGAATATTTAAAATTACTTAAATATTCATAAATCAAAACGATAAAATTCAAGGTCGTTACATAAATTATGATGTAAAGTGAATGTGCTTTTAAATGTTGAAGTAATCAGTATAGTAATAAATCAACTAGAATAAAATACGTAAGTTGTACATAGATCATTTTATTCGCATAACTGTTTTGATCCAGATTCAGGCACACAATTTCGAGGTGTTTTACACCGATCCGAACAAGGAATTTTCACTCGATTCTTGATGGTGAACACTTGATATGGATTTTTGATATGATTCTGAAGTTTTCTATCATAGTATATATATTGCTATGCAAGGAGAACGGCGGTTTCTAATCAAGGAACTGGATTGGAGTCCGCTCTAAAGTAGTCTAGTGAGCGATACCAGTTCGAGAATGAAATTGTGTGATTGAACGAGCGATCAGATTCGATATTGTGTACGGACGATATATATGCATCGTATAGGCTTTATTTATAATTATATGTTTGACAATGGAGAATGCAAAATTATATGGCTAAGGGTTATATAGTTAGATATCATTTGTAAGTGAGATGTAGGTTCATGGAAGCAAAAGCTAGTTGTTGTTTTTAATTTCATGGGTAGAGCTTGGTTGGTCGACAAATAGGTACATGTTTATTTTTTTGGTTGGATGGTTTTATGCTCCAGATATGGAAGGCCACTTGGCTTTGGTTTTCTTTTGATTAGTTTGGCCCATAGTGATAGTTTATAATTTTTCCGATCGAGCCGCACAATAGAGATGCTGCTAAAGTTTTCTATAATTTTAAGAGACTTAGAGATTTAATAATCCTTTTTAATTAATTGATTTTGAAAAGTTAATGGGTTTGGAGGCATTTTTCTTACTTTTTAAATTTCGAGGATGAAATTCTTTTAAGGGGGAAGAATGTAACAATATGGAATTTTGATCATTGGATTTTGTATTTTAATTAATTTTATATATTGACCTATAGGAATTATTTTAAAAATAATAACTGGAATTCAAATATAAGGACTATTTAAAATATTTGAATGGTGAATTAAATATTTGAATAATGATTTAAATATTTGAATTTTTAATTAAAAATTAATTTAATGGATTTAGTGGTCTTATTTAACTCCTTCTAATGAATAAATAATAACGGTGAATTTATTTTGTAAATTTATTTACAGTAATAATGGTTAAATAAATAACAAGAAATTTTATTTTTGATATAACGACTCTATTTTTATTGATGTATTTTAATTTAATTTATTTTTCCATAATTTTTAATTTGGAAATTTATTTAAATTATCGTTTGATGATTTATCGTCAAACGACAGTGATTTGTGATTTTACCGAATCGAATAACTAGTGTATATTATTATTGCTTTGGGATCGCATCGCTGTTTTGAGCGCGACCGTATTTTTTGTTTTGTCGTTCGGGGTTCATACGCGAATGAAATGTTGTGTAATGAGATGTCGGAAATTATACCATAAACTAAACAAAAGACTTTACAAGTCAAACACTTGACTATTCATCATCTCTTTCTTTTTTTGTTTTTTAAGTTCCTCTTAAACAAAAGAAAGTTAACCTCCTACAAAAATAAAAATCAATTCAACCACTTAACGAAAAATTATATATATTGGATCTTCGAAATTCTTGTGAAGAGATCAAACATATACATGAATATTAGAGGATGAAGACATGTTTTGTTAGGGGTTTGCGGGCATGACTTTGTGGTGTCCAGTGGAAGGAGGAAGCGAGGAGAAGCTCAACGGAGCAAGGAGAGGGGTTTCGTGCAAGGATGAGTGAGAACGAGGCGGAGGAAGGTGGCAGCAATGATGGAGGGAGATTCTGGTTTGAGCAGGATGTGCTTGTGGAAGAGGGAGTTTAAATGTAATAATGGGTAATTAAGTTAAATAAATGTAATTAGTATTTAATTTATAATCTAAAAATCAATAACTTATATATTGAATAACTTACTCATATGAGGTCCAACTCGAACGCTATTAGTTGCATTGCACTTGTGGAATTATTATCTCTGAATTAGAACTGGGTTGGTTGAATTTGGACCAAGTGAAAATTTGGGCTAAAATCGGATGGTCGATTTTAGTTCAAATTGGAATGCCAAAACATCCGTTGGAATTTCAGTGATTAAACTTACTTTTTTGGTAAATTAGTATGATATATGTAGATAAAATTTACTATTTTGTGTTTGGTTGAATTATTGGCTGGTTTGGCTAAATATCCGCTTTTGAAAAGCGATTGACATTTAAATTGTAAATATAACGAATTTAGTAGAGAAATCCAGATTTCTCGACATTGTGATTTTAATTCCAGTTATACCATATTGATTTTATTTTAATTATATACTACTATGTAGATTGATAAATACTATAATTTGATAAATTGGCCATATTGGATGTGACATTGACACTTAATTAAAGTTGAAACTTTTTAGTGGAAATGGTAGTAATAACATTTGGTTGAGTGCTATAGTAATTATTGGCCTCGTTATTGTATTTTGAAAAATACTATTAAATTTATGTTTGATTTGGAAACGGTTCCGATTCGGAAAATGAGATCAAAATATGACTCTTTTGGGATTTCTGTGATATTTTAGTTAAAATGAGTTTCTGAATTTCTCTATTTTGTTATGACTTCTTTTATTATTCTTAATAGCATATATAAGTAAATGTTTTAAAATTATTTTGGAAAGTACTGATCTTTATAGAAGTTACTGTAATAAGTAATGTTTATTTTAAAGGAAATAGAAAGGGTTATCTTTTATTTAAGTGATTTCTGTTTTAAAAAGAAGATAGAAGTATTTGGTGTAAATGTTTGGAAAACAGTTTGTATAAAATGTTGAAAATAGAAAGACAGATTTATAAATGGTATTTTGTATATTTAAAGGAGATTTATAAGCGATATCTTATAAATAAAAGGAAATATTTTTTTTGATAACTTGGAGTAAAATATCAGAGTTATGAATTTATTGAATATGTGGAATGATCACGTAATGGGAAAGACGTGAATTTGTAATTAAATTTAGAAATTTATAAAAGGATAAATGAATTTGGAGTTTTATAAAGAGTTGAAAATAAGTTGGAAATTTGTAGAATGAGCTTTACAAATGATATCTTTATAAAAGCAGTTTAATAAAAGAGTTTATAAATAATATATAGGATGTTTACAAAGGAGTTATTAAATAAATTTAGGAATTTATAAAAGAAGGCTATAATTATGTGTTAGATATTTATAAAGGAATTTATAAATTATATTTTATAAAAGGATTTTTGTAAATCTAAGGAGTTTATAAAGGAATTTTATAAAAGGGATTTATAAAAAGGAATGAGACTCGATTTCCATAGACGAAACTTGCGGTGGTATGGAAAATGTTCTTTTCATACTTAACACCAAATCCTGAGGTATGAGAAGTCGTCTCTATCTTGAGAATTAATAATATGTATTAAGGTAATGTTAGTTTTCTAACTTGTCTAATTTCATTGTTAATCGAGAGATAGTACTGTTTGAAATCGGTAAGTGGTGGTAACTATATTTGGTCTAATTTCCATATAACCTATTTACTTACACCAAAAGTGTTTTGGGTTTATTTTTATAAATGTTTAAGTTACATTTGTTCTAATCCAAACAAGTATGTTTTGGAAGAGAAATCTTGCTAAAGATTTGTGAATGTACTTATACCGTTGAGATACGTGTATGGATACATTTTCTAAGTATTGGAAGTGTAGTGTTTTGTGAATATACTTATACTGTTGGTATAAGTATAGGAAACAATTTCTAAGTTTTGAAAGTGAAATATTTTGTGAGTATACTTATACAGTTGAGATAAGTGTTAGCACCAAAATTGGTCACTAACCTCGTTCAGAAAGATTGTGTAGAGATATAAGTGATGAAAGTAAATTAAACAGAGAAGACAATGCTAATTTAAATGCAGAAAGTAAGAACACCAAATTTTATAGTGGTTCAGCGTAATTGCCTACGTCCACTTTGTTCAACTTTATTGATTTCCTTTATAGTTGATTACAAATACAATTCGTGAATCAAATGCTTGAGTGAAGTTGTTAAGTAGAGAAGATGAGTCTTGAAAATGGCAGAGTCTCCCCGGTGTTTTCTCTCCAAAAAAGGATCCATTTCACTGTGACCCTGCCCCTCTATTTATAGGCAAATATGGGCTGGACTTCCCAAGTGGGCTGGATAGCCGAACGCTCTAGCCCCAGTACAGTGGTCGCTGTATGCCGAACCAGGTACGCCGAACGCTCGGATGCCGAACGATGTGGTTTGAGGTTTGGGAAGTGCAGGATGTTAGACAGTCGAAGCCGAACGCTCTGCTAGACGCCGATTACTCTTGTTGCCGAGTACCACGCCGAGTACTCCTGTATGCCGAATGCTCTTGTATGCCGAGCAGTCTCGATGCCGAGTAGTCTCGATGCCGAGCGCTCTTGTATGCCGAGCAGCCTTGATGCCGAGAACCCTTGTATGCCGAGTAGTCTCGATGCCGAGCGCTCTTATATGCCGAGCAGCCTTGATGCCGAGTGCTCTTGTATGCCGAGCAGCCTTGATGCCGAGCACCCTTGTATGCCGAACGCTAGCGCCGAGCATTGGTTGTCGCCGAGTGCCAGTTGACGCCGAGTTCCATTGGGATGTCGAATGCTACGCCGAGTACTCCTGGATGTTAAGCGCTTCGCCGAACACTCCTGGATGTCGGTCACTCTCTGATGCCGGACACTCTCTGATGCCGGGCACTCTCTGATGCCGGTCACTCTCTGATGCCGTGTTGAACTGGATGCCGAGTACTAGTTGCCTGGTCAAATCTCCAGGAAACACTTGCCCCCCAAAGTGTATCGCGTGGCCGAACGTGGTACGCTTTGAACCGTGCAACCTTTTCGTCACGTCTTAAACCCTTGGCTAACCTCGAACGGAGACGCCCCTTTTGTGGGACCGATGTGTGCCGGACGTGTTCCAAATGCCGAACGAGACATTCGCATTCGAACGGTGCTTCCTTGCCGAGTGATGCTTCAGTGCCGAACCGTTATGCGGCGAGGCCGAACGCTATGACCTTGACCGGTTCTACCGGTCATGGCCTTTTCGACTTCTACCTCCCTCTATATAACCAGGCGCCCTTCCACCATTTTCCCTTTACGCTTTCTCTTCTGTCATTCCTAGAGACTTGCAATTCTTGCCACCTTATCAGATATAAAGTCTAGTTGATCCTTCCTCAACTTCGATCGTTGAACTAGGTATCATTCCCTCCACGATTACATAACTTCAACTTTAGGTTCATCACATGGGAATGGGGTATTTCTATGGTTGTACAATGTGTGGCTAGTAGAAGTGGTTCGCACGTTCGGAGTCGCCGAACGGTGCATGGTAGTTAGACCTAGCTCCTTTGTGCTGATCAAGATTGGAAGAAAATGGAAGATGGGGTGTCGAACGGCGTAACCTTCATCGGGCGATCTTGTCTTTGTCGTTCGGCGTAAATGGAGAAAGAGCAGGGCAGAGTTATGATCGAGGGCGGAGCGCTAATTTAGCCGAACGAACTAAGGCCGAACACTACCCTTATGCCGAATAGACATATATGCCAAATAGCATCTAGACCGAACGACATAATTGCCGAACAACTCTCATGCCGAACAGTTACATACATGCCGAACAGAACTTAGACATGCCGAATGAACACATACATGCCGAACAGAACTTAGACATGCCGAACGAACACACACATGCCGAACAGAACTTTTAACATGCCGAACGAACACACACATGCCGAACAGAACTTTTAACTGGACGATGACTTAACCGAACGAGGCCTTTAGCCGAACATAGACTTAGCCGAACATTCCTTAGACCGAGAAAAACACAGCCGAACATTATACTTAGGCCGAACAATCTTGAATGCCGAACGGAATGCCTGCTGACCTATACTTAGGACGAACAATACAATTGCCGATCACTACTTAAATGCCGAACAGTATAAATGTCAAACTACACTTAGGCCGGTTACTTTAGAAATCATATGTCTTCTGAATCTGGAACTGTAATCACTACCAGGCGGGCTCTTCGAGACGGTCAGCGATGACGGTCTTCGAAGGCCACGATTTGAAACTCATTTTTATATCCTTGAAATCTTATTGCTTGTACACAATTGCTTGCACTAGTTCACACACCACGTGGGGGGAAAACTCATGTTGCTAATTCTAACGTTCAACGTTTTTTAAGTATAGTTTTCTCAAGCACTTAGCCAGGTTCGTTATTTATTTGGGATGTCGAGAAAATCTAGCTCCGCCACTATATCCGACAGGCCTGGGCCGTCATCAAGGCAAGGAGCTGCTGATACTTCTAACCCGTCGACTTCTCCTGCTCATAACTTGGCGCCTGATGCTCTGGAGGCAACCATCTTACTAGACAATCCGATCAATTCTCAAGCCTCGAAGATCAACGAAGCTGCTCTGCGACGGATATGCTCCATTCATGGGATTCCTTTTGCCGACGTGTTAGTTCCTTCAAGACACGATCGCCCTCATTTGCCCCCAGTCGGGTACACTACCTACAACAAGTTCATGTGTTTGATGGGCAGCGTGCCTCCATTCAACTTATTTCTCCGGGATGTACTGCAGTACATAGACATAGCTCCGTCGCAGCTACACCCGAACGGCCATGCATTTCTATATGGGACTTATCTACTTTTCATGGCTGTCTTCTCCAGACCTCCAACCACCGGTGATATCAGATATATTTACATGTTCAAGAGACGGAAAGACAGTCCTTCTTTTATGTTCCTCGAGCCATACCACAAATGCCAGATCTTGACAGGGGCCTGTAGCAAATTCGCCCTGTACAAACAGGAATGGTTCTATGTGCGCTGCCCTTCTGGTTTCGCTAGGAGATGGGTTGAAGGCAGTAAGTCTCTCTGCCGAGTCACTATTCGTATTTGATCGGAGTCATGCTTTTCCTAACTCTTCATTTCATTTTTTCAGGTATCAACCCGCGCCCGGAAGGCCGAGGATATTCTGAGGCTGTCGATGCCATTAGAGCTCTTCCTGCCGAGGATCGAGACATCCGAGTTATCATTTCAAATGAATCACTGTCGGGGTTCGGCTTGCTGGCTCCTGGTCGTCGGATCAGCCTTCCAGAAGGTGTTATCATTCCCAAACCTCCGTCCGGTAAAGGGAAAAAACTTGCCGGATCGTCGTCGCGCCGCGCTCCCGACACGCACGAAGAAGGCGAGCGCAAAGAGGATGATGCCCCTGAAACTCAGGGTGAGAATGCGGTCCCGCTCAGAATCCGGCAGTCGAAGTTCACGACATTGAGACGTCGTCCTGCCCTTCGAAGGGAAAGAAGAAGTTAAAATATAAAGTTCAGAAGGAGAAAGTTGGTGGCACTTCAAAAGTCACACTTATTCCGCCTGAGAAAGAGGCTTCCTCACAGCATCTGGAAAGTTCTCTGAGGGGTCTGTCCAACCTGTCCATCCCCGATGATTTACTTAATTACGGGTTCGATGATCCTGAAGCTCTCAAATTCTCTTCGCCCGCTAGAGGCAATGTAGGAGTTCAACTCCCGGCTCAAGGAGATAACACTCCGATTAGCAAAGATAAACGAACGGGTCCATCGGGGGGAACACTAGGACACACACGCACATGCGCATTCCATAATATACTTCAATTCTTTTTAACTCGTGAATTCTCCTTAACTCGTTGTTATCTCCATTCTTTGCAGGTGATATGGGCCACTCTCACGGACTTGATCGCCTTCAGGGGTCTTCTATATTCCATCACTCTGGACGGGATTCCGGTTCAGGCAGACGCAGGGACCGAGGTGATTATGAAGATAGGGACAATCGTCCTCGCGAGTCGTCTCACCGCAAGAAAGCACATTCTCAATCTTCCCAGTCCCGTGATCTTCCTCCTCCAACAGAGCTGGATAAAGAGAAGTCTTCGCAGAAGGGTTATCAGTCTGATGCTGCTCGAGAACAACACTCCAGTTCATCGAGTACGAGGCAAGTTCGAGAGCAACGTAAAAGAACGGAATTCTCAAAGCCTCCTCCTCCTACTCCTGCGGTGGACCCAACTGTTGCGGAAAAGATGGTCGATCTTAAGGCCAAGTTTCCAAAAATTTGCTTCGATGGTTTGAAGTTCCTCCCGGCCATTCATCATATTCCCGGGCATGTGAAACAGAGTGCCATTGCCTGCAATAATGACGTCTATGTTCAACATGATGCGTTTGTGCACTTGGTGGAGAAGGTCTCGAAAGTATCTGTTGAGCGTCAACACGAGATTGACCGTCTAAATCTGGAGGCTGACAGCGATAAGAAAATCATCAAACTCCAAGACGAAGAGCTTGCTTCGTAAAAGTCAAAGCTAGAAGCCGCTGAACATAGCGCAAAAAATACCGCCGAGGCAGTCACTCGTTTAGAGGCGGCTCACAAAAAAGAGCTTGACGAAGCAGTCCAGCGCAGCGGTGCCCTCGCCCTAGAAAAAGACTCTGTCCAAAAGGAAAGGGACGCACTTGCTACTCAAGTCAAGGAGCTGAAGGAATTACTTTCCAAGGAGAAGGAAGACAAAGTAGCCGCTCAAGAAGAATCGCAGTGATACTGTGATGAGATTGTTGCTACCCGACTCCTGAAGACAAAGCTCGATGACGAACTCGCCGGGGTCGAGCAAATGAAGGACGAGGCCCGTGAGGAGGGCAAAAGAATGGCTGTGGAAGAGCTTGATTCTCGCCTCGAGGCGGCCGCAGAAGCCGGCAGGGAAGAGGTCAAAAGTATGTTTGACCCGTTGATCGCCGAGTATGGAGCCCGCGTCCTTATGCACCGCGACTTAACATTTTTGGGTGACGGCTACCTCGAATCCCTGGCTGAGGCGTGGGAAACTCTGATAAGGATCAGGAAGGTCGAGTCGGGCTCCAACGAGGTCGATGAGGATGTCTTGGTGAAGGAGTTCCTAAGGGGGAATGAGCCATCGGACTTATCCGCAGCATTGGCACTTTATGGCAAAGGCTCTTCCCCTCCGAAAGAGAAGAATGACGAAGCTGGCCCGTTTGGGGCCGATGCTACTACTCCTCATCTTGCCGCTCCTTATGCTGCTCAATCGGCCGGTCGGCCAACACTTGATCCATTCGAGCAGCATGCTAGTTATGATCCTGAAGATCCCGGGCTTGGTGTTCATGTGCTGTCACCTATCCTGGAGGGTGAAACCCCTCGTGCCACCGATAGCCAACCGGACCCTGGTAGGAAATTCTTCTTTCTCTAGAAATTGAAGAGATCCCGTCATTTTTCAGCAGTAGCTACTCGTTCTAATGCTCATTCCTTATGTTTTCGTGCAGGTTGCTCTGATGCCGAGCCACCTCCGAGGAGCGATGACGCCAAGGAGGAAGCAGAGAAAACAAGCGACGTTGCTCACGCAGGAGTAACTCCTAGTCCAGACGCTTAAGTGATCGGGGCGCTAGATGATGACAAACTTGATACTTCGCCTACTGCCGAAGGAAGCGATCAAATTGAAATCACTGGCGCCTCTGAGCATACTTCAGAGATGAGCATGAAGGACCGTCTTGCCGACGAGGAGAAGAAAAAAGTCAAAGTCAAAGTTGAGTCTGAAATACTGGAACTCACTGACCCGCGGAACAGACCTTTGAAAATCATTCTCCCGGGCAGGTCCAAACCACTAGATGTTCCGTCTCCTACTCCCGACTCCGTTTCTCTAGCAAGCAAAAAGTCCAAGAAAAAGCGTGAGGGAGAGGAGTCGTCGGAAACAACGAAGGAAGACAAAAATAAGAAGTCGAAGAAATAATCGATACACTCGTTCAACGAGTTTTTTGCTTAAGTCTTGTAATTGCTTTTATCCTCCACAACTTGCAGTTTGTATAGAGAGGTCTGAATTTTGTAGGAGTGATCATGTATCCCTATTTTGGACTTATCGAATAAAATTTAGTTTCTTTTTGTTTGAATGATTCTCTTGTCTTTATTTGGTTTGCTGACACTGTGCTCCGGGGACTTGGAGACTGTTTATGCTCTAGTCCGCGCTCCGGGGGCTTGGAGTACTCCGATCCGCGCTTTGGGGATTCGGAGATTTGAAATCGTTTATACTCTAGTCCGCGCTCTGGGGACTTAGAGTACTCCGCTCCGCACTCTGGGGATTCGGAGATACGTATTCGTTTATACTCTAGTCCGCTCTCTGGGGACTTAGAGTACTCCGCTCCGCACTCTGGGGATTCGGAGATTTGAAGTCGTTTATACTCTAGTCCGCGTTCTGGGGACTTAGAGTACTCCGCTTCGCACTCTGGGGATTCGGAGATTTGTATTTGTTTATACTCTAGTCCGCTCTCTGGGGACTTAGAGTACTCCGCTCCGCACTCTGGGGATTCGGAGATTTGTATTCGTTTATACTCTAGTCCGCGCTCTGGGGACTTAGAGTACTCCGCTCCACACTCTGGGGATTCGGAGATTTGAATTCGTTTATACACTAGTCCGCTCTCTGGGGACTTAGAGTACTCCGCTCCGCACTCTGGGGATTCGGAGATTTGTATTCGTTTATACTCTAGTCCACGCTCTGGGGACTTAGAGTACTCCGCTCCGCACTCTGGGGATTCGGAGATTTGAAGTCGTTTATACTCTAGTCTGCGCTCTGGGGACTTAGAGTACTCCGCTCCGCACTCTGGGGATTCTGAGATTTGTATTCGTTTATACTCTAGTCCGCTCTCTGGGGACTTAGAGTACTCCGCTCCGCACTCTGGGGATTCGGAGATTTGTATTCGTTTATACTCTAGTCCGCGCTCTGGGGACTTAGAGTACTCCGCTCCGCACTCTGGGGATTCGGAGATTTGTATTCGTTTATACTCTAGTCCGCGCTCTGGGGACTTAGAGTACTCTGCTCCGCACTCTGGGGATTCGGAGATTTGAATTCTTTTATACTCTAGTCCACTCTCTGGGGACTTAGAGTACTCCGCTCCGCACTCTGGGGATTCGGAGATTTGTATTCGTTTATACTCTAGTCCACGCTCTGGGGACTTAGAGTACTCCGCTCCGCACTCTGGGGATTCGGAGATTTGAAGTCGTTTATACTCTAGTCCGCTCTCTGGGGACATAGAGTACTCCGCTCCGCACTCTGGGGATTCGGAGATTTGGAATCGTTCGTACGAGTCTGTATGTCGTGCAGGATAATGTAATTTATCATCCATTTAAGAGATATAGAAACTTCATAGAAAATATGGCTTCAAGCCTTTATTAATGAAAATCAAGTAAATTGCTTGATTACAACTTTAAAAGGAAACTAAGTCATTATTGAATGGAAACATGCAGGAAATAACAGTGCCAACAACAAGAAAGGAAAACATGCTAAATGTAATAGTGCCGCAAATGTTCACTATTCCATGCTCGGGGGAGTGTCGCGCCATCAACGGTCGCTAGCTTGAATGTTCCTTCTCCAAGCTTCCGTTCAATGGCGTATGGACCTTCCTAGCTGGGATTCATGCGTGATGGTACCGGAAGACTCATTTCAGAATGAGATCACCCACATCAAAGATTCTTGGGCGGACTCTGCCGTCGTAGTAACGCTTGACTCGATGTCTGTGCGCCGCCGCCCTTAATTCAGCTTCTTCACGCTTTTCGTCGATGCAGTCCAGAGATTCCAGCAAGAGGTTTTGGTTCATCTTGGGGTCATAGTATGGTACTCGGTGCGATGGAACTTCACGTTCCATGGGTATAACGGCTTTAGAGCCGTATGCCAAGGCGAACGGAGTGTGGCCGGTCACGGACTTGTGGGTAGTTCTATACGCCCATAATGCTGTCGGGAGTTCATCTACCCACTTGCCTCCAACCTTCTCCAGACGCTTCTTCAGTATGGACTTGATTATTTTGTTAACGGCCTCGACTTGTCCGTTAGCTTTTGGGTGTGCAACGGCGGCGAACTTTTTCTCGATGTCGTACTTTAAACAGAACTCTTTGAACTCTCTACTTTCGAATTGCGTTCCGTTGTCCGTAATGATGGTGCGTGGAAGGCCAAAGCGGCATATAATGTTTCGTACAACGAAGTTAATGACCTTCTTAGAGGTGATAGTGGCCAAAGGTTCTGCCTCAGCCCATTTCGTGAAATAGTCGACTGCAACTATTGCGTATTTCGCACCACCTTTGGATAGAGGCAAAGAGCCGATTATGTCGATTCCCCAGATCGCAAATGGCCAGGGACTAATCATTTGTGTGAGTTCCGTTGATGGAGCCCTCGGGATTTTCACATATCTTTGACACTTGTCGCATTTTCTTGCGTAGTCCGCGGCATCCCGGTTTACGGTGGGCCAGTAATATCCATAGCGGAGGATCTTCTTTGCTAGCGTTTGCCCCCCAGTATGGTCGCCACATTCCCCTTCGTGAACCTCTCTCAAGACTCGCTTTGTCTCATCATGAGCGATGCATCGTAATAACGGGACCGAGAATCCTTTTTGATACATTGATCCATCCTGCATTATGTATCGCGCGGCCTTTCGAAGGACCTGCCGTCTTTCGCTTCTTTTTCCTGGTAAAGCCCCGGTCGTTAGGTACAGTTTGAATGGGGTTATCCACGATTCCTTCTCGATTTCTGTTCCCAACACGCGATCGACTTTCATTTCGTCTATGCTCGGGGCATGCAAGACTTCGACGGGATACAATCCCATTTGTTGTGTATCGTCGGTACTCGCGAACTTAGCCAATAAGTCGGCTTCTTTGTTCTGTTTGCGCGGGATATGTGAGATGTCATAACGCTCAAGATTTGATAGTAGTTCTTGGACCTGAATGAGGTACGGAGCAAGCTTTTGTCCCTTTGCTTGGTAGTCTCCCCGTACTTGGTAAACCACCAACTGCGAGTCACAAAAGATTTTGACTGATTCGATCCTGAGTTCCCTGATGAGCTTCAAGCCAGCGATCAGTGCTTCATATTCGGCTTCGTTATTTATAGCCGGGAAATCGAGCTTCAGGGCATAACAGATCGATCAGTTTTCCGGAGTTACAAGAACTACGCCCGCGCCGGAGCAACGGTCGTTTGATGCACCGTCAGTGTATAATTTCCATCGAACGGGGGGAATGATGTCGTGATCGTCCGGTTTGATGGGTATGGTAAATTCAGCGATGAAGTCTGCTAACGCTTGCCCTCGGATGGCTCTCCGTGGTAAGTACGCGATATCGAATTGGCTCAACTCGATGTTCCATCTTAGCAATCTTCCAGAAGTTTCCGGCCGTTGGAGTACCTGCCTCAGGGGTTGATCGGAATAAACACCGACTGAATGTGCTTGAAAGTACGGGCGAAGCTTTCGCGATGAAATCACCAAGCAATAAGCCAATTTCTCTATTTTAGGGTAATTCCTCTCGGCCCCTGTTAAACGTTTGCTAACATAATACACCGGCTTTTGGACTCGATCCTCCTCTCGTACCAAAGCCGCACTTATCGCATGTGGGGATACAGCCAAGTATACGTACAACATCTCATGGTCAACTGGTTTTGATAGCATTGGTGGGCTCTCCAGATGCCTCACCAGATTCCGGAATGCTTCCTCACAGCTAGACGCCCATTCAAAATTTCTCTTTCCTTTCTTTATTATGTCAAAGAACGGGATGCACTTGTCAGTTGCCTTGGATATAAATCGACTCAGCGCAGCTACTTTTCCGTTCAAGCTCTGTACCTGCTTTATAGTCCTGGGTGCTTGTACATCTCGAATAGCTTGGATCTTTTCTGGGTTGGCTTCGATTCCCCTAGCGTTGACGATGAATCCCAAAAACTTCCCTGATGCAACGCCGAAAGAACACTTCAACGGGTTGATCTTCATGCCATAAAACCTGAGTATGTCGAACATTTCAGCCAAGTCTTGAATGTGGTCGTTTGACCGTCGTGACTTCACGAGCATGTCATCCACATAGACTTCCATGGTTTTACCCAGCTGGTCATTGAACATTCGATTCACCAGACGTTGGTAAGTTGCTCCAGCATTCTTCAATCCAAAGGGCATCACTACATAGCAATACAGTCCGACATTTGTAACGAAGCTGGTGTGTTCTTGGTCCGGAATATGCATTGGGATTTGGTTGTATCCTGAGTACGCATCCATGAATGATAGTAACTCGTGTCTTGCGGTGGAATCGACCAATTGATCGATCCTAGGCAACGGGAAACTGTCCTTAGGGCATGCTTTGTTCAAGTCGGAATAATCTACGCAAGTCCTCCATTTCCCATTCGCCTTCTTTACTAGCACGGGGTTGGATACCCATTCAGGGTAGAGGGCGTTGCGGACGAACCCATTCGCTTTGAGTTTGTCCACCTCCTCTCCAAGAGCGGCGGATCTCTCCGGATCCATTCCTCTCCTTTTTTGCTTGACTGGGACGTATTTCGGGTCTATGTTCAACATATGACTCGTGATGGCGGGAGAAATCCCACACATATCAGAATGCGTCCAGGCGAAAACATCAAGGTTCACCCGGAGGAAGTCGCTAAGGTCTTCAGTCTTTGCGGGGCCTAGCTGTGATCCGATCTTCAGTATTCGCGAAGGGTCGTCACGGCTAACTAAAATGTCAATTGTTAATTCAGCCGGTGCCGCCTTCTCTTCCCTGGGTTTCTCATCGTCGTCTCTCGGATCTATATCTCCGTAGATCCGAGAACTATTCCCGAGCCAGGGCTCGGGCACTACTTGTCAATTATCCGCATTGAGGATGCGGACGGGATTGTCCACAACCTTTCCCTTCTCCCTCCGGTGGGCCTCTCGGAGCTCAGCCACATAACAGGAACGACCAGCTGCTTGGTCGCCGTGGACGATGCCTACTCCTTTGTCAGTCGGGAACTTCAAAGTTAAACACCACGGGGCTAACGCTGCCCTAAACTTTGCCAGGGCCGGCCGGCCCAAGAAAACATTATATGGAGAGTCCACATCCAAAACTACAAAGGGTAGAATTCGCACTCTTCGACACTCGCCTTGTCCCAGTTCAACTGGTAACTCGACATATCCCACTGCATCAGTTGCAGCGCCGTTAAAGCCGTGAATACGAGCTTTGGATGGTTTCAAGTCTTTTGTTTCTAGCTTCATTTGATCGTAGGCCTTCTTGAAGATGATGTTACTGAACTTCCAGAATCAATCGGAATTCTTTTTACATATGCTGGTCCGATCGTTGCATATATGACCATGGGGTCGATGGTCGGAGCCTCTACCTGATCAGCGTCTCTGCTTCTGAACACAATATCGTCTGTCATTACGCGTTGCTGCTTAGCAGGGGCTCCGTCCTCCACGTTCGAACAACACTCAAAATCTGCATGCTTCAAGGAACTTGCATATCGCTCCATCTCCTGCCAATTCTTATCCGCGGGGTGAGGCCCGCCGATAATTGTATTTATGACCAGTCTACCAACGGTCCGGGCAGGCTCCTCGGGATGACGTGGAGCTGGTGCATGACCTGGGTTGGACGTTCCCTGTCCTCCTTCTTGTGGATCCTTCACAAATTCTTGCAATTTCTTCTGCCTGATCAACTTCTCGATAGCGTCGTGCAAGTGTCTACATTCTTCCGTATTGTGTCCATAAGTCTCATGGAAGCGACAATATTTCCCGGTCCGCTTCTGTTCTTTGGTTGATTCTTTTGGACGTGGTTTTCTGTACTGAAAAGTATTGCAGGTGGATAGGTAAATGTTTTCAAGTGGGGCGTTTAGCGGAGTGTACTCGCTGTAGCTTGGAATTCTCGACTTCCACTTTCCTGCTTCTTTTCTTTTCCCTTGACTCCTTCCTCCGGACTCCTTGGGTTGCCCAGGCTTGTTCTGGACATTGACTTGGACCTTTCCCGAGCTGTCTCCCGATTGCTTCACAGCGATGTTGCTCTTTATTGACTCTTGGACAGGCCCTGGCGCCTTATCTCGTCGTACCCACCTAGCTTCCTCTCTTCTTATGAACTGGTGTGCCTTAGAGTAGAAACGCTCTAGCGTAGCTGGAGGTTTTCCTGCCAGCCAGTCTCCAAACTCAGAGTCTGGATCCATACCTCTCATTACAGCCATCAGAATTGCATGGTCATTGGGATTACTGACTTTAGTTGCTGCTACGTGGAATCTTTGCAAATATTCCTTCAACGATTCGCCAGGATTTTGGATTACACTTGACAGAGACATCACGTCCTTTGGACGCGTAGTGTGTATCCTGAACTGCTCAATAAACTTCTTTGCCAACTCCTCGAAATTTGATACGGATCGCGGAGGAAGTCGGGTGAACCACATAGTAGCGATCCCAGATAGAGTAATCGGAAAGCACCTACACTTGGTGGCATCATTCGCTCTGGCTGAATCCATCATCCATTCGTACCTCATGACATGTTGTCTAGGGTCAGTCTTTCCTTCATATGCAGGAATAGTAGGCATACTAAACTTCCTGGGGTACACCGCTTGCAACACAACATCCGTGAACGGAGTATGACTTTTTGACACTCCCCAGTCATCATTTGATAAGCCCTGATTCTCTTTCATCAGTTGCCTGATCATGGCTGTCAGATCGGGTGTCTGTATGGAAGGCGGAAGGTTGGACTCTGTTCTACGCGCCTGTCCATGCTGATGCCTCCTCTCTTGGCGATCTGCCAATCGTGCATCTTGAGGTTCGACATCGTTAGCATTTTGATGATCTGGGCCTCTATCTTCCACCTGTATCCCGGTCCTGAAGCTTCCAGCTCTTGCTTGGTCGCGGTCTCCAGCTGTTCGAACAGCAGCATCTGCTCGCGCAGCATCAGTCTTACGGCGTCTGTGCCTGGGAGGTTCATCAGAGGAAGTAGAGCTGTCGGATGAGGAGTAAGCAGCGGGATTTCCCCCAACATTCTGTTGCTGCTGTTGAGTAAGTTGTGCCATCAGGTTGGCATTGGCTTGCATCTGCTCTCCTAGTTGTCTCCTACTTTCCTTGAGCTCTCTCATCAAGTCGTTGAACTCTATTCTGGTGACAACTGGAGTTTGGTCCTGAGTGGCAACTCCTGTATTTGGAATTGCTGGTTGATTGCTAGGCCCTGCTTGTTGCACGCTAGCAGTCTCGTGGGCATCCGCATTGTGAGAAGCTGACCTGGTACGTGGTCTTGCCATTGTAGAGTTATTGGTATGAACTCTGAGTAGAATCAACGGATGTCCTATCAGTGAGTCGGATCTTCTTTGGGGGATTTGTTCAATCCAGTAGCTTCAAAGCAGATCCTTGAGGTTTGAGAATTCAATTCTCAATGAAAGCACCAAAGTGTTAGCACCAAAATTGGTCACTAACCTCGTTCAGAAAGATTGTGTAGAGATATAAGTGATGAAAGTAAATTAAATAGAGAAGAAAATGCTAATTTAAATGCAGAAAGTAAGAACACCAAATTTTATAGTGGTTCAGCGTAATTGCCTACGTCCACTTTGTTCAACTTTATTGATTTTCTTTATAGTTGATTACAAATACAATTCGTGAATCAAATGCTTGAGTGAAGTTGTTAAGTAGAGAAGATGAGTCTTGAAAATGGCAGAGTCTCCCCGGTGTTTTCTCTCCAAAAAAGGATCCATTTCACTGTGACCCTGCCCCTCTATTTATAGGCAAATATGGGCTGGACTTCCCAAGTGGGCTGGATAGCCGAACGCTCTAGCCCCAGTACAGTGGTCGCTGTATGCCGAACCAGGTACGCCGAACGCTCGGATGCCGAACGATGTGGTTTGAGGTTTGGGAAGTGCAGGATGTTAGACAGTCGAAGCCGAATGCTCTGCTAGACGCCGAGTACTCTTGTTGCCAAGTACTACGCCGAGTACTCCTGTATGTCGAATGCTCTTGTATGCCGAATGCTCTTGTATGCCGAGAAGTCTCGATGCCGAGTAGTCTCGATGCCGAGCGCTCTTGTATGCCGAGCAGCCTTGATGCCGAGCACCCTTGTATGCCGAGTAGTCTCGATGCCGAGCGCTCTTGTATGCCGAGCATCCTTGATGCCGAGCACTCTTGTATGCCGAGCAGCCTTGATGTCGAGCACCCTTGTATGCCGAGTAGTCTCGATGCCGAGCGCTCTTGTATGCCGAGCAGCCTTGATGCCGAGCGCTCTTGTATGCCGAGCAGCCTTGATGCCGAGCACCCTTGTATGCCGAACGCTAGCGCCGAGCATTGGTTGGCGCCGAGTGCCAGTTGACGCCGAGTTCCATTGGGATGTCGAATGCTACGCCGAGTACTCCTGGATGTCAAGCGCTTCGCCGAACACTCCTGGATGCCGGTCACTCTCTGATGCCGGACACTTTCTGATGCCGGGCACTCTCTGATGCCGGTCACTCTCTGATGCCGAGTACTAGTTGCCTGGTAAAATCTCCAGGAAACAATAAGTATATTAATATTTTTCAAGTATTGAAAAGAGTAGAGAGAGGGTTTGTGATGTAGCTTTTTAAAAGTATTTTAATATAAGTATTTACGAAGTAGTTTTAAATTAATGAAAGGATTATTTTAAGAGGCTTAGGGTTGCTTTATGCTTAACCAATTTTATTTTCCTTATGGAATAAAATCTCTAGTTCAAATTGATCATTTTATAGTTAAATAACTGACTTTCAAATCTTGGTTAGTTATTAAAACCATCGTTGTTGGTTCAGAGAGACCGAGATCGGAAATATTATCTGAAAACCACTTCGAACCGGCATAAGTGTTCGAATTGGAGATATCTTGAAGATGATCGAAGATAGAACTCTTTGAAGTGCATGGGATACTTGCTACTAATAATGTGTGTTATTCCAAAATGTATGTAGTAGAAGTAATGCTTTCAGTTTCGTTCAAACTTAAAAAGAACTTTGTATGCATGAATGCTGGCATTGCATTTTTACCTGGAGAGCAGTGTTAGCATTACAAGTGGGAAATGGGATAAGGAATAAGGTAATCGTTACCTTACAGGCCTCAAAGTCCGTAAATGACTAAAGTAGGGACATGTAGCAAGGCTATGTGGGTCATTCCTATTAGTGTATAATCATAGCCTAATCTAGAGCGATATCTATGATTTTATGTATGCTTTGGGCTCGGTATGGTTGTTTGATCGCAACCAAGGGGTGATCATATTCGGTGTTACCCAATAAGGGTAGGGTCGGTCCTGGGTGGAAAAGGTGCAACATGTTGTAGCCTCCAGTATATTTTACTTAGAGGTGTACGAATTTGGAAGGTAGGCCCTTACCGTTTATAGTTGGAATCCATTTTCTAGTGCGAGCTTTCGGACTTGATTGTATATCTATTATGCTGGAATTTAATTAATGTAACAATTTCGACTATGATTCAATATTTACTTAAAACCCTAGACGTTATTATAATATCAGAAGATTTCCTATGAAATGATTTGGTTATCGTAAGGTAAAAACCCGTCCGTGTTTATGTGAGGCATGGTCTTACGAGATACCTTTATTTTTAAAATGTTTTATAACATTAAATCAATATGAGGTGTGTTTTTCAAACTGGTTTACTAGACTAATTTGGTCCTTATTTTTCTTATAATGCTCGGGTCAGACCGACCATATCACAGATTTAGTTTGGATGCCTAGGAGCTTCTGGAGACGAGCTGGATGCCTCCACGACGAATTTATGTACCTTTATTTCCGCTACATTTGTTGGTTGTATTTATCAGTAGTTGTGAGGACAAGCTGTTATAAATGTCCAGGCTGATGAATTGTATAGTGTTCTCTAATTTGATGGTTTGTATATTACAGTTTTTCTTTGGTAAAGATCTATTGTATATTATATGTTACTCGTCACAATGTGAGATTATGTTCTGTCTTTTCTTTCCTTTTCCCCCAACAATCTATCTTTTTAGCACTTGGATGCTCAGCACGTTAATACCGTGGATGTATTAGTATCAACTTATGAGGATCATAAATGGCGGTTCGTTGCACGTGGTATCAGCACTTAGGTTGAGCGAACACCTAGGCTTTGGTGGGGCAGACTCATTTGAGATAGTGTAAGTGAGACCCTGGGATGCATTTGAGTGTATTATATACATAAGTACGTATTTGTTTGTGATCGAAAAATGTTTTATATTGTGTTGATTTATCGATTGAGTGGTTTACGAATTACGGTCGGTACAGAAGGAACGACCATATCAATAGGGGTTTCTAAACTCTTGAATGAGGTAGAACAACATGGTATTGTTTTCAAATTGGGTAAATGAAATAATTTTACCTAGATCATATTTTATATATAAAAGGAATAAAGTTTCAGAAATTATTCAAGTTATATATGGTGTGTTTAGATGTTAGAGAATGATAATATTTGATTATTATTGTTTATTTTTTATTATTTGTGCTCAAGTACTTTAAGAGCATTTTTTTGTTTGGCTAAATTAAATATAAACACCTTGTGAATTCAGTTTCATAATTTTGACTACAAGGTGTTTGATGATAATGTTGGGTTAAAATTAAAATTTAACCTTAATTAAAGTTGTTTATTATAATTCAAACAAAGGTATATAATTGTGAAGTGAATTTATATAAGGAAGTGAGATTATATAAATATACTTTATAAATATAGTTTACAAAAAAATATTTTATACTGAGAATTTGAGAATTTATACCCCGATGTTTTGCAAATTATTTTTTAGAGTTTTGGAAGAAATAATAACAGTATTATTTTGAAAGTATTTTTTACTAAAAATATTTTAAAGGATTTTAAAAGAAGATAAAAAGCATTGAACTCACTTCGGTTGCTGAAAAATAATTCGGTGATGACTGCAGCATCATCGGCATTCATTTTCGAGTTTTCTAAGTGAGGAATTGCTACCATGGTAGTTTTTCTTTAGAATTTCTTGGTAAATAGATTTTGTTTTAAATCCCAAAGAAGTGATTTGGTATTCAAAAAGGAGATTTGTATATTATTACTTCAAATTGATTTGAAATAAAAACTGGGTGTTTAGTTCTGAAATTTTAGTTAAAGTTATTATATGGACTAATGGATCCTATTCATTAGAATAATTTGGTTTGTGCGTCTCATTTTGAGGTGTTGTTGGTAATTTCCATTTATAACAATAAAATGGAATTTTCGACGATTTTGGACAATCGAAAATTTTCGAGTTAGTATAAGGTAAAGGTTAAGCGTTTTTGAGAAATTTTAAGAAAATAAGTTTTGATAACTTATAAATTTGGAAAAAAAAGTAAGTTTAAACAAATTTTAAAATTCAACAAGCATACTAGTTTAGTAAAATAAATTTGGATCTTTGTATATATACTCTTAGGAGATATAACAGTATTATATGAATATGAACTTGAGCTATGAAATGAAATTTAACTTAAGTAAAGTTAAATGAAATGGTTAGTTAGTAAAATTAGTATTAAATGAAATACTATTGGAATAATAAATTATGTTATAAAGTGAATTTGGTTTTAAATGTTGATATAATTGTTATAGTAATAAACCAACTGGAATGAAATACGTAAGTTGTACGTAGAACATTTTATTCACATAACTGTTTTAATCCAGATTCGGGCAGATGATTTCAAGGTGTTTTACACTGATCCGAACATGGATTTTTCACTCGATTCTTGACAGCAAACACTTGATACGGATTTTTGATATTATTCTAAAGTTTTATATCATAATATATGGCTATGAAAGGAGAATGGAGGTTTCTGATAAAGGAACAGGATCGAACTCCGCATTAGAGTAGTCGAGTGAGCGAACCAGTTTAAAAATGAAATTGTGTGATTGAATGAGCGATCGGATTCGATATTGCATATAGATGATATATGTGCATCGTACGGGCTTTATTTATAATAACATGTTTGACATTGGAAAATGAAAAATTATATGGTTATGAGTTATATAGTAAGATATCATTTGTAAGTGAGATGTAGGTTCATGGAAGCAAAAGCTAGTTGATGCTTTTAGTTTCATGGGTAGGGCTTGGTTTCTCGACAAATACATGTTTATATTTTGTTTTGGTTGGATGGTTTTTTGCTCCAGATATGGAGGCCACTTGGCTTTAGGCATATAGTGGTGATTTGTAGTTTTTTCGATCGATCCGCGCAAAGGAGACGTTGCTAACGTTTTCAATAATTTTAAGAGACTTAGAGATTTAATAATCCTTTTCAACTAATTGATTTTGAAAAGTTAATGGGTTTGGAGGCATTTTTCTTACTTTGGGAATTTCGAGGATGAAATTATTTTAAGGGGGAAGAATGTAATAAACCAGAATTTTGGTCATTGGATATTGAATTGTAATTAATTTTAAATATTAAACTATAGAGATTATTTTAAAATTAATAACTGGAATTAACATATATTGACTATTTAAAATATTTGAATAATGAATTTGGTATTGGAGTAGTGATTTAAATATCTGGATTTTTAATTAAAAATTAATTTAATGGATTTAATGGTCTTATTTAACTCCTTTTAATGAATAAATAATAACGGTGAATTTATTTACAGTAATAATAGTTCAAATAAATAATAATAAAATTTATTTGTAATATAACGACTCGAATTTTATTGATGTATTTTAAATTTAATTAATCGATTTTTCCATAATTTTTAATTTGGAAATTTATTAAAATTATCGTTTAACGATTTATCGGCAAACGACAGTGTTTTTGTGATTTTACAAAATCGAATAACTAGTGTATATTATTATTGCCTTGGGGTCGTGTCGCTGGTTTTAGCATGACCATATTTTTTGTTTTGTCATTCGGGGTTCATACGCGAAACACTTTTACAAGTCAAACACTTGACTATTCCTCAACTCTTTCTCTTTTCATTTTTAAGTTCATGTTAAACAAAAGAAAGCTAACCCGCTTCCTACAAAAGTCAAAATCAATTCAACCACTTAACGAAAAATTATAAATATAGGATCTTTGAAATTCTTAGGGAGAGATCTACCTTATACGTGAATATTGGAGGCTGAAGATGTGTTTTGTTAGGGCTTGTGCGCCTTACTTTGTGGTGTTCGGTGGAACGAGGAAGCGAGGAGAAGCTCAATGGAGCAAACGGGAGGGGTTATCATACAAGATAAGTGAGAAGAAGGTGGAGGAAGGTGGCGGCAATGGTGGAGGGAGATTCTGGTTCGAGCAGGATGTGTTTGTGGAAGAGGGAGTTTAAATGTATTAATGGGTAATTAAGTGAAATAAATGTAATTATTATATAATTTATATTAAAAGACGATAACTTATATATTTAATAACTTTATACGAGGTCCAAATCGAACGTTGTTAGTTGTGTTGCACTCATGGAATTATTATCTCCACATTGGAATTAGGTTGGTTGAATTTGGAGCAAGTGAAAATTTGGGCTAAAATCGGGCATCGTTTAGTTTTAGTTCAAATTGAAACGCCAAAATGTCCATTGCAATTTCAATGAGTTAAACTCACCTTTTTGTTAATCAGTATGATATATAGTAGATAAAATTTACTGTTTTGTTTTTGTTGAACTATTGGCTGGTTTGGTTAAATATTCGCATTTGAAAAGTGATTGACATTTAAATTAAAAATACAGTGAATTTAGTAGCGAAATCTAGATTTCTCAACATTGTGATTTTAATTCCAGTTATACCATGCTGATTTTGTTTCGGTCATATATCTGTTACATAGATTGATAAATATTGGAATTTAATAAATTTGCCACGTTGGATGTGACATTGACACTTGTTAAAAGTTAACTTTTTTTGTGGAAATGGTAGTAATAGCATTTGTTTAAGTGCTATAGTAATTATTGGCCTCGTTATAGTATTTTGAAAAATACAATTAAATTTTTGTTTGATTTGGAAATGATTTCGATTTGGCAAATTAGAATAAAATTAGAATCATTTGGGATTTTTGTGATATTTTAATTAAAATGAGTTTTTGAATTTCACTATTTTGCTACAAGTTCATTTATTATTCTTTATAATATATATAAGTAAATGTTTCAAAATTATTTTGGACAGTACTGATCTTTATAGAAGTTATTATAATAAGTAATGTTTATCTTAAAGGAAATAGAAAGGGTTATCTTATATTTAAGTGATTTTTGTTTTAAAAAGAAGATAGAAGTATTTGGTATAAATGTTTGGAAAACAGCATATATAAAATGTTGAAAATAGAAAGACAGATTTATAAATGGTATTTTATAGATTTAAAGGAGATTTATAAGCGATATCTTATAAATAAAAGAAAATATTATCATTTTGATAAATTGGAGCAAAAAATCAACAGTTGTGAATTTATTGAACATATGGAATGATCGTGTTATGGGATAGAGATTAATATGTAATTATACTTAGAAATTTATAAAATGAAATTTATAAATGAATTTAGAGTTTTATAAAGAGTTGAAATTAAGTTACAAATTTGTAAAATTATTTTATAAATGATATTTTCATAAAAGAAGTTATATAGAAGAGTTTATAAATAACATAAAGGATGTTTACAAAGGAGTTATTGAATAAATTTGGGAATTATAAAAGAAGGCTATAGTTATGTTTTAGATATTTATAAAGGAATTTATAAATAATATTTTGTAAAAGGAGTTATGTAAATCTAAGGAGTTTATAAAGGAATTTTATAAAATGGATTTAAAAAAAGCAATGAGACCTGATTTCCATAAACGATCATTTCTACTTACGATGGTATGAAAAGTGTTCTTTTCATACTTAATACCAAATTCCAAGGTATGGAAACTCATATCTATCTTGAGAATTAAGAATGTGTATCGAGGCAAGATTAGTATTCTAACTTGTTCGATTTCATTATTACTCGAGAGATAGTATTGTTAGAAATCAAGAAGTAGTGGTAATTATATTTGGTCTAATTTCCATACGACCTATTTACTTACACCAAAAGTATTTTGGGTTTATTTTTATAAATGTTTAAGTTACATTTGTTATAACCCAAATAAGTATGTTTTGGAAGATAAATCTTTCTACAGATTTGTGAATATACTTATACCATTAAGGTAAGTATATTGGGTAGATTTCCTATGTATTGGAAGTGTAGTGTTTTGTGCATATACTTATGCTATTTGTATATAAGTATATGGAAAAGTTTTCTAAGTTTTTAAAGTGAATTTTTTTGTGAGTATACTTACACCGTTGAGATAACTACTACAACCAATTCTCACTTCAAGCTTGTTGAAACCAAGATCAAAGGAAGAGAAGGATTTACAAGATACGATAGCGTCAACAAAGCCTTTCGAAGGAGTCGAAGGGATGCTACAGCCAAAGTTAGATGTTCTACAAGCTTTCGAAGGGATTGAAAGGGTCAAAAGCACCATTTCACTTGAGTTGCTTCCTTTCGAAATGGATGCTTCCGCATACATGAAGACGCTTCAAATTAGTTGAGAAACGCTTTCGAAGGCAACAAATTGCAGCCACACACATGGGTGCCAAATAATTTCGAAACTAAAGGTTTCGCCTTCATTCACATTCCACGCAAGGATCTTTTTTTCAGAACAACCTCTTCGAAAGCATAATTAAGCCTTTGGAACTGGTCGAGACCATTCACAATTAAGAAAGAAGAGCTTGTTAAGGTTCAATATTGCAATCTCCTACATTAGAGGGTGGGGTTCTGCATCAATCAACAAGTGTGCCAACGAAAGCTACCTTCCGCTTTAATACCTTCGACGTCTCGACTCCTTCGAAGCTCCAAAGATCTACATATCGACAGAGTCGAAAGCTCGAACCTTTTCTTGTATGCAAAAACACAGCAACACAAAGTGGAGAAGCACACCTACCCCTTTCGATGAAGTCGAAAGCGCTCAAGTCCATTCAAAAGCAATGTAGAAGGATGCCCAATTGGTAACGGCAACGAAGGGTTTCCAAGGCCGCCTTTCAACCAAGTCGAAAGCATTGATTCAAAATGTTCTAACCCGCACCTATAAATAAGACCCTAGGGGTCTGGTTTAAGGGATTCGAATTCATTTACTTCATTCTTGTGTTTCTTAGAGTTGTAAACCCTAATTTTCAAATTATATTGGTAATTTGATTAATTCGTATTATTTTAGTTTAAAAAAGGCAAGATTATGGTGTTCTTGGATGTATACTGATTTAATATTTCTATTGGATTCTGTTTATAATCTGCTTATATCAACTTGATCGAAGGGTCACCTTTTGAGAAAGCTGAAACCCATAGCTCAAACAATATTCTTAGAACCTTAGCTCCTAACCTCAAGTTGTCAAAAGCTCAACTTCCAAAGAAGTCGGAACCTATCCATTTAATCCACATCCTTAGATCATTAGAACTAACCTTTGGGTCACCACAACTGTTTCGAAAGGGGGGTCTCGAAAGGATAACCAAACCAACTTATCTAGTTTGAAAGGCATAATAAAAAGGGATACAAGGATTTCGACCGAGCCGGAAGGTCGTATAAGAAGGAAATTTAATTTAACCAGTAGAAAAGGAATAAATATGGGATCAGGCCTTTCGATTATGTCAAAAGGTTGAACAAGAAGAAGTTTTAACTGGAACAACCTGTTTCGATAGGTGGTTTTTAGGGAATTACAAGGCTCTAACCATCTCTATCTGATCAAAAAGAAATTTTGAAGGAGACATCTACACTCTAAAATCTGTTTCAGGGTGTTTACAAGTTTTCTTGTTAACATTTTTGGCGCTAGAAGGAGGGCTCGAACCTTCAATCTTGTTTCCAACTCTACTTTCCTCTAACCCAATTCTATTTCAAGCTTACCTAATTTAGACTCTACATCATCATGTTTAGCAAAATCAAAAGGTCCGAACAAGGATCCTCAGGCCACATCCAATTAGATTCTCCCATAGAACAATTATGGTTCTAAACTTCATGAAGAACAAATGTTGAGATTGGAAGCTTTAAGGATCATAAAGAAAGAAACCTAAATCTTATGATCCACATAAATGGAGTTTAAACCCTTTTCACATTGGCCCCACACCTATTTTTGCCTTAGGAGGAACAAAAAATGAAAATGGTAACTTGTTTGACCAAATGAGGTAAACAATTCAACTCTATACCAAAGGCACAATCTTTGAAGCTGGAATGATGGCTGATTTCAACGCCTTTGCACATAAATGGGATCAAGCAACAAGTGGGACATTGCCTACATATGAACTACAAAGGTTTTAAAGAAAACTGGTTGTTGAGGGTGAAGCTCCAGAACCAAGTAATAAAAAATCTAGAAACCATCCTCAAAAGACAAGCTTCAAGCCGAGACTCCCTAAGGAATGAAATTTGACAACATCAATCGAGAATGTTTATTTGCTAACCAAGGAAGAGCTCAACTATTGGCCATTACAGAAGAAAAAACCAAAATATGAAAGGAATTGAGGAGGATCCTACTGCCACCACCACATGATGAATGGACATGAGACAAATCAATGTAGGGCATTGGAAGGAATGGTGATCAGTTTCTTCAGGCATGGTGAAATCAATGAATTTGTAAAGTGATCTTAGTTGAGTTCAATAAAGAACAACTTTACTAAGAAAAATCTACATGGTCGGGAGTAGAATTCTCCTTGCACTTGGACATTACCTTAAACGGTCAAAGCATTTGTCCGCGCCGAGTTGGCCAGGTCAAAGCGTCTCTTGGAGGGAGGTTTGGGTAAGCCTTTATCCACGCCACGCTATGGCCAATTTAAAGCATCGACAAGCCCTTGACTGCGCCACGCTATGGCCAGGTCAAGGCACCTCTTGGAGGGAGGATGGAGTAAGCCCTTGGTCCTGCCACGCTATGACCTGGCCAAGGCACCAAACAATCCCTTGATCGCGCCATGCTATGGCTAGGTCAAGGCGCCTCCTGGAGGGAGGACGCAGTAAGCCCTTGGTCCCTCCATGCTATGGCCTGGCCAAGGCACTGAACAAGCCTTTAGTTCCGCCTATAAGGCCTGGCTGGAGCACCTCCTGAAGGGTGGTTGGGTAAGTTCTTAGGTCCCTCCTGTGGATAAGCTAACTAAGCGTACAGACAACAACGGACTAAGACGTCCGAACCCGAGAAGCAGCATATCAAAAAACAGACTAAGACGTCCAAGCCCGAGAAGCGGCATATCAAACAACGGACTAAGACGTATGAGCCCGAGAAGTAGCATATCAGACAATGGACTAAGACGTCTGAGCTCAAGAAACAGCAAGTCAAATGACGACAACGTACAGAGCCTAAAGGGTGACGCATGTCAAAAAATCCAAAACCCAAGGAAGCAGTACATAACAGAAGGCTTAAATAAGAATCTACAACCTTCGATTGATTATCAAAGAAGAATTTCTGAACTTCACTTATTAATACTCGGATCAAAGTTCCGGGTCTTTACTAATAATCTAAGGTCTTCATCATACCCGAGTCTGGGTTCGGGGCTATTGCTATTAATCCCTGGACTTCACTCATTAATGCCCAAATCTAGGCTCTAGATTTCTATTATTGAGACTATTATTATGGATTTCTATTTATCATCCACTAATACCCGAATCTGGGTTTTGAATCTTTTTAACTTTCAATTTTCATTCGTTAATGCCCGAATCTGGGTTCTAGAGCAACAGATATTTGAGATCTATTTTAATAATGCCCAAATCAGGGTTACTAGACTTCCACTATAAACTTTCAAACAATGATATCTGGACTTCTATTACACGATTATTACTGGCTTTCCATTATTTATCTCCAGAAGATGAATTTCTATACTTCTATGGTTAGATTTTTGGTATTCTGTCAACATGGTTGAAGTTTAATTCCTGGCTCTCTCTCATCATTATTAAAGATGGGTTTCAAGACAATCAACTATAATCAATTATAGAATTACTTCTCACTTATTATCGTATGTTTACATATTGATCTATCCACCTCCGTTAATAATGTAGATAAACTTCTATATAGATTTTAAGTTAACGAAAAAGAATATTGTTTACTTTGTACTTTTCAGGGAAATGATATCGGTGAGGAAAACTGAATAGGCAAGCAAATACAAAAATCATAGTTTAGGTTATCAGAAAGCAGATTCAGAAACGACATTGTAAGAAAGGACTACATACCAGGTGATATTTACATAATTAATATAATTTACAAAATTATTTACAATATACAACACAAGTGTATGTTTTACAAGTCTTGAATAGTCTCATTTAGATTTCTAGCAATCAAAGGATCGACAATATGTTGAATTTCTATGCAAAGAATCTCTTTGAGCTTCTTTTCCTTCTTCCTTATCTCGTCAGCATCATCGATGGAATCAATGTGAGCGTTTAAAGCATGGCTGAAAGCTTTATTAGCACCTTTGAGGGGTTTTTTTTTTGCCTTTCTAATTAAATCTGCAATGGGCTTTCGAAGAAGATATTTATCACGTTCGAGATTTTGAATCCTGGCTGCATACTCGTTTATGCGCTGAGAATACTTCACTTTCTGTTGGTCATCAAAATATTTCAACATTTCGAATTTGACCCTCCGGCATCATTCTCCCACTATTCTCTCATCTAAACAAGGGGGAGGGTTAATCATAGCTGGAAACTTTTGATAGCCAAATATGAGGACCTTATCGATTTCACAACAGCCGTAGCGGTCAGAGAAGTTGGTAAATTGATATTTTAAATGTTATCACCCATCATAAATTCTAGGGATTTACACTGGGCTTGACTGTCTTTCAATTTTATGTCTAAATCATTTATCTATTGAAGAAGTTTAGACATATCTTAATCGAATTCATCGAAGGGTTTGATTTAACTTGACGCCTTAATTGAGAAATTGTTCCGTCATTGTTCTTAATGTCTGCTTTGACACTTGTAATCTGATCATTAAGATCACTAATGATCTTCTTTTGAAGCGAAAATTTTTCTACGGTATTCTAGCTCTTCGGTGTTGCCCTACAAACGAGCGGGCAGAGGGTCTTTAAGGAGGTGTCTCTTTTCAACATCTGCAATCAGGCTATCTCTGATGCTGGTAAAACAGGATAGGGAATCCGTTGAGAATGATACGATGGCTAACTGTGAGCCTATTTAAACAAAAAAATTTAAGTCAAAACTCAAATAATCAATCTCTTTTATTACGACAATAAACGATTACAATTCAAGAAGGAATAAAAACAAAAAGTACAATCTCCTTGTTTCAATTAAACACTTGTTTTATTACAATTAAAGTTGAGAAACAACATTTTTGACTTTGTTCAAGGAATTAGCTGAAAGAGTAACTATTGAATCAAAAGGGGCATTAAATCCTTCCGGTGTAATAACTGGAGAATATTTTCTATAGTCTCATTCCCCGGCAGGAGGACTATCACGACCACATATTCATCTAGTATGATATGTTTGAATTTCCTTGAGATGTTTTTCTTTTTCTTCGCCAAGAAAGTCAAAAGGAAGGCGAGGGTGTTCCATGTAAAGTCTCTACAAGTCTCTAAGAAAACATTATCTGGCTAGTTTTGAAGATTTCAAAAGCGAAGCCATTTCTAGATAATCTCTTCTTAGTTTAACATATTTGCTTAAATAATCTCTAGAGACAAGGTGGTATGGGAGACATTTATTTCGTGATAACGTAATAAAATACAACTAAGTATAAAAGGAAGTTAGAACAAAAAATTACAAATCAATGTTATTACAGCATTACAAATGTTCATCCTGTTCATACATAATTGACTATTTGAATAACTCAGAAACAAATTTGTCCTTATAATATTTAAGTTTTTCAGGACGTAACTCATGAGGAATTGATTTGACTCGTGGTAAATTCCAGCAAGCCTCCGGATGTGGATCTGATCCAAATTCATCCAAATATCTCCTATGTAAACGCCTAAGTAGACCCCCACTAAAGTCACCTAAGTATGAAAAATCTACAGTCGGATGTCTACAATAGGCTTTGTATAAGAAGTCTACAAGAATGTTCCTCTCTTCAACCAACATCCTGAAGAGTGTAATTAATTCACGATCCTCTTCCAAAAGTTTATCATATCGAAGGCGTGCCCTCTTTAGTCGGAGGGCAGCTTCTTGATCTTTCAAAGTCGCTAACACTGCCGCACTTTTGTTAAGCTTATGATACTTATTAGAGAGGTTATTCTGTTCTTTTAACTACTTATCTAGCTCAATATACAAGCTATTTACTTTTACTTATTTTCTTTCAAGCTTTGATTTATAAAGTTGGATGGATTTCCTCCTTGTCTAAAATAAAAGATGTCAACTATTACTATCTTGAAAATGAAAGCCATTTAGACAAGGAATCCCATACCTAAGAAACGGGAACTGAAGTTTGGGGGACCTACTTTTTCTCTCTTTGTTCTTAAACATTGATGTTAGTAGTGCCTTCTTAAAGGTCAGAAGGCTTGGGAAGTTTAGGTGAGCTTGCTTTATGGTTATTCGGATCGGGGTTGACTTTTTCAAAAGCCCCGGTGATGTCACCGCCATCTTTTTCATGAACATCGGCATGACCACCTCTGTTGCCACCTAAATCATGGCCTCTATCTTCGTTATCATCATCATTATCATCATCATCATTATCATTGTCATCCACATCATTGCCGCCATCTTTAGAGGTGGCTTCATCTTCATCAGAATCAAAGTCTACTTCGATAGAAGGGACTTCAAAAGATATGATTTTGGAAGCATCAATCTCCTCTCTCTCAGGGACTTCAACTCCCTGCTCCATTTCTTTGACCTTATTCATGAATCTACTAGCTAGAGCTGGGTTAAGCAAGGGGAAGCTCAAGTTCGGGCACTTTTCAATGTTTTCGACATAGGCAAGCATAAGGGCATCCTTATAGGAGTTCACAATGATGTCATTGAGGGAAGTACTTAGGAATTGTGGCACCCTTTGCTTGGCTTCAGAAATAGTATTGACAGCCAATGACAAGGAACTTTTATTTTTCTCCCGCTTCTTCCTGAGAGAGGATTGTTCGACTACCATTCGAGCCTTCTCATCTTTAGATTCTTTCAAAGCCATTTTCAAAGCCAAATTTTCATCGGCTAAAAGTTGTTTCGCTTTCCTCTCTTCAAAAGTAATAGATTCTGTTTGAGCAAGAGAGGCTCCCAGTCTTTCCTGTTCCTTCACTGCATTATTTTTGTCACTAGACAGGGAGATAATCTGGCTGTTCAAGATTGAGATTTTCTCTTGAAGTTTGGATGTCTAAGTAGAAGATTTTGACGCACTTTCTTGAAGAGATAGCCAGCTTTTAGAAATATGAAAGAAAAGGTATGAGATAAGTCAACATTAAGAGAGAAAAAATAATAAAAGGGTTAAATGATATGAGATGTACGAGAAGTTGTTGCTCTATTAGAGATCGACAGTGACCTATTGGGTCAGGAACGGAAGGAGGGTGAATAGAAGTAAAGATGAAGAGTTTGGAATAGATTGAACCATTTTTTCAAAATCACTTGAAGGCACTGGAGACGTGGATCTAGAAGGGTTCAACCCATGAGAAGGAGTTGAAGTTCCCAAATCTTTTTGCATCTGCTCAATGACATGAGGAGAGTAGGAAACGACGATGCGAGATAAGGGATTGTCCTTTGAGGGAGTTGTTTTGGATCGATCAAGAGGAGCTTCAAGAATAGGACTTTCTAAAGTTTCGCCCATGTCGACAGTCTCACCCTCTTTTGGCGGTGAAGAAGATGGAACTTCAACAATCTTTGCTTTCTTGAGAGATGGGCCCGCTGCAGCTATCTCACCCAATTTCCTTTTATCAATCATCTTTGACTTAACAATAGCTTGGGTCAAAGATGATGCACTAAATATAGAGGTCAGGAGAACTGGATCACTAACGATCAATTCAACCAAAGGAGCAGTTGCTGAAAATTTGAAAAGTAAAAGTTAGTAAAGCAATTTAAGAAGAAACACAACAGTAAACTGCAAGTGATATGCTTAAGCTTACCAGGGTGATCTAGGAAAATAGGAGACACAGGAGGGAATTTATTGGGGTCTCCCAAGGATAAGAAGCGTTTTCTTCGAGAAGTATGTTGGACTAGGGAATGTTGACCCAGGACTGTTTGACCAACAGGGAGAAAAGGATATTTTCGAAAATTTGATGGAGTCAACAGAGTAAGCCTATTTCCGATGCTACTTAAAGCAGCAATTAACAACTTTACAGTTCTCTTATCCTCGTCACTGAGATCTTTAACAGTAGGACGTGACAAAGAACCATAGATTAGCAAAAGAAAGTAGATGAACAAAGATAAAGACTATAATCAACTTGGAGGAGTAGAAAAGACTCCATTGATATTTGGGAAGCATTTAACGAAGAAGAATTGCGTCTCCCAATCTCTAAATTTATTTACGCCCTCTGAGATTAGTTTTTTGGGGAGATTAGCTTTGAAAATCTAGCTATTCTTACTGAGTTTGACTAGGTGAACCAAATAATTGAGAACTTCAGCATTTAATGAAGGAAGGCCTGATTCCAGAGCCATAAGTTCCAAAGAGAGAAGGTATGTGTAGACATTGGGAGATAACTGGATTGGAGCAATTCCCAAGTGGATCAAGAAATTAGACAAGAAATCTAGGAAGGGAAGGTAGCCACCATGCTAAATATGAATGGCAGTATAAGCAAACTATCCTTCGGGAGGATTTTGAACGGTATCACTATCACTAGGGGGAATGGCCTCTACCCTAATGATGCCAAAGTCGTTCATAATGGCATCAACCTCATCCTGAGTAGATATTAGAGAATGCTTGGAAATGGCTTCAACTTTCTTTGGAGAAGGTTATGTCTCTGGAGCTATGTCTTTCTAGGTTTTTTAGAGACCTTTTCACACCCATGATCCTGTCAGTTGAAATCATTTCAGTAAAAAAGTTATAATTTGTTCTATTATTTACACCTTTCAAGGATGTCGAATATTGCAGTAATTCAAATATTAACAAAAATATGTAAATTTATATCCTTGAAAGAGTGTTAAATTCAATTTGGGACGTGAAAATTCATTGAGCTTCCAATAGTGTCGAAAGGGTAAATGGCATAGGAACTCCTACAAACACGCTTCGACAATGTCGAAAGCCCAAGGAAAATTTTATTGTTAAAAGGAATAGTTAAACCTACACAATTAGTTTGAATACCCACACACACACGCTAACAACATTCCGCAAACAGGACAAATAAACATTTCGACAACATCGAAAACCATGAATTTTGTTTTACTCAAAGAATACGAATGTTGACAAAACCCTATATACCAATTAAGTCGAAAGACTTGGGTTTAAGTAATATCAATACAAATGAAAGGGCTCTGGGACTTTTCGACGATGTTTGTATAAAATGATGATCAAATCATAGTTAACTACAATGGGTTTCAAGTAAGTCGAAAGGGGTGCAAGGTTTCGAAAGCGTACCAACAACCAAACTTGATTCAATGTAGTAGGTTTTGATCAAGTTGAAAGGTTTGATTTGGTTTTCAACTTAAACAAAATATGTTTTCCACAATATAGTTTATGAAAAGAAGAGTGAATTTCTAATTCCCAACATCTCCTAAAGTAAATTAAAATTAGGCATGAATCCAACGGCAGGTTAAATTCACTTTTATATATACTAAAGGTTTTGAAACCTATAAAATAAAAATTATGCTTTCAAAAATATATATTATTTAACCATTTAGTGAAGCACATCAGGACAACTTCTTCGAAAGGTGTCAGAATATAATAAAGTATACTTATGCTTTCGAAGAAGTCCACTTCATGTTGGTTACATCAACACTTTCGAAGAGATCAATTAAAAGATAGATATTGTACCTCCTTTCGACCCTATCAAAAGAGGTTGAAGAAGAAAAATGGAGTTAGCCGCTTCAACCTCTTTCGAAGGGGTAGAAAAGTCAAATTACAATGTCAAGTTGTGATTCGTGCGACTTAAACTTCTCTGTGAAGTTACTGGAAAAATCTCTCCTCCCCAAGTTCAATTTTAACCCAATACTTCAAAAAGTTAATAATTAAATTGATTCGAGCACGAATTTACAATCAACAACTGCAAAAATCCCCAAAATATAAATTCGAACCACAAAAAAAACAAATCTGATGAATTCCAAATACAAATTGACGTGGGAAATGGGACAAAATAAGCAACAAAAATGAACCAAAGGAGACTTTCATGCGATTGAAGAACTTAAATCATCTTTACGAAATTAGAACAGTAATTCAAATTCAAACCTAATGAATTTTAGAATCAGAATTTAGCATGGTGAGTCAGTTCGAAAAATAGGATAATAAGGAATTACCTTGAATCTGAGCTTTTGTTTGTTGGAAATAGGAATTTATGAAGAAATTGAGAATTTTAATTCTTGTTGGAAGTTTTTAATCGCATGTAAATGAAAAGGGGGAAGAAAGAAGCGTGATTTATAAGAAAAGTAGCATGAAGGACAGACCATACGATCAAATTTCAAGAAATGGCTAGGATTTATGCAAGAATGTGAAAAGGCGGGAAATCTCTATGCTAAAATAAAGAAGAGTATCGAGTCGTTGACTTGAAAAGTCAAAGGCATTCTTTCACCGGGGGGGGGCAAGCGTTACCACCAATTCTCACTTCAACCTTGTCGAAATCAAGATGAATAGAAGTGAAGGATCTACAAGAGATGATAACATCAACAAAGCCTTTCGAAGGAGTCAAAGGGATGGTACAATCAAAGTTAGATGAGCTACAAGCTTTCGAAGGGATCGAAAGGGACGAAAGCACAATTTCGCTTCAATTGCTTCCTTTCAAAACGGATGCTTCCGCATACATGAAGATGCTTCGAATAAGTTGAGAAACGCCTTTCGAAGGCAATAAATTACAGCCACACACATGCATGCCAAACCTTTCGAAACTAAAGGTTTCGCCTTCATTCACATTCCACATAAGAATGTTTTTCAGAACAACCTTTTTGAAAGCATAATTAAGCCTTTCGAACTGGTCGAGACCATTCACAATTAAGAAAGAAGAGCTTGTTAAGGTTTAATATTGCAATCTCCTATATTAGAGGATGGGGTTCCACATCAATCAGCAAGTGTGCCAGCGAAAGCTACCTTCCGCTTTAAAACCTTCAACGTCTCGACTCCTTCAAAGCTCCAAAGATCTACCTATCGATAAATTCGAAAGCTCGAACCTTTTCTTGCTTGCAACAACATAGCAACACAAAGTGGAGAAGCACACCTACCCCTTTCGATGAATTCGAAAGCGCTCAAGTCCATTCAAAAGCAATGCAGAAGGATGCCCAAATGTAACGACAATGAAAGGCCAAGGCCGCCTTTCGACCAAGTTGAAAGCACTGTTTCGAAAGGTGCTAACCTACACCTATAAATAAGACCATAGGGGTGTAGTTTAAAGGATCTGAATTCATTTACTTCATTCTTGTATTTCTTAAAGTAGTAAACCCTAATTTTCAAATTAGATTGGGAATTTGATCAATTCGTATTATTTTAGTTTAAACAAGGCAAGATTATGGTGTTCTTAGATGTACAGCTGATTTAATATTTCTATTGGATTCAGTTTATAATATTCTTATATCAACTTGATCGAAGGCTCACCTTTTGAGAAAGTAGAAAGCCTTAGCTCAACCAATATCCTTAGAGACTTAGCTCCTAATTTCAAGTTGTCGAAAGGTTAGCTTCCAAAGAAGTCGGAACTTATCCATTTAATCCACATCCCTAGATCATTAGGACCAACCTTTGGGTCACCATAACTGTTTCAAAAGAGGGGTCTTGAAAGGATAACCAAACCAACTTATCTAGTTTGAAAGGCATAATGAAAAGGGATACAGGATTTCGACTGGATCGGAAGGTCGTATAAGAAGGAACTTTGACATAGCCAGCAGAAAAGGAATAAATAGGGGATCAGGCCTTTCGATCGTGTCGAAAAGTTGAACAAGAAGAAGTTTTAACTGTAACAACCTATTTCGAAGGGTGGTTTTTAGGGAATAACATGGCTCTAACCATCTCTATCTGATCAAAAAGGAATTTTGAAGGAGACATCTACACTCTAAAATCTATTTCAGGGTTTTGACAAGTTTTCTTGTTAACAATAATTATATCAATATTTTTGAAGTATTGAAGAGTAGAGAGAGGGTTTGTGAAATATATCTTTGTAAAAGTATTTTAATACAAGTATTTACGAAGTAGTTTTGAATTAATGAAAAGATTAATTTAAGAGGCTTAGGGTTGCTTTGTGCTTAACCAATGTTATTTTCCTTATGGAAAAAAATATCTAGTTGAAATTGATCATTTGATAGTTGAATAACCGATCACCAAATCTTGGTCAGTTATTAAAACCATCGTCGTCGGTCCGAGGAGACCTAGATTGGATATTTTATCTGAAAACCACTTCGAACTGGCAAGCGTTCGACTTGGGGATATCTTGAAGATGATCGAAGATGGAGTTCTTTGAACTGCACGCTACTTGATACCAATCTTGAGGGTGATTCGAAAATGGATGTAGTAGAAGTAGTGCCTTCAATTTCGTTTAGACCTAGAACGAACTTGTATGGACGAATGATGGCATTGCATTTCTACTTGGAGGCCACTGATAGCATTCCAAGTGGGAATTGATAGTAGGAATAAGGTAATCGCTACCTCACAAGCCTCATACTCGGTAAATGATAAAAGCAGAGATATGTAGCAGGGCTATGTGGGTCGCTCCTATTAGGGCATGATCATGGCCTAATTTAGAGCATATCTATGATTTTATGTATGCTTCGGGCCTGGTACCGTTGTTTGATAGCAAACAAGGGGTGACCATATTTGATGCTATCGAGTAAGGGGTAGGGCCGGTCCTAAGTAGTAGAAATGCAACATGTTGTAGCTTCCAGTGCATTTTATCTAGAGGTGTACTGATTTGGAAGGTAGACCCTTACCTTTTCATAATTGGGACCAATTTTCCAATACGAGCCCTTGGACTTTGATTGTATATTCATTATGCTACAAATTAATTAATGTAACAATTTTGGCTATGATTCAATATTTACTTTAAACCCTAGACATTATTATAATATCAGAAGATTTCCTATGAAATGATTTGGTTATCGTAAGGTATAAACCGTCTGTGTTTATGTGCGGCGTGGTCTTACGAGATACCTTAATTTTAAAAAGGTTTTATAAAATTAAAATCAATATGAGGTGTGTTTCTCATGCTACTTTACCAAACTTATCCGGGCATTATTTTTCTTATATTACTCGGGTTGGACCAAGCATACTACAGATTTAGTTTGGATGCCTCGGTGCTTAAGAAGATGAGTTGGATGCCTTCAAGACGATTTAAGTACCTATAATACACTACATTCGTTGGTTGTATTTATCAGCAGTTGTGAGGACAGGTCGTATAACTGTCCAAGCTAATGAATTATATAGTATACTCTGATTTGATGGTATGTATATCACAGTTTATATTTGGTAAAGATCTATTATATAATATATGTTACCCGTCACGATGTGAAATTCTATTCTGTCTTTTTTTTCTTTTTCTCTCAATAATCTTTCTTTACGGCACTTGGATGCTCGGCACATGAATACCGTGGATGTAATAGTGTTGACTTTTGAAGATCATAAAAGGCGGGTCATTACACATGTATATTACAATTTTCTTTTGTAAAGATATGTTGTATATTATATATTACCCGTAATGATGTGAGATCATATTCTGTCTTTTCTTTCTTTCACCCCAACAACCAGTCTTTTTAGCACTTGAATGGTCGGTACATGAATATAGTCGATGTATTTATGTCGACTTTTGAGTGTCGAAAAGGTAGGTCGTCAAAAATTCTAAAATATTGGATCTAGATTTGATAATGGAGTTCGAGTAAACCTATGAGAGGATATCTCCTTTATCTTCTCTATGAAAGGCCACACCACCACTTATTATTGAAGTGACTTTTTGCTCTTAATCTCCTATATTATAGCTGCCATTTCCAGCCCTCTTTAAGCTAAAAATATTAGATCCAAACATTAAATAAATAAATAAAAGTTCATCTAAGCAGTTGCAAAGCTAGGAGCTCAGATTAGGATCGAATCTAGAAAAGTCTACCAATCACGGTGCAAATCTAAAGCAATATTTTGACATCCTATAATCTATGATTAATATTTCATTATTTTAATATAGTTGATTAATACATATTTGAACGAATTTATATGCATAATCCTTGTCCTATTTCATTGTATTGTCATACATATGTGTATATAAGTACAAATCTACAAACTTCACTATCTATCAATACTATTCATTTTAATTTATTGAAAAATTATATATATATATATATATAATATAGTAAAGAATTTTTAGATATAATTTTTTTTGTTTTAAGAAATATTAAAACCTATTTTAAATTTATTTAACACCATCTTAACTCAAATATAAATGAACAACTAAATATGTATTTATACATCTAAAATTATTTTATGTATTATAAATTTATGTTACAACATAAAAAAATAAAAAAATATTTTTATTTTCTTTTAAATATAAAGTTTATGTATACATATATATTTTATTGTTAATGTAGCATGTACTAACTATATATGTACACACACACAAATATATATATATATATTATAAAATTATGCTTTATTGTTTATTTAATTAAAAAAACAATTTTTTTTCTTTATATGTGTATATAATTTTATTTTTAACTTTGGTTGTAGGGCATTTTACTTAAATACATAGATTTTAGTTTATTATTATTATTAAAAATATATGTATATTTCTATTTTCGGAAATTATATGATACAAATATATCTATAAATTTTTTATTTAATTCTAAATGTAATATTATATATTTTTAATTTAAAGCTATTGATGCAGATCTGTTTTTAAATTGTTTTACTAATTAAACAAATGTGTTTTAAAATGAATTTTGAATTTCAAAATTATTATTATTCAAAATAAATTATTTTAATAATATGAATTATATTTTAATTTAATTTTATAATATATATATTTAAATCTACAGACCATGAACTGTTTTTAAAATGTTTTACTAATTAAACAAATTAGATAATTTGAAATTGAATTTTGAATTTTAGTATTATTAACTTATTCAAAATAACTTATTTTAGTATAAAATATATATCCAAAATGTAATTATATATATGTATATATATTTATAATTTAAATTTGTTTTAGACAGCAATGTGCATAAAAAGGGTCAATGTGTATGTTGTGTTGTAAATCCTTAAACTTATATATTGGCATATTAAACCATGTGTACATTTATATATTGCACGCACACTTACACATATGTACGCATTTGATACACATATACACCCTGTATATAAAATATATATACACAATCAAATTATTATATAAACTAATTAAATAAAATAAAGATTTTATTCAAAACTATTTAGATTGGATCTAAACAATTTAGACTTCATAGGCCTAATAAGATCTAAAATGGTAAATTTTCAAAATTCACCAATTTAACCTGCTATGTGCTGGCCAGTTCCAAGTTACAATAATAGTATTAGAGCCCAATAGCGTACCATATCAAAATTAGTAAAATTGATGCTAACTTACTAAAGTCTACCCATATAGTAGGTATCTAAAAATGTAATGTCTATGGTTAGGTTTGGGTAATCAAGTACTCTACCCTACCTGGCTATTGGTCTGGCCCGATAGGTTGAGGTAAGCTGAAAGATTATCCCCAATATAAAGACCCAAATTAATTTGGGCCTTAGGCTAATTTTTAAAATCTATTTTGAAATTAAAATAAAATTTTAAATTTAAAACTAGTAATGATTTTATAAAGGTTATAAAATACGTTTTCAAAATTATTTTAAAAATAAAATAATTATTTTCGCAAATCATTAATAATTAATTAGATTAAATAAATAAAATTTAATTAATTAAATTAAATAACACATATACTAATATATGTAAAATTACTTAAAATTTTAAGGTTGTATATGTAAAATTTTAAAAATTAATTATAGTTAATAAAAATTGTTTAAATAAATTAATTTATTGTTAATTATTATATAATATGAAACACATATATAAGATATATATGTATAATTATAAATGTGATGGTGCACGTATTCAATTTAAAATGTTAAAAATGTATAAAATAAAATTAATTAAATTAATTAAATAGGATATAATTAATAAACTTCGTACTAGATTATAAATTAGATTATTCTATAAGTTACTTGAATTATAAAATATTACACAATAACTAAACTTATATAATATAAATGTATAATAAAAGGTGGAACACTAAGAAACCTAATTAGACTTAAGGAATAAATACATAAGTATAGTACCATACCATGATTTCTGATGTATCCGACACTTGAATCATGAGCGTATTTCATAAGAAATACATTATTCTACAAGTCGATATCACTCAATTAAATATACTAAAGATTATAAATCTTTTATATAATTGTTGTCCTTTATCATTTATATATTAATAGATTACTTTCAGACTCCTTAGCTGCTAAGATTTCCTCAAGCTAGGTATGTTATGTTTTGTACTATTAATATATAGAATATACGAGGTAAGATACATGCATGCATTTGTTGAGCTTTCTTCAAGGTATATGCATTGTACTTAGGCCATCGTGAAATGGTAGGTATGAGCAAATAATATCTCTTTATTTGTTGAGCTTTCCTAAAGCTAAAGATGAGATTAGGATAAAGACAAAGGTTAGAACTTGCATGTGGTACAACAGATAAGGATTTATCCATCGTATGTAGGCCTATGATTTGTTGAACTTTCCTCAAGTCAGAATCCTAAGGCATATGAGTCATAACACCCACTATAGAAGCCAAAAGACTTCTATGTTTCATCTTAAGGTTTTGAGAAACATAAACATCTAGTGGAATCCTTATTAGAAAAATAAAATGGTAACGGTCAACCTTTCTAATATTGTAAGAACATCTGCTATGCATAAATTAAACTAATCTACATCAATAAATTCATGCACTTAATATAATTAATAAAATATTTATCAATTTAATATATAAAAATGAACTTAATTAATATAGACAAATAGAAATATAAAGTATATATACCAATAATTATTTTACATGTTGATCCATGCAAGCACCTAATCATACAACTAATAAATAAGTTCATAACTAGGTCACTTACTTGTGTACTTGCCCGAGACTGTGTATTGTCTCTAATGGATTTCAAACTCTAAAAGCAATATAAGGATATGGATGTTTAATCTATTTCCAATTACATATAAGTGTTATATGGTGAACGATCTCAACTTGTAATGTATGAAACTTCGATGAAATTATTCATTCGGAATAAGTAAGTAAACATAATATGAGATTGTGTATTCAATATGATTGATTACAATCATAATCTTGTTGTGTTAAGTGTAACACTAGACCAAAAGCTACAAAATAGGTCTAAGAACTCGATCACTGAAATGTCAGTTTGATCAGTTTACGTAAAGTGCAACTTATTTGGTATCCTTAAAAGTTAAGGATGACCGATTGCACTTTTGTAAAGAGTTAGTTATGATATTGTAGAAAGGGTTTCCTTTGAATGGTTCGACCATTTAGATAGAAAAGCAAATGTACGAGTGTGGATGTTACCTAAATCATAGTTAGGATGAAGAGAGAGAATGGTCACTTTCGCTTTAAGGAAAGACATCGAAAATGAGAACTGTAAAATAATAATAGACACTTAACATTGGAATGAGAAATATGATTTCTATTACGAAATGTATTTTCATATAGAAAAATTGTTTTATATGAGATTTATTTCTTTGAGTTTAGGATATTTGTTCTAAAAACCTCAACTGCAATTTCTTGTAGTAGATGAAATAAATAGCCTATATTAAGTGGTTGAATGAACCTTCATATTTCGTACGCTATTATAGTAATAGCAACAATAGTGGGAGCATGCCATGTAGTACTTATTAATTGCATCAAGTTACAAAATTATTTTTGTAAAACATACCAAATATTGTTTATGAAATAATAACTATTTTCAATGGACTAAAAAATAGACATAGTTTAATTTCAATATGAATATTATTGTAACGACCCTGAATTTTAATTATATTTAAATTGATAATTTAATTTATTTTTGGATTAAATTTGTGAAAATAATCAATGCGGTGATGCGAGTTTCCCCGAATTCAAGTATATTTTGTATAAATCATTTACATTTAAAAATACTATAAATATATGTATATATTTGATTTGAATTTAAATCTTAAATATTTGGGTTAGAGATTGAAATAGAAATGTATACAAGACTTGAAGATGAACAAGTAAACAAATACATATGAATGGTTTGCAATGTGAAAGTATATATATATATACAGATAATAAATATAAGTATGAAAAGAAAACAAAACAGGTTGTACAAAAAGAAGATAATAAATGTATCAATGTGTGAATCAAGACAAAGTAAATTTATGAACAAAGAAAAAAAAACTGTATATATTCAAGTATATGTAAAGGCTTGCAAAAGAAGATGGTTTATATTAGAAATAAAAATACAAGTAGGGAAACATAAGAAGAACACATAAACAAGCATCTCCATATTCATTTGTACAGCCGAGATGCAAGGCAAGAAGTAAGGACTAAGCAATGGAAACAAATTGATAAGTATGTACACATGAAAACACAAAGGACATGCATTAAATGCTTGCCATATTTTGATCATTCGAAATATATATAAAAATAAATAAAAAGGAAACCATGTCAGCCCCTTAGTACAACAAAAGATATCACCATGTACAAAGTATATCATCATGTATAATGGTCAGCCGAAGACAAGAAAACATCTCAAGCCACCATATTAAGAAAATATCTTTGTATTGTACAAAATAATAATATACCCTGCTGTACAAAGATGATATCAACCTATACAACAACTCTTTTATATATATCAATATCAAGCTTCACATTTTCAGTCTCGTTCATTTTAAAAGCTGAAGAAAGAAAAAAATATAGAAGCACATATCATTAAAACTTTGGTATAAGCAACAATAAAAACAAATCAAACCAGAGAATCAAAGAGAAGGCTTTAACTTGCATTTTCAAAGACTGTTTCAAAAGGAGCTCTGGCATTTCTAAAACATGATTAAGGTGAGCAACTTTAATTTTTTTTGACCTCTTTGTTCTTTTATTTGTGAGTAAACCTTCATTCAAAAACCACAGAATCTGTTTATATCTGAATTGTTTGTGGTTGATATCTGAAGTTTGCTGTGAAATATGTTTGAGTGGATGTTAAAAATGCATATTTGTTCATATATCAATATATATAAGCCTGTGTATGTCCATATGCATATATCTCTGTTAAGTTACAGGAACAAAACTTAAAACTAAATTCAATTGCTCCTTCTATGATTGATTATAGGTTATGATTCCCAAATGAAAAATGATTAGAAGAGTATAACATCATTTTTTTTTCTTTTTGAATGTTTTCAAAATTTTATGTCAGGTAATCATTTCAAAAATTTAAATTTTACAGTAAGTTATCTTCAAACTTGAAAATTCGAACATTTTACTTTAGAGTTTTGGTTACACAAATGGGTTTGAGTTTACAAACGATGATTTTTAAGATGAAAAACAGAATTTTTAGTTTCGATTCGAGATGGAATTTTTAAGATGATGGGAAAACCCATTTTCGTCAATTCTCGGTTGTAAATGACGAATTGAAAGGTGTGTTTGTTATCGAATATAGTTTGAAGGATGTAGATCACCAGAAAAATAGTTAGAGAATTTGTAGATGATCGTGGATGGCGAACAGGGTTGAGTTAGGGTTTAACAACCCAGTTTGTGCAGCGAAGTTTTGAAGGGGAGTTCGTCATCAATATGGCGTCGGAGTTGATAGGACTGGGGGAAGTTGACGCGTAAGGTTGTGGCGACGCTTTGATGAAGTTCCGGTGGTCTCTGGTGAACTTGTTGTCGTCGGCGAGACATTTTTGTGTCGAAGCAGTTGGTTCCAGGTCTGAGCAGTATGCTCGATTTCGATTCCAGCGAGTGGGTGGCTTCGGAGGGGTCGCGATCATGTCTGTAGGTGATCGTCGACGCGTTGAAGTTCAGGTGGGTGGCCGGAGGTGGCCAGAGCCACGGTGCACGTGCACCGTGCCCATTTGAAGTGCTGAGGATTTTGTTGGGTGCAGGGTATTTTGACTCGGGGGAGACTCGGGCGAGAAGACTTTTGACTCGAAGCAGGACTCGAGTTTGCGTGGGTATATAGAACTGTGTTTTAAACTATAACTTGGGTTAAGAAAATTTGATTAAGGAAGGTGGCTCGGGGAAACTGCTGTGCAACGCGTGTGGTTACTCGAGTTTGAATAGGGGAATACTCGGGTGGGCTTTGTTTCAATCTGCAGTATTGTATTTTAAAGGTAAAATTGAGTAACATGTTTTCATCAAGCTTTAAGCACTGTAAAACCCAATAGTGTTTAACAGTTTTAAGTTAAAACTTAATACAAGTTTTAATTATCCTAGTTGATACTTGACAATGTTTTAAATACTTAATTATTATCCTTAATTAAGTAATTACTTTAAGTTAAGTATAAATTTTACTAACATTTAAGTTAGTGGTTAGTAGTAGTTAAGTAATTTAATTACGAATAAATAATTGATTAATTAAGTAATTAGGGATAATTACTTAATATGATTTATTAAGGATAATTAATCAAATGGAGATTAATTAAGGGATTAATTTATTATGTAATTGGTTTAAAGGTCAAAGTAATTTATATGATTAGTTAAGAATAATTTAATTAAATTAAGGCAACTGATTAATTAATTTATGTCAAGTGATTTGAAATAAATAAATCAAGATTGGATAATTTATTCATAAAGAAATCAATTTACTTGGAAATAGATTGAATAAATTAGGATTAAACAATTAATTAATCCTACTTATAAATGACTATTGGATACTTGACTTTACCTATGAATGATTTTATTATATGAGATGCCTTGAATTGATTGTCCTATCTGATTTGTGATGCTTTGTGATACATCCTGATTTATGTTATGACCTGTAATTTACTTATCTGTGATATATTACTATGTGAATATGCAAACCCTTGACCCGTAAAACGACACTTGAATTTCGATGCGACAGGGAGTCGGATTCCAGTTGGTTATCCGAAACCCACATCGAATTGTAATGATGAATCTTTGTGACTGATAAATTGACTTTATCTATGAATCTGTGAATGAAGATAAGCGTTATGGGTTATACCGCTTATCGATATATCTGTGATGATTGATGTTGTTGCACTATTGTGTGTAAAACCCCTGGACTACACTTTTACACACACAAATATGGATTTCACGTGGAAATCGGTTAAGTCACAGATAAATTAAATTTGATGTTTTTGAAATGGAAACTTTAATTTCAATTGATTTTGAAATTAGAAATTTGGGTTTAAAGTGAAAAGCTTTTGAAATGGAATTTCAAAGATAAAAGTTATTTTGAATAACTTAATCGAGTTTTGGAAATTTAAATAATTTGATTTAAATTTGAATTCAAGTTTGAAATTGAATTATATGTTTTGAAACTAGGGATTAAAGATGTTGTATAAGTTATATATGGGTTAAACCATTTTATAGATATTGATTTGGGAATTTGAATTTAATTCAAGGGTTTTAACTCGTGTAAATATAACTGGATTTTTCTGAAACGAAACTATTTGTTTTCAAATAGTAAAAGCTTTCACATAAGAAAGGATTTCCAAATTGTGTTGAAAGGTTTCAAGTTTGAAATGGAATTGAAATGTTTTGAAAACTATGAAATGAGTCTTTGATTCAAAGACCGGACGAGTTAATCTAACTTGAAATAGAATTGTTTTGAAAGGCTATGAATGAATCTTTGGAAACGAGTTTTGAAAGCTATAAGTTAAATCTTGACTTAAAGATTTAACGAGTTAATTCAATTGAAATGGAAATTGTTTTGAAATCCATAAATGGATCTTTGTGAACGGGGTAAACTTTGTGAATTGAATCTTTTTGTTTAAAAGATTAAAGTGTGGAAATCGTTAAACCATTGAAGGTTTTTGAAATAAATCTTTTATTTAAAAGATTGGAAATGGTAATTTGTTTTACCATTCGAATGAAAAGTTTTAAGCTTTAAGCTGTGATTTAACTGAGACCCCAGTATCCATATGATTTTTAAATATTGCGCTCGTTATTCGGTTTAGCCGGGAGAGGACCTTTGTGTCATATAACCCATTCCGAATAGTGATACGACGATATGGATAGCATTTGAAGACCGGTGGTGAAGACCGGGTATTTACGAGAGCGATATGATGACCTATCGATTTTCTCTGCATCATGGCTCCGGTATAGAGATTCCCTAAGTGATGGGAAGTCCGATCGAGATTGTGAATACCTGGATTTGCAAGGGCTTCTTTGGAAGTGCCTTCGGTTCTGTTCGAACCCGGAACAGACTTGTATGGATGTGTGTCTGACGTTACACTTTGAGATGTAAAGCTGGTTTCTATCAAATACATTTCTGTTGGTGGCGGAGAATTTATTCTCTTATCTTAACACCCTTCTCTGAGACGTACGAGCTCAGAGGTTATGTAGTTGATGGTTACTAGTGATACATTCCCAATTTGGTAATGTGGCATACGAAGTGCTGCTGATCATTGGTTGATCAAAGCGTGGCTTTGTGAAAAAGCGTGGCTTTGTGAAAAAGCGTAGTTTTGTGGACGAGACTTCGTCGAGCCTCACAACCCGGTAATGGTCGAAACAGGAATGTTGCGACAAAGGTTTGTAGGGGTAGCGCCCCTAGGGTATGTCATTTCCTTCTGGATAAAGGGTGGTATCATGGTATGGAGCCCAGATACTTACTCATGTGGATACACTTTATTTATTATGTGTGATGTTGGTTATCGAGCGCTCGGATAAAGGTCGGTTACGACCGGGGGATGACATGACTCGTGTGTTAGTTACCTAGTTACAGCTGTACAGCGTGAGGTAGCGTCAGTGTGTTAGTTACCTAGTTACAGCTGTACAGCGTGAGGTAGCGTCGGCCTTTTGTTTGCAGAGATCCGGTTAGGATCCGGGGCGTCTTTCCAGAGGCGTTTCTATTTCGGTAAGGAAGTTCCTTAGCCTGATCATTTGTTGGAAATCCAAAGAAGCAATACGAACCTTGTACGGTTTTAGTTGTATTACCTGCTATGGAATGTGGCGGTAACCTGCTATTGAACGTAGTAGCTATAGTAGGCATACGATGAAATGTTGTATGCTGGCTAAGATTAATATTATATTTTCGAAATGTTTTCGACACTATGCACTAATGATAATAATATCGAATGATTTTGCGTAGTAAACATTTTTGACTATCATAAGAAGAAATCTCCTCCAATTCTGCGTTTGCATTGTGTGTGTGGTGGGAGGTCTTATGGTAATTTCATTTTCGAAAAGCATTGCGGATTTCAATGTTTAAAAGCCTTTGTTGCTTGTATTAAAGATAAACTGTTTTTGTTGCTCACACCAGTCCCATGACTGATCCGGAGTTTATTGTTCCCTTTCTAAACTCTAGGTGCCCACTATTTTCCACACGGGCAGTCTAGAGTTGGGTTTTTCAGATATTCAGGTTTAGTAGATTATCTGGAGCCAGTTCATTCATCGGAGTTGCTTATCTTGGAGTTGTGGATTCATTCTTGTCTGAAGATCATTTTGGAGTTATCATTTCTATTGATATTGTTCCGCTGCTGTTGTTATCTTTTCTTTTCCGCTGCTATTTGTTGTATCATATCTCTGATGTATATTGATATTCATTGTATCACTCTGTTGTATCAGATATTGTATATCAATGTATTATTCTTTTTATTCCGCTGTGTTATTTACTTAATGTTGTTATAGCTCCGGCGAATCGGATTTGAACGGTCGAATCTGCGACATTCTAGTACAATGTGAAGTACGGATGTTGATTTTCGAGCGGGCAAAACCCGAGTCGTTACATGTGGTATCAGAGCTAAGGTTGAACTTTAGCTCAGGAGTATAACACGTTAAGTAGCTCATTAGAGATAGAGTGAAGTATACCCTAGAATGAGTAATTCTCAGATATCTGTCCGAATGCCTCAGTAAATTCTCTTACTATCCACTGGTAGTGAGTATGAGTGCAAGAAGAAGACGAGATAGGGGACAGGGGAATACGACTATAAATGGTCGATACTCTGTAACAACAAGAAAACAATCTTTTCTCTATCAATCTCTTTTGTTCATCATCTCTTCTCAATTCTTCGATAGTTTCTGGTAGATCCAGGAAAAAGGAGATTCAATATATTAATATGGGACATAAACTCCAGAATAGGCCAAAATTGTTTGTATGGATGAATTGTTTGCTATGGTTGATAAGTATATTTTAGTTCGGAACTAAAAGTTTTGAAATTGTATCCACATATCTGTCTATTCTTTGGGTCCGGATATATTCTACGAATGGTTAGTTATCTCTTCGAACTGACCGATGCCATTGTATATTTCGTAGATCTGGATAACCCGAGTATCTTCTGAAGTGTTAAAACAGATTCGTTCTTGATATTCTGATTTGGTAAGCCAAATGCAAAATATATATTCGGTTTGATTCGATGAAATATTCTTCATCTATCTTTTTGTCTCCTTGGTAATTTCGAGGACGAAATTCTTTTAAGGGGGGAAGTTTATAACGACCCTGAATTTTAATTATATTTAAATTGATAATTTAATTTATTTTTGGATTAAATTTGTGAAAATAATCAATGCGGTGATGCGAGTTTCCCCGAATTCAAGTATATTTTGTATAAATCATTTACATTTAAAAATACTATAAATATATGTATATATTTGATTTGAATTTAAATCTTAAATATTTGGGTTAGAGATTGAAATAGAAATGTATACAAGACTTGAAGATGAACAAGTAAACAAATACATATGAATGGTTTGCAATGTGAAAGTATATATATATATACAGATAATAAATATAAGTATGAAAAGAAAACAAAACAGGTTGTACAAAAAGAAGATAATAAATGTATCAATGTGTGAATCAAGACAAAGTAAATTTATGAACAAAGAAAAAAAAAACTGTATATATTCAAGTATATGTAAAGGCTTGCAAAAGAAGATGGTTTATATTAGAAATAAAAATACAAGTAGGGAAACATAAGAAGAACACATAAACAAGCATCTCCATATTCATTTGTACAGCCGAGATGCAAGGCAAGAAGTAAGGACTAAGCAATGGAAACAAATTGATAAGTATGTACACATGAAAACACAAAGGACATGCATTAAATGCTTGCCATATTTTGATCATTCGAAATATATATAAAAATAAATAAAAAGGAAACCATGTCAGCCCCTTAGTACAACAAAAGATATCACCATGTACAAAGTATATCATCATGTATAATGGTCAGCCGAAGACAAGAAAACATCTCAAGCCACCATATTAAGAAAATATCTTTGTATTGTACAAAATAATAATATACCCTGCTGTACAAAGATGATATCAACCTATACAACAACTCTTTTATATATATCAATATCAAGCTTCACATTTTCAGTCTCGTTCATTTTAAAAGCTGAAGAAAGAAAAAAATATAGAAGCACATATCATTAAAACTTTGGTATAAGCAACAATAAAAACAAATCAAACCAGAGAATCAAAGAGAAGGCTTTAACTTGCATTTTCAAAGACTGTTTCAAAAGGAGCTCTGGCATTTCTAAAACATGATTAAGGTGAGCAACTTTAATTTTTTTTGACCTCTTTGTTCTTTTATTTGTGAGTAAACCTTCATTCAAAAACCACAGAATCTGTTTATATCTGAATTGTTTGTGGTTGATATCTGAAGTTTGCTGTGAAATATGTTTGAGTGGATGTTAAAAATGCATATTTGTTCATATATCAATATATATAAGCCTGTGTATGTCCATATGCATATATCTCTGTTAAGTTACAGGAACAAAACTTAAAACTAAATTCAATTGCTCCTTCTATGATTGATTATAGGTTATGATTCCCAAATGAAAAATGATTAGAAGAGTATAACATCATTTTTTTTTCTTTTTGAATGTTTTCAAAATTTTATGTCAGGTAATCATTTCAAAAATTTAAATTTTACAGTAAGTTATCTTCAAACTTGAAAATTCGAACATTTTACTTTAGAGTTTTGGTTACACAAATGGGTTTGAGTTTACAAACGATGATTTTTAAGATGAAAAACAGAATTTTTAGTTTCGATTCGAGATGGAATTTTTAAGATGATGGGAAAACCCATTTTCGTCAATTCTCGGTTGTAAATGACGAATTGAAAGGTGTGTTTGTTATCGAATATAGTTTGAAGGATGTAGATCACCAGAAAAATAGTTAGAGAATTTGTAGATGATCGTGGATGGCGAACAGGGTTGAGTTAGGGTTTAACAACCCAGTTTGTGCAGCGAAGTTTTGAAGGGGAGTTCGTCATCAATATGGCGTCGGAGTTGATAGGACTGGGGGAAGTTGACGCGTAAGGTTGTGGCGACGCTTTGATGAAGTTCCGGTGGTCTCTGGTGAACTTGTTGTCGTCGGCGAGACATTTTTGTATCGAAGCAGTTGGTTCCAGGTCTGAGCAGTATGCTCGATTTCGATTCCAGCGAGTGGGTGGCTTCGGAGGGGTCGCGATCATGTCTGTAGGTGATCGTCGACGCGTTGAAGTTCAGGTGGGTGGCCGGAGGTGGCCAGAGCCACGGTGCACGTGCACCGTGCCCATTTGAAGTGCTGAGGATTTTGTTGGGTGCAGGGTATTTTGACTTGGGGGAGACTCGGGCGAGAAGACTTTTGACTCGAAGCAGGACTCGAGTTTGCGTGGGTATATAGAACTGTGTTTTAAACTATAACTTGGGTTAAGAAAATTTGATTAAGGAAGGTGGCTCGGGGAAACTGCTGTGCAACGCGTGTGGTTACTCGAGTTTGAATAGGGGAATACTCGGGTGGGCTTTGTTTCAATCTGCAGTATTGTATTTTAAAGGTAAAATTGAGTAACATGTTTTCATCAAGCTTTAAGCACTGTAAAACCCAATAGTGTTTAACAGTTTTAAGTTAAAACTTAATACAAGTTTTAATTATCCTAGTTGATACTTGACAATGTTTTAAATACTTAATTATTATCCTTAATTAAGTAATTACTTTAAGTTAAGTATAAATTTTACTAACATTTAAGTTAGTGGTTAGTAGTAGTTAAGTAATTTAATTACGAATAAATAATTGATTAATTAAGTAATTAGGGATAATTACTTAATATGATTTATTAAGGATAATTAATCAAATGGAGATTAATTAAGGGATTAATTTATTATGTAATTGGTTTAAAGGTCAAAGTAATTTATATGATTAGTTAAGAATAATTTAATTAAATTAAGGCAACTGATTAATTAATTTATGTCAAGTGATTTGAAATAAATAAATCAAGATTGGATAATTTATTCATAAAGAAATCAATTTACTTGGAAATAGATTGAATAAATTAGGATTAAACAATTAATTAATCCTACTTATAAATGACTATTGGATACTTGACTTTACCTATGAATGATTTTATTATATGAGATGCCTTGAATTGATTGTCCTATCTGATTTGTGATGCTTTGTGATACATCCTGATTTATGTTATGACCTGTAATTTACTTATCTGTGATATATTACTATGTGAATATGCAAACCCTTGACCCGTAAAACGACACTTGAATTTCGATGCGACAGGGAGTCGGATTCCAGTTGGTTATCCGAAACCCACATCGAATTGTAATGATGAATCTTTGTGACTGATAAATTGACTTTATCTATGAATCTGTGAATGAAGATAAGCGTTATGGGTTATACCGCTTATCGATATATCTGTGATGATTGATGTTGTTGCACTATTGTGTGTAAAACCCCTGGACTACACTTTTACACACACAAATATGGATTTCACGTGGAAATCGGTTAAGTCACAGATAAATTAAATTTGATGTTTTTGAAATGGAAACTTTAATTTCAATTGATTTTGAAATTAGAAATTTGGGTTTAAAGTGAAAAGCTTTTGAAATGGAATTTCAAAGATAAAAGTTATTTTGAATAACTTAATCGAGTTTTGGAAATTTAAATAATTTGATTTAAATTTGAATTCAAGTTTGAAATTGAATTATATGTTTTGAAACTAGGGATTAAAGATGTTGTATAAGTTATATATGGGTTAAACCATTTTATAGATATTGATTTGGGAATTTGAATTTAATTCAAGGGTTTTAACTCGTGTAAATATAACTGGATTTTTCTGAAACGAAACTATTTGTTTTCAAATAGTAAAAGCTTTCACATAAGAAAGGATTTCCAAATTGTGTTGAAAGGTTTCAAGTTTGAAATGGAATTGAAATGTTTTGAAAACTATGAAATGAGTCTTTGATTCAAAGACCGGACGAGTTAATCTAACTTGAAATAGAATTGTTTTGAAAGGCTATGAATGAATCTTTGGAAACGAGTTTTGAAAGCTATAAGTTAAATCTTGACTTAAAGATTTAACGAGTTAATTCAATTGAAATGGAAATTGTTTTGAAATCCATAAATGGATCTTTGTGAACGGGGTAAACTTTGTGAATTGAATCTTTTTGTTTAAAAGATTAAAGTGTGGAAATCGTTAAACCATTGAAGGTTTTTGAAATAAATCTTTTATTTAAAAGATTGGAAATGGTAATTTGTTTTACCATTCGAATGAAAAGTTTTAAGCTTTAAGCTGTGATTTAACTGAGACCCCAGTATCCATATGATTTTTAAATATTGCGCTCGTTATTCGGTTTAGCCGGGAGAGGACCTTTGTGTCATATAACCCATTCCGAATAGTGATACGACGATATGGATAGCATTTGAAGACCGGTGGTGAAGACCGGGTATTTACGAGAGCGATATGATGACCTATCGATTTTCTCTGCATCATGGCTCCGGTATAGAGATTCCCTAAGTGATGGGAAGTCCGATCGAGATTGTGAATACCTGGATTTGCAAGGGCTTCTTTGGAAGTGCCTTCGGTTCTGTTCGAACCCGGAACAGACTTGTATGGATGTGTGTCTGACGTTACACTTTGAGATGTAAAGCTGGTTTCTATCAAATACATTTCTGTTGGTGGCGGAGAATTTATTCTCTTATCTTAACACCCTTCTCTGAGACGTACGAGCTCAGAGGTTATGTAGTTGATGGTTACTAGTGATACATTCCCAATTTGGTAATGTGGCATACGAAGTGCTGCTGATCATTGGTTGATCAAAGCGTGGCTTTGTGAAAAAGCGTGGCTTTGTGAAAAAGCGTAGTTTTGTGGACGAGACTTCGTCGAGCCTCACAACCCGGTAATGGTCGAAACAGGAATGTTGCGACAAAGGTTTGTAGGGGTAGCGCCCCTAGGGTATGTCATTTCCTTCTGGATAAAGGGTGGTATCATGGTATGGAGCCCAGATACTTACTCATGTGGATACACTTTATTTATTATGTGTGATGTTGGTTATCGAGCGCTCGGATAAAGGTCGGTTACGACCGGGGGATGACATGACTCGTGTGTTAGTTACCTAGTTACAGCTGTACAGCGTGAGGTAGCGTCAGTGTGTTAGTTACCTAGTTACAGCTGTACAGCGTGAGGTAGCGTCGGCCTTTTGTTTGCAGAGATCCGGTTAGGATCCGGGGCGTCTTTCCAGAGGCGTTTCTATTTCGGTAAGGAAGTTCCTTAGCCTGATCATTTGTTGGAAATCCAAAGAAGCAATACGAACCTTGTACGGTTTTAGTTGTATTACCTGCTATGGAATGTGGCGGTAACCTGCTATTGAACGTAGTAGCTATAGTAGGCATACGATGAAATGTTGTATGCTGGCTAAGATTAATATTATATTTTCGAAATGTTTTCGACACTATGCACTAATGATAATAATATCGAATGATTTTGCGTAGTAAACATTTTTGACTATCATAAGAAGAAATCTCCTCCAATTCTGCGTTTGCATTGTGTGTGTGGTGGGAGGTCTTATGGTAATTTCATTTTCGAAAAGCATTGCGGATTTCAATGTTTAAAAGCCTTTGTTGCTTGTATTAAAGATAAACTGTTTTTGTTGCTCACACCAGTCCCATGACTGATCCGGAGTTTATTGTTCCCTTTCTAAACTCTAGGTGCCCACTATTTTCCACACGGGCAGTCTAGAGTTGGGTTTTTCAGATATTCAGGTTTAGTAGATTATCTGGAGCCAGTTCATTCATCGGAGTTGCTTATCTTGGAGTTGTGGATTCATTCTTGTCTGAAGATCATTTTGGAGTTATCATTTCTATTGATATTGTTCCGCTGCTGTTGTTATCTTTTCTTTTCCGCTGCTATTTGTTGTATCATATCTCTGATGTATATTGATATTCATTGTATCACTCTGTTGTATCAGATATTGTATATCAATGTATTATTCTTTTTATTCCGCTGTGTTATTTACTTAATGTTGTTATAGCTCCGGCGAATCGGATTTGAACGGTCGAATCTGCGACATTCTAGTACAATGTGAAGTACGGATGTTGATTTTCGAGCGGGCAAAACCCGAGTCGTTACATGTGGTATCAGAGCTAAGGTTGAACTTTAGCTCAGGAGTATAACACGTTAAGTAGCTCATTAGAGATAGAGTGAAGTATACCCTAGAATGAGTAATTCTCAGATATCTGTCCGAATGCCTCAGTAAATTCTCTTACTATCCACTGGTAGTGAGTATGAGTGCAAGAAGAAGACGAGATAGGGGACAGGGGAATACGACTATAAATGGTCGATACTCTGTAACAACAAGAAAACAATCTTTTCTCTATCAATCTCTTTTGTTCATCATCTCTTCTCAATTCTTCGATAGTTTCTGGTAGATCCAGGAAAAAGGAGATTCAATATATTAATATGGGACATAAACTCCAGAATAGGCCAAAATTGTTTGTATGGATGAATTGTTTGCTATGGTTGATAAGTATATTTTAGTTCGGAACTAAAAGTTTTGAAATTGTATCCACATATCTGTCTATTCTTTGGGTCCGGATATATTCTACGAATGGTTAGTTATCTCTTCGAACTGACCGATGCCATTGTATATTTCGTAGATCTGGATAACCCGAGTATCTTCTGAAGTGTTAAAACAGATTCGTTCTTGATATTCTGATTTGGTAAGCCAAATGCAAAATATATATTCGGTTTGATTCGATGAAATATTCTTCATCTATCTTTTTGTCTCCTTGGTAATTTCGAGGACGAAATTCTTTTAAGGGGGGAAGTTTATAACGACCCTGAATTTTAATTATATTTAAATTGATAATTTAATTTATTTTTGGATTAAATTTGTGAAAATAATCAATGCGGTGATGCGAGTTTCCCCGAATTCAAGTATATTTTGTATAAATCATTTACATTTAAAAATACTATAAATATATGTATATATTTGATTTGAATTTAAATCTTAAATATTTGGGTTAGAGATTGAAATAGAAATGTATACAAGACTTGAAGATGAACAAGTAAACAAATACATATGAATGGTTTGCAATGTGAAAGTATATATATATATACAGATAATAAATATAAGTATGAAAAGAAAACAAAACAGGTTGTACAAAAAGAAGATAATAAATGTATCAATGTGTGAATCAAGACAAAGTAAATTTATGAACAAAGAAAAAAAAACTGTATATATTCAAGTATATGTAAAGGCTTGCAAAAGAAGATGGTTTATATTAGAAATAAAAATACAAGTAGGGAAACATAAGAAGAACACATAAACAAGCATCTCCATATTCATTTGTACAGCCGAGATGCAAGGCAAGAAGTAAGGACTAAGCAATGGAAACAAATTGATAAGTATGTACACATGAAAACACAAAGGACATGCATTAAATGCTTGCCATATTTTTATCATTCGAAATATATATAAAAATAAATAAAAAGGAAACCATGTCAGCCCCTTAGTACAACAAAAGATATCACCATGTACAAAGTATATCATCATGTATAATGGTCAGCCGAAGACAAGAAAACATCTCAAGCCACCATATTAAGAAAATATCTTTGTATTGTACAAAATAATAATATACCCTGCTGTACAAAGATGATATCAACCTATACAACAACTCTTTTATATATATCAATATCAAGCTTCACATTTTCAGTCTCGTTCATTTTAAAAGCTGAAGAAAGAAAAAAATATAGAAGCACATATCATTAAAACTTTGGTATAAGCAACAATAAAAACAAATCAAACCAGAGAATCAAAGAGAAGGCTTTAACTTGCATTTTCAAAGACTGTTTCAAAAGGAGCTCTGGCATTTCTAAAACATGATTAAGGTGAGCAACTTTAATTTTTTTTGACCTCTTTGTTCTTTTATTTGTGAGTAAACCTTCATTCAAAAACCACAGAATCTGTTTATATCTGAATTGTTTGTGGTTGATATCTGAAGTTTGCTGTGAAATATGTTTGAGTGGATGTTAAAAATGCATATTTGTTCATATATCAATATATATAAGCCTGTGTATGTCCATATGCATATATCTCTGTTAAGTTACAGGAACAAAACTTAAAACTAAATTCAATTGCTCCTTCTATGATTGATTATAGGTTATGATTCCCAAATGAAAAATGATTAGAAGAGTATAACATCATTTTTTTTTCTTTTTGAATGTTTTCAAAATTTTATGTTAGGTAATCATTTCAAAAATTTAAATTTTACAGTAAGTTATCTTCAAACTTGAAAATTCGAACATTTTACTTTAGAGTTTTGGTTACACAAATGGGTTTGAGTTTACAAACGATGATTTTTAAGATGAAAAACAGAATTTTTAGTTTCGATTCGAGATGGAATTTTTAAGATGATGGGAAAACCCATTTTCGTCAATTCTCGGTTGTAAATGACGAATTGAAAGGTGTGTTTGTTATCGAATATAGTTTGAAGGATGTAGATCACCAGAAAAATAGTTAGAGAATTTGTAGATGATCGTGGATGGCGAACAGGGTTGAGTTAGGGTTTAACAACCCAGTTTGTGCAGCGAAGTTTTGAAGGGGAGTTCGTCATCAATATGGCGTCGGAGTTGATAGGACTGGGGGAAGTTGACGCGTAAGGTTGTGGCGACGCTTTGATGAAGTTCCGGTGGTCTCTGGTGAACTTGTTATCGTCGGCGAGACATTTTTGTGTCGAAGCAGTTGGTTCCAGGTCTGAGCAGTATGCTCGATTTCGATTCCAGCGAGTGGGTGGCTTCGGAGGGGTCGCGATCATGTCTGTAGGTGATCGTCGACGCGTTGAAGTTCAGGTGGGTGGCCGGAGGTGGCCAGAGCCACGGTGCACGTGCACCGTGCCCATTTGAAGTACTGAGGATTTTGTTGGGTGCAGGGTATTTTGACTCGGGGGAGACTCGGGCGAGAAGACTTTTGACTCGAAGCAGGACTCGAGTTTGCGTGGGTATATAGAACTGTGTTTTAAACTATAACTTGGGTTAAGAAAATTTGATTAAGGAAGGTGGCTCGGGGAAACTGCTGTGCAACGCGTGTGGTTACTCGAGTTTGAATAGGGGAATACTCGGGTGGGCTTTGTTTCAATCTGCAGTATTGTATTTTAAAGGTAAAATTGAGTAACATGTTTTCATCAAGCTTTAAGCACTGTAAAACCCAATAGTGTTTAACAGTTTTAAGTTAAAACTTAATACAAGTTTTAATTATCCTAGTTGATACTTGACAATGTTTTAAATACTTAATTATTATCCTTAATTAAGTAATTACTTTAAGTTAAGTATAAATTTTACTAACATTTAAGTTAGTGGTTAGTAGTAGTTAAGTAATTTAATTACGAATAAATAATTGATTAATTAAGTAATTAGGGATAATTACTTAATATGATTTATTAAGGATAATTAATCAAATGGAGATTAATTAAGGGATTAATTTATTATGTAATTGGTTTAAAGGTCAAAGTAATTTATATGATTAGTTAAGAATAATTTAATTAAATTAAGGCAACTGATTAATTAATTTATGTCAAGTGATTTGAAATAAATAAATCAAGATTGGATAATTTATTCATAAAGAAATCAATTTACTTGGAAATAGATTGAATAAATTAGGATTAAACAATTAATTAATCCTACTTATAAATGACTATTGGATACTTGACTTTACCTATGAATGATTTTATTATATGAGATGCCTTGAATTGATTGTCCTATCTGATTTGTGATGCTTTGTGATACATCCTGATTTATGTTATGACCTGTAATTTACTTATCTGTGATATATTACTATGTGAATATGCAAACCCTTGACCCGTAAAACGACACTTGAATTTCGATGCGACAGGGAGTCGGATTCCAATTGGTTATCCGAAACCCACATCGAATTGTAATGATGAATCTTTGTGACTGATAAATTGACTTTATCTATGAATCTGTGAATGAAGATAAGCGTTATGGGTTATACCGCTTATCGATATATCTGTGATGATTGATGTTGTTGCACTATTGTGTGTAAAACCCCTGGACTACACTTTTACACACACAAATATGGATTTCACGTGGAAATCGGTTAAGTCACAGATAAATTAAATTTGATGTTTTTGAAATGGAAACTTTAATTTCAATTGATTTTGAAATTAGAAATTTGGGTTTAAAGTGAAAAGCTTTTGAAATGGAATTTCAAAGATAAAAGTTATTTTGAATAACTTAATCGAGTTTTGGAAATTTAAATAATTTGATTTAAATTTGAATTCAAGTTTGAAATTGAATTATATGTTTTGAAACTAGGGATTAAAGATGTTGTATAAGTTATATATGGGTTAAACCATTTTATAGATATTGATTTGGGAATTTGAATTTAATTCAAGGGTTTTAACTCGTGTAAATATAACTGGATTTTTCTAAAACGAAACTATTTGTTTTCAAATAGTAAAAGCTTTCACATAAGAAAGGATTTCCAAATTGTGTTGAAAGGTTTCAAGTTTGAAATGGAATTGAAATGTTTTGAAAACTATGAAATGAGTCTTTGATTCAAAGACCGGACGAGTTAATCTAACTTGAAATAGAATTGTTTTGAAAGGCTATGAATGAATCTTTGGAAACGAGTTTTGAAAGCTATAAGTTAAATCTTGACTTAAAGATTTAACGAGTTAATTCAATTGAAATGGAAATTGTTTTGAAATCCATAAATGGATCTTTGTGAACGGGGTAAACTTTGTGAATTGAATCTTTTTGTTTAAAAGATTAAAGTGTGGAAATCGTTAAACCATTGAAGGTTTTTGAAATAAATCTTTTATTTAAAAGATTGGAAATGGTAATTTGTTTTACCATTCGAATGAAAAGTTTTAAGCTTTAAGCTGTGATTTAACTGAGACCCCAGTATCCATATGATTTTTAAATATTGCGCTCGTTATTCGGTTTAGCCGGGAGAGGACCTTTGTGTCATATAACCCATTCCGAATAGTGATACGACGATATGGATAGCATTTGAAGACCGGTGGTGAAGACCGGGTATTTACGAGAGCGATATGATGACCTATCGATTTTCTCTGCATCATGGCTCCGGTATAGAGATTCCCTAAGTGATGGGAAGTCCGATCGAGATTGTGAATACCCGGATTTGCAAGGGCTTCTTTGGAAGTGCCTTCGGTTCTGTTCGAACCCGGAACAGACTTGTATGGATGTGTGTTTGACGTTACACTTTGAGATGTAAAGCTGGTTTCTATCAAATACATTTCTGTTGGTGGCAGAGAATTTATTCTCTTAGCTTAACACCCTTATCTGAGACGTACGAGCTCAGAGGTTATGTAGTTGATGGTTACTAGTGATACATTCCCAATTTGGTAATGTGGCATACGAAGTGCTGCAGATCATTGGTTGATCAAAGCGTGGCTTTGTGAAAAAGCGTGGCTTTGTGAAAAAGCGTAGTTTTGTGGACGAGACTTCGTCGAGCCTCACAACCTGGTAATGGTCGAAACAGGAATGTTGCGACAAAGGTTTGTAGGGGTAGCGCCCCTAGGGTATGTCATTTCCTTCTGGATAAAGGGTGGTATCATGGTATGGAGCCCAGATACTTACTCATGTGGATACACTTTATTTATTATGTGTGATGTTGGTTATCGAGCGCTCGGATAAAGGTCGGTTACGACCGGGGGATGACATGACTCGTGTGTTAGTTACCTAGTTACAGCTGTACAGCGTGAGGTAGCGTCAGTGTGTTAGTTACCTAGTTACAGCTGTACAGCGTGAGGTAGCGTCGGCCTTTTGTTTGCAGAGATCCGGTTAGGATCCGGGGCGTCTTTCCAGAGGCGTTTCTATTTCGGTAAGGAAGTTCCTTAGCCTGATCATTTGTTGGAAATCCAAAGAAGCAATACGAACCTTGTACGGTTTTAGTTGTATTACCTGCTATGGAATGTGGCGGTAACCTGCTATTGAACGTAGTAGCTATAGTAGGCATATGATGAAATGTTGTATGCTGGCTAAGATTAATATTATATTTTCGAAATGTTTTCGACACTATGCACTAATGATAATAATATCGAATGATTTTGCGTAGTAAACATTTTTGACTATCATAAGAAGAAATCTCCTCCAATTCTGCGTTTGCATTGTGTGTGTGGTGGGAGGTCTTATGGTAATTTCATTTTCGAAAAGCATTGCGGATTTCAATGTTTAAAAGCCTTTGTTGCTTGTATTAAAGATAAACTGTTTTTGTTGCTCACACCAGTCCCATGACTGATCCGGAGTTTATTGTTCCCTTTCTAAACTCTGGGTGCCCACTATTTTCCACACGGGCAGTCTAGAGTTGGGTTTTTCAGATATTCAGGTTTAGTAGATTATCTGGAGCCAGTTCATTCATCGGAGTTGCTTATCTTGGAGTTGTGGATTCATTCTTGTCTGAAGATCATTTTGGAGTTATCATTTCTATTGATATTGTTCCGCTGCTGTTGTTATCTTTTCTTTTCCGCTGCTATTTGTTGTATAATATCTCTGATGTATATTGATATTCATTGTATCACTCTGTTGTATCAGATATTGTATATCAATGTATTATTCTTTTTATTCCGCTGTGTTATTTACTTAATGTTGTTATAGCTCCGGCGAATCGGATTTGAACGGTCGAATCTGCGACATTGTAGTACAATGTGAAGTACGGATGTTGATTTTCGAGCGGGCAAAACCAGAGTCGTTACAATTATTATTAAATAAAATTGTAGTAGTGTGATGCATTGGACAATATAGAAGTATCTAAATTTATTTGCAATTAGTTTGGAATTATGAACTAAGCCACGATTTAGAAAAATAATTCTTTGATTATATGATTATGAATCATGTGGTACCGGTGAATTATATCTCAAACAATAAAAGACAAAGCACCCATTAAGTGGAAGTAAAATAAGTTGGTGAGCTCTTCTGATTAATACATGTAGAGGTATGCAATCATGAGTATAATGATACCAAAACGATTCCTCATACTTCACTAAATTCACCGATGAATAATCACAGACATGAAATGTGTATTTGATACACATGGATAGTGTTTATGGTAGGATCACAGAATATAAAACGGAAGTAAATAATATAACATGCAAATAAAATAAAATGATTTGATTTGATCGGATAGGTAAGTATATGGAAATACTTTCCAACCGTATCTTAAATTAATAAAGATTCAATATCAAAAGTCACTCCTCCATTTAATACACAATGATGTGTTGATAAGGAGTAATCAGACTTTGTTGAACAAAGTACGATTGATAATGAGTGAAATTAACTTGACTTCTTTCTGTAATGTCGTGTATTTAAGATTAGTATGTAAGATTAAAATTAATTTCATCTAACACATAGTTTACAAAACCATACAATGTAAGGGTTTATAAGAAATTCCGACATATCCTAGGACAAGGAGTTGACTAGTTGTGCGAGTCAAAAAACTACATGTAATGATTGTTCGTGAGGAATCTTATGTGGACCAAGGAGTTTGGGAACGATCATCATTGGATGACTAATTTATGTTTTGAATATATGTGTTTTAAACTAAAACCAAATCAGTTTTATTATATCTATGGTAATTCATAAAATGTTTATGAATATCTATGCCATTGCACCAAGAAACAATTATTGTTTCAAGAAATACCAACTTCCCAGCGAAGGAATTTATTTTAGAAATTATTATTATTTTCAGGCAAAACAAAGTATTATTATTTTGCAAGGACAATCCAGATTATAATGGCCATACCACTTTACAACAATTATTACGGTATAAGTTAAGGAGACCTCAGCAAACTACATGAAAAGAAAAACATAGAAGTGAGGCACAGGTGCTTCAGTAACAAGAGAAACGCCATAACAAAAGGTAAAACATAGCAGTAGAGTTGAACACCCTAAGTACTATACGAGATGTGAATATAAAATTAAGACTCTTGTGAAGAGCATGAGTCACACTCATCCTCAGATGAATCAGTCTCAACATTAACAAACTCATTAAAGAGCTTAGCAATGGACTATCAAACACATCACACTCCCTATTAAAAATGAAGCGTCTACCCCAAGTTCCATTTTTCAATATCTCATCATTTTGTTCCCCATATCTACCATCCATAAACACAGAGAGCGTGACCATCGACTTGATAAAACAAAGACCTATGCTTGTTGTAACACCGCTAATTTTAGTTTAACATTATTCAGAATATCTAATTGGATAGATTAAATAAAATAATGTAGTGGAACATAGGGATGAGATTCAATAATTAATAAGGTCGAGCCTTAACTAATTAACTAATAAGATTGTTTTAAACTTAACATAGGGAGGAATAAATGAGAAGGATAAAACAGGAATAGATCTCTCCTTTATCCCTTAAACCCTCACCCTTTCATTCAGTTCTCATTTTAGAAATACAAACAATCAAAAACATAAGAGAGGCCGACCATAGCCAAGGTAGAGAAGAGGAAACCAAAAGGGAAACCAAGGGATTCAAAAGGCAAAGCTTAGGGAAACTAAACTTCATCAAATCTTAATTCCATCATCCAATTTAAGGTGAATAATAGTTAACCATCTCTATTGTTTATGTTTTTGAATTCGGTTATGGTTAATTTCCAAATTGTTTTTGATTTTATCGACATGTTATAGATGGTTTATATGAAATTTTTTAGATGGGTTTTAATGGTAAAACCTGAGTTTTTGATCTTCAATTGATTTGATTTTCTATATGTCGTGTAAAACATTATTTTGGAGATGAATTTTTAATTTTATAATTTCCAAGTTATGATAAATATTTTATGAATTTCCAAAGGAGGAAATAGTGTTTATTTTGGGTTTTAATTATTAGAAATAATTAAATAGCTATATTGGCTCTGAAATATTTATGTGAGAAAGAATATGTTTATTCTTATTTTTGGTGAGTTTTGGGGATTTTTCCCAAATGGTTACTATTTTCTATGAATTTATTATGCTAGACAAGCACTTAAATAAATAATTATTTAAGGTAATAAATTAATTAAGTTGGTATATGTTTTTAGGAAGATAAATGGGTATGCAGTATTTTTTTGAAAAGAATTTCAAAAATATTATCTTTGACCAATAGAAAATTGACAAGGAGTTGGAGTTGGTAAAACTGAATTTCTTTGAATAAAAATAAAATAGTTTTTAGAATAATTACGATATTGCCATGTTTCCAATACGAATGTCGAACCCCAGCGATATCAATGCAAATGGATGCATAAGATATCAACTATGTTTATATGGAATGAATGTGTTCGGGTTGGAGTCATATAATATTAGGTCTTCGGCATAAAATCAATGCCGACATGGTGATCTCGTAACACTCCAAAACTATGCCAACCTCCCTTGTTTTTTGTTTTCAAATTTATAACATACAACGTTGATGCCGTAAGTTTCACCATGGTTTTATGTGATGCCGCATTCCATTATTTCGATATCAAATATTTTCGGTATCTACTATATCGAGGTAGTGATGCCACAAATTTCCTATCTCGACACGACATTTATGTGGCAATGATGCCACTATAACTTGGTTTCGACCTAAATAATTTGATAATGAAGTATATAAAGGAATTTATGCCATGGGTTTTCAATGTCGACACCCTATATTTTACGGCACAAAGCTGAAGTACAATGTTTCGACATAAGTTATTGATGTCGTAACCCTTTTTATTTTCAAAGTGGTTGCTTGTGGGGCCGAGATTCCTAGTTTTTATGCAAACTAAAGGCTATGTTTTAAAGGAGAGATCGCCTATGCTTTGAGCATTGCGATAACCTTATGATTTCGATAGTGTAGATGTTACCCGGCTGCTTGACCCGGCTATAGAACGATAGTTGCAGAAGTTATAGTTATCACTAAAAAGGATTCTGGCCAAGAAGAGACTGGAGATATAAGGGTTTGATGCAATCGATGTGGTTCAGCATGTATGGGTGGCTCGGTAGGTGTGCTTTAGTAAGTATGGCTCGGTAGGTATCGTTCGGCCTTGTTTCAGTATGTATCGTTCGGCCTTGATTCAGCATGTATGGTTCGGCTTTGGTTCAACATGTATCATTCGGCCGCGGTGGTTTGGCATGTGTCGCTCAGGCATATATGGGTCGGCAGCTTGGACCCAGTCATGTTGGCTCGGCATAGATGGCTCGGTATACATCATTCGACCTAGATGGCTCGGTATACGTCACTCAGTCATGGTGCACAAGACGAAGTGGGTCGGTCAGGTACGGTTCGGCACTTGCAGGTCGGCCTCAATGCTTCGACATACTTGGTCCGGTATGCAACAGAGAAGACAACAAGTTAACCACTGAGGTTACGGTCGACACTTCTATGCTTCGAGTCACACCACCATTTGTTTCGAGTCATTTAAGAAGGTGCTTCAAGTCATCCTCAGGGGACCCATGGTTCGGCTAGAGTGGCTCAGTGTACCTAGGTCGGTCGTCTTGGGGCATCACTTGTGGGCCGAGTTGTCTAGGTCATGGGCTTGCGCAGGGGATCTAGCTTGTCTTCGTCTATAAATAGAGGGGCAGGGGCACAGTTTAAGGGACCTTTTTTCGAGAACTCCAGGGAAACTCTGCCATTTTATACACTCTCCCCTTTTTTATTCAAACTTGTTTTCAAGTGGTTTTTTATGGATTGTATCTGTATTCAAGTGATTGGAAAAGCAATAAAGAATCTATTCAAAGTGGACGTAGGCAATTACGCCGAACCACTATAAATCTGGTGTTCTCATTTCAGTTGTTATTTTTGCACTCAATTGCGTTATTTCTCTGTTTTAATTTACTTTCTTCATTAATCTCTCTACGTAACTCTATTCAAGGGTGTTAGTGATCAATTTAGGTGCTAACATTTTGATGCTTTCACTGAGAGCGTGCATTCTCAGGCTGTTAGGATCTACTTTGTTGCTACTGGATTGAGGGAATCCCCCGAAGGAGATCCGAGTTCATTCTCAAGAATTCATAGATTCTATTAGGTGTTCCTACGAATAAATCTAAGATGGAAAGACCACGTACTAGATCCGCCTCCCACAACGCGGATGCTAATGTGACTGCCAGCGTCCAACAAGTGGGACCTAGCAATCAGCAAGCTAATGCAGGTGCAGAGCCCACCACCATCCCAAACCAACCAGAAGCTGTCACCAGGGCAGTGTTCAATGAGCTGATGAGGGAGCTCGTGGAAAGTAGGAGACAACTTAACGAGCAGATTCAAACGAACGTCAACCTGATGACCCAGATCGCTCAGCAACAGCGTCAGAACACTAGAGGAAACCCTGCTTCCTACTCATCATCCAACAGCTCTGCTTCATCAGATGAACACCCCAGGCATAGACGCCGTAGGATCGAAATGGCACAAACTGGTGCAACAGAGCAATTGGCGATGACTCGCCAAGAGCAAACCAATAGAAATGGTCAAGATTCCCTACCTTTAACCGTGGCCCCTCATCTGCACCTGGGGAGTCGCTCCCAACCTAGAGTGGGAAACTTAGGATCTGGAGCACGCTTGGGAGCTAGTCCATGACCTCGCCAGGGTCGTAGTGAAGCGGGTCCACGGGATGCACACTTAGGTGATCATCTACCGAGGAGGCACCAGCCGAAACAATCGCGTAGGATGGATATCGACTTGCCACGTCCCATCCAGACTCCAGATTTATCAGCTATGGTCAGGGAACTGATGAGGGAGAATTAGGTCTTAACCTACGTTGATTGAGGCATATCTAGAAGCCATACTCCGTTTACAGATACCATCCTACCAGTTGAGTCCCCCAGGAAATTCAGCATGCATATTATTCCAGCTTATGAAGGGAAGACTGATCCCTGACATCACATAATGAGATACAAGTGGATGATGGACTCGGCTAGGGCAAATGATGCGACCAAATGCAGATGCTTCCCAAGAACCCTATCCGGAATCGCTACCATGTGGTTCACCAGACTTCCCTTACGATCGATCTCCAGGTTTGATGAGCTAGCAGCGAAATTCGTGGAGCAGTTTAGGATCCATGCCACTCACCCAAAGGACGTGGTGTCGTTGTCCAGTATGATCCAAGCTCCAGGAGAGTTGTTGAAGGATTATTTGGAAAGATTTCATACTGCTGCTATCGAAGTTATTAATCTGAATGACCATGCTATCCTTATGGCCGTGATGCGAGGAGTAGATCCGGACTCGAAGTTTGGTGACTGGCTGGCAGGCAAACCATCGACTACCTTGGAATGCTTTTATTCAAAGGTGAATCAATTCATGAGAAGAGAAGAGGCCAGGTGGTCAAGACGAAGCAGTGCGCCAGGGCCCAGCAAGGAAGCAGTGCAAAGCAACATTGCGGTAAAGTAATCTGGCAAAAACTTTGGCAAGGTCCAATCAATGTTCAAAATAAGCCAGAGCAGTCTAAAGGATCCAAAAGTGGAAATTCCGGACGAAAGAGGGAAGCAGGAAAGTGGAAACTAAGAATCCCAACCTATAGCGAATATATGCCTCTGAATACATCTTTGGAGAATATTTATCTATCAACTTGTAATACATTCCAAAATCGAAATCCGTGCCCAAAGGAATCCATTGAGGAACAAAAGCAGACTGGAAAGTATTGTCGATTTCACGAGACCTACGGGCACAATACTGAAGAGTGCAGACACCTCCATGATGCTATAGAAAAGTTGATTCGCTAGAAGAAGTTACAGAAGTTTGTGAAGAATCCGCAGGAAGGCGGACATAGGACATCCGACCCCAATCACGGGCAAGCTTCACATCGACCTGAGGAGCCCGCTCGGACTGGAGGAAGGCTGGTCATAAACACGATAATCGGTGGACCTCATCCAGCAGACAAGAGTTGGCAAGAAATGGAACTCTATGCTAGTTCCCTGATGCATGCAGGTTTCGAATGCTGCTTGAACACAGAAGATGGGACTCCAGCGACGCAGCAGAGAATGATGACTTGTGATATAGTGTTCAGGAGCACGGATGCCGATCAGGTGGAGGCACCCACCATTGACCCGATCATTATCTCAGCTATGATTGGAGCGGCGCTTGTGAGAAGGATACAAATTGATTGTGGGAGTTCTGTTAATATTATCTTCAAAAAGGCGTATGACCAAATGAAGATGGAGGCGAAGGATTTGAAACCGTCTAAAGCCCGCATTCACGGCTTTAATAATGCAGCTACTGATGCAATAGGTTTTGTTGAATTATCAGTTGAACTAGGAGAAGGTGAACCCAGGAGGGTACGGATCCTACCGTTCATTGTTTTGGTTGTTGATTCCCCGTATAATGTTTTTCTGGGCCGACCGGCCCTGGCAGGGTTTAAGGCAGCTTTGGCCCCGTGGTGTTTGACCTTGAAATTTCCAACGGGCGAAGGAGTTGGTGTAGTGCATGGCGATCAAGCAACTGGTCGTGCTTGTTATGTGGCTGAGCTGAGAGAGGCCCAACAAAGAGAGAAGGGAAAGGGTGTGGACAACCTTGTCTGCATTCACGTTGCTGAAAATTGACAAGTAGTGCCTGAGCCTTGGCTTTGGCAACACAGTCGAATCTATAGAGACATAGACCCGAAAGATGATGAAGAAGAACCCAAGGAGGCCAAGGTGGCACCGGCTGAACTGACGATTGACATACCAGTCAGCCATGATGACCCATCACAAATGCTTAAGATCAGATCACAACTCAACCCCTCGATGATAGGGGGTCTTGCTGATTTCCTCCAAGCGAATCTAGATGTTCTCGTCTGGACCCATTCTGATATGTGTGGGGTTTCTCCTGCCATCGCAAGTCATATGTTGAACGTTGACCCGAAGTATCTGCCAGTGAAACAGAAGAGGAGAGGCATGGGCCCGGAGAGGTCCGCTGCTCTCAAAGAGGAGGTGGATAAACTAAAAGCCAATGGGTTCGTCTGTGACGCCCTCTATCCTGAATGGACATCTAATCCCGTACTGGCGAGGAAGGCAAACCGAAAGTGGATGACCTGTGTTGATTACTCGGACCTAAACAAGGCGTGCCCCAAGGATAGTTTTCCATTGCCCAGAATTGATCAGCTGGTTGACTCGACAGTAGGACACGAATTGTTGTCATTTATGGATGCGTATTCAGGATACAATCAGATCTCGATGCACATTCCGGATCAGGAGCATACCAGTTTTTTCACGGATGTTTGACCGTACTGTTATGTAGTGATGCCTTTCGGGTTGAAGAACGCAGGGGCAACTTATCAACATTTGGTGAATCAGATGTTTAAAGACCAGATTGGTAGAAACGATGGAAGTCTATGTGGATGATATGCTCGTGAAGTCACGATAGTCAAACGACCATATTCGAGACTTAGCAGAGATGTTTGATATACTTAGATTTTATGGAGTGAAAATCAATCCACTGAAATGTTCCTTTGGCGTTGCGTCGAGGAAGTTTTTGGGTTTCATTGTCAACGCATGGGGAATCGAAGCCAACCAAGAAAAGATTCAAGCTATTCGAGACATACAAGCACCCAGAACTATAAAATAAGTGCAAAGCCTGAATGGGAAAGTCACTGCATTGAGTCGATTTATATCCAGAGCAACCGACAAGTGTATTCATTTCTTTTATGTGATAAGGAAAGGGAAAAGAAATTTGGAATGGACGCCGAACTGCGAGGATGCGTTCCAAGCTCTGGTGAGACACTTGGAGAGGCCCCAGGTTCTGTCAAAGCCCATAGACCATGAGGAGTTGTATGTTTACTTGGTCGTATCCCAGCATGCCATCGGTGCAGCTTTGGTTCGTGAGGAGGACCGAATCCAAAAGCTAGTGTACTATGTTAGTAAGCGTTTAACGGGGGCAGAGAGAAAGTATCCTAAGATTGAGAAGCTGGCTTACTGTTTGGTGATCGCGTCATGCAAGCTCCGCCCGTATTTCCAGGCACATCCGATCAGTATTTATACCGATCAACCGTTGTGTCAGGTGCTCCAATGACCAGAGACTTCTGGAAGGCTACTCAAATTGAACATTGAACTGAGTCGGTTTGACATCACCTACCTGCCACGGAGGCCTATCCAAGGGCAAGCGTTAGTAGATTTCATTGCAGAGTTCACCATATCAGACGAGCCAAGTGGAAGTGATGTGATTCCCGTTGTTCGATGGAAACTATATACCGATGGGCCATCCAACAACCATTGTTCCGGGGCTGGTGTTATCCTTGTAGCTCTCGAGAACCGATCGATTTGTTATGCTTTGAAACTTAATTTCCCCGATATGAACAACAAAGCCGAGTATGAAGCGTTGATCGCTAGAATGAAGCTTACCAAAGAACTTGGAGTGAAATCGGTGGAAATCTTTTGTGACTCACAGTTGGTGGTGTACTAAGTACGGGGAGACTATCAGGCAAAGGGGCAAAGACTTGACCCATACCTCGCTTGGGTTCAAGAGTTGTTGGCGGACCTTGAATACTACGATATTTCGCACATTCCGCGCGAACAAAACGGGGAAGCCGATTCCTTGGCAAAATTTGCAAGCATTGGCGATGCGCAGCAGATGGGCTTGGTTCCCATTGAAACTTTACACGCCCCGAGTATAAATGAGATGGAGGTAGATTTTGTGTCAGAGACAAAAACTACAAGGGAGTCGTGGATGACCCTGTTCAAAGAATACTTGCTACACGGAACCTTGCCCGAAGGAAAGAACGAGAGACGACAAGTCATTCGCAAGGCCTCACGGTATATAATGCAGGATGGAATGATGTATTGGAAGGGATTCTCCGTTCCCTTGCTTAGGTGTATCACCCACGACGAGATAAAGCAGGATTTAAGAGAAGTCCATGAAGGAGAATGTAGCGACCATACTGGGGGACAGACACTAGCCAAAAAGATACTCTACTATGGATACTATTGGCCGACCGTGAATCGGGACGCCATAGACTATGTACGGAGATGCGAAAATTGTCAAAAGTATGCAAAGATCCTGAGAGCACCGCCGACGGAACTAACACAAATGGTTAGTCCATGGCCCTTTGCAATATGGGGGATCGATATAATCGGCTCCTTGCCAATCTCCAAAGGTGGTGCGAACGCAATCGTCGCAGTCCATTACTTCAACAAGTGGGTAGAAGCAGAGCCACTGGCTACGATCACCACCAAAAAGGTCGTTAACTTTGCTGTGAGAAACATTATATGCCGCTTCGGTCTCCCACAGACTATCATTACTAACAACGGAACATAATTTGAGAGTAGAGAATTCAAAGAGTTTTGCCAAAAAAAACTGCATTGAGAAAAGGTTTACAGCAGTCGCTCACCCTAAAGCAAATGGGCAAGTTGAAGTCGTAAATAAGATAATCAAGTCCATCTTGAAAAAATGTTTGGAGAAGGCTAGAGGCAAGTGGGTGGATGAGCTCCCAACAGCACTATGGGCCTACAGAACCACCCACAAGTCCGCGACTAGCCACACTCCTTTCGCCTTGGCATATGGCACTGAAGTTGTTATACCCGTGGAACTTGAAGTTCCTTCTCACCGGGTGACCCATTATGATCCTAGAACGAACCGAGATCTTTTGCTGGAATCGTTGGACTTTGTCAACGAGAAACGTGAAGAAGCAGATTTAAAGGCGGCTGCATATCGGCATCGAGTCGCCCGATATTATAACGAAAAAGTTTGACGAAGAAATTTCGATGTGGGCAACCTTGTTTTGAAGCGAGTTTTTCTGGTCCCATCATATATGAATCCCACATGGTAAGGTCCCTATGTCATCGAACGGAGGCTTGGAGAAGGAACCTTCAAGCTAGCGACTGTTGATGGCATGACGCTCCCCAGAGCATGGAATAGCGAGCACTTGCGCCGTTATTATACTTAGTCTATTTCTTTTGCATTTTAGTAGCAATTGTTTCTAGTGTATGTTTCTTTTTTTGTTCTCTATTTCCGACATGTAATAAGACCATTTGGTTTGCCTTTAATTTCTACAATCAATAAATGCTTGAAGCTGTTTTTCTACGAACTATTGGTGTTCCGTGTTTTATAATTCCATGGAAAAATTAAATTGCATTAATCTGTCTGGCGTATGAACGCACACACAAAACTAAAAATCTCTTAGTCCCCAGAGTGTAGGCTAGAGTACTCTGAGTCCTCAGAGTACGGACTAGAGTATAAACAATTCAAAAATATCTAAGTCCCCAAAGCGTGGACTAGGGTACTTTGAGTCCCCAGAGTGCGGACTAGAGTATAAAAGATTTGAAAAATCTCTAAGTCCCCAGAGCGTGGACTAGAGTACTCTGAGTCCCCAGAGTGTGGACTAGAGTATAAACGATTCAAAATCTCTAAATCCCCAGAGTGTGGGCTAGAGTACTCTGAGTCCCCAGAATGCGGACTAGGGTATAAACGATTCAAAATATCTAAGTCCCAGAGCGTGGACTAGAGTACTCTGAGTCCCCAAATTGAGGACTAGAGTATAAACGGTTCAAAAAATCTCTAAGTCCCCAAAGCGCAAACTAGAGTACTCTGAGTCCCCAGAGTGCGGACTAGAGTATAAACGATTCAAAAATCTCTAAGTCCACAGAGCGTGGACTAGAGTACTCTGAGTCCCCAGAGTGCAGACTAGAGTATAAATAGTTCAAAAATCTTCAAGTCCTATGAAAGCGGACTAGAATTTACATGACCCACTACACTCTGAATTTCAATTACATACCAAATTATAAGCTAAGCGATGAGAGTCTGGGAATACAATGAAGCAAAATTTTATTTACTAATCAAAAAAGAAGTTTCGTTGCAACTTCTTCGAAGTTCGGAGCCAAAATCTATCTAAGATGACTAAAAAGAAATGAAAAAAGAGGGGGGAAAACAACTACATGGTACTAAGTTACTTAAGTAGAGAAAAATGTTGCGAGGCAACAGCTACATCTTTGGTTTTCTTTCCCTCTTTGGTTTCTCCGAAGTAAACTCATCCGAGCACCTTTTTTGGACCCTTTGCTTCCCAGCGACGGAGTACTCGAGGGAGGAGGAAATTCCAAAGGTGTGATCCCACCAGGGAGAATAACCTTCAGCGGCCAATTCAAGGGATTGTCGAGCTCCACCACTTGAGGTTCTAATTTTATTTTGATTTTCTCCTTTTTATCCTCCTCGAATTGCTCCTTCATGCCGAGTTTGGAAGTGTGCTCGGAAGCGCCCGTGATTTCGACATCATAGTGCCCCTCTACGGATGAAGGATCTTCGGGCTTATCATCCTCAATCACCCCTATTACTTGAGCGTTAGGACCAGGGGTGTTGCTGGTGTGGAGTACTTCAATCTCTTTTTCTTCCCACTCCGTGGCGACATCGCTCCTTAGAGTCGGTTTAGGGCCAAAATGACCTACACAAATTCATGGAAAGTGAATGTTAAGATACGATGATTATTTGCCAAAAGCAAGCACTCTATGAACTTTAGAAGGTGGGATCACATACCAGCTTCCATTTGGCTCTCAGTCGTCTTGGGAGTATCACCATCCGGTATTGGGGATAACATGTGGATGCCAAGGCCAGGCTTCTCCAGATCATAACCCACATGTTGTTCGGGGGGATTAAGCGATGGAGCATTGGTCGAGTCAACGGGAGGAGGAATCTGGGGCTCAGAGTCAGACGGGCCAGCGGCATCCTCTCTATCCTTTGATGTAGAAGAGCATCCCTTAAAGAGGGCTTTAGCCGCAGATAAATCTGAGGGTTCATTTCCTCGAAGCACTTCCCTTACCAGAGCCTCTTCATCAATCTCCTCAACACCCAGCTCCACTTTTTTAATTCTAATCAAAGTATCCCATGCTTCGGTGAGTGACTCACGATAATTCTCGCCCAAGAAAGACAAGTCACTATGCATGAGGACTCTTGCATTGAACTCAGCAATGAGAGGGTCGAATAAACATTAGATTTCTTCTCTGCCGGCCACGGTAGCTTCCTCGAGTTGAGAGTTGGCCTCTATAAGCGCTATCTTCTTGCCTTACTCATAAGCTACTTCTTTTAGTGCTTCAACCCTAGATAGCTCTTCGTCAAGTTTTGTCTTTAGAAGCCGTGTTTCGACGATTTCATCGCTGTATCTTTGTGACTCTTCCTAGGATACAATTTTCTCCTCTCTTTCTTTGAAGAGAAACTCTTCTAGTTCTTTGACCCGTCGAGTGAGAATATCTTTCTCTTTTTGGATAGAGTCTTTCTCCAAAGCTAGAGCGCTGCTGCGTTGGATTGCCTCATTGAGTTCTTTCTTGTGAGTGGCCTCCAAGCGGTTAACTACCTCGGATATCTCCTTAGCATTTTTCTGGGCAGTCTCAAGCTGAGATTTGTATAAGGATAGCTCTTCATCCTGGCCCTTAATGATGTCTTTGTCATGAATAGCTTCGAGTTTGAGGCGATCAATCTCATGTTGGCATTCAATAGAGACCTCTGAAACATTCTCCACCAAGTGTACGAATGCATCATGCTGAAAATATGCATCGTTGTTGCAGGCGATAGTGCTCTGTTTGACATGTCCGGGGATAGGATGGATTGTGAGGAGAAATTTTAGTCCATCGAAACATATCTTTGGGAATGTATCCTTGAGCTCAACTAATTTTTCCACCGTCGACGGGCCATGACAGAGGCTGGGGGAGTCTGCCTAACCGGAGTCAAAGATTTCTTATAAGGCTCATTAGATTGCTTGGTACTCGAAGAGCCGGAATGTTGGTCGCAAGGGACTTCGGACTGGGAGCCCTTCTAAGCAGACTTCTCCCCACTACGCTCCGGATGATGGGGAGGACCGTTTGGATATAAAGAATGGCTATGGGTTCTCCTTCTGGAAGACGATGATGACTCTCTGGGGCGATAATCTCTATCACCGCTTTTGTCCCTGTCTCTCCGTTTCCCCGATCCTAGGTCTCGAAATGGTAGAAGATGGAGGATTCGCAAAGGCGGTCAATGCCATGTGTACGCTCCATTTCACCTATGCATAAAGTCAAATGAGGACGAGTTAGTGGGAGTCACACAATGAATGGAATTCAAGTGCATGGTGGAGTGTAAGTGTTCGTGTGTGTCCTAGTGCATCCCCCCGACGGACCAGTGTTTTTCTCTTTACTCATTGGAGTTTTCTCTCCCTGATGATGAGTCTGAGCGCCTTCATCGCTTCTCACGGGCAAATTAAATTCCATAGCCTCGGGTTTATTGAAGCCATAATTTAGTATATTGTTGGGGATAGTCAAGTCAGATAGGCCCTTTAATGAGCCTTCTAAGTTTTGGGAAGATGACTTTTTCTCGATTAGAGTTATCGTGACCATTGAAGTCTCGCCGACTTTTCTCCTTTTCAGCTTATAAGCTAGGCTCGTTTTCTTTTTCATGGGAGGCGATGGTTGATCAACGCCGGCTGCGTCAGCTACCGGCGTTGGCCCAGGACTTATGTTCTCATCAGTTTTTTTCAAACTTGCTTTCCTCGGCGCGAGCCCCTTCAGCAGGGGGCACCGAAGGTCCAGCTTGTTCTTTGCTTGTTTTTGCAGTCGTTCTTGCTATTGTGGCACCACTTGGAAAGCTAGTCCGGCGTCCCTCTCCTAGTAATCCGAACTTCGAGAGCAAATCGTTGGTGACTACAGATTTAATGTCCCGATCTTCCACAGGGGTACCTCGAATGGCCTCAACCGCCTCCGAGTACCTGATGCCTTCGGGTCGTGGGAGGATACCTTTAAGAATTGAAAGAAGTTCAGAAAAGGTGCACTCCAAGCCTTAGGACAAAGATTGGGATAAAGATGAGACTTACATCCTTCTAGCCAACTTCTCGCAAAGCCAGGAGGATAACGTACGTAGAACCACTCTTGTTTATACTGAGAAAACTTATTCTACGGGCCCATTAGGACTTGGCATTTGGGATGTGGCTCAAGGAATATGTAGGACGGACTGTTGGTACATCTCTTGAAGCGGTAAATATAACAGATATCCTTGGGAGTTAGGGCTTTGAGTAAGACGCTCATGAAAAGAACGCATGTACCATGAATAAATGCATGGCTATTAGGGTGTAGTTATGCTGAAGCAATCCCTATATACTGCAACACTTCACGGATAAATGAGTTGAAAAGTGGCACACTTCCGGCATAGCACATAAATTTGTTGCACGCAGTATATCTAGTTGGGGACAAATGAGGCCGATCTTGTGCCGAAGGAACCAAAACGTCTTCGAAGGGGATTCCGTGGATAGAACATAATCGACGGAGAGAAGGTTCGCCGATTTTCGAGGCTTGAGAGTCGATGGGGTCATCCAGAACGATGACCTTGTTTACAGCGTTGGGAGCCAGGCCTATAACCGCAACAGGTGGATCTGGGATGTCAGGTATGGGGGTTGACGATGAATTCAAAGTCCCCACTGCCTCCTGCCGAGAACTTGGCTCAGGATTGTCAGAAACAGTAGCGGAGCTTGATTTTTTGGACATCTCCAAAAAGCGATTGGTGTGAATGGATACATGTTTAAGCTATACTTGAAAGATATTAGAAATCAGATATCAGATATAACAACAAAGTATTCCCCCATGTTCTGTGTGAACTAGTGCGACGATTCAAGTAAAGAGTACAGATAAATTAAAGTTCTAAAGGGTAATATAGCATGAAGGAGCTGTGAGTTGTCATCTTTGGAGACCGACATACTGACCGTCACCAAAGTTTGTCCTATGATCGATAGCATAAGTCCTGGGATCAGACATTGGCATCATATGTTGTGGGGGCTATTACTCGCTTTTGATGGGTTAAATTTGCATTTATAATTGTTAAAACTATGGAGTTATTAGTCCGAACTAGTTCCATATGCTCATGTGCTTAGGTTCTTGTCATTGTTCATTGTTTTATGATCAGGCATAGGAATGTATGGTCTTGATATATGCTATGTTCAAGTTGAGGTGATTCTGATTGCCAATGCCAATCCAAGGCCCGATGTTGATCATCTCTCTAGACCTACATACCAGCCCACTCGCCTACAAACTACCGGACGACTCTCCAGACCAAAAAAACCAACCCATTCACTCTCCTCTCTCTCTCTCACTCTCTATTCACCGAAAAGCCCACTGAGACTATGCCGAACCACACTCCTAGGTTCCTACCAACCCATAATCTCTCCCTCAACACCATACGACTCCCTCGCTCGGAATACCGACCCACAACGTCCCACGAAGTTACCGAACCACACTCTCGTTCTATCAGAGTGATCGTCCCGCATTCACTCTTGGATCACCGGACCCTTATTTTCCTTTTCTTTCTTCACTGAGCAACATCCTCCTTCCTCCTCCTAAGTCCCAACATCCAAGTTATGAAAACGACAACTACTCCTCCTAGGCGACTTATGCCATCATCCATCAAAGGCAGGCCGAGGCCCTAACCTAAAGTCCACTCTTATTCCTAATTCATCTATTTCTCTCTTCTCAATAACAAAAGAAGAATGGGAGCCATCCACCCAAGCACTGAAACTTTCTATGTGACTCCGGGTTTGGAAAGAAAATTGTACCTATGGAGGGAGCTCGAGGTATTCGGCGCTTTCGAGGTGCTGGGCTGGGGATTTGTTCGAATTCGTGAGCAATTGGAGTCGCGAAGTAAGCAGTCTAGGTTCGATGGAAGGCTAAGTAATGAGTAAAGCTTAAGAGGAGTGAGTTGGCAAGTTTGGGAAAGTAAGGTAAAAGTGAGAAGAAGGAGAAGGAACAAAGGATGGGATTTATATACGGGAGAAGGGAGACGAACGGGCAGTATCCAATGGAACCGGTCAACACGTTTAAATGGGTCGGTGAAGGACAATGCTGTTTAAACTGATCGTGTGGGTCGCTATTGATATGCCGACCCACCTTTTGTTTAAAATAAATAAAAAAAGGGAGTAATATATATACACACATATAATCATAAATAAAATAAGCATAGGAAAAGATAATCAAATGGTAAGAGTATGGATAATAAAGTATAAGGTATACATGGGAATGTGTACACATATAATGATGATCGAGGACGATGGTCTGGAGTGATGACAAATACTATGGAATAAGTGGAGAAGCGTGGGTTTGGGAAGCCCACTGTGATTCAGCCTTCGAAAGATTGCGGGTCTCTAGCTTTTGAAAAGCTATGACAGGATTCCAAGAATTTCTCTGAAGTTGAACAAATGCAGTCAAACGACGTAAAGCTCCTCCGGAAGCCGATGAAAAAACGACAATCATCTATCATTTAGGACGTGCTGGTTTTTGGAAACAAGGAATACTCACTGATTCAAAGCGCGTCATGTTGGCTCACACAACGCACTTTGGGGGGCAAATGTTACCCGGCTGCTTGACCCGGCTATAGAACGATAGTTGCAGAAGTTATAGTTAGCACTAAAACAGGATTCTGGCCAAGAAGAGACTGGAGATATAAGGGTTTGATGCAATCGATGTGGTTCAGCATGTATGGGTGGCTCGGTAGATGTGGTTCGGTAAGTATGGCTTGGTAGGTATCATTCGGCCTTGTTTCAGTATGTATCATTCGGCCTTGATTCAGCATGTATGGTTCGACTTTGGTTCAGCATGTATCGTTCGGCCTTGGTGGTTCGGTGTGTGTCGCTCGGGCACATATGGGCCGACAGCTTGGACCCAGTCATGTTGGCTCGGCATAGATGGCTTGGTATACATGGCTCGGTCATGGTGCACAAACCGAAGTGGGTCGGTCGGGTATGGTTCGGCACTTGTGGGTCGGCCTCAATGCTTCGGCATACTTGGTTCGGTATGCATTAGAGAAGACAACAATTTACCATAGGGGATATGGTCGACACTTCTATGCTTCGAGTCACACCGCCACTTGCTTCGAGTCATTTGAGAAGGTGCTTCGAGTCATCCTTAGGGGACCCATGGTTCGGCCAGATTGGCTCGATGTACCTGGGTCGTTCATCCTGGGGCATCACCTGTGAGCCGAGTTGTCAAGGTCATGGGCTTGCACAGGGGATCTAGCTTGTCTTCGTCTATAAATAGAGGGGCAGGGGCTCAATTGAAGGGACCTTTTTTCGAGAACTCCAGGGAAACTATGCCATTTTATATACTCTCCCTTTTTTATTCAAACTTTTATTCAAGTGGTTTACTTAAGGATTGTATTTGTGTTCAAGTGATTGGAAAAGCAATAAAGAATCTATTCAAAGTGGACGTAGGCAATTACGCCGAACCACTATAAATCTAGTGTTCTCGTTTCAGTTGTTCTTTTTGCACTCAATTGTGTTATTTCTTTATTTTAATTTACTTTCTTCATTAACCTCTCCACATAACTCTATTCAAGGGTGTTAGTGACCAATTTAGGTGCTAACAGTAGACATGCACTTTATAAAAATTAATGTTTTGTTTTCGAATCTTGGATAGAGTTTCGACATTGCTTATAGCAACATGAATGTCATAAGTCTTTTATTTTGTTATATTGATGGCAGCAAGCCATATGCTTTATGAATTCGACATTACTCATTGAGGGTATTATTGATTATTATTTTGACATGTTATAAGTTTAAGGGTTCTATAACCTAGTTGGGGATACCAATAGACATAAGTTGGGCACTTGGGTGAATAATATTAATTATGAATAAAATTAATAATTGATGGGTTCGTAATCATCCCAGGAAAACTATGGAATGTGAGATGGATAGTCTACATAATGCCTAAGATGGATAGTGTCTATATGGTTAATGAAGGGTTCATAGTCATCCTAGGAAAACTATGAGATGTGTAATGGATAGTCCACATAATTTAAATAGCAAAACCATATGTGATGGGTAGTCCATATGGCTTAGGATAGAGAACCTATAAATGTTTATATATGAGATGGGTAGTCTACATAAATATATGACAGATAGTCATTTGAAGTTAAGACAAATTTTTATGAAATTGAGACGGATATTCAAATGAATTGGGATGGGTAGTCCAATGTATGTTCCATGACTGCAAAGTTTATTTACTATGTTCTAACCATTATGGATATAGGAGCACCGTATACGGTTGATATGTTTTGGTTAAGATACTAGTGAGGGGGAAACCGGTTCCGCTCAGCGGCGTGGTCTCACTAGATATCTATTTTGGTTCGAGATGGTAGGTTATTATTCACACCAGACTATTTGTCTGACCTAAAGTTTTATTTTTTCCCTTAAACTCTTGGGTTCTCATTTGGGTAGGCCGAGAGTAGGGTTTTCAGGTTTTTCCAGTTTTACGAATAAGCTTCCGGAGATGTGCAGGAGGCAGATAGCTATATCAGGAGTTTTATTTAATCCACTGTGTAGTTCATTTTGCTTCATGGATGTAATGACAGAAGTAATAAATATCAAGTATTAGACTCTGATCAACCAAGGGGCATCTTCATTTGTCGCTCTTGTAGTATTTTGTAAGAATTATATTTTCTCTGAATGTGGGATCAAATCAGATAATGTAATGAATATGAAAGCTTATTTGTGAAATGAAATATGAAAGTTTATTATTGAATTATGTTTGAAAAGTTTCATATTCACGTGCTTCTGATATTATTGATATGATTAACATAGCCGTATTTTGTCATTGAAAATTAGTATGATAGATGACTGCAACATCCGTAGCGTTTAGTTTTGGACCTCAAAGTGAGGGATGTTGTCGTTTCGTATTAGAACATAGATTTATGAAAAAACTTAAAGGATTATAAGATTTTTGAAAACATAATCAAAATGAATCAGATTATAAGATTGGGGTATGGGATAACGCTATTGTAATATACTTGTATTTGATATATAAAGTATGTATTCTTCCCCTCTCTTAGATCGTTCTTCTGTATCTTATTAAGGCTCATATGTAGATTATGAGAAAGCAAGATACAGAAGTAGGAAACGGAAGAGTGATTCTAGGTGGAGGAAGCACCATGACCAATGGAAATGTTTGGCCCAATACTAGAAGGAATTCAGGTCGACATGCAAATGCTAATCAAAATGCAAATTCCAATGTGAGTGTTGGAACCCCACCAGTAGATATAGGGACTATGTATCAGTTCTTTATCAACATGATGCAAGCTGGAGTAGCGGCTGGTTTGATTGGTGGGAATGCTGTTAATGTTGTTATGTGGTAGGAGTTAATCTCGTGGAGCCTGTTGGTAACAACTATGCTAAGTGGAGTCGGGATTACACCAGTCTTGGAGAAAGGCCTTTTCTTGGAACTAAGGGTACGACTGAATTAGAGAATTAGCTATTGGATTGTGAGGGAATCTTTGCTGACTTGGGTTTGAACGATGACTTGAAAAGGAGATTGGCATCAAGGAAGTTACAACATGCTGCACTGTACTGGTAAAATGGGGTAACCGTTGGTGTGCCAGAAGAAGAATTGACTTGGGCTGAATTAAAGAGAAGATTTGAGAAGAGGTTCTTATCTGAAGTAACCAAATCAACCTTGCTTAGGAAATTTGCTGATTTGGTGCAAGGAGAAATGTCCATATTTGTAATGACCCAGAATTTTAGTCACTTGATTTTGAAAATTTAATTCATTTTAAATATTGAAAAATTAATTTTCTAAGTGGAACAACTTAATTTTAAATATTGAGATATTAGTTTTATAAGTCTAATAGCTTAAATTACAAAAATAGAGGTTTATTTGAATAACAAATTTAAATGATTGGAATATTTAAATAATTCAATCTTGGGTTTAATGTTTATAAAATGGTTTTGAAATCTTTTTTAAATTCAGTATAAAATGGAAGACCAAACTTTTAAAATTAGATTTGAAAGTGTTTTATTTGGTTTTAATAATAATTTGTTTTAAAGAACATGTAAAAATATCCTTTTAGGGTACTGTCTTGGATTTCAATGAAACCAGTGCCATTGGATCCATAATAGTGTATTTTTGTATGTTAAGGAATTTCATGGTGATCGGACGAATCAAGAAATGATTGCAGATTACATAAATTTTTCTACTATATACATAACAATTTTGAGCACAATCCGATGTAGTTTGGTCCTCTGATTTATGCCTGGAAGTTGAACCCAAAATGGATTTCAGGCCTGGGCACATTCTTGTTGAACTTTTACAAACATGGTCTGAGTCCATGTTTGAGACAACGTAACTTTTTCATTTTCTATCGGAATTCATTGATTCTTTTTTTGTTTGAAAGATGAAGTTTTCTACTTTATGCATATCAATTTTAAGTTCAATCAAAGGTGGTTTGACTACCTGTTTTATGTCCGAAAGCTTAACCCAGAGAAGATTTCAGACCTGTGTATTATTTTGCCTATGCGTTTTCCTGTTCTTTTTCCGTCCGACTTTTGACTTTTACTTCATGTTTTTGTGATATTTCTGAAATGAAATTGATCTATTTCCCTTAATAGTTAAGTTACTTCTTATTTATAAACATGAACTAATATCATCTATATGAGTTAAGTACAGATGAAAGAGAATAGTTGGAATATATTTTGAGCAAAAAGAATATATATAAGTTTGTGCAAACTCGCTTTAAAAATGCTAAAAAGGAAGGTATGTTTTCGAATTAAAATTTTAAAGTTTTAAATGATTATATATATTGTGTTTCCAACCTAATGGTAAATGTATATTATATAAATCATTTTTATAATATTGTATACGGCCCTCCGTACAAAGGAGACTCCGCCGATTTTTCCGGAAATTTCTAACACTCAGAAAATTTGAGAAAAAAAAGAATAGCTATGGAATAATTAGAGAATAAGCAACTTAAACTTTATTTACTCTAATGAAGAGTAATGAATTTAAATTTAAAATCTAAGTAAGAAGTTTTGAAAATTTTCAAGTGTTGAAAATTGTGGTTATAATTATAAAAATATTGAATTTTAAAACTCTAAGAATTTTTTATTGAGAGTTTATACATATATTTTAGTTTCTTGTGTTTATCTTACTCTCGTGTTATTTTCTAACGACGTGCATTTATGCGGTCGTGTGAGTATGGTGGCCTTTGAAGAAACCACCTTTTGGTTAATATATCTTGCCCCTTTGTGTCTATCTTCTATCGGTGTGGTTCCTTCCGTAGTGTTATACGGAAGATCATATGGATAATCATTTTGTTGGTTAAAGTTAGGGTTGAGATTTAGCATAATTCCATAGCTCATTTGGTTAGAGCACTTGCCTTCCAAACTAGTGACCCGGGTTCGAGCCCCGCTCCATGCAATTTTATGAAACAGCCCACACCTCACTTAACGTAGATATTGTCCCCAACTTAGTCACCTCCGCCTCATGGGCCAAGCCAAGGTGTGGGGTTTTGTTCCTCAATAGGCCTCGACGTTGTTATGAGGTGAAGGCTTTGGTATATAAGCACCAACTTTATAGTATTATCCACGATGTGGGACTATTATTCCCATTTTTAAGGGGTGTTACAATCTCCCCCTTTAGAGTCCAACATCCTCGTTGGCTCATGAACACAACACCACCCAGGCATCATGGCTGTAACACGTACATACCACAATTTCGGCTGGGTATGGCTCTGATACCAATGTAACAGCCCGCACCTCACTTAACGTAGATATTGTCCCTAACTTAGTCACCTCCGCCTCATGGACCAAGCCAAGGTGTGGGGTTTGTGGCGCCCCACCTTGAGACCCACATTATCAAAGTGTATTACTGGGTAATACTTTCTGCTAATGCGAAGAATAGGGCTGGTTAGGAGCGACCATTTATAGTCTTGTCTTAAATATCTATTGTATATGTCGATTAGTGCTCTATATATATTTTTTCTCTGATATCTCAAGTGGATCGACATATCCAATAAATGCTTAATACAAAACTACAGGTGGCTATAGGATCTATCAGAACAAAATACAACAACTCAAATGCATAACACATCACAGAACAGCAAACAGATATATATTCATATATATTGATACAACCCAATACGATACAAATAATACATTATATGTGGTATGACGACCACAATACAAACACAAGTCAAAATAATATACATATCAAAGTAGCTATAAAAGGACTACTCAAAAACTATATCAAAAAGGCGATAGCAGAAAAGAGTCCATGCGGAAGCAGAATAGGCTAAATCCAAAGGTACCTAACCTGAAACACCTCGGTCTGACTTGAGTATAAAATACACGGGTCAGTCTAGCCAAACATATCAGTTTAAGAGGATAAGCAGTAATAAATGCATAAGAATAAGGGTAATGTTCTTCTTAAACAAGAAGGAACAATACTGAGTATAAGCATGAGTATAAGTATGGTATGGTTACTTTAAGTGATGAGATGATATCACTTACACAAACATATAATCTCAAAAGAGATAAAACAATCCATAAAACGCTAAATATAGCAAGCCTCATATCATCGGCAGATCACAAATCATCAATAGTGGTTTAGGGAAAATATAACTCCTAAAAAGGAGAAATCACAAAACCTGCCATATCGACAAACTCAAAGAAATCTCCAAGAAATCACCATCTCAAAAATACGCCATGAGGCAATCAAATATAACTCCCAACATAGGAGAATATAATCCCAAATAAATGCCAAAAAGCAAATCTCAAATAACGCCAGTGTAGGCAACTCAAATTCCCATATGGTAATCGCCATATATATATATATATATATATATATAATGACTCAAATGGCCAACCATGAAAAAGGTGATACACTCGGGAAATCAATGAAAACATCTCAAAATTAGCACGTGCTTTTGGCCGAAGCCTGCCAAGCACTGATCTCAAATATGGTACCACGCCCGAAGGCAAATACATCACAATGGCAAATACGCCGCAATGGCAAATTCCACAATGGCAAACGTCTCGAGGACAAATACGCCGCAATGGCAATGACCCGAAGGTCCAGTAATGGCAATACACTGCAATGGCAATGACCCGAAGGTCCTGTAATGGCAGTACGCCGCAATGGCAAATGTGTCACAAACTTTTGGATAGGAACCCGAACAGTGTTAACGTGTGTCCCATACCACACATTCGCATTAAACGGTTTACTAACCACTAGTAAATTTCACACTCAAAGCAGTAAAAAGTTTACCTCATCTCATCTGTAAACTCAACTCGAAGGTCAAAACGATCAAACGGACAAGTCGGGAATTAACCGATAAGATAACCGCACGTGTCCCATACCACGTGTTTTACCAAACCGTTTAATTCTTCTTCTCATTCGCTCGAAACATGCAAAAACATGTAATTTATATATAAAATAATTTACTTTGGAAAACAAGTTTGAATTAATTATCAACTTTAATTAGTTTTATGTTGATAATTAAATGGAAATTTAATTTTGGTGACAAAATGGAAATGTGAATTTGAATTGCCTTGATAAATGAACCATCTATGTAGTATAATTATTCCAATTGAGAGAATAATTTTAAACTCTATATATATCCCAAAATTTATTTTATGGATAATCAACAATCATTTCTTGATAATGAAAGAGATTAGCTATCTCTTTCAAAATGGGTTTTCTTAGTTAATTGCTTTGATATTAGATTTTGGAAAGTAATGAATTTTCTTCCAATTAATGAATTGTTTCTTTTATGTTGATTACATAAAGTTGATCTAATTTTGGTATGTCTTAGCTTTCCGGGAGAAAAAAAGATCATTTAATAAATGATTTAGCAAAAAGCTTGTATGAAAATATGATTTGAAATTAACATGCTTTGGGAAAATTTCAAATTTTAAATTGATTTGAAAGATGAAATTGGTTTAAAAATGTGTTTTAATTATAAATTTGAGTCTAGAATGGATTTCAGGCATGGGCACAGTGGTGTGAGCTCTAAACGCTTAGGAACTTTAAAGAAATTAATATAATATAATTGGGTTTGAAAACCTATCTTCTGTATATGATCGAATTAGGTCCCGAGACTAGTTCCATTGTGTTCGAAATAGTGGTATTTAGTATAGAACGCTAGGTGGCAGCCTTTTTTAGAGTTCAAGAATTTTGAGCGCTTAGAACGGGATATTATAATATAAAATAATGTACACGCATACCACGAGCCCATACCCACATCTACCCTCACCATACTTCACTATGCAACCCATCCCTTCCCTTTATTATAATTGCATCTCCAAACCAGAGAATTCGTTCGCCATTTTTCAAATTTCTTGTGACGAACCGGATTTTCGACCCTCGAAGTCGACACTAATACGTCCACTATATTGCGTGTCGAGCAATCGAATGTCGGAAAAGCCGATAATCATGGGAAAGAAAGAAAGAGAGAAGAGAGAAAAGAAGAGAAGAAAGAGGGAAAGAAACTAGAAGAAGAACAAGAGAAACAGAAGAAACTAAAACATTACAAAATCTCACAATTGCAGCGGAAAAACATAAAATATCATATCAATGACCTTTACAAAACAGAAACTGTAATATAATATACATACATCAGAGTACAACAATCAATCACTACTTATCAGCCTGGATAGTTATAATAACCTGTCCTTACAATTGTTGATAATTTATACAACAATGCAGCAGAAAATAAACATATAGGTAGAATACGATCAGCAGACTTCCAGCTCTCCTGCTGAAGCTCCAAAGCATCCAAATCTACATTTGTAAATATACCTGGTCTGACCCGAGCATTGAAAGGGAAGAACGCCCGGATCAATCTGGTAAACCAGCGTGAGAAAACACATCTCAACTAAATTTTAAAGTTATAAAACTTTCTTTATCAAAACAAAGATATCTCTTAAGACCACGCCCACATATAAAAATGGACAGGTTTTTACCTTACGATAACCAAAACATTTCATGTTAAATTATGTTATATTATACTAGTGTCTAGTATACAAATAATATCAATCATAGCCGAAATTGTTACATTGATTAAATTCCAGCATACCACCTTGTAATACAAGGATTTCTACAAACAAAATGGCAGACACGTAGTGAATAATGGATTTCCATACAAATGACCAGGTGAAGGGACTACCTTCCGGCAGTACATCTCTAGAGGAATGTAGCGAGGCCCAACTGATGGTCCTCTACCAACACAAGACCTACCTACCTCTAACTAGATAGTACGGAATATGTCATCACCTCGGTCGTTACCGACCTATCCGAGAGCCCACATAGCATACATCCACAATAATTTAAAACCCGAACATCATAGCGGGAACAAGTATATCTAGAAGGGGATGATCATATCCTAATGGTTGCGAACAAAATAGCCTTGCTGCATCAACCCTGTTTTGGTAATTTCTGAGTGTAAGGCCTAAGGTCATGATTACCTTTCACATAACACCTCATCTTTCTTTGAATGACACATTGCCATTCCATCAATCACTTTTGACATTCACAAACATACAACCTCTAAGCTCGTATGTCTCAGAGAAGAGTGTTAAGCTAAGAGAAGCTACCTTCTCCACCACCAAACATATTTATATTTATCAAATTCAACGATGTAATCTCAAAATGCAATGTCAGACATCCATCCATACAAGTTGTCCAGAAACAGGACAAACCAAAGATACTCTCCTACCACATCCTATCGGGAATTATCCATTGGGTTAGTAGCGATTAGTCCATGCATTTGATATTTCATAACAAAGAGACTACTACTACTATGTGTATACTGAGAGTTTATCCCTAAATGATCAACAAGCAGTCCTTCATTACAAAAATCCCAAATATAAATGTCTTCCAACACCTGCACATTCGAACGCATATACGTTGGTCTGAAGTGGTTCTCGAATAAATCTGACCCCGGTCTCTCTGGATCAACAACGATAAAAAGGCCAAAATTTTAATAGTCGGTTATTTAACTATCAAAGCAAACAATAATATCTAGCACCAAAAGCAATCACTAGGCCCATTAAATCTTTTATTACTTAAATCACTTTCCAGATATTCGCTTCAATTTATCTTTAAAAAGATATATCCTCAAATCCATTTCAAAATATCGATAATGGAAAACATTTCCTGTAACGACTGGGCATTTTCGACCTCCGAAAATCGACACTAATACGTTCACTGTATAGAGTGCCGAGCAATCAATTGCTGGAAATACTAGGTTGTTAAGGTAAGAAGAAAGAGATAGAAGAAGAAAAAAACAGAAATAACAACACAAAATCTCACATTCGCAGCGGAATAAAATATAATATAAAATAGCAGCGTTTTATACAAAGGAAAAACTGTAACTGTTAATATGCATACAGTTTTATCAGAGTATAATCATCAACAAATAAATATGGGCAGTTATAATAACTTGTCCCTAAATGCTGAATAAACAGCCTACAATACACGGCGGAAAATAATCAAAATACGTGCAATACGTCTCTGCCATCCAGCTCGTCTCTTGAGCTCCAAAGCGTCCTAACCTGAAATTCTGTAATACTCGGTCTGACCCGAGCATTACAATAAAGTAACACCCGAGATAGGATGGAAACCAGCGTGAGTAAAACCCACTTAATTTGAAATACTACGTTATGAAAAATCTTTTGAAACCAAGGTAACTCATACAAACACGACGAGTTTTTATCTGATTATAACCAAAACACTTTTACAGAAATCCATCGATATTATAATAATGTCTAGATACAATACTTATTTAAAATGGTCAAATTTATTAAATTTATTCAATTCCACCATATTAGACTCTATAGTCAAAATTGTAGGGATTCGTAGTTATTATGTAACGACCCGTAAATTTCAACTGTTTTAATAACGTAATTAGTTGAAATTTTGTGAAATTTTAAACGATAAAATTTTGAAATAAAAATTTAATATTTGGAATTCGTCTAGTTAAACATAGCGACTGGTAAATTTTCGTCCAAAAATACGAAAGTTTATTTCGCGCGTAAATTTACTTCAATTTAATCAGTTAAAAAGCGATGAAAATAAAATGTTTCCGAAATCTAAATATTTTTACATAGAAAAATTCTAAACCATCTTCTGAGCAAGATTTCAGTTTGTCGTTTTTCCAAATTCGGACATCTTTGGCTCCATCGATCTTATTTTTCAGCGTTTTTCTTGCATTTTTCGCTATTAGAAGATTCGAATTTTTATAATTAAATCGTACTGCTAATATCTGTATACCATTTTGATCGTCTCGTTGTACTGATCTCTGCGGTATATTCACTTCTGTGTTTCGGTATCCGGAACGTGACAGAACCCGCGTAACGGATAACCGTATCAACGCTTGTTATTTTGAACCTTATCTTTCTTTTGCTTTTTCGTTAGCCAACCTGGAAACCAACAACCATCTGTTCCATTTTTCCAGAATTTATTGCTAAATCTATTTTTCCTGGATTCACGGGCTGGCTGTCACTATTCCAACTAGCAATAGCTGACATCCAATCACCTCAATTTATTAATTGCCCGTGCGTTCATTTGAGTCTCTTCGTTTCTTTACTGTTCATGATTCATAAGTTTATATTATAACGTTATACATATTTATTTTCCTACTGTAACTTGTTTGCTCCTCCTCCATATTTCTTATTCCTTCTTTTCTCTAGAACCCAACTTCTCTGTAAAAAAAAATCAAACAAAGCTATGTCTGCAACCACCACCGACTTGCTCCAACGCCGAGACCCGGAGCACGCGCCCCTCACCCGACTACATTTCCACACCACCTCGTCCCTGCCTTCGCCCACGCCACCAGCAGTCCTCCGCCCTGCCCTCCGATGTCCCACTCCCCTCCGCCCTGCTTCGCCCCGCAACCACCCCACCACTGGCCCAGCTCGCCCCAGCCCACTGCCCTATCCCCACACGCCATGCCAACCTCCACCTCCACGCTCGGCCTCCCCGCCCACTGCTCCATCAGCCGCCCCTGCAGCCACATCCCCCCACGGCCCACTCGACCACCCACCCAGCTCCTCCGCCCTGCCCCATACCCACCAGCCGCACCGAACTCCTACCCACAAATGCCACAGCCCCTTCTTTTTCCACATCCGCCACGCCGTACCCACCTCTGCTCGACCAAGCTCCCCTCCTCTCAGTCGACCTTCGCAGCAACCCAAGGCCACAACCACCACCGAACCAATGACCTCCTCCTCCTAGCCGAGTGCGGCAGCAACCCGCATCCACCGCTCCACCACACACGCTGCCTCGGCCATTCCCAAGCACGTCCCCTCCCTGCCCTTGCTTTTGCCTTGTTGAGCCTCTGTCGTTCGATTTATGTATTAAAGTATGAATATATACATACATTAGTAAGGTATATATTATAATAAGTAAGTATTATACATTAATCTATATATCAATCTATTTATATATATATTGTAAAGTAAAGATTATATATATGTAAGATAGCAGCTTCTCTTTTGTTTATTTGTTTAAGATGTTATATTTCACGTGTCTATATATAAAATGTAAGTAGTATACAGTTATAGATTTGCCGTTCGATATTGTATAAGTTTGATTGGGTTGGAAGACGTGTAACACGAATGTTTTATTTAATATATGTATTCTTTGGCCAGTATATATGTGTATATATTAAGTTTTACATAAGGTCTGTTGGTTTTGTAAAGTATGTTCACCTACAAGTTTTATGTATTATTATTTATATATAGTCTTCACGTTTGCATAGGTTTGCATGTTTCATGGGTGAGTACACATACAAGATATTCTTAAAAGCATTCATATTGGAAGGTATATGTACTGAAAGTCTGGGAATAATGTTGTAGATGTATTAGTTCTTGTCTGCATGTATAGATAGAATCTACAGTATACTTATGTTTCCAGGCATATAAATCAATTTAGACAAGATTACGTTATATTAAAAATAATATAAATTTATGTTATATATTGTATTCGCTACTTAGATATAATATCGTTTTATATTTTATATATATGTTACTTTATATTCTTATGTATTAGGTTGTCCTATATATGGTCGTGTGATATATTATAATATATGATATAATATGTTTGTTTACACAAGTTTACATATGGGTTAAGATAGTCATATGGCAACTCATACGCTGTCACTGTTGTATAAGTTTTCTATTCATCATTGTTGTCTCAGTTATATACTGTATGTATGTGAATCCTTTCAAATTTAAAAATGTGGGTGAATATAAAATATGATTTATATATATATATGTTATTTTATTTTAATATTTGTTTAAGTTAAATATTGATTTTATGGAAATGACAATAATATATAATTGCTGTTTTATCAAACTGATTTTGGTTATTGATTTCCAATTTATCAGCTTTGTCCATCTAACTCATGCCAACCTTGCTTTGCTTTGAAATTCGTGTTTGGATTCGTAACTCAATTTCAGTGTCCGTATCAGTGCATATCTGTGTCATCCTTGTTCTCGCTATCTTCTCTAACCTCGAAAGGTGAGCACTCACTCACGATTAACATTCTTTTATTTATTAAATTTGATTTCAATTGAAACGACAATTGAAATATGCTGCTGTAGTTATATACACTGTTATTTATGCTATTAACTGTACCAGTTCACCTGTGACATCTGACACCATTATCTGTAATTATGTGATGATAACCCAGTTTGATTGATAATTAATTGATTGTTTGTCGTTACATTTGACGTTAAATTGTTATTGTTTAAAATGATAAATAAAAACGTTAGTGAATTTTATATAGGATAAAATTGATATATGTGCTAAATTTGATTTGTTAAAAGTTGTATAATATGTCCCTTAAATGTTAAACAAAATGACACGTAGAAATAGCGTTAACTACACCTTGAACCATTGAATGTATGTTGTTTAAATTGATGATGCATGAAATTGGAAATAGATGACAAGTGATAATCTGTAATGTAATAATCTTTAACCTACATGAAATGATAGTGTAGATTCTAGAAATAATTATATTAATTCGCACAAATAACAATGTGAATTAATACGGTTATTTCGGGATTATTTGAATTGATTATGAGATTGATTTTGATTATTGTTCTTGCTTGTTTATTTACTTTGACACCATCCCAGTTATCACACTGCAAGTTCCCTTTGCTATGCTTTGATTTTGAATTGAATTGGAATCGGGTTGAAATGATAAATACCCAAATTAAACTTTAACCTAGGATAGGAAATTAAATAAAACCCGATTGGTCAATAATTTGATTTAAAATAAAATGAAGATTTTATTTGAATAAATAATATGGTTTTGAAATGAAGTTGAATTTTGAATTCTTATGAAAGGAAAATGTTAATATTTAATAATTTGAAATAAAATATTAACAATGTAATTGATGAAAGAATGTTGTTTAATTTGAGAAATGATTGAATTAAGTTGAAATGATTTAATAATTAAGTTTGAAATTACATTTAAGTCTGAAATTATTAAACTTTGAAATTATTTAATAATTAAGTTTTGAATTATTTAATAATTAAATAAGGTTGAATTATTTAATGTTTAAACTGAATTGAATTCTTTAATAAGTGAAATTGAACTTTTAATAAGTAAATTTTTACTTCGTAAATAACTGAAATTGAGTTACTTTATTTATTAAGTTTTGGAAAATTATTTAAGTAAATAAGTGAAATTGAATTTCTTTAACAAGAAATAAAATGTGATGTATTGAAATTAATGTAAGACTTGAAGTTGAAGAATTTGATTTGATGAATTTAATTTAATTCAATTTGTACGTTTTGAAGTAAGGAAGTTGAACTTAGATAATGGATTTAATGAATTGGAAATTAAATAAAAATTGGTTTGAATGATAAATTAACTTAAAGAATATTGAATGAAATCGATTAATGAATTTAATTTGATTTGAATGATTAAATTAAATCAAATGATTTCGGAATGAAACTTATATACGAACTTGAATCAATATTTGAATGGTTTTAAATAGATATCGGAATTGAATTATAAGATTTTGAAATGGTAATTATGAAGTTTGAAATGTAAATATTTGAAATTGATTTAGAAAGACATATGAAATGTTGGTTTACGAATTGAAATTGAGATTGAATTTGATTTGGTTTGTGAAATATTTAAATGACCATCGGTGTAATAATACGTAGTTATTAAAGAGACCGGGATCAGATATGGACATACTCTCTGTCGATACTGAAACCACTTTAATAACTAATGTACGCGGAGTGTTGATCCAGAACGAAGTGGATGGTTTTGTTGAACGCGTTGACTGAAGAAAGAGAACGATTTTGGATGACCCCTGACATGACTAAAACAGGAGCCGCGCCGGGCCATTGAGGATCGCCATCTCTAGCGGACACACTTCTTCGATACCATATCTATTACTTTTGTGATTCGATTTGGGTGCACCCCTTGATTTGGGAGTGTTGTTTCGTGGTGTTGAGATAGTAGCTGCTATGCTCAACATCAGTCCGGATCAGGCAACTACTAGTATCCTAGTTGGTATCGCCTCATGTACCTTGTCATACTGATTATCCTATTCGCGACCACTACGATTTTGGTTTGTACCTTTAGTATATGGATTGCCCTCTGGTGACTTCCGGTTTTGGGGAAACTACGGTCTTGTATATGCTCTTGGGAATAAAAATGTGTTAAGGGTGGAATGGGCCATGACTTAACGCTATTTTGATATCGTACTTTACTGATTAGACATTATCTACTTAGCGTACACTACTACATAGTAGATAGTTTAACGGATCCTTAGAGGATGGTTATCCCAAACATCCTTTGAGTTACTCGTATTTCAATTGCTATTTCACTTGAGTTGGATTTATTGATATAAAAATGTTAATCCTGACTCGAGTGTCTTGTGTTTTTTTTGCTTTACGCTCGGGTCAGACTGAGTGTACCAGTATTCGAGACTCACCTTTGAAGTTGGAACTTTGCTTGAAGATCCAGTCATCTATTCTGCTTTCAGTATTCGATGATTCCAGTGATGTATTCTGATTTGTATCTGTTGTATCGTATTACTCTTCCGTTGTATCTTGTTTAACTCTGATGTAACTTATACATTTATATAGTAGCTTCATGAACTACTATCTCTTTTATTTCCGCTGCATTTATTACTCTGTGTCTGTGATCTGTGATTATTTATTTACTGTATATGTTCAGTTTTGCCAAATTTAAATTAACAACACGGTATTTTGAGCAATTCAATTCCGGCATGAGTGTCTACCTATACACTTATAATGGATGCGAATGGTCCAAAATATCGGGTCGTTACAGTTGGTATCAGAGCTTTGGTAGCTCGAGGCAAAACTTAGCATATAGGGTAAATGTATTTACAGAATCACTCTCATTCGAGTTTCAATCTCTTCCCTTGACTCAATTCCTTTGAATTTTTGAAAGTTCCCCTCGTTTCCGAAATTCATTCGTGTCCTTCACTATTCGTCTACTTTCAAATTCTGGAGCACCCCATAACTCCATTTTGAATGATATCTATAATAGATCGGCGGTCTCGCCAATCTTCGAATGATTCGTAAAGGAGCAAAACTCCTTTACAATAGGCATTGATTTACCGGAGATTTCTGTATCCTCTATTTACGATGCTATCTATCTCCTGCTATACCTGAATTCTATTTCTTGAGATCGAATGTCGATTTACCTCGGAATTCTACACCGATCTTATTTTTGAAGTCACGGTCGACCCGATTAAGGTTGCCCGCGATTTATATAAACTTATCCATCGCCTTATTTTGTTATTTAATTATCTCGTCTTTGTTCAAACCTATCTTCGAATCGAAATTCTCTTGGATTTGAGTCTATCAAAAATTTGAATCCCTATCCTTGCTTTGAAATCCATTATTGTATCTTTAAGTGAGGAAGTGTATTGTAAATTAATTTTAAAATATTTTTATATTGTGTTGTTTGAGTTGTTGATGTTGATTTGGGTTTTCGATCGATTCATCTGATCAACGCTATCGATAGGATTTCCAAAACACTTGAGCAGAGCAAACTGACACAATATCGTTTTCAAATTTGATAAATAAAATAAAGTTTTGTATGATTATATTATGAAATTAAATTGTTAATGAATCTGTTGTCAAAAATGATAATATTTTATTTTCATTTATTGTTTTGTAAACCATTGACTATTGCATAATAAATAAATGAATTTATAAATTTGGTTATAAATTGATTGGAATTTGAAATGAATCTAATTCAGAAATTTGAGAATTTAGTTTTCGGTTATTTCGAACTTTGGTTTTAAAATTTTTAAATGTATATTATTGAAGGTATTTTCAAATAGAAATCGTTTTCAAAGAATTAAAAAAAATGTTGAAATCGGTGCTCTTCTCTTTGTCGTTGGAAAATAATCTCGGTGATGGCGGCCGCATCATCGACATTCATTTTCGAGTTTCGAAGTGGAGATACTATTCTGTAGCATTGCTACGGTTTTGTTTTGGAAAATATTTTGATTTGAATTTCTTCAGTATAATTTGATTTATATATATATGGGTATCTTATTAAAAAAAATTAATTTGATTTGATATAAATATATTATATATATTTCTAAATTGTTTAAAGTTAATCGGAAAATCTAATTCTTCAATTTTGTTAAAGGATGATTTTACTTATAAATAAAACCAAATTTTGGAATAAACATTTAAACTTGAATAATTGAATTTGGAAAATTTTGTTTGTATATTGTTCAACTGCATTCTAATACAACTTACCTAGATTATTCATAAGTTAAAATGTAATTGGATAATATACAATATAAAATAATTTTATAAATAAAATTTGAGTGTTTATAATAAATGTTATACACTAAATTTTGATTATAAAAATGTCAATAGAGTTAGATAGGATAATAAGTAAAACTCAGTTAATAATGAAATAAATTGTTTGGAAGAATTAATAAATTTGTTTTGAAAGAATTATTAAATTGAAATCTGATCAACCTATGAAAATACCTTGAATTTAAAAGCAATTAGTGAATATAAATTTATTTAAATCGGAACTTTTATGTTTTAAATTAACTTATATGGGTTAAATATATGTGAGTAGATATATTAAGTAGAATAATTTGGAATAAAGAAGAATTTAAAATTGTTGAAGAAAATATGATTATAATAAAAGACTATTCAAATGTATGGTTTTAGAAATTGTAAATTGAAGATAATTGGATAATAAGATAACGAATTTAGAAATAGTTGAGATTGATTTTGATAAAATCATATGGATTAAATCAATTATTGAATATCAATTAATTTAAATTTGAATTTATATGGTTTAAATTAATTGTTATTTTGTATTTTAAATCTGTTTTTCTTTCTGCTTGTTTTATTCTCCTACCTCATTCCTTTTCGGGGACGAAAAGTTTTGAGTGGGGGAGAGTGTAACGACCCGTAAATTTCAACTGTTTTAATAACGTAATTAGTTGAAATTTTGTGAAATTTTAAACGATAAAATTTTGAAATAAAAATTTAATATTTGGAATACGTCTAGTTAAACATAGCGACTGGTAAATTTTCGTCCGAAAATACGAAAGTTTATTTCGCGCGTAAATTTACTTCAATTTAATCAGTTAAAAAGCGATGAAAATAAAATGTTTCCGAAATCTAAATATTTTTACATAGAAAAATTCTAAAACATCTTCTGAGCAAGATTTCAGTTTGTCGTTTTTCCAAATTCGGACATCTTTGGCTCCGTCGATCTTATTTTTCAGCGTTTTTCTTGCATTTTTCGCTATTAGAAGATTCGAATTTTTATAATTAAATCGTACTGTTAATATCTGTATACCATTTTGATTGTCTCGTTGTACTGATCTCTGCGGTATATTCACTTCTGTGTTTCGGTATCCGGAACGTGACAGAACCCGCGTAACGGATAACCGTATCAACGCTTGTTATTTTGAACCTTATCTTTCTTTTGCTTTTTCGTTAGCCAACCTGGAAACCAACAACCATCTGTTCCATTTTTCCAGAATTTATTGCTAAATCTATTTTTCCTGGATTAACGGGCTGGCTGTCACTATTCCAACTAGCAATAGCTGGCATCCAATCACCTCAATTTATTAATTGCCCGTGCGTTCATTTGAGTCTCTTCGTTTCTTTACAGTTCATGATTCATAAGTTTATATTATAACGTTATACATATTTATTTTCCTACTGTAACTTGTTTGCTCCTCCTCCATATTTCTCATTCCTTCTTTTCTCTAGAACCGAACTTCTCTGTAAAAAAAATCAAACAAAGCTATGTCTGCAACCACCACCGACTTGCTCCAACGCCGAGACCCGGAGCACGCGCCCCTCACCCGACTACATTTCCACACCACCTCGTCCTTGCCTTCGCCCACGCCACCAGCAGTCCTCCGCCCTGCCCTCCGCTGTCCCACTCCCCTCCGCCCTGCTTCGCCCCGCCACCACCCCACCACCGGCCCAGCTCGCCCCAGCCCACTGCCCTGTCCCCACACGCCATGCCAACCTCCACGCTCGGCCTCCCCGCCCACTGCTCCATCAGCCGCCCCTGCAGCCACATCCCCCCACGGCCCACTCGACCACCCACCCAGCTCCTCCGCCCTGCCCCATACCCACCAGCCGCACCGAACTCCTACCCACAAATGCCACAGCCCCTTCTTTTTCCACATCCGCCACGCCGTACCCACCTCTGCTCGACCAAGCTCCCCTCCTCTCAGTCGACCTCCACAGCAACCCAAGGCCACAACCACCACCGAACCAATGACCTCCTCCTCCTAGCCGACTGCGGCAGCAACCCGCATCCACCGCTCCACCGCTCCACCACACACGCTGCCTCGGCCATTCCCAAGCACGTCCCCTCCCTGCCCTTGCTTTTGCCATGTTGAGCCTCTGTCGTTCGATTTATGTATTAAGGTATGAATATATGCATACATTAGTAAGGTATATATTATAATAAGTAAGTATTATACATTAATCTATATATCAATCTGTTTATATATATATTGTAAAGTAAAGATTATATATATGTAAGATAGCAGCTTCTCTTTTGTTTATTTGTTTAAGATGTTATATTTCACGTGTCTATATATAAAATGTAAGTAGTATACAGTTATAGATTTGCCGTTCGATATTGTATAAGTTTGATTGGGTTGGAAGACGTGTAACACGAATGTTTTATTTAATGTATGTATTCTTTGGCCAGTATATATGTGTATATATTAAGTTTTACATAAGGTCTGTTAGTTTTGTAAAGTATGTTCACCTACAAGTTTTATGTATTATTATTTATATATAGTCTTCACGTTTGCATAGGTTTGCATGTTTCATGGGTGAGTACACATACAAGATATTCTTAAAAGCATTCATATTGGAAGGTATATGTATTGAAAGTCTGGGAATAATGTTGTAGATGTATTAGTTCTTGTCTTCATGTATAGATAGAATCTACAGTATACTTATGTTTCCAGGCATATAAATCAATTTAGACAAGATTACGTTATATTAAAAATAATATAAATTTATGTTATATATTGTATTCGCTACTTAGATATAATATCGTTTTATATTTTATATATATGTTACTTTATATTCTTATGTATTAGGTTGTCCTATATATGGTCGTGTGATATATTATAATATATGATATAATATGTTTGTTTACACAAGTTTACATATGGGTTAAGATAGTCATATGGCAACTCATACGCTGTCACTGTTGTATAAGTTTTCTATTCATCATTGTTGTCTCAGTTATATACTGTATGTATGTGAATCCTTTCAAATTTAAAAATGTGGGTGAATATAAAATATGATTTATATATATATATATGTTATTTTATTTTAATATTTGTTTAAGTTAAATATTGATTTTATGGAAATGACAATAATATATAATTGCTGTTTTATCAAACTGATTTTGGTTATTGATTTCCAATTTATCAGCTTTGTCCATCTAACTCGTGCCAACCTTGCTTTGCTTTGAAATTCGTGTTTGGATTCTTAACTCAATTTCAGTGTCCGTATCAGTGCATATCTGTGTCATCCTTGTTCTCGCTATCTTCTCTAACCTCGAAAGGTGAGCACTCACTCACGATTAACATTCTTTTATTTATTAAATTTGATTTCAATTGAAACGACAATTGAAATATGCTGCTGTAGTTATATACACTGTTATTTATGCTATTAACTGTACCAGTTCACCTGTGACATCTGACACCATTATCTGTAATTATGTGATGATAACCTAGTTTGATTGATAATTAATTGATTGTTTGTCGTTACATTTGACGTTAAATTGTTATTGTTTAAAATGATAAATAAAAACGTTAGTGAATTTGATATAGGATAAAATTGATATATGTGCTAAATTTGATTTGTTAAAAGTTGTATAATATGACCCTTAAATGTTAAACAAAATGACACGTAGAAATAGCGTTAACTACACCTTGAACCATTGAATGTATGTTGTTTAAATTGATGATGCATGAAATTGGAAATAGATGACAAGTGATAATCTGTAATGTAATAATCTTTAACCTACATGAAATGATAGTGTAGATTCTAGAAATAATTATATTAATTCGCACAAATAACAATGTGAATTAATACGGTTATTTCGGGATTATTTGAATTGATTATGAGATTGATTTTGATTATTGTTCTTGCTTGTTTATTTACTTTGACACCATCCCAGTTATCACACTGCAAGTTCCCTTTGCTATGCTTTGATTTTGAATTGAATTGGAATCGGGTTGAAATGATAAATGCCCAAATTAAACTTTGACCTAGGATAGGAAATTAAATAAAACCCGATTGGTCAATAATTTGATTTAAAATAAAATGAAGATTTTATTTGAATAAATAATATGGTTTTGAAATGAAGTTTAATTTTGAATTCTTATGAAAGGAAAATGTTAATATTTAATAATCTGAAACAAAATATTAACAATGTAATTGATGAAAGAATGTTGTTTAATTTGAGAAATGATTGAATTAAGTTGAAATGATTTAATAATTAAGTTTGAAATTACATTTAAGTCTGAAATTATTAAACTTTGAAATTATTTAATAATTAAGTTTTGAATTATTTAATAATTAAATAAGGTTGAATTATTTAATGTTTAAACTGAATTGAATTCTTTAATAAGTGAAATTGAACTTTTAATAAGTAAATTTTTACTTCGTAAATAACTGAAATTGAGTTACTTTATTTATTAAGTTTTGGAAAATTATTTAAGTAAATAAGTGAAATTGAATTTCTTTAACAAGAAATAAAATGTGATGTATTGAAATTAATGTAAGATTTGAAGTTGAAGAATTTGATTTGATGAATTTAATTTAATTCAATTTGTACGTTTTGAAGTAAGGAAGTTGAACTTAGATAATGGATTTAATGAATTGGAAATTAAATAAAAATTGGTTTGAGTGATAAATTAACTTAACGAATATTGAATGAAATCGATTAATGAATTTAATTTGATTTGAATGATTAAATTAAATCAAATGATTTCGGAATGAAACTTATATACGAACTTGAATCAATATTTGAATGGTTTTAAATAGATATCGAAATTGAATTATAAGATTTTGAAATGGTAATTATGAAGTTTGAAACGTAAATATTTGAAATTGATTTAGAAAGACATATGAAATGTTGGTTCACCATCACTAGGCTTGGAGAGGACCGGAGGAGTTCTCATATGATGAATCAGTTGATCAAAAGCATTCTGACATTCAGGAGTCCATTCAAAATTTTTCTTTCCTTTCCTTAGAGCATCAAAGAAGGGAATGCATTTGTCTGTGGCCTTGGAAATGAAGCGACTAAGAGCGGCAACCTTCCCATTGAGACTTTGCAGTTCTTTCTTTGTTCTAGGGGCTTTAACCTCTCTTAGAGCTGTGATTTGAGCAGGATTGGCCTCGATGCCCCTAGCGCTCACAATGAAACCCAGGAATTTCCCAGACTCTACTCCGAATGAACATTTCAATGGATTGAGCTTCATTCCGTACTTCCGAAGAATTGAGAATATTTCTGCCAAGTGATCCATGTGGTCTATTGCTTTCTTTGACTTCACTAACATATCATCAACATAGACTTCCATTGTTTTGCCAATCTGTGGCTTGAACATGGCGTTGACAAGTCTTTGGTATGTTGCCCCTGCATTCTTCAACCCGAATGGCATGACTTTGTAACAGTAGAGTCCCACATCTGTAATAAAGCTTGTGTCCTCCTGATCTGGTTCATTCATCATAATCTGATTGTATCCGGAATAGGCATCCATAAAAGATAACAACTCATGTCCAGCCGTTCCATCTACTAGTTGATCGATTCTAGGCAACGGGAAGCAGTCTTTGGGGCAAGCCTTGTTCAGATCTGAGAAATCAATGCATACTCTCCACTTTCCATTTGCCTTCTTCACCAACACGGGATTTGAAACCCAATTTGGATAAGTGGATTCCTTGATGAAATTATTCTCTAGGAGACGATCTACCTCTTCTTTTAAAGCTGCTGACCTTTCTGGACCTTGAGTTCTCCTTTTCTGTTTTACTGGAGTGAATTTCGGATCGACATTCAGGGTGTGAACAGCAATTGTTGGAGAAATTCCGCACATATCAGCATGACACCAAGCGAACACATCTAGATTGGCTTTCAAGAACGATATCAGTGTGTTTTGAACTGTTATACTTAGCTGTGAACCCACATTGAGCACTTTATTCGGGTCTTTCGGGTCTACAGATACTGGTACCGTTACCTCCACAGGTACCACCCTATTCTCCCCTGTACTGGCTTTTCTGGGATCCGTTTCTTTTCTCGCGTTGCTGTGTTCGCCAGTACAGGGGCCGCTCCGTAGTTGCTACAGGGTTGGTTCCTTGATGCGGAGCGGAGCTGCCGCATCTTTCCCCATTTCTTTTCTCCTGGCCTCTCGGAGTTCTACAAGATAACATTCTCGTCCTGCGTTTTGATCTCCTTTGATAACAGCAATCCCATTATCAGTAGGAAATTTCATTGTTAAGCACCAAGGAGCGAGGACGGCCCTGAAAGCTGCAAGAGTAGGCCGGCCCAAGAAAGCGTTATAGGCAGAGAATCCGTCCACAATTACAAAGGTTTGCTTCCGAACCAATTTCTTGGGTCCTTCACCCATTTCAACAAACAAGTCCACTGTTCCGATCGGCTGTTTCAGCTCTCCTGTGAATCCGGCGATCTTGTGTGAAGAGGCATGTACATCAGTCATCGGAATTTTCATTTGGTCAAATGTCCTTTTAAAGAGGATGTTGCATGAGGCACCACTATCAACTAACACTCTTCTGACAAAAGCCGGCCCAATACCGACAGAGACAACCATAGGGTCCTCAGTAGGAGCTTCCACATTAACAGAATCCCTGGCTCTGAACATAATATCATCATGGAAAGTTTTTTGCTGCTTTAGGGGCGAAACATCTTCCAGGATTAAGACACTTTCTTCGGTTGGTGCATACTTCAAAGCTTTTGCATACCTTTCCATTTCACCCCAACTCCTGCCAGCCGGGTGAGGCCCCCCTGTGATCACATTAATAACAGGTCTTTCCTTTCCAACTGGCCTCTCTCCTGAATCAGATGAATTAGTTGGAGGTAACTGCCCTTGGCTGGATGAAGATGGGTCCTTTCTATTCCTCTTGACGTATTGCTGCAATTTATTCTCTCTTAGCAATTCTTCAATCAGACTTTTCAAATGGCGGCACTCATTGGTATCATGCCCTGGTTGGTTGTGAAACTTGCAAAATCTTCCGCTCTGAACAGCATTCTTCCCAACTTTCACGGCCGGTGGTTTCGGAAATTCAACAGCATCTTTAGTGGCGATGAATATATTTTCCGGGGTATCGGTCAGAGGAGTAAAGTCTGATGGTTTAAGAAAACGGGGCTTTTTGAAGTCTTTCTGCCTTTTCCCACCATTACTTTCCCTTTTCTGATCTGCCGGTTCTTTCTTGCTTTGAGTAGTAGCATTATTTTCCGCCACCGTTGTCACAACTTTAGCTGGTGCGGAAAGATTCTCTAGGCGTATAAATTCGTCAGCCTTTTTGTAGAATTTCTCGAGCGAATTTGGCTCTTTCATCTTCAGCCATTTCCCAAATTCGCTCGATTTGTCAACGGCACGCATCAAATAGGTCAAGATCATTCGTGGCTCTGCATTATCGACTTCTGCCAGAGCTAAGTTGAAGCGGTTCAAGAATGACTTAATAGGTTCTCCCGGATTCTGTTCAAGACTGGATAGTGACATTATATCCTTTGCCTTTGAAGCGTATAGCCTGAATTGCTCTTTGAATTTTCGGGTGAGATCGGAAAACTGATCTACAGATCGGACTGGAAGCTTGGTAAACCAGAGAAGCGCCACTCCTTCTAAATAAACTGGGAAATATCGGCACTTTATCTCGTCGGTCGCCCTTGCGCCGGTCATATGCCAGTCGTATTTATACAAGAACTGATTTGGATCACTTGTCCCCCGATAAGCAGGAATAGTGGGGGGAACAAACTTTCTAGGAAATTCAGCTTTCAGAATCTTCTCGGTAAACGGAGTTCTACTTGGTGCGAATCCCCATTCGCTTTCGTCTTCATCTCTTTGCATGCTTTCTTTCATTATTTGCTTGATCATTCCAGAGAGATATTCCTCATTGTTCAGAGATTTCGCAGAGTAGGCCTCAGCCATCTTTTCAGGAGTTTGTCCAGGTAAATGCTCATGAAGAACTGGTGACGGCCTAGATCCTTCGGCCTGGAGGGGTGCCCCTTCGGCAGCACCTGATCCCCCATGAGGAATATTTCTTCCCTCGGAATTGGGAGCAGCATTAGCAAAGTTTCCATCATTATTTACTGGTCTTTGACTCGTACCAAATAGAGCATTCAGCCTTTCCATCATCAGGTTATTCTGAGTTTCAATCTGCTGGTACAGTCCGGATACAGCAGCATCTAACTCTTGTCGCGTAACACCGATGCTCGGAGCTGCTTGATTTGGAGAGAGAGAAGTGGCAGTATTGTCACGGTCATCATCAGTTCTGACAGACTTTCGTTTCCTTCCGGGAGCCATTATGTCTGATAAACTTCTGATTTTGTGGGAAATTCTTTCAGCAAACTTCTGAGAAGCAATAGTGAGTGGCAGCTTGAGTTCAATTCTCAGTGAAAGCACCAAAATGTTAACGTCAAAATGTGAACGCGAACACCCGGTGTGTGTAGTAAGATCGTGAAAGCACCACCCGTGTAACGGGAACAGAAATCAAGCAGGAATATCGCAGAAAATGCAGTAAAAGACAGCAATTTATAGTGGTTCGGCTTGAGATTTAGCCTACATCCACTTTGAATCTCTTTATTATAGAATCTGGTTACAAATTGATACAAATTTCCTATGAGAACAATACAATTCGATCACAAGAAGCAATCTTGACTACTAGCTCAATCTTCGGCGATGAAACTCGATGAATCCATGTCGGATGTTAAGAATTTCTCTCGAAGTTTGTTGTAGTGTCTTGAATGCTTGAAGGATCCTTGTTTGCTGAATGATTGGAGAGTTCGACAGAGTAACGGCGCTTTAGAAATGAATTGCCAAAAGTCCTTTTCATGTTGGAAGTGGTGGGGTATTTATAGGAGCTGATCTGGACTCAGGAATTTTCTCTAAGTATTTAAGTCGTTGCCGACTTATGGTAGATCGGTGATGGGTTAAGGAATAGGGTTAGGTCGGTGGCGAGTTAAGGAATAGGGTTAGGTCGGTGGCGAGTTAAGAAATAGGTGTTGTTGACCCATCCTGGGGCTGTCTTCGACAAGTACTAAGTCGTTGCCGACTTATCAGACCTTAACTCGTAAGACCTAAACTTGCAGCCTTTAAGTCGTAAACCCACTAAGTCATAACCCTTTAGGTCGGAACCTTCTTAAGTCGGAGCCTTTCATAACTCGGAATCTTCCTTAGGTCGTAGCTCTTGAGTCACAGATTACCTTAAGTCGGCAGGCTCCTAACTCGGCACACCTCTTAACTCGGCAGCTCTTCTCAATAGTTAGATCGGCAACTGTTGGGTCAGATCTCTCCTTAGGTCGTAGCTTGTTAAGTCGAAGATCTTGTTAACTCGGAACTTTCCTTAAGTCGGTTACGCCTTTAGATTGTTAGGTCGTCCTCTTTCTTAGGTCGGCAAGCACCTTAACTCGGCATACCTTCTTAAGTCGCCAAACACCTTAACTCGGCATACTGCTAGGTCGTGAGTCGAAAAGGAGTTAACATTTGCCCCTCGAAGTATATGCCTAAGCCATAGGTCGTATGCTTCGATTCTCTTAACTCTTTGGTTAGGTCGGTGCCGACTTAACAAATGCCTTAGGTCGTGCACCGCGCAAGTCGACTCGCCTTCCAGCATATAAATAGTTGCAACCTTCTTCCTCTTCCTCATCTGTTCCTTTTCTCGAATCTGCCATTGAAGCACTTTTAGAGCTCTCAGAGACAAACTCCGACCATCCAATCGCCGATCATCTTCTTGTTATACTTCGTAAGTCGATCTGGTCATCGTTCACCCATGCTCGCTGTCGAATTGATAACTCCCCAGTTTTTGACTTCCATTTGTGTTTAGATGCTGCGATTCATTGTGCATAACTTTTTGATTGTTCGTCAATCGCCATCGACTGTGTTGTAATTGTAATAAGGCAGTAATATATTGGATTCGCAGCAAATTTGATTCGACTTGAATTGGCTCCTTGGGCGGTCCAATGGTGTGATGGAATGAGGATCATTGTTGACTGTGAGTCTATTGGGTTAACGGATTAAGAGTTGGGGAAGAAAATTAGTCAAGGTATTGGCTCGGTCACGACCTAGGGATTTCACGCGATCCAGTGACTTCTGGCTTAAGTCGGAGCCGACTTAGCAGTTTCATGCGACCTAGGTTTTGTGTCGCTTCCGAGTTAGGACTTGGAGGATTTCTGGCTTTGACCCATAGGAGACCTTCCTTAGGTCGTCACCGAGTTAGGACTTAGAGGATTTCTGGCTTTGACCCAACAGATGATTTTTGAACTGTGCCTGAACTTCGAACTGTTGAACTATGAACTGTTGAACTATGAACTGTTGAACTATGAACTGTGAACTGTGTTGCATGCATTTTACACATTGCTTCAATTTTGCAAACTAACAATCCTGCTTAATACAACATTCACAGAATACTGGGACAAATATACTATCACCGACTGCCCACATCGAGTGACGGATTAGTTGATAACGAGAAAGTTAAATTAAATGAATATGAACGAGATGCTGTACAATAACTAATTCAAGTGAAGTATTAAAACAAAATCGTTATAGTCAAGTGAAACTGACTTGTCTGTATTAACACTGCACTTGATCATTGACAAGTTCTGAAATTTTGTAATCGATTGATTGTCAACTAATTTAATTCCAGTTATGCTTGTCGTTTATTTTCGTTAGTTTTTTGCACAACACTTCACACTTTTAGGGAACGTGCACCTTCACATTTGAACATTCAGCTGATTGTGTAGAATGTCTTCTCCACAAGAAGGAACAGAGCAAGCTGAAGATGTATTTCCAGTTGCTATCCCGCTGAACGATCCTCCAGAGAGGACCCCCACTACTTTGAGCCATAAAGCCTTTCGTCAACTATGCATCCAGTTTGGCATTGCTGAGGCTGACGCTTTGCTTCCCGAAATAAATGATACTGCTGACAGACCGCCTCGTGGCTTTGTCGCAGTTAATCGCCAAATGTGCTTGAGCGGAGCTATCCCCCCATTCAATGACTGCATTCGAGAACTTCTTCTCCAACTATCTATTTCCCCTTTTCAGTTACATCCCAATGGCTACGCCATCCTGCTGGGACTATGCGTGCTTTTTAGGAGAACACTGGGCCGCTTCCCTACCTTCGGAGAAATTCGCTATCTTTGTACTTTTGCCAAAAATAAAGATCATCCCTCCATCATAGTTGTAAGGAGTGCGAGAAATCGTAAGTTGATCACCGGTCTCCCTGAAAGTGTTCACAGTTTCCTGAGCCCGTTCTTCTATGTTCGCTGCCCTCCTGGGTTTTATGCTATTTGGAGAATAGGGAGTAAGATCACTTGCATTTGTTTCTTATGTTCTTTCAATCTTACCGAAGTTCGGATTATCAAGTGCTAACTTTGCTCTTTTTTCCTTTTCAGCACTTCCTCCTCCTTCCAAAAATCTCAGTCACAAAGTGACTTTCGAGAGGCTTATGGCGGTGCCTGTAGAGGAGAGGAGTATCCAATTTCTACTAGATGATGAGCTTTTGCACCAATTTGGGCTTCTGCACCCTTCCAGGTCGACTCGAGTTCATGAAATTCCTAGCTCTGATGCAGAAACATCGGCTGCTTTGGGTTCTCAAGCAGAGGCGTCAAATGCCCCAGTTTCAGCGGAAGAAGCTGCATCAACAACACTTGTCATGGATACTGCTTTGATAAAGTGCTCCGGATCCACTGATGTTGTAGGATTGGCTGGCAAGTCGGCACTTCCCCCAATCATTGAGGAAGAAGAGAATCCTCGAGCTTCTGAAGAATCAATTGATGTGGAAGTTGAGAAGGAGAAATCTGCCGAACATTTGGGCGACGACACCTTTGATGGCTTGAGTGATATTATGATAACTTCCCAAGAGCTTTTCGGGGATAGCAATCAAAAAGCGACTTCTCCCGTTGTCGAGGCGACTTCTATCCTTAAACAAACCCAAATGCCTACTACACCAATCGTCTCTGTTTCCACACCAAAGCGTGGTCTGTAATTTGACGCATGTAGTTTGCACGCCACACACACTTAGGACTTTTCAGCACTTATAAGTATTTATCCTCTTTTTCCTGGAAATTTCTAAATTCTACCCTTCTTCTGCTTTCAGGTTCTCCAATGGGACGTACAGGTTCATATTAAGACTCATTCAAGTACCGTGGAGGCCGCGGTACCTATGACTTTAGGAAGTACCTTGATACCCCAAAAGAGACAGATGAAGAGAGGGCTCGAAGGAAAGCCCAGGAGAAGCGGGATTACGATCAGTGGCAAAGAAGGAAAGACGCCGAGCGGTATGACTCTTCGCACAGGAGTGATTACTCTCATAAGCGGAAGTCTTACGATGATAAGGGAAAAACTCAGATTGCCGATGAACCGGGCAAACGATCTAAACCGATTGACGCGTCTGAAATTCCTGAAAAGACTGATGCTCCCATTCCTTCTGATATTCTGGCTAGCTCTCCTCCTCTGAAAAAATCTGACATTCAGACTATCATTAACAGACCGCAATATCAAGTCAAGGACGGCCCCCCAACACTTCAGAGTCGTTTTCCGAACTGGTGCCTAAAAGGGGTGCGCTTTGACTTGGACATAGTTCCGATTGATAAATCAGACATGCTTAGCAGTCTTGACGCAGTCAGGCTAAATATCGAGAGGATGTCGCAGTGGCAGAAGCTTGTCGATGAACTCCAAAGGGTTAATCGTGCAAACCTTGAGGCAATGCTGACTATGGAAAACGACAAGGCGGAGTGGGACAAAGTTTGCAAACAGCATAATCTCGAGATGACAAATATTGCTGATGGTTATGCAAAACTTGAGTCCGAGGTTAAAAGACTTAAGGACGATCTTGCCTCTTCTTCTGCGTCTCATATTCAAAAAGAAGAAGTTTTTCAAAAACAAGTGCGGGATGCCCATGCTGCACAGAGAGATGTTGAAATGAAGCTCGCCGCTGAACAGCATATTACTGAGAAGTACCGCACAGAAAATACCGATTTGCGGGAAAAGGTCACCTCTCAGAACGCAGAGATTGAGTTACTAAAGTCTCGACTTGCTAAAGTTGAGGCAGAGCGTGATGAGGCTACTGCTGGTCGGGTTGCTGCCGTTGCCGAAAAGGAAACGGCTGAGCAATCACATGAGGCGACAAAAGCAGACGTCAGCTCTACCTTATTCGACTTTTATTTACACAGCGTTCTGGGTCGTGGGAGCCTCTCTTTTCTTGGTCCTGATTATGAAATTACATTGGCTGAAGTGTGGGAAGTCGCGATGGACATGCTTGGCGGGGCCGGCTATAATGAGCTGGAACTTGAGGAGCGCTATCTCAATGATGAGGATCGTGCCGCTCTTGTCAAGGGGAAGGAGCTACTTGCCAAAGTACGAGCTGAAACAGCGGGAGAAGAGCCTCCAAAAGAAGAAGCTCCTTTAACTGCCCCCGTCCAAACTTGCACTTCAGCCGACGCTAATATTGTAGATTCCAGCCCTCATCGTTTACATTTGGCTAAAGTTTCCCAGGAGACTGCAACTACTCCTACTGAAGATGAGGCACTGGATGATATTGAAGCCGAGAAGTTTGAGGTGGATCTTGTGAAGCCAACTCCTCCAGGTACTCTTGGTGTCATCTCGGGTCTAATGGACCAGTCATTTGACTTAGCCGAATTCGATGACCTTCTTACTTGTTACTTAAACTTTGATGAACCGATGTCTTCTTTATTTTCGGGGGATGCTGACTTTAACTTCTTTTCTTCTACAGCGGAGGCACCAAGCACTACACAAGCTTTCACTCCTTCGATTACCGTTCCTCTGTCTTCCCAAATTACTCCTCCCTCTGCTTCCCAACCGGGATCACAGGCAGAGAAAATCGAAGCTCTTCAAGGCTTGGATGATCCGGCTGCTTCTCAGGAACAGAAGGCGGAGGAGTTTGAAGACATCGAGAAGACCCCGGAGCGGTCTCTTGACGACGATACAAAGCTTTCGACATTGCTGACTACTCCGGGGAGTGAGTCTTCTTCAAAGAGGAAGGGGAAGCGTGCTGTAAGGAAGAAGAAGAAGACTTCCACTGAAGAGGAAGCAGTAGTTGATCCGGCTGTACCGCTTTCTCCTTCTGCCCCTGCCCGTTCTCAACGACTTCAAAAGCTAATCATCAGACCAGGAAAGGGTTCCAAGGGTGGTGAGAAGAAGGAATAATCAAGCTGGATTTTCTACTTTTTATTTTTACTCTTTGCATGTATTGACCGGGGATTGTGCGGGTACCGGTCCTCGCTTTTGCTTTTTGAGATATCTGCACATGTAAAGAATTTTCATAGTACTAAATAAAACAATTATTTTACTTGTACAAACTCTTGTGTATGTGAGAATGATCTATCTTTTATTTTAAGTGTAGAACAAACGATTCTTCTTATTTGTGCAAACTTTCTGTCTGCGTTTGAGAATGCATTCATTCCACATCTGTTTTCCGTGGTATTGCAACGAACTTGTGGCATGTTGCGTTCATTAATGTAATTGAATTGTACAGTATTGCCCCCATGCCGTAAGTGCATTGCAATATTCCTAGTTTTTTTTTTTTTTTTTTTAAACTAATACTCTTACTTCAGAGGATAATTATTCCGCTTTTAATAGAGTATATCCAGTCTTTAGAAGAATTTTTACTTTCTCTTTCTGAAGAACGCTTCAACTTTCGGGGATAACCACTTTTATTTATTTAGAAGTGAATTTCCCTATGAAGTGAAATGAACCTTTTCTGAAAGAAATTTGTAGCCTTTTTCAACCCCCTTTTTTTTTATGGAGGAACCTTTCTAGATGAACAAGTTAGTCCTTCCTTCCTTTGGGAGTTGAACTGTGCTTCTGGACGATGCTTTTTGTTTAAGCATTTTATTTTGGGACATGCCTCCGGAGAGGGCTCCTCTTAAAGAGTTGTGCCTCCGAAGAGGTCTTGTGCCTTCGAAAAGGGCTTGCGCCTCCGAGGAGGGCTTGTGCCTCCGAAGAGGGCTTGTGGTGCCTTGGGAAAGGGCTTTTGCCTCCGAAGAGGTCATGTGCCTCCGAAGAGGGCTTGCAGTGCCTTGGGAAAGGGCTTTTGCCTCCGAAGAGGTCATGTGCCTCCGAAGAGGGCTTGTGCCTCCGAAGAGGGCTTGTGCCTCCGAAGAGGGCTTTTGAGTGCCTGGGAGTTACTTTCTCATGGTCGGATGGGTTCGCGGGGCAGGTGTAAGTTGCTTGATTGGATGTTTGTTTGTACAAACGACCGCAACCAATTAACAAGATGCCCCTTCGGTAGTCCCACCGATCTTTTTGGTTGAGGAAAGCACTCCCATTTATTGGTGTGCCTCGTTAGAGGGCTTTGGTTGGTTAGCGAGTTTTCCTCATTATCTGCCTGTTAGCGCTCTCTTATTATCTTTTCCAAGCACATCTTCTTCTTTTCCTCTTACAAGTAAATTGCTTTATCCGAAGAAGTGAACTTCACTGTTGAACGACTTCATGAGACAAACGCAGGTTATCTAGTCGGATGTCTATTCATAACGGCAATCTCAACTAGTGAACAAAGGTTTGTCACAGTGGAGTCGCCAACTTTTTATGTGAAGCTTTCCTTGCTTGGGATTTGAATTTGGACAAAGATTTTTTGCGGCTTGGTTTTCGTATAATAGCTGATTTATGAAAGTTGCTTAGCTTTGTGATGATCAAGCCTCGTTATAATGTCCTGCAATTTTGAATTGATATTTTAGCGATACATTCAAAGTATTTACATATCAAAATAAAACAGGCATCATGAAATAGTAAAGAACACAAGATTTATAGTGGTTCGGCCAAAAATCGGGCCTACGTCCACTTTATAGCTTTCATTCATTTACACTGATTTACAATGTTTCACAATACAACTGATACATTCATCATCATTTTACAATTTTGAGCTGAGCTTTTTTTCAGGTAAAGTAAGGACGCAAATGGTTGCTGTTCCAGGCCCTCGGAATCGGATCTCCTTCAACAGTTATGAGTTTGAAAGTGCCATCGAGAAGTTTAGTTCCTATGACATATGGTCCTTCCCAGTTTGGCCCAAACACACCAGTTGCTGTCATGATCCTTTTCAAAACCAAGTCTCCGACTTCAAAGTTGCGTTGGCGAACTTTGGAATTGAAATACCTGGCTATTCTCTGCTGATGAGCTGAAACTCTGAGCCTAGCTTCTTCTCTTTTCTCATCAAGAAAATCAAGCGCTTCAAGTTGCAGTTTTTCATTTTCGGTTTCATTGAAATGAACTCTTCTATGTGAAGGGACCTCTACTTCTACTGGAATCATTGCCTCAGATCCGTATGCCAGTGAAAATGGAGTGTGCCCAGTCGCAGTTTTGTGAGTAGTTCTGTACGCCCATAGTGCTAATGGAAGCTTATCAACCCAACCACCTTTTGCTTTTTCAAGTTGCTTTTTGATAGTTGACTTGATGATCTTATTAACTGCCTCCACTTGCCCATTTGCCTGCGGATGAGCTACTGCTGAGAAGCTTTTTCGAATTCTGAACCGCTTGCAAAAATCCTGGAATTCTTCACTTTCAAATTGAGTGCCATTGTCGGTGATTATCTTCTGTGGCACACCATATCTGCAAATGATATTCTTCGTTACAAAATTTATCATCTTTTTAGAAGTGATGGTGGCCAAAGGTTCAGCTTCAGCCCACTTGGTGAAATAATCAACGGCAACAATAGCATATTTAATTCCTGATTTGGCGATCGGTAATGGTCCAATTAGGTCTATCCCCCAGATGGCAAATGGCCATGGACTGACCATTTGTGTGAGTTCGGTGGAAGGTGCTCTTGGGATTTTTGCAAATCTTTGGCATTTGTCACACTTCCTGGAGTAAGCTGCAGCATCTCGATTAATATCCGGCCAGAAATACCCATATCGGAGAATGTTCTTTGCAAGTGTTTGACCACCTGAATGGTCTCCACATTCTCCTCCGTGCACCTCTGCTAAGATTGTCTTGGCTTCTTCTTTAGTTACACATCGGAGTAGTGGGATTGAAAATCCTCGCCTGTATAATCGGCCATCTTGAATTACATACCTCGATGCTTTTCTTAATAATTTTCGACGTTCCTTAGAACTCTCTGGCAGGGAACCACTGAGTAAGTATTCTTTGATTGGACTCATCCACGATTCATGTTCTTGAGATGTAGTCATGATCCAATCAATATCCATTTCATCAATGCTTGGAGCTGACAGAACTTCTACGGGAACTAATCCCAGCAATTGAGCTTCTCCGGAACTTGAGTACTTCGCTAAGGAATCCGCCTTCATATTTTCCTCTCGGGGTATGTGGCTTATTGAGTAGTGATCTAAATCATTGAGGAGTTCGGAAGTTTTTGTCAAATATGCAGGCAAATTCCCTCCTTTGGCTTGGAATTCCTTCTTCACCTGGCAGACAAAAAGCTGAGAATCACTGAAAATCTGTATCACTTTGATATTCAATTCCTTGGCGATTTTCAATCCGGCAATAAGGGCTTCATATTCTGCTTCATTGTTTGTCGAAGGAAATTCCAGTCTCAATGCATAACATAGTGATCGTCCTTCAGGAGTTTCGAGCACAACTCCCGCCCCAGAACAATAGTCATTTCTCGAGCCATCAACATACAACTTCCACTGTATCGGTATGCAGTCAGTTGCTTCTTCCTTATTGTCACCTTTGTCTGTGGATTCTGCAATGAAATCTGCTAAAGCTTGTCCGTTAATTGCTCTTCGGGGATGGTAAGTGATGTCATATTGACTGAGCTCTATGTTCCACTTCAAGAGACGACCCGAAGTTTCCGGACGATACAGGACTTGCTTCAAAGGTTGATCAGTTAGGACCTTAATAGGATGAGATTGAAAATAAGGTCTCAACTTCCTGGAAGCGATTAGCAGACAATAAGCAAGTTTTTCTATCTTTGAATAATTCATTTCAGCTCCAGCGAACCGTTTGCTGATGTAGTAAACTGGACGTTGTATTTTCATATCTTCTCGTACGAGTGCTGCACTTAAAGCATGGGATGAAATTGCTAAATAGATGAAGAGGTCTTCACCATCACTAGGCTTGGAGAGGACCGGAGGAGTTCTCATATGATGAATCAGTTGATCAAAAGCATTCTGACATTCAGGAGTCCATTCAAAAATTTTCTTTCCTTTCCTTAGAGCATCAAAGAAGGGAATGCATTTGTCTGTGGCCTTGGAAATGAAGCGACTAAGAGCGGCAACCTTCCCATTGAGACTTTGCAGTTCTTTCTTTGTTCTAGGGGCTTTAACCTCTCTTAGAGCTGTGATTTGAGCAGGATTGGCCTCGATGCCCCTAGCGCTCACAATGAAACCCAGGAATTTCCCAGACTCTACTCCGAATGAACATTTCAATGGATTGAGCTTCATTCCGTACTTCCGAAGAATTGAGAACATTTCTGCCAAGTGATCCATGTGGTCTATTGCTTTCTTTGACTTCACTAACATATCATCAACATAGACTTCCATTGTTTTGCCAATCTGTGGCTTGAACATGGCGTTGACAAGTCTTTGGTATGTTGCCCCTGCATTCTTCAACCCGAATGGCATGACTTTGTAACAGTAGAGTCCCACATCTGTAATAAAGCTTGTGTCCTCCTGATCTGGTTCATTCATCATAATCTGATTGTATCCGGAATAGGCATCCATAAAAGATAACAACTCATGTCCAGCCGTTCCATCTACTAGTTGATCGATTTTAGGCAACGGGAAGCAGTCTTTGGGGCAAGCCTTGTTCAGATCTGAGAAATCAATGCATACTCTCCACTTTCCATTTGCCTTCTTCACCAACACGGGATTTGAAACCCAATTTGGATAAGTGGATTCCTTGATGAAATTATTCTCTAGGAGACGATCTACCTCTTCTTTTAAAGCTGCTGACCTTTCTGGACCTTGAGTTCTCCTTTTCTGTTTTACTGGAGTGAATTTCGGATCGACATTCAGGGTGTGAACAGCAATTGTTGGAGAAATTCCGCACATATCAGCATGACACCAAGCGAACACATCTAGATTGGCTTTCAAGAACGATATCAGTGTGTTTTGAACTGTTATACTTAGCTGTGAACCCACATTGAGCACTTTATTCGGGTCTTTCGGGTCTACAGATACTGGTACCGTTACCTCCACAGGTACCACCCTATTCTCCCCTGTACTGGCTTTTCTGGGATCCGTTTCTTTTCTCGCGTTGCTGTGTTCGCCAGTACAGGGGCCGCTCCGTAGTTGCTACAGGGTTGGTTCCTTGATGCGGAGCGGAGCTGCCGCATCTTTCCCCATTTCTTTTCTCCTGGCCTCTCGGAGTTCTACAAGATAACATTCTCGTCCTGCGTTTTGATCTCCTTTGATAACAGCAATCCCATTATCAGTAGGAAATTTCATTGTTAAGCACCAAGGAGCGAGGACGGCCCTGAAAGCTACAAGAGTAGGCCGGCCCAAGAAAGCGTTATAGGCAGAGAATCCGTCCACAATTACAAAGGTTTGCTTCCGAACCAATTTCTTGGGTCCTTCACCCATTTCAACAAACAAGTCCACTGTTCCGATCGGCTGTTTCAGCTCTCCTGTGAATCCGGCGATCTTGTGTGAAGAGGCATGTACATCAGTCATCGGAATTTTCATTTGGTCAAATGTCCTTTTAAAGAGGATGTTGCATGAGGCACCACTATCAACTAACACTCTTCTGACAAAAGCCGGCCCAATACCGACAGAGACAACCATAGGGTCCTCAGTAGGAGCTTCCACATTAACAGAATCCCTGGCTCTGAACATAATATCATCATGGAAAGTTTTTTGCTGCTTTAGGGGCGAAACATCTTCCAGGATTAAGACACTTTCTTTGGTTGGTGCATACTTCAAAGCTTTTGCATACCTTTCCATTTCACCCCAACTCCTGCCAGCCGGGTGAGGCCCCCCTGTGATCACATTAATAACAGGTCTTTCCTTTCCAACTGGCCTCTCTCCTGAATCAGATGAATTAGTTGGAGGTAACTGCCCTTGGCTGGATGAAGATGGGTCCTTTCTATTCCTCTTGACGTATTGCTGCAATTTATTCTCTCTTAGCAATTCTTCAATCAGACTTTTCAAATGGCGGCACTCATTGGTATCATGCCCTGGTTGGTTGTGAAACTTGCAAAATCTTCCGCTCTGAACAGCATTCTTCCCAACTTTCACGGCCGGTGGTTTCGGAAATTCAACAGCATCTTTAGTGGCGATGAATATATTTTCCGGGGTATCGGTCAGAGGAGTAAAGTCTGATGGTTTAAGAAAACGGGGCTTTTTGAAGTCTTTCTGCCTTTTCCCACCATTACTTTCCCTTTTCTGATCTGCCGGTTCTTTCTTGCTTTGAGTAGTAGCATTATTTTCCGCCACCGTTGTCACAACTTTAGCTGGTGCGGAAAGATTCTCTAGGCGTATAAATTCGTCAGCCTTTTTGTAGAATTTCTCGAGCGAATTTGGCTCTTTCATCTTCAGCCATTTCCCAAATTCGCTCGATTTGTCAACGGCACGCATCAAATAGGTCAAGATCATTCGTGGCTCTGCATTATCGACTTTTGCCAGAGCTAAGTTGAAGCGGTTCAAGAATGACTTAATAGGTTCTCCCGGATTCTGTTCAAGACTGGATAGTGACATTATATCCTTTGCCTTTGAAGCGTATAGCCTGAATTGCTCTTTGAATTTTCGGGTGAGATCGGAAAACTGATCTACAGATCGGACTGGAAGCTTGGTAAACCAGAGAAGCGCCACTCCTTCTAAATAAACTGGGAAATATCGGCACTTTATCTCGTCGGTCGCCCTTGCGCCGGTCATATGCCAGTCGTATTTATACAAGAACTGATTTGGATCACTTGTCCCCCGATAAGTAGGAATAGTGGGGGGAACAAACTTTCTAGGAAATTCAGCTTTCAGAATCTTCTCGGTAAATGGAGTTCTACTTGGTGCGAATCCCCATTCGCTTTCGTCTTCATCTCTTTGCATGCTTTCTTTCATTATTTGCTTGATCATTCCAGAGAGATATTCCTCATTGTTCAGAGATTTCGCAGAGTAGGCCTCAGCCATCTTTTCAGGAGTTTGTCCAGGTAAATGCTCATGAAGAACTGGTGACGGCCTAGATCCTTCGGCCTGGAGGGGTGCCCCTTCGGCAGCACCTGATCCCCCGTGAGGAATATTTCTTCCCTCGGAATTGGGAGCAGCATTAGCAAAGTTTCCTTCATTATTTACTGGTCTTTGACTCGTACCAAATAGAGCATTCAGCCTTTCCATCATCAGGTTATTCTGAGTTTCAATCTGCTGGTACAGTCCGGATACAGCAGCATCTAACTCTTGTCGCGTAACACCGATGCTCGGAGCTGCTTGATTTGGAGAGAGAGAAGTGGCAGTATTGTCACGGTCATCATCAGTTCTGACAGACTTTCGTTTCCTTCCGGGAGCCATTATGTCTGATAAACTTCTGATTTTGTGGGAAATTCTTTCAGCAAACTTCTGAGAAGCAATAGTGAGTGGCAGCTTGAGTTCAATTCTCAGTGAAAGCACCAAAATGTTAACGTCAAAATGTGAACGCCAACACCCGGTGTGTGTAGTAAGATCGTGAAAGCACCACCCGTGTAACGGGAACAGAAATCAAGCAGGAATATCGCAGAAAATGCAGTAAAAGACAGCAATTTATAGTGGTTCGGCTTGAGATTTAGCCTACATCCACTTTGAATCTCTTTATTATAGAATCTGGTTACAAATTGATACAAATTTCCTATGAGAACAATACAATTCGATCACAAGAAGCAATCTTGACTACTAGCTCAATCTTCGGCGATGAAACTCGATGAATCCATGTCGGATGTTAAGAATTTCTCTCGAAGTTTGTTGTAGTGTCTTGAATGCTTGAAGGATCCTTGTTTGCTGAATGATTGGAGAGTTCGACAGAGTAACGGCGCTTTAGAAATGAATTGCCAAAAGTCCTTTTCATGTTGGAAGTGGTGGGGTATTTATAGGAGCTGATCTGGACTCAGGAATTTTCTCTAAGTATTTAAGTCGTTGCCGACTTATGGTAGATCGGTGATGGGTTAAGGAATAGGGTTAGGTCGGTGGCGAGTTAAGGAATAGGGTTAGGTCGGTGGCGAGTTAAGAAATAGGTGTTGTTGACCCATCCTGGGGCTGTCTTCGACAAGTACTAAGTCGTTGCCGACTTATCAGACCTTAACTCGTAAGACCTAAACTTGCAGCCTTTAAGTCGTAAACCCACTAAGTCATAACCCTTTAGGTCGGAACCTTCTTAAGTCGGAGCCTTTCATAACTCGGAATCTTCCTTAGGTCGTAGCTCTTGAGTCACAGATTACCTTAAGTCGGCAGGCTCCTAACTCGGCACACCTCTTAACTCGGCAGCTCTTCTCAATAGTTAGATCGGCAACTGTTGGGTCAGATCTCTCCTTAGGTCGTAGCCTGTTAAGTCGAAGATCTTGTTAACTCGGAACTTTCCTTAAGTCGGTTACGCCTTTAGATTGTTAGGTCGTCCTCTTTCTTAGGTCGGCAAGCACCTTAACTCGGCATACCTTCTTAAGTCGCCAAACACCTTAACTCGGCATACTGCTAGGTCGTGAGTCGAAAAGGAGTTAACATACGGTCTTGTATATGCTCTTGGGAATAAAAATGTGTTAAGGTTGGAATGGGCCATGACTTAACGCTATTTTGATATCGTACTTTACTGATTAGACATTATCTACTTAGCGTACACTACTACATAGTAGATAGTTTAACGGATCCTTAGAGGATGGTTATCCCAAACATCCTTTGAGTTACTCGTATTTCAATTGCTATTTCACTTGAGTTGGATTTATTGATATAAGAATGTTAATCCTAACTCGAGTGTCTTGTGTTTTTTTTGCTTTACGCTCGGGTCAGACTGAGTGTACCAGTATTCGAGACTCACCTTTGAAGTTGGAGCTTTGCTTGAAGATCCAGTCATCTATTCTGCTTTCAGTATTCGATGATTCCAGTGATGTATTCTGATTTGTATCTGTTGTATCGTATTACTCTTCCGTTGTATCTTGTTTAACTCTGATGTAACTTATACATTTATATAGTAGCTTCATGAACTACTATCTCTTTTATTTCCGCTGCATTTATTACTCTGTGTCTGTGATCTGTGATTATTTATTTACTGTATATGTTCAGTTTTGCCAAATTTAAATTAACAACACGGTATTTTGAGCAATTCAATTCCGGCATGAGTGTCTACCTATACACTTATAATGGATGCGAATGGTCCAAAATATCGGGTCGTTACATATTATCAAATCGAAGTGGTTTCGGATAACACTGATATCTGATCCCGGTCTCTTCGAACTAAAAATAATAAATTTTAAAGGTCTAATCGTTTAAGTAACGATTCATATCCGGGGTGACAATATTCTTATGTGGGAGTTTATTACATATATTTATTTCAAATAACGTGTCAACGTTTATTCTATCATTTTAACTGGTTTCGCTACCAATGACATAGACAAATAATAGTTGAAATAACATCCGAGAGCCATAACCAAACATAGATCATTAACAAATTTAACTATTAACAACACATATTAAAACAACTCATAATCAGAATTTAATCCACTTAAATTAAATCAAAACCTTATATTTTTAATCCAAATTGATATTAAATTAAGGGAAATTATAAAACAATTCATTATTAGTTAATCTAATATTAACAATTCATTTAATAACTAATTTATTAATTAACTTAATATTTAATCCATTAAAAATTTAATTATTCATTTACTTGAAGCATTACAAAGTAATAAATTCTTGTATTACAAATTTTTTTATAACATTAATCCAGATTTAAAATACCAGTTGATGGGACCAAATGCGAAAATCCTCACGTCGTTTTGATTTTAAATAAAAGGGAAACAAGGTTTTGAATTGAAAGGTTATTCAATATGAAGATTACTTATATTACTTCAATTGTTTAACTCAATAAAACTTGTCAACCCATAAACTAAACCCGACTGGTCCACTAAAAAACACACGGCCCACCCTTTAATCTTTCCTCCTTTCCTCATGTTCTTCCCTCACTCTCTTCCTTCTTTTCTCCTTTGACCATTGCGTGCACACCACCATGCACGTACACACGCCCAAAATCGTTGCTTCACGACTGTAGACCATCCACTAATATCACGTGTGGCCACCACACCCCACTCAAACACTTAAAACTGCGGCGAAACCACCATTCGAGAATTCGACTACCATGCTGAGAACTGAAAATCACAGCCCTTCCATACAAACGCGTCGACGAACCACCACACTCCACCGATCGTCGCCAAATCACGCCGAGAGCACCGCCAACACATCCTCTTCCACCTCCCCCTAGACCGCACGCCTCATTCGCTTCCTTGACGTCACACTAGCCTCAAACTCGAGGCCGAACGAACCAACACCGTAAACCCTACTTCGCCCATGACCTGCCACCGCGAGCATCTAAAAATTCCTGAGCCATTTTTCCTCGATGGCCCTTCAGCCAACGCTCCTCCCCTTCCAATGTCGTGCCTCGAAATTAGCTAGGATGCCTGAATTTGGAAAAAAACCCAAATTCCGTTCATCTCCACTTTTGTTCCTCCATACAACACAAAAATAATCCAAACTACTACCAAAAAACATAAATTCCAATAACGATCACAACTATATAATCTAATCATTAAATCATGACATTCAAATCTCGACTATACATGAGTCACTTACTGTAATATCTGATTTTCTTCCTCTATACTTCATGAAATTGAACGAGTCAAAATTTTAAATTACAGTATACTTGAAAATAAACAACTTTTGTTTTGGGAGCAACTTTTAAAACTAAATAAATTTTAAGACAATGATTTTTAAAATTTTAAGTTTTAACAGTTTTATTTAAATAGAACAAAGCACAGAGAGATACGACATTGTTTCCAGATTGAATAGCTAGGTCTGACACACATGAACAAGCACATACACATCACAGGAGCATGTATACTTATCACAGATCAAAACTCATCCATAAAATCATAATTAGATATAGATACCTGGAGACCAGTAAGAAAAGTGAGATAATCTACTCACCTTTTCATATTGGAGACATTGCTGCTTTGTTTAACCCACTATCTTGATTTTTTTAATATGTTTGTGAGGATGTTAAACGTGAAGGCAAATAAATGCAGTGGTATATATATACATGTGGAGAAGATACAGGGCAAGTTTTGAAAAATTCTGAAAGGTTCACTCATGTATAGGCTATATCTTTTTTTTTTCTTTTTTTTATATTTTGATTTGAAATTATGAAGACTTGATTTGATTTTTGAATGGTTTGAAGTTTTGTGTGTGACTTGATTTATATCATGCTTGAGATGAAGTTTTGTTATGATGATGTTCCCCTCTATGTTTATATATACAATTATATGTATTTATATATATATATATATTACACATTTTATATACTTTCAAATACACACATGTTTATATACCCATACCTGTTCACTATTTAATATAAACATATATACATATGTCCATAAGTTTGAAATTTTCCCATTTTGAAGTTTGTACATCCATGTATATATATTTGTTTACATATAAAATTTTATTTCATATACAATATTCTTATAACATGTATACACATAAAAACTCATATATATATATATAATATTGTTCATATGCACTATTTTTATATAACATATATACCTATGCTTATATCTCTTTTTGTCATCACACATATATTTACATTTATACAAATTTATTTTATACATTTAGATATACACATGCTTACCCATTTCCATGTTCACTTATTATTTTTATTTATAATAATATGTATATATATATGGATATATATATATATATATATATTCTTCACATTATTCCCTATTTATATATACATCACTTCATATGGACATATATATACATATGTGTATACCTATATACTTATGTATATATATTATCAAACATCATAAAGCATATATATATATACTTGTATATTTATATGGATATTCCATTCTAAATTTTTAATAGTGGAGTTTATATTTATGTATATAATTTATCATATCCAGGATGTTTAAATTTAAAATTAAACATAGTTTCCAATCTATATATAGGATCAGATATTTTAAACATCAGGAAATTTATTCATTCGACTTATAAAAATTTATACTCCAATAATTTAAAATCAGTTAATCATCCCAATAACAGGCGTCAAAATCCGGGTCGTTACATTTCCATATACTTATATCAATACTATAAGCATATTAACAAATCATTTCATTTTCAACACTTAGAGAATATCTTCATATACTTATATCAACAGTATAAATATATTTAATAACACTACCATTTGGAGACCCGCCAAATAGATTCCTATGACTGTACAACTCTAGAGTTTGTATGCCTCCGGACGGATGTTAAGTATAGGAAGCAATGCTCCTACACCATCAAGCCTTTAGTACGATCACAAGAACTGATTCGTGTATTCCACGATGGAAGCTCAAAACATAATTTATTGGGTCAAAACAAATGTTGTGTAAAACATCGTTACGACAACCCAAAAACATTAGTATAGGGATTCGACTAATTAATATAGGTGTATATAAATCCCTTATACAATATAAAACATTTCCTTTCGAAAATCATTTACTATAACAACAATGTTATAGTCCATGCCTTCCATACTTCCTCGAAAACGTCTATTACAACAATAAATGTTGAAATCTATGTTTCTGTTACTTATCACATTTTAAAACATTCCAAACCATTTAATTCTATTTGAAACCATTACTTCCCAAAACATGCCTTTTAAAAAGATAAATTATTTTTAAAACCATTACTTCATCAAAATATTTCTTTCAACATTCCTTTAAATAAAAATCCATATTTATAAAACTAATTTTATAAATCTCCTTCGATTTTATAAAACTTCTATTTTATAAAATTCCTTTATTTACCTAATTCTATTTATAAAAATTAATTTTACTATCAAAATCTCCTTATAAAAACCATTTCTTTATAAATCAAATTTATTTATAAATCCATTTATAAATCCATCTACAAAACAACTTCAAATCCATTTACAAAATATTTATAAATTTCAATTATAAATCAACTTCTTTATATATAAAAATATCACTTCTATAAATCCTTTATATCAACTTATCCAAAAATCTATTTTCAAAGTATTTCTCAAAACTATATTTTTCTAACATCAAAAATCATAACTTTTATTTCTTAAAAACAAATTCATTCCTTTTAATAATTTAAAAATCATTAAAACATATACATGCTTTCAAAATCACCATTTTTAATATTTCAAAATACCAATAATATGGCCCAGTGCTACTATAGCACTAAATAAGTCAAATCATATCAAAGACATCAACATGACATCCAATACATCATATAGCAGCATATATATGAAAATAAAATCAACAGTGGTGAGGAATCCCGTTGGATCCCTCCAACTGTCACTTGCATCACAGACAACATATAATCATAAAAATATAAATCAACTGCTTCAAGGCAGGATTCGTATACAAAGTGTAATCCGCTCATACATGGGAACGTAATTGGGTCTCATCCGCTCCAATCGATAGGAATATACCCAAACTTACTAATATATATAGTATATCATCAAAACAAGCAACAATCATCATATATAAATTTATTACCACTTATATAAAAATATAAGCAAGCCAGAGAGGTGAGTTTACTCACAAAAATGCCAGAAATCGACAATGCACTCCGAATTTGAATTAAAATTGAACGGTCGTTCAAATTAACCCAAAATTCCTATTAGCTCCGAATTCGTCCAATCCAAATCCATAGCGTAGTCGCTGATACGAACGCAATGCAACTTGTCACGCTCGAAACAATCCTCGTACGAGAAAGTTACGGATTAATTACCATAACGAGCTAATTAAATTTAATTAACTTAATTAATTAAGTTTAAACATTTTTAACCTTCTTCCCTCCTTCTGTTTTCCCTCCAGCACGCACCTAGGCAACCGCGCACGCGTTTCTTTTATTCAACTTCGTCGACCGCGAATCGCGCCAGCCAACGAACTACCGCCACCACTAAGTCGCCTCCGCGTACGCCGCCAACCAACCCTGCCCGCCGCATGCACCGTCGTGCCTCGGGCACGAATAACGAAACCTGAAACCCAAAAATGCTGCATATGAATGCGAGCATTTTAATGCTGCCTCGGTCGACGATAGCTCGATCCAACCGTTGGTTAGCTTCGTATGAACGTGCTCTACATTTCTCTAGCTGAAGTCAAAGGCTAATTCGGCTCCTAGAGGTTCCGATCGTTGTCGATCATTGGATGGAAATGTTTTTTATGGCGGCTGAAAACTATTTAGGGTTAGGGTTTGCAAAATGAAAGGAGTTGGGGGCTATTTATAGAAAATTTCGCATGACACTATTCATCTGTGAAAATTTCGGACTCTAAACGAAGCGTGCCGCCTGGCGTTTTATATGTTATACCCCTATTCCGAACACAATGAAATATATATCAGGAGCCAATTCCATCATATACAGAAGATAGCTTTTCAAAATAAAATTACTTTAAATTAAAATTCCTTTAATTAATTTCTACGCGTTTCGAACTCGCACAATCAAACGATACGTCCAATCGTTATGAAATTCGACAGCATACTATAATTCACTATTACGGATCTAATGAAACTGGTTTCGTCGAAATCCGAGACAGTGCCCAAAAAGACTATTTTCACACGTTAATTAAAATGAGTAATTCATAATTTCAGTTTATTCATTTTTAATCCAAATTTAAAAGTTTATTATCTTTCTTATTATTCAAATAGAATTTAAATCCACTTTAGAAATCATTTTCATTCATTTTAAATTCAAGATTCAATTATTTAAACAATTTTAAATATTAAATTTAACAATTTAATTATTAAATAAATCGCTATATTTGAAATATAATTTATTTAACTTATCAAATTAACTTTTCAACATTTAAAATCAATTAATTATTCCAAATCCGGATGACTAAAATTCTGGGTCGTTACATTTTCCACTCCTTAAAATAATTTTGTACCAAGTAAGAAAAATACCATAAAACCCATTAACTTTTCAAAAACAATTAGTTGAAACTTCTTATAAAAACTTTTTCTAAGTCTTCAAATTCATAATTAACTTTCCAAAACCAACTAATACCTTTCAAGTTATAACTCAAAATCAAAATTTTAGTTATCAATTTTTTCTTTAAATTCTAAATTTTTTTTCTAACGCCTTAAATTTACGAAAAATTTCGCCAGCATCTCCTTTTCGCGGTTCGATCGTAGCAAAATCACAATATATATATATATATATATATATCACAAATACACATCTCACTTTGAGGATGAGGCATCCCGTAAGGAAAAGAGTGTAAAAGTACGATATGTAATTCGAGATATGTACCTTTTATTATATTAGCGAGCATATACAACGAATATAATACGAAAGCGAGCTCCAAGTGCGAAGCATACACCATCCGCACCTACTAAACACTCAAAAAAAATTAAGAACATGTATAGGAAATGTAATATCAATATATAGCATATACTATACAACAACTATATGCAAATATAGCAAATGCAATAAGAGAAACCATCAAACAATTAATATTCACCCAATTTATTCATAATCATATAAATTTGCATTTTCTAATATCAACATTTAATTTATTAAACCCATACGATGTATATATCATCCATACGCAAAACCATACCTGATCACTCACTCAATCGCACAATTTCACTTCCGAACTAGTATTGTTCGCATGACCACTCTAATGCGGACTCAGATCCGGTTCCTTGATTAGAAAACCGCCATTCTCCTTGCGTAGCCATATAGTATGATAGAGAATATAAGAATCAACCAAAAATCCATATCCAGGGTTCGCCGTCAAGAAATTGATTGAAAAATCCCAACTCTGACCAGTGTAAATCACCTTAAAATCGTATATTCGAATTTGGATCAAACAACTATGCGAATAAAATAATATACTTACAGCTAACATATTTATTCTAATTGATTTCTTATTATATTTCATTCTTATTCCCGATTCTTTTATTTATTTTCAATTCCTTTTACATTCATTTGATCTGACTCAGTTTAAATCAAATTCAATTATTCATATTAATTTTACTTACATTCAATTCATTTAATTTATATTTAACAACATTTCATTCTATAAAAAATTTACTTAGTATATTTCCCTTAATACCAACAACACTTAACAAATTCCATAAAATTATTTAAGTTCATAATCATTTTATACAATATTCTTATTTTTATTTCACTTTAAAACTTAAGTTCATATTCAATTTTACCAAACAACATTCTAAACCATATTCAATTCATTTCACAACTCAAATTTAATTATTTTATTACTTAAGTTCATATTTATTTCAAAATTCAAATTCAAATTTATTTAACTTGTTTTATCCTACTTTACTTAACTTGAGTTAAATTTCATTTCAAAATTCATTCTATTTAACTTAAGTTTATTCACATACTATATTTAAAATTCAAGGTTATATAATCACTTTATGACTTAAGTGTATAATCATTTCATTATTTTATCTAATTCATTTCAAATTCAATTTACTTTCATTTAACCTTCTTAGGTTAAACTTTTTCATTTACTTCATTTCACTAACTCAATTTATTTAACTTTACTTAAGTTAATTCTTTTATTTCATATCTCAAATTCAAATTTCCTTTTTTTTGCTTAACCCAAAATGTTCAACCATTTTAAAATTTGGTTTTACTTTCCTGTTCAAATTCATAAGTTGTAAACTTATTCTTATCTATACTATTTCCAAATTATAAGTTCAAAAACTTATTTCCATATATTCATCAAATCATATTTGGAACTTATTACAATCAAAACTTGTTTTATTAAAACAAAACTCTAATAGTAAATTACTAAGGTAGCCATTATCACTTAGAGACTCGAAAATGAATACCAATGATGTTGCAGTCATCACCCGGATTAGTTCCTATCGACTAAAGTGAGTTTAGTGTTTTTATTTCTTTTTAAATTCCCTTTTTTATTTATAAATCATATTTATAAATTTATACTTATATAATTTCACTTATTTCACCTTGGTCGTATACAACCATTTCTTAATAATAACATCGTTTATTAGAAAACAAACAACAAATGATAATAATCAAATATGACCATTCGCTAACAACCAACAATCCATATATATAATTATAATAATTTTTGAAAAATTATTCCTTTATAAAATATAATTTAGGTAAAAAATTTCATTTACCCATTTTTAAAGCAATACCATGTCGGTTTGCCTTATTCAAGCGTTTAGAAATCCCTATTGATAACATGGCCTCCCACATATCGACTAGAATTCATAAGCCACTTCAACAGATAAATTAACATAATATAAAATAGTTTTATATCACTAACAAATACGTGCTCATATATATACACACTCAAACTCAATCTAGGGTGCTACTGACCCTATCTATGAGTACCCATACCAAAGCCTAGGTGTCTGCGAAATCCTAAGCTCTAATACCAGCTGTGACGACCCACAAATCCGATCCGTTTAGAGCTAACAATAAAGCACACATGTCCAACCCAAACCGAATGGAAAGACGGATAATCATGAGAAAGAAAGAAAGAAAGAGAGAAGGGAGAAGAGAAGAAAGCGGGACAGAAACTAGAAGAAGAACAAGAGAAACAGAAGAAACTAAAACAATTACAGAATCTCACAACCGCAGGGGAAAAACATATAATATCATATCAATGATCTTTACAAAACAGAAATTGTAATATAATATATATACATAAGTGTACAACAATCAATCACTAATCATCAACCTGGACAGTTATAATAACTTGTCCTTACAATTGTTGATAATTTAAACAACAATGCAGCGTAAAATAAACATATACGTAAAATACGATTAGAAGATTTCCAGCTTACCTGCTGAAGCTCCAAAGCATCAAAATCTACATATATTAATATACACGGTCTGACCCAAGCATTGAAAGGAAAGAATGCCCGGATCAGTCGGGTAAACCAGCATGAGAAAACACATCTCAACTGAATTTCAAAGTTATAAAACTTTCTTTATCAAAACAAAGGTATCTTGTAAGAGCACGCCCACACATAAACATGGTCGGGTTTTTACCTTACAATAACCAAAATATTTCATCTTAAATCCTGTTATATTATACTACTGTCTAGTATAAAAAAAATATCAATCATAGCCGAAATTATTACATTGATAAAATTCTAGTATACCACCTTGTAATACAAGGCTTTCTAGAAATAAAATAGAAGGCACGTAGTGGATAATGGATTTCCATACAAATGACCAGGTGAAGGGACTACCTTCCGGCAGTACATCTCTAGAGGAATGTACCGAGGCCCAACTAATGGTCCTCTACCAACACAAGACCGGCATACCTCTAACTAGATAGTACCGAATATGTCATTACCCCGGTTGTTACTAACCTATCTGAGGACCCTCATAGCATACATCCACAATAATTTAAAACCCGAACATCATAGCAGGAATAAGTATATCTAGAAGGGGATGATCATATCCTAATGGTTGCAAACCACATTTCCTTACTGCATCTACCCTGTTTCGGTCATTTTCGGGTGTTAGGCCTAAGGCCACGCATGACGACCCGCCTTTCATTCCACTGAAAGACACATCATCATTAAGAAAGAAAGGGATATAAAAGAGAAAAGATAGGAAAGAAAGAACTAAACAATATTAGAATCTCACAGCGGAACGAAAAATTTATATTACATCACATAAGTTATTACATATGTTTCCTGGAGATTTGACCAAGCAACTGAGTGCTCGGCATTGGCCACTACTCGGCATGAAGGACTGTTCGGCATCCAGTGGGACTCGGCATCCATAGCGTTCGGCATCCGTAGTTCTCGGCGATCAGGAGACTCGGCATCATTTAGTGTTCGGCGACAATCAATGCTCGGCGCTAGCGTTCGGCATACAAAGGTGCTCGGCATCGAGACTGCTCGGCATCAACTAGCACTCGGCTACAAGAGCGTTCGGCATCCCATGGCACTCGGCATCCAAAGGTACTCGGCGTAGTACTCGACAACAGGAGTACTCGGCATCCCAAGGTACTCGGCGTCAGTAGAACTCGGCGATAGGATAACTCGGCAACGAGAGCGCTCGGCATTCAGAAGGCATTCAGTATGCACAACTTCACAAGGACCGTTCGGCATGGAAAGCATCGTCCGGCATGGGAAGGGCTGCTCGGCATCAGAGCGTTCGGCATACCAGGATCGGCATGCAGCGACCACTGTACTGGGGCTAGAGTGTTCGACCATCCAGCCCATTTGGAAAGTCCAGCCCATATTTGCCTATAAATAGAGGGGCAGGGTCACAGTGAAAGGGATCCTTTTTTGGAGAGAAAACACCGGGGAGACTCTGCCATTTTCAAGACTCATCTTCTATACTTAACAACTTCATTCAAGCATTTGATTCACGAATTGTATTTGTAATCAACTATAAAGAAGATCAATAAAGTTTAACCTCAAAGTGGACGTAGGCAATTACGCTGAACCACTATAAATTTGGTGTTCTTACTTTCTGTATTTAGATTAGCACTGTCTTCTCTATTTAATTTGATTTCATCACTTATATCTCTTCACAATCTTCTTCTACGAGGTTAGTGACCAATTTTGGTGCTAACACTTTGGTGCTTTCACTGAGAATTGAATTCTCAGACCTCAAGGATCTGCTTTGAAGCTACTGGATTGAACAAATCCCCCAAAGAAGATCCGACTCACTGATAGGACATCCGTTGATTCTACTCAGAGTTCATACCAATAACTCTACAATGGCAAGACCGCGTACCAGGTCAGCTTCTCACAATGAGGATGCCCACGAGACTGCTAGCGTGCAACAAGCAGGGCCTAGCAATCAACCAGCAATGCCAAATACAGGAGTTGCCACTCAGGACCAAACTCCAGTTGTCACCAGAATATAGTTCAACGACTAGATGAGAGAGCTCAGGGAAAGTAGGAGACAACTAGGAGAGCAGATGCAAGCTAATGCCAACCTGATGGCACAACTTACTCAACAACAGCAACAGAATGCTGGGGGCAATCCCGCTGCTTACTCCTCATCTGACAGCTCTACTTCATCTGATGAACCTCCCAGGCGTAGACGCCGCAAGACTGATGCTGCGCGAGCAGATGCTGCTGTTCGAACAGCTGGAGACCGCGACCAAGCAAGAGCTGGAAGCTTCAGGACCGGGATACAGATGGAAGATAGAGGCCCAGATCATCAAAATGCTAACGATGTCGAACCTCAAGATGCACGATTGGAAGATCGCCAAGAGAGGAGGCATCAGCATGGACAGGCGCGTAGAACAGACTCCGACCTTCCGCCTTCCATATAGACACCAGATCTGACAGCCATGATCAGGCAGTTGGTGAAGGAAAATCAGGGGTTATCGAATGATGATTGGGGAGTGTCAAGAAGTCATACTCCATTCACGGATGTTGTGTTGCAAGCGGCGTACCCCAGGAAGTTTAGTATGCCTACTATTCATGCATATGAAGGAAAGACTGACCCTAGACAACATGTCATGAGGTACGAGTGGATGATGGATTCAGCCAGAACGAATGATGCCACCAAGTGTAGGTGTTTTCCGATTACTCTATCTGGGATCGCCACTATGTGGTTCACCCGACTTCCTCCGCGATCCGTATCAAATTTCGAGGAGTTGGCGAAGAAATTTATTGAGCAGTTCAGGATACACACTACGCGCCCAAAGGACGTGATGTCTCTGTCAAGTGTAATCCAAAATCCTGGCGAATCGTTGAAGGAATATTTGCAAAGATTCCACGTGGCAGCAACTGAAGTCAGTAATCCCAATGACCATGCAATTCTGATGGCTATAATGAGAGGTGTGGATCCAGACTCTGAGTTTGGAGACTGGCTGGCAGGAAAACCTCCAGCTACGCTAGAGCGTTTCTACTCTAAGGCACACCAGTTCATAAGAAGAGAGGAAGCTAGGTGGGTACGACGAGATAAGGCGCCAGGGCCTGTCCAAGAGTCAATAAAGAGCAACATCGCTGTGAAGCAATCGGGAGACAGCTCGGGAAAGGTCCAAGTCAACGTCCAGAACAAACCTGGGCAACCCAAGGAGTCCGGAGGAAGGAGTCAAGGGAAAAGAAAAGAAGCAGGAAAGTGGAAGTCGAGAATTCCAAGCTACAGCGAGTACACTCCGCTAAACGCCCCACTTGAAAACATTTACCTATCCACCTGCAATACTTTTCAGTACAGAAAACCACGTCCAAAAGAATCAACTGAAGAACAGAAGCGGACCGGGAAATATTGTCGCTTCCATGAGACTTATGGACACAATACGGAAGAATGTAGACACTTGCACGACGCTATCGAGAAGTTGATCAGGCAGAAGAAATTGCAGGAATTTGTGAAGGATCCACAAGAAGGAGGACAGGGAACGTCCAACCCAGGTCGTGCACCAGCTCCACGTCATCTCGAGGAGCCTGCCCGGACCGTTGGTAGACTGGTCATAAATACAATTATCGGCGGGCCTCACCCCGCGGATAAGAATTGGCAGGAGATGGAGCGATATGCAAGTTCCTTGAAGCATGCAGATTTTGAGTGTTGTTCGAACATGGAGGACGGAGCCCCTGCTAATCAGCAGCGCGTAATGACAGACGATATTGTGTTCAGAAGCAGAGACGCTGATCAGGTAGAGGCTCCGACCATCGACCCCATGGTCATATCTGCAACGATCGGACCAGCATACGTAAAAAGAATTCTGATTGATTCTGGGAGTTCAGTCAACATCATCTTCAAGAAGGCCTACGATCAAATGAAGCTAGAAACAAAAGACTTGAAACCATCCAAAGCTCGTATCCACGGCTTTAACGGCGCTTCAACTGATGCAGTGGGATATGTCGAGTTACCAGTTGAACTGGGACAAGGCGAGCGTCGGAGAGTGCGAATTCTACCCTTTGTAGTTTTGGATGTGGACTCTCTGTATAACGTTTTCTTGGGCCGGCCAGCCCTGGCGGAGTTTAGGGCAGCGTTAGCCCCGTGGTGTTTAACTTTGAAGTTCCCGACTGACAAAGGAGTAGGCGTTGTTCACGGCGATCAAGCAGCTAGTCGTTCCTGTTATGTGGCCGAGCTCCGAGAGGCCCACCGGAGGGAGAAAGGAAAGGTTGCGGACAATCTCGTCCGCATCCTCAATGCGGATAATTGACAAGTAGTGCCCGAGCCCTGGCTCGGGCATAGTTCTCGGATCTACGGAGATATAGATCCGAGAGACGACGATGAGAAACCCAGGGAAGAGAAGGCGGCACCGGCTGAATTAATAGTTGACATTTCAGTTAGCCGTGACGACCCTTCGCGAATACTGAAGATCGGATCACAGCTAGGCCCCGCAATGACTGAAGACCTTAGCGACTTCCTTCGGGCAAACCTTGATGTTTTCGCCTGGATGCATTCTGATATGTGTGGGATTTCTCCCGCCATCACGAGTCATATGTTGAACATAGACCCAAAATACGTCCCAGTCAAGCAAAAAAGGAGAGGAATGGATCCGGAGAGATCCGCCGCTCTTGGAGAGGAGGTGGACAAACTCAAAGCAAATGGGTTCGTCAGCGATGCCCTCTACCCAGAATGGGTCTCCAACCCCGTGCTAGTAAAGAAGGCGAATAGGAAATGGAGGACTTGCGTAGATTATTCCGACTTGAACAAAGCATGCCCTAAGGACAGTTTCCCGTTGCCTAGGATCGATCAGTTGGTCGATTCCACCGCAGGACACGAGTTACTGTCATTCATGGATGCGTACTCAGGATACAACCAAATCCCAATGCATATTCCGGACCAAGAACACACCAGCTTCGTTACAAATGTCGGGTTGTATTGCTATGTAGTGATGCCCTTTGGATTGAAGAATGCTGGAGCAACTTACCAACGTCTGGTGAATCGAATGTTCAAGGACCAGCTGGGTAGAACCATGGAAGTCTATGTGGATGACATGCTCGTGAAGTCACGACGGTCAAACGACCACATTCAAGACTTGGCTGAAATGTTCGACATACTCAGGTTTTACGGCATGAAGATCAACCCGTTGAAGTGTTCTTTCGGCGTTGCATCAGGGAACTTTTTGGGATTCATCGTCAATGCTAGGGGAATCGAAGCCAACCCAGAAAAGATCCAAGCTATTCGAGATGTACAAGCACCCAGGACTATAAAGCAGGTACAGAGCTTGAACGGAAAAGTAGCTGCGCTGAGTCGATTTATATCCAAGGCAACTGACAAGTGCATCCCGTTCTTTGACATAATAAAGAAAGGAAAGAGAAATTTTGAATGGACGTCTAGCTGTGAGGAAGCATTCCGGAATCTGGTAAGGCATCTGGAGAGCCCACCAATGCTATCTAAACCAGTTGACCATGAGATGCTGCACGTTTACTTGGCTATATCCCCTCATGCGATAAGCGCAGCTTTGGTTCGTGAGGAGGATCGAGTCCAAAAGCCGGTGTATTATGTTAGCAAGCGTTTAACGGGGGCAGAGAGGAATTACCCTAAAATCGAGAAATTGGCTTATTGCTTGGTGATTGCATCACGCAAGCTGCGCCCATACTTTCAAGCGCATTCAATCGGTGTTTATACCGATCAACCCCTGAGGCAGGTACTCCAACGACCGTAAACTTCTGGAAGATTGCTAAAATGGAACATCGAGTTGAGCCAATTCGATATCGCGTACTTACCACGAAGAGCCATCCAAGGGCAAGCGTTAGCAGACTTCATCGCTGAATTTACCATACCCATCAAACCGGACGATCACGACATCATTCCCCCCCTTCGATGGAAATTATACACTGACGGCGCATCAAACGACCGTTGCTCCGGCGCGGGCGTAGTTCTTGTAACTCCGGAAAACCGATCGATCTGTTATGCCCTGAAGCTCAATTTCCCGGCTACAAATAACGAAGCCGAATATGAAGCACTGATCGCTGGCTTAAAGCTCATCAGGGAACTCGGGATCGAATCAGTCGAAATCTTTTGTGACTCGCAGTTGGTGGTTTACCAAGTACGGGGAGACTACCAAGCAAAGGGACGAAAGCTTGCTCCGTACCTCATTCAGGTCCAAGAACTACTATCAAATCTTGAGCGTTATGACATCTCACATATCCCGCGTGAACAGAATAAAGAAGCCGACTTATTGGCTAAGTTTGCGAGTACCGACGATACGCAACAAATGGGATTGTATCCCGTCAAAGTCTTGCATGCCCCGAGCATAGACGAAATGAAAGTCGATCGCGTGTTGGGAACAGAAATCGAGAAGGAATCGTGGATAACCCCATTCAAACTGTACCTGACGACCGGGGCTTTACCAGGAAAAAGAAGCGAAAAACGGCAGGTCCTTCGAAAGGCCGTGCGATACGTAATGCAGGATGGGTCCATGTATCGAAAAGGATTCTCGGTCCCATTATTGCGGTGCATCACTCATGGTGAAACAAAACGAGTCTTGAGAGAAGTTCACGAAGGGGAATGCGGCGACCATACTGGGGGGAAAACGCTAGCAAAGAAGATCCTCCGCTATGGATATTACTGGCCCACCGTAAACCGGGATGCCGCGGACTATGCAAAAAAATGCGACAAGTGTCAAAGATATGCAAAAATCCCGAGGGCTCCATCAACGGAACTCACACAAATGATCAGTCCCTGGCCATTTGCGATTTGGGGAATCGACATAATCGGCTCTTTGCCTTTATCTAAAGGTGGTGCGAAATATGCAATAGTTGCAGTCGACTATTTCACGAAATGGGCTGAGGCAGAACCTTTGGCCACTATCACCTCTAAGAAGGTCATTAACTTCGTTGTACGAAACATTATATGCCGCTTTGGCCTTCCACGCACCATCATTACAGACAACGGAACGCAATTCGAAAGTAGAGAGTTCAAAGAGTTCTATTTAAAGTACGGCATTGAGAAAAAGTTCGCCGTCGTTGCACACCCAAAAGCTAACGGACAAGTCGAGGCCGTTAACAAAATAATCAAGTCCATACTAAAGAAGCGTCTGGAGAAGGTTGGAGGCAAGTGGGTAGATGAACTCCCGACAGCATTATGGGCGTATAGAACTACCCATAAGTCCGCGACCGGCCACACTCCGTTCGCCTTGGCATACGGCTCTAAAGCCGTTATACCCGTGGAACTTGAAGTTTCATCGCACCGAGTGACATACTATGATCCCAAGACGAACCAAAACCTCTTGCTGGAATCACTGGACTGCATCGACGAAAAGCGTGAAGAAGCTGAATTAAGGGCGGCGGCGCACAGACATCGAGTCAAGCGTTACTACGACGGCAGAGTCCGCCCAAGAATCTTTGATGTGGGTGATCTCGTTCTGAAACGAGTCTTCCCGGTACCATCACGCATGAATCCCAGCTGGGAAGGTCCATACGCCATTGAATGGAAGCTTGGAGAAGGAACATTCAAGCTAGCGACCGTTGATGGCGCGACACTCCCCCGAGCATGGAACAGTGAACATTTGCGGCACTATTACATTTAGCATGTTTTCCTTTCTTGTGGTAGGCACTGTTATTTCCTGCATGTTTCCATTCAATAATGACTTAGTTTCCTTGTGAAAGTTGTAATCAAGCAATTTAGTTGATTTTCGTTAATAAAGGCTTGAAGCCATATTTTCTATGAAGTTTCTATATCTCTTAATTGGATGATAAATTACATTATCATTCACGACATGCAGACTCGTACGAACGATTTCAAATCTCCGAATCCCCAAAGTGCGGAGCGGAGTACTCTAAGTCCCCAGAGCACGGACTAGAGTATAAACGATTTCAAATCTCCGAATCCCCAGAGTGCGGAGCGGAGTACTCTAAGTCCCCAGAGCGTGGACTAGAGTATAGACGATTTCCAATCTCCGAATCCCCAGAGTGCGGAGCGGAGTACTCTAAGTCCCCAGAGCGCGGACTAGAGTATAAACGATTTCCAATCTTCGAATCCCCAGAGTGCGGAGCGGAGTACTCTAAGTCCCCAGAGCGCGGACTAGAGTATAAACGATTTCCAATCTCCGAATCCCCAGAGTGCGGAGCGGAGTACTCTAAGTCCCCAGAGCGCGGACTAGAGTATAAACGATTTCCAATCTCCGAATCCCCAGAGTGCGGAGTGGAGTACTCTAGGTCCCTAGAGCGCGGACTAGAGTATAAACGATTTCCAATCTCCGAATCCCTAGAGTGCGGAGCAGAGTACTCTAAGTCCCCAGAGCGCGGACTAGAGTATAAACGATTTCAAATCTCCGAATCCCCAGAGTGCGGAGCGGAGTACTCTAAGTCCCCAGAGCGTGGACTAGAGTATAAACGATTTCAAATCTCCGAATCCCCAGAGTGCGGAGCGGAGTACTCTAAGTCCCTAGAGCGCGGACTAGAGTATAAACGATTTCAAATCTCCGAATCCCCAGAGTGCGGAACGGAGAACTCTAAGTCCCCAGAGCGCGGACTAGAGTATGAACAGTCTCAAGTCTCCAAGTCCCCGGAGCACAGTGTCAGCAAACCAAATAAAGACAATAGAATCATTCAAACAAAAAGAAACTAAAATTTTATTCGATAAGTCCAAAATGGGGATACACGATCACTCCTACAAAATTCAGGCCTATACAAACTACGAGTTGCGGAAGATAAAAAAAATTACAAAACCTAAGCAGGAAACTTGTTGAGCAAGTGCATCAATTATTTCTTCGACTTCTTCTTCTTGTCTTCCTTTGGTGTTTCCGACGACTCCTCTCCCTCACGCTTTCTCTTGGACTTTTTGCTTGCTAGAGAAACGGAGTCAGGAGTAGGGGACGGAACATTTAGTGGTCTGGACCTGCCCGGGAGAATGATTTTCAAAGGTCTGTTACGCGGGTTACTGAGTTCCAGTATTTCAGATTCAACTTTGACTTTGACCTTTTTCTTCTCCTCGTCGGCGAGACGGTCCTTCATGCTCATCTCTGAAGTATGCTCAGAGGCGCCAGTGATTTTAATTTCATCGCTTCCTTCGGCAGGAGACGAAGTATCAAGTTTGTCATCATCAAGCGCCCCGATCACTTGAGCGTCTGGACCGGGAGTTACTCCTGCGTGAGAATCGTCGCTTGTTTTCTCTGCTTCCTCCTTGGCGTCATCGCTCCTCGGAGTTGGCTCGGCGTCAGAACGACCTACATGAAAATATAAGAAATGGGCATTAGAACGAATAACCATTGCTGAAAAATGACGGGATCTCTTCGACTTCTAGAGAAAGAAGAATTTCCTACCAGGATCCGGTTGGCTATCGGTGGCGCGCGGGGTTTCACCCTCCAGGATAGGTGACAGCACATGAACGCCAAGCCCTGGGTCTTCGGGATCATAACTGGCATGCTGCTCGAATGGATGAAGCGTCGACCGACCGGCCGATTGAGCAGCATAAGGAGCGGCGATGTGAGGAGTAGTAGTGTCGGCCTCTGACGGGCCGGCTTCGTCGTTCTTCTCTTTCGAAGGGGAAGAGCCTTTGCCATAAAGAGCCAATGCTGCGGATAAATCCGATGGCTCATTCCCCCTCAGGAACTCCTTCACCAATGCATCCTCATCGACCTCTTCGGAGCCTGACTCGACTTTCCTGATCTTTATCAGAGTTTCCCATGCCTTAGCCAGGGATTCGAGGTAGCCGTCGCCCAAGAATGTTAAGTCACGGTGCATAAGGACGCAGGCTCCGTACTCGGCGATCAACGGGTCAAACATACTTTTGACCTCTTCCCTTCCGGCCTCTGCGGCCACCTCAAGGCGAGAATCAAGCTCCTCCACAGCCATTCTTTTGCCCTCCTCACGGGCCTCATCCTTCATTTTCTCGACCCCGGCAAGTTCATCGTCGAGCTTTGTCTTCAGGAGTCGGGTAGCAACAATCTCATCACAATATCGCTGTGATTCTTCCTGAGCAGCTATTTTGTCTTCTTTCTCCTTGGAGAGTAGTTATTTCAGCTCTTTGACTTGAGTAGCGAGCGTGTCCCTTTCTTTTTGGACAGAGTCTTTTTCTAGGGCAAGGGCGCCGCTGCGCTGGACTGCTTCGTCAAGCTCCTTTTTGTGAGCCACCTCTAAGCGAGTAACTGCCTCAGCAGTATCTTTTGCACCTTGTTCAGCGGCTTCTAGCTTTGACTTATACGAAGCGAGCTCTTCGTCTTGGAGTTTGATGATTTTCTTATCGCTGTCAGCCTCCAGATTCAGACGGTCAATCTCGTGTTGACGCTCGACAGATACTTCCGAGATCTTCTCCACCAAGTGCACGAATGCGTCATGTTGAACATAGACGTCATTGTTGCAGGCAATGGCACTTTGCTTCACGTGCCCAGGAATGTGATGGATGGCTGGGAGGAATTTCAAGCCGTCAAAACAGATTTTCGGAAACTTGGCCTTAAGGTCGACCATCTTTTCCGCAACAGTTGGGTCCACGGCAGGAGTAGGAGGAGGAGGCCTTGAGAATTCCGTTCCTTTACGTTGCTCTCGAACTTGCCTCGTACTCGATGAACTGGAATGTTGTTCTCGAGCAGCATCAGACTGATAACCCTTCTGCAAAGACTTATCTTTATCCGGCTCAGTTGGAGGAGGAAGATCGCGGGACTGGGAAGATTGAGAGTGTGCTTTCTTGCGGTGAGACGACTCGTGAGGACGATTGTCCCTATCTTCATAATCACCTCGGTCCCTGCGTCTGCCTGAACCGGAATCCCGTCCGAAGTGATGGAATATAGAAGACCCCTGAAGGCGATCAAGTCCGTGAGAGCGGCCCATATCACCTGCAAAGAATGGAGATAACAACGAGTTAAGGAGAATTCACGAATTAAAAAGACTTGAAGTATATTATGGAATGCGCATGTGCGTGTGTGTCCTAGTGTTCCCCCCGACGGACCCGTTCGTTTATCTTTGCTAATCGGAGTATTGTCTCCTTGAGCCGGGAGTTGAACTCCTGCGTTGCCCCTCGCGGGCGAAGAGAATTTGAGGGTTTCAGGATCATCGAATCCGTAATTAAGCAAATCATCGGGAATTGACAGGTTTGACAGACCCTTTAAGGAACTTTCAAGATGCTGTGAAGAAGCCTCTTTCTCAGGCGGTATAAGCGTGACTTTTGAAGTACCACCAACTTTCTCCTTTTGAACTTTATACTTTAACTTCTTCTTTCCCTTCGAAGTGGAGGACGACGTCTCGATGTCGTGGACTTCAACTGCTGGATTCTGAGCAGGACCCGCATTCTCACCCTGAGTTTCAGGAGCATCATCCTCTTTGCGCTCGCTTTCTTCGTGCGTATCGGGAGCGTGGCGCGACGATGATCCGGCAAGTTTTTTCCCTTTACTGGACGGAGGTTTGGGAATGGTAACACCTTCCGGAAGGCTGATCCGACGACCAGGAGCCAGCAAGCAGAACCCCGATAGCGATTCATTTGAAATGATAACTCGGATGTCTCGATCCTCGGCAGGAAGGGCCCTAATGGCTTCAACAGCCTCAGAATATCCTCGGCCTTCCGGACGCGGGTTGATACCTGAAAAGATGAAATGAAGAGTTAGGAAAGGCATGACTCCGGTTAAATACGAATAATAACTCGGCAGAGAGACTTACTGCCCTCAACCCATCTCCTAGCAAAACCAGACGGGCAGCGCACATAGAACCATTCCTGTTTGTACAGGGCGAATTTGCTGCATGCCCCTGTCAGGATCTGGCATTTGTGGTATGGCTCGAGGAACCAGGCTTTTAAATCTCCCCGAGATGGCCGAGATGAAAAATCCGAGATATCAGCCAAAATCCGAGATTTGGCAGCCTATTTAGTTATAAGTGTTTTAAATATCGCCCGAGATAGCCGAGATATTTTCCCGAGATATTGGCCAAAATCCGAGATTTAAAACACTGCGAGGAACATAAAAGAAGGACTATCTTTCCGTCTCTTGAACATATAAATGTATCTGATATCACCGGGGGTTGGAGGTCTGGAGAAGACAGCAATGAAAAGTAAATAAGTCCCATATAGGAATGCATGGCCATTCGGGTGGAGCTGCGACGGAGCTATGTCTATATACTGCAGCACATCCCGGAGAAATAAATTGAATGGAGGCACGCTGCCCATCCAACACATGAACTTGTTGCAGGCGGTGTACCCGACTAGGGGCAAATGAGGGCGGTCGTGTCTCGAAGGAACTAACACTTCGGCAAAAGGAATCCCATGAATGGAGCATATCCGTCGCAGAGCAGCTTCGTTGATCTTCGAGGCTTGAGAATCGATCGGATTGTCTAGTAAGATGGTTGACTCCAGAGCATCAGGCGCCAAGTTATGAGCAGGAGAGGTTGACGGGTTAGAAGTATTTGCGGCTCCCTGCCTCGATGACGGCCCAGGCCTGTCGGATATGGTAGCGGAGCTAGATTTTCTCGACATCCCAAATAAATAACTAAGTGCTTGAGAGAACTATACTTAAAAAACGTTGAACGTTAGAATTAGCAACACGAGTTTTCCCCCCACGTGGTGTGTAAACTAGTGAAGGCAATTGTGTACAAGCGATAAGAATCTAAAGGTTTTTTTTAAGATATAATAATCAGCTTCGAATCATCGCCTTCGAAGACTGTCATCGCTGACCGTCTCAAAAAGCTTGCCTTGAGGCGATTACAGTTCCAGATTCAGAAAGCATATGTTCTATAAAGTGACCGTCCTAAGTGTAGCCTGACATTTATAATGTTCGGCATTTAAGTAATGATCGGCAATTGTATTGTTCGTCCTAAGTATAGGTCAGCATGTATGTTTGCTCGGCATGTCGAGCGTTCGGCTAAAGGTCTCATTCGGTTAGGACATTGTCATGTTAAGAGTTCTGTTCGACATTTAAGATTGTTCGTCCTAAGTATAGTGTTCGGCTGTGTTTTGCTCGGACTAAAGAGTGTTCGGCAATTGTATTGTTCGGCTGAATTCAATGATCGGCATGTCAATTGTTCGGCTTGGGTTATTGTTCGGCTAAGTTATTGCTCTACATTTTAGTAATTGTTCAGCATTGATACCGTTCAACATTCAAGACTGTTCGGTTTGGGTTATCGTTCGGCTAAAAGTAGCGCTCCACCACGATTTCAACTCCACCCTACACCTTCTCCATCTGCGCCGAACGACAGGGACAGATCGCCCGGCGAAGACTACGCCGTTCAGCATCCCATCTTTCTTTTCCCTCCAGTCTCGTTCGGCACGAAGGAGCTAGCCCTAACTAGACAACTTCAAACATGCGAGCCATTTGTGCTCGACGCATATTATACGATCATAGAGATGTCACGTTTCCCACGAAAACAACCTAAGTCTTGTGTTGAAGTAATCTAATCACAGAAGGATAGATACCTAGTTCGAAAGTCGAAGTTGAGGAAGGATCAATTAGGTCTCAAATCTGGTAGGATGGCAAGAATTGCAAGTCTCTAAGGAATGACAGAAAAGAAGGCGTAAAAGGAAAAGAGATGGGAAGGACCTGGCTATATAGAGGGAGGTAGAAGTTGAAGAGGCTATACCCGGTAGAACCGGTCAACACCGAAGGGTTCGGCATCGTAGCAGAGTGACGTTCGGCACGCGTGGTACGTTCGGCTTCGAGCATAACGTTCGGCATCTAAATCTCGTTCGTCTTGCACCTCCTTCACTAACATTCTCGAGAAGGTACCTCCGAGGTAAATCGTACCAGATTCAAAGCGCATCACGTTCAGCCACGCGATACACTTTGGGGGGCAAGTGTTTCCTGGAAATTTGACCAGGCAACTGAGTGCTCGGCATTGGCCACTACTCGGCATGAAGGACTGTTCGGCATCCAGTGGGACTCGGCATCCATAGCGTTCGGCATCCGTAGTGCTCGGTGATCAGGAGACTCGGCGTCATTTAGTGTTCGGCGTTAATCAATGCTCGGCGCTAGCGTTCGGCATACAAAGGTGCTCGGCATCGAGACTGCTCGGCATCAACTGGCACTCGGCTACAAGAGCGTTCGGCATCCCATGGCACTCGGCATCCAAAGGTACTCGGCGTAGTACTCGGCAACAGGAGTACTCGGCATCCCAAGGTACTCGGCGTCAGTAGAACTCGGCGATAGGATAACTCGGCAACGAGAGCGCTCGGCATTCAGAAGGCATTCAGTATGCACAACTTCACAAGGACCGTTCGGCATGGAAAGCATCGTCCGGCATGGGAAGGGCTGCTCGGCATCAGAGCGTTCGGCATACCAGGATCAGCATGCAGCGACCACTGTACTGGGGCTAGAGTGTTCGACCATCCAGCCCATTTGGGAAGTCCAGCCCATATTTGCCTATAAATAGAGGGGCAGGGTCACAGTGAAAGGGATACTTTTTTGGAGAGAAAACACCGGGGAGACTCTGCCATTTTCAAGACTCATCTTCTCTACTTAACAACTTCATTCAAGCATTTGATTCACGAATTGTATTTGTAATCAACTATAAAGAAGATCAATAAAGTTTAACCTCAAAGTGGACGTAGGCAATTACGCTGAACCGCTATAAATTTGGTGTTCTTACTTTCTGTATTTAGATTAGCACTGTCTTCTCTGTTTAATTCGATTTCATCACTTATATCTCTTCACAATCTTCTTCTACGAGGTTAGTGACCAATTTTGGTGCTAACAACATAATAGACAACATCTATTAGAGTCACACAGCTTATACATCACATTAGACTATCATACAAATCAAAATACAGCATAGAGCTACTAACACAGTGGAACACAATATCTATATACGTTGAAGCCTCCTGCTCCAAGTCTCCTCCAGAATTCATCAAAGCTAACCTGAATCCCTTGGCTACTCATAAAAATTTGAGTACCCAAGAGTTTAAGAAAACAGAAAATAAACTCTGGGTCAGACATGGGTCTGGTGTGAGTAAACGGGTTAAGGTTGTTTAACTTTGAAAATCATTTGAAAACAAAGGTATCTCGTAAGACTCTCCGCAAATAAACACGGACAAGTTTTTCCCTTACGATATCCAAAACATTGATAGGAAATCCGGTTATACTATAATAGTGTCTAGGATTTTCAAATAAATATTCACATAGCCAAAATTGTTACATTAATTAAATTCCAGCATACATAGGTATGCAATCAAGTCCAAGGGCACTTATTGGAGATTGGATTCCATACAATGGCATGGCTACTGGAGTACTGCCCGTCACAGTACGTGGCCTAGATCACCGTACCGAGGATCCACCCTAAATCCCCTGTAACACAAGGCCGGAACTATCCCTTACTGGATAATCCCGAACAAGACAACCCCACAGTTGGCGCGACCAACCGCCCACTAAGCTGAAATAAAAGGGACCTCTAGACAGGGGAAAATCTCGTCCTACTTGGGCGCGACCCACTTAGCCTTGCTGCACCTCCCATATTTTAGCCATTCCTGGTTGATGAGGCTTGAGGCTACGATTACCTTTTTAGAACACATATCTTGGAATGCACACTGTCCTCCAATGACGATGGTCTGATAGCATTCATCCATACAAGTCCGTTCTGGGTACGAACGAAACTGAAGGCACTATCTCACTACACTCATTTTGGAATCACCCTCAGAGTTAACGGCAATAGCCCTTGCACTCTGAATTCTTCATCTCGATCGAAGGCACTACCTCCGTTACACTCATTTTGGAATCACCCTCAGACTTAATGACAAATAGTCCTTGCATTCTGAATCTTCAGCTCGATCTTCACTTGAGATTTCACGACCTATCGCTTATTTTGGATCGATGTGGTTTTTGGATAACAAATTGATATTCGATCCCGGTCTCATCGAAATCCAAACGTCGTCTTTTAAGTCCAAATTGTTTTAGTTAAACAATTTAATTTAAATTCAGAACATCATATTCACACAGCAATTCATCACAGATAACATATTCCAATAAATGATTCACATTCATCAACAGTTCAATCCAAGCATTCAATACAATTGAATCATCCATAAGCAAGATTAATTAATCACTCCATTTCTAATTAATTCAATTTAATCACCAAATAAATTTATTACTTCTAAATCCTGCTTAATTAACATTAATTAATTATAACCATTTATTATTATTCTAATTAATTAATGAAATTAATTAATCATCCTTTAATTACTTATCTTAATTAATTATCTTGTAAATAATTACATTAATTAATTAATTATCCTTTAATTAACTATATTCAGTTAATTATACTTTTAATTAATCAAGTTCCTAATTAAAAATAAACCATTTACGTTAATTAATTATTAATCAAGACCTCAATTAATTAATGATAAACCCTTATCTTAATTAATTACTTAATTACATCATTTTATTATATTTGAAAACACTTAGGAATTTAATTACATAATTAACCTAATATATAATTACTTTTAAACAAAACAATTTTAAAAAATTTAACTTTAACATATTAATCTTTGAAACTTGTTTAAAATCTTGTTTAATAAATTTACTTTGGAAAACCTGGTTATCATTCCCTTGAAAACATATTCATTTTAATATACTTTTGAAACTTGATCATGCTTTCATTTAAAAACCTGGTTATTATTTCATAAAACATGTCCATTCTTTTTCTTTTTATAAAACTTGTTAATATACCAAAGCAAACCCGAGCCAAACCCGAGCAAAAACTCACATCACTCGCCTTTGAGACAAACAACGTACGACTTCGAGTGTAACGATCCGATATTTTCAACCATTCGCATCCGCACATGTCGGACTTGAATTGCTCAAAATACCACGTTGTAAATAAAAAATTTGGCAAACTCATCATATACAGTAAATAAATAATCATAGATCACAGACACAGAGTAATATAATGCAGCGGAAACAAAGAAATAGTAGTTCATGAAGCTACTACATAAATACATCAGAGTTAAGTAAGATACAATAGGAATACCAAGATACAACAAGAGTGACAGTATGATAATCAGGTATTGCTCAGAATACAACTGGAATCAACTGGATAACAAAATGAATAGATATTTGGTTCTTCAAAGCAAAACTCCAGCTCCAAAAGTGAGTCTCTAATGCTGTATCACTCAGTCTGACCCGAGCGTAAAGCAAAACACAAAACACTCGAGTCAGGACATACATACTTATACAATGTAAACCAACTCAAGTGAACTGTAATAAAGGTACAAGTAACTTAAAGAATGCTTGGGATCGCCCATTCTTTAAGGATCCGTTAAACTATCTACTATGTAGTAATATTGGCTATTATAATAATGTCTAATCATAAAATAAACATACTTTAAAATAGCATTAGGGCTTTACATTTAATCTGAACTCACCCTAACACATAATAGTGTCAATAGTCTATACAATACCTGCATACCTCGCAAGGCTATAAGAAGATACTCCATAGGTACGACACAAATAGAAACTCGTAGTAAAGCTTGATATGGTAGGTGACACGGCACAAAAGGCAATGCCAGGGTAGATATACCAATTATGCACACGGAATGATGGAAACGCATAGCAGCCACTACCGCTCCACCTCGGACAACACTCCCAAATCAAGGGGTGCACCCAAACAATCACAAAGTAATAGAATGGTATCGAAGAAGTGCGTCCGATAAGAGGTGCTACCTCACTGGTCCGAGATCACTCCTGTTTTAGCTACCTTATGCCAACTCACGGGAGTTGGGTCCACATATATACCTTAGGATCGTCGCCACCATCCTACTTTATTCTGGAAACTCCACCGTGTACATAGTTGTTAAAGTGGTTTTCGGTATCGATAGAGAGTATGTCCATATCCAATCCCGGTCTCTTTAACAAACAATCGTTATTATAACCCGTGGTTGAAATTTTAAAATAATATTTTATACTTCTAAATAGAATATCATTTCAAATCCAAATCTTTATCAAAATAAAGATTAAATCAATTCCAAACCATTTCAATATATTTATAATATCATATCATTTCAAAACTTCATTTCAAATCATTTCAATATATCAAAATATCATATCTTTCCAAAACTTCATTTCAAATCATTTTAATATATCAAAATATCATATCTTTCCACAACTTCATTTCAAATCATTTTAATATATCAAAACATCATATCTTTTCAAAAACTTCATTTCAAATCATTTAATATATCAAAATATCATATCTTTTCAAAACTTCATTATCAAATCATCATTTGAGTTCAAATCCAAATATTCAACTTTAAATACCTTTTAAATTCAAAGATATCATTCATTTATTATCATTTCAAGTCACCTTTTAAATAGTTTATATTTCAATCAAAATAATTCATCTAGACCATTTAAAGTGGAATTATTATACTTTCAAATCAAGTATTCAATTTCCAAAGTTTTAAACTATTCTGAGTTCATTTACTAAGTTAAAAACCATAAACAATGAAAATTTCAGCCTTTCACAGCATTCAAAAAAAACTGTTATAAGTTATTCTTGAAAACATTTTTATTCAGCAAAGACAGCATTTTAAAACTGCTGTTAGATCTAAGTTTAGCTGAAATTTAGTTTAAAACAGCAAAGACAGCATTTCCAGAAATGCTGTAATAGCTCAGGTTTCAAATTAAGGGTTTTATTTAAATTCAGCAAAGACAACAGACCACTACAGCAGTTACAGAACTGCTGTAATAGACCTGAGTCAAGTTTTAGTCTATTTAGTTCAACTACAGCAACTACAGCATTTCAGAAATGCTGTAATAGCTCTTTTATTCAATTTTAGTGCAATTCAGAACCATAGCATTTCTGAATGCTATTAAAGTATTTTCCAGATTTAGTGTATTTACAGCAAATAATAAACTTTAATTTAAACATTATAAAAACCATATTTTCAACATTCAAAAATGTTCATTTAAATATATTTTTTACTTATGATTTTTTTATAAAGTAAACTTTACAAAAAAATCCAATTTTCCAAAAATTTTACTTAACAAATTCAAATGTACAATTTTCCCATTTTTACCTTTTACAATTTATTAACACTTACATTTTCAAATTACCATTTCACAAATTAAACTAAATTTCCAATTTATTTAATTAATTTAAACCTTTAATTAAAACCAAATTTCCCATTTCCATGTCAAGTTATATTTCAAAATTTCACATTTAAGCATTCATTCATTTAACCATTTTAGTTCATAGAAAAATCAATAATACTTTATTAAATCATTTAAATTCAAATTTAAGACAAATTATCATATTTGCCATTTTCCAAATATAATTAAATTCCATCTTATTCATAACTTAAATATCATTTTAAACCAAAATCTAAATTTCCAAACTTAAGTTATATTTCAAAATTCAATTTAACCATTCATTTATTCAACATTTTTAACTTATAGAAATATCATAAATTCTTTATTCAAACCATTTAAAATCTATTTAAATCAAATTTTCTTAAATTTACATTTTAAAATACTTAAAAATATTCAAAACACTTTATAAAAATAACCACGGGCATGTATATAGTTTTCTAACCTAGGTCAAGTGATACGGATATGTATCATTTCGATCCGCAGTTTAAAAAGCAAAAATCCGGGTTCTATCATTTCAAACCCGCAATCCTAAATCAAAATAAATTAAATAAAAACCGTTCAGGCCTATCATTTCAGCCCATAACGATTTTTTCCCTATTCTAAAGTCCGTTCGGGTATGTATCATTTCAACCCATAGTGAATCTAATCTACAGGGAACTTGCAGTGTGATAAACTAATATAAAATGGATAGTATACAATATATAACAGTAACATATGAGATGACAAGTAAATTAACAGGTTTAACGTCATATAATTAATAATCATAGGCAGTTATAACATCATATAAAATATTTTACACATTCAATTGTTGTCAATTCATATTTGCATAAGTATAAATGTCAGGTGAGATTTACTCACCTCTATGGCTGGAGATTGCAATACAAATGACACAACAGAATCAAAAGCACGATGATAAGACTTGATTTGAGTGAATAGAGAGCCTTGATATTGATCTTGTAGACAACAAATAACAAGACAATATAAACATATGTATTCGATACAAAATACATTGAAACAATTGGAAATTTAAAGGCAACAAGGAATAGAATGACTAGACCTTGCTTTTACCATCCAAGTGCTTGGCCATGACATCATTTGGCTCAGCCATGATCAGGTCTAGACCTGAAATGATCATCCAATGGTCAGCAAAAAGAAGGTAAAACAGTGGGATGTGAAGAGGTAGGAGTTACAACATCAAGAATGCAAAGGGACAAGGCAAAAGAGAAGGGTTTTGGTGCATTTTTGGCTCGGTTATGACCACATATAGGTTCGGCCATGGGGTCTTCAGATCTGGACAGAGGTAGGAGGTGATGGTTAGGGGTGTGTCAAGGTGGTGGTGGAGCAATAGGTGGTGGCCAAGGCAATCTATGGTGATGGTAGTGCAATAGTGATCGGCTAGCATGGTTTGGAAGGGTTTTTGCAATGTTTTGAGGTGTTTGTCTTCATTTAAAGGCCATGGCCTGATCTGGTCAGAGGAGATGGATTATAGGTCGTGGTTGATGTGGGGAAGAAGTGGTGGTGGTTGGTGGAGGAGATGGTGGAGGGGTTAGGCCGATTAAAGCATGAAGAAGCAGGGCAAAATCAAGGCAAACAAATGGAAAAAGGAAGAAGAAAAGAGGAGAATGGAAGCCATGACTTACAAAATGATTTCAGAAATTGCTATGGCCGAAAATGATGAGGAAAAGAAGTTACTTTCACGTGAAAAGCAATAAGGAATGTACGGATATAAAGAGAAAATGAAAGGTCAAGGAAATGAAGAGGCAGGAAAAGGAAGAGTCACAAGTTACAAGCACAAAGTCTCTTTGAATTTCCAATTTCTTTTAAACAAAATAAACTAAATAAATTTCAGTAAATAAAATAAAAAGATGAACAAAATAAAGTGAAAAAGAAAATAAATAAATAATTTAAGTAAAAATAGAAGAAAAAAAAGAGAAAATAGCTAATATATTGAAACAAGCATTTAAAATATAAACAATGTACAATAAACATTTAAAAATTATAACAACACTTTTAAACAAATAAAAGTCAAGTAAATAAAATAAATGCTGAAAAAAATAAAGTGGAAATGAAAATAAAATAAGATTTAAAAAATAGAAAATAAATAAAGAATTTCTTTAATTAAATGAAACTGGAAATTAGAAATTATAAACAGAATACAACTGACATTGGAAAATGTCAATTACACTTTGAAAATTGTTTTTAAAACCAAAATATATACATACCAAGTTATTTTACCCATATTAGAACATTACATGACAAAATAAAATATTATTTATATAATTTAAAATAAACAAATTTTGTTAAATACAGCAAATTACACACAATATTAAAAAAGGCATAACTTTCACATTATAAATCAGATTTCAACGAAACGAAAAGTAGTATTCTTGAAATTTTATTTACTTTCATAATAAAAGATAAAATTCAAAAATTCAAATATTTAAATTTTAAATTTAAAAGTCAAAGTTTGACCATATTGACCAAATTCACATTTCTGGAAAATATCTTATTTATTCATGTTTGAGATTATAATTCACATTCAAAACATAATTTATATTTGAAATAACAAAATTATCTAATTTAAATAAGAAAAATAAAGTTTTTAAATCAGGAAATTCAATTTAAAATAATTACAAAATACAGGGTTGTTACATCGAGCCTGCCCCAAGAAATACCCTTCTTCCCCAAAAACAACAACGCCACCCAGACTCAAATGTGCACACGTGCGTGTGCACCTCCGACCTGATCAACTCCGACCCTCACCGAGACCTTCAACAAGTCGCCGATCATCTCCACCGACGATCCGACCACCCAGAGCGACGAATACGCCAGAAATCAAAATTGAGCTATTGTGACATCCCGGAAATTTTGGCAATATCAATTTAATGATCTGTGATCAAAATTTAAATTGATTTGACAATAATTGTGAATAAAATTTGAATTGATTTTAGCTTAAATTTAACAGGAGTCTTGTTGTTCTTTTTAAATATAGATTTATAAAATAAGTAATTTATTTATATAGAGTGATAATTTCTTTTATAAAATCATTTTATTTGATATCGAGTTTTATTATTTTTATAGAGATAATTTCTTTATAAATTCAATTTATTTTGATAAATAATATCTTATGAATAGACTTTTAAATAAACAGGGATTTTGCTATATGTAAGTTTTAAATGTAATTTTGTCAAACGATAGTTAAGTATATTATAACATAAGTGAAATTGAATAAAAGAGATTGTGAAGACCCAAAAATTGGCCTTCGAAAATCGGCACCCGTACTCTACTTGTACTCAAAATGCCGTAGATTCAAATGCCAAATCTGGTTCTCCGGAGCTTATAACAACATTAAGTAAATAACACAGCGGAAAAAAAAGAATATAGATATACAACATCTGATACAATATCCAGATACAATGATGATACAAGGAATATCTATATACATCAGAGATATGATACAACAAATAGCAGCGGAAAGAAAAACAATAGATAACTAATATTAGCAGCGGAACAAATAACTCTAAGATAGTCTTCAAGAGAGAACTCCAGCAGTAGCTCGAACTCCCAGTAACGATACACCAAGAATAAGCAAGTGCAGTCCGATCCAAAGACTGAACTAGCTCCAGAAAATCTACTAATCCGATTATCTGAAAAACCCAACTCTAGACTGCTCGTGTAGAAAATTATGAGCACCCAGAGTTTAGGAAAGGAACAATAAACTCCGGATCAGTCATGGGACTGGTGTGAGCAACAAAAAAATTTTATCTTTAAACAACACAAAAGAATTTAAACATTGAAAACCGCAATGCTTTTGGAAAATGAAACTACCATAAGACCTCCCACCACACACACAATGCAAACGCAGAATTGGAGGAGATTTCTTCTTATGATAGTCAAAGATGCTTACTACGCAAAAATCAAATCTTTTTGATATTATCATTAGTGCATAGTGTAGAAAACATTTCGAAAGTAGAATATAAATCTTAGCCAACATACGACCAGTATCGTATGTCTACTATAGCTACCATCTAAACAGTGGTGACCACCGTACGTAAATGGCAGGTTCTACAACTAATACCGTACAAAGTTCGTATTGGAAGATGGATTTCCAACAAATGGTCAGGCTAAGGAACTTCCTATCCACGATGGGTACGTCCCTGGAATAGACGACCCGAGAAATAACCTAACATTACGGTTAGATCTCTGCCAACACAAGGCCGGGTTACCTCTGCAAAAATAGGTAACTACTGACACGCGTATGTCATCCCCCGATCGTCACCGATCTTCCCGAGGATCCCCGATTCGCAACAAACCACATAGTAATAATAATGCAGTAACCACAGAGGTTAAGTATCTGGGCTCCATACCATGATACCACCTTTATCCAGAAGGAATGACATACACTAAGGGGCGCTACTCCCTAGAACCTTGCCGCATTCGTCCTGTTTCGACCATTTCCGGGGTGTGAGGCTCGACGAAGTCTCGTCCACAAAGCTACGCTTTGTTCACAAAGCCATGCTTCGGGTCAAACAAATGATCAACCTATGATCACCAAGATATAAGATCAAACAAATGATCATATCACAAATGATCAAACACTGGTCATTTCACAGCAACACTCAGCATGTCACATTACCAAATTGGGATATATCGCTGATAAATTTCAACTACATAACCTCTGAGCTCATACGTCTCAGAGAAGGGTGTTAAGCTAAGAGAATAAATTCTCCGCCACCAACAGAAATGTATTTGAAAGAAATCGGCTTTATATCTCAAAGTGTAATGTCAGACATGTATCCATACAAGTCTGTTCCGGGTTCGAACAGAACCGAAGGCACTTCTTACGAAGCCCTTGCAATTCCGGGTATTCACAATCCCGTTCGGACTTCCCATCACAAAGGGTGATAAAATCTCTATACCGGGGACCAGTCGGTGCAGAGACATTCGACGAGTTGTCCTTTCGTTTTCGTAAATATCCGGTCTTCAACACCGGTCTTCAAATGCTATCCATATACGACGTATCATTATTCGGAATGGGTTATATGACACAAATGTCTTTTCCCGGCTAACCCGAATAACGAGCGAAATCTTTAAAACATATGGATATGGGATTTCAATTAAGTCACAACTTAATAATTCAAACCCTTCTTCCAAAATAGTTTAAACCAATCATCATTTCAAATCTTTAAATAAAAAGATTTATTTCTCACCGTTCACCTCGTTTCATAAAGATCTATTCATAGGTTTCAAAACACTTCAATTTCCAATTGGATTAACTCGTTAAATCTTTAAATCAAGATTTAACTTATAGCTTTCAAAACAATTTCATTTTGAATGGTTTAAACAAAACATCATTTTAAATCTGTTAAAATTAAACAGATTCAATTCATAGCTTTCAAAAGGAATTCATTTATAACTTGGAAAACCATTTTTCAATTCATACATGAAATTCCTTTAAATTGGAATTTCATTTCTTATATATATATACGAAAGCTTTTATCATTTGAAACAAACAGTTTTCATTTAAGAACAATCCAATTTTATTTGCACGGGTTAAAGTCCTTGAATTATATTCGCATTCAAAAATCAATATTTTATAACTGGTATAATACCTTTAATCCCTAGTTTTAAATCATATAATTCAATTTCAAACTTTAATTCAAATTTAAATCAATTGTTTAATCTTCCAAAACTCGATTAAGTTATTCAAAATAACTTTTATCTCTGAAATTCCATTTCAAAAGCTCTTCACTTTAAACCCAAATTCCAAATTTCAAAATCAATTGAAATTAAAATTTCAATTTCAAAAACATCAGATTTAAATTATCTGTGACTTAACCGATTTCCACGTGAAATCCATATTTGTGTGTGTATGGTGTAGTCCAGGGGTTTTACACACAATAGTGCAACATCAATCATCACAGATATATCGATAAGCGGTATAATCGATAACGCTTATCTTCATTCACAGATTCATAGATAAAATAAATTTATCAGTCACAAAGATTCATCATTACAATTCGATGTGGGTTTCGGATAACCAACTGGAATCCGACTCCCTGTCGCATCGAAATTCAAGTACCGTTTTACGGGTCAAGGGTTTCATATTCACATAGTAATATATCACAGAAATAGAAATCAGAGCTAAGTAGATTACAGATCACAGCATAATCAGGGTATATCACAAAGCATCATATATCAGGGATATCAACACAATTCACATTCAATAGAATTCAAACATTCATAAGTAAGGTCAGTTAATATCTGATTAATTCAAATCAGATTAATTTCTTATGAATTACTAATCCTGGTTAATTAACATCGATAAATTACAAATTAGTTTGATAAATTTTTCTTTAATCATTTATAAATTAATCAATCTTAATTAATCAATCAATCTTTAGTCATTAAATAATTATCCTTTAATTATTTAATTATCTTTTACTTTATTTATTTGATTAACCCTTAATTTATTACCATTTAATTAATTATCCTCAATTATAAATAAATTAGCTTTAAATTTATAAATAAATTGATCTTTAGTTAATTATGAATCATTTATCAATATAAAAATTGACTTAACTTTTAAGTTAACACATTAAAACTTTTAAATCAATTTCTTGATTACTTAATTTCCAGACAACAGACTCAGGTTTAACTTGTTTCAATATCTTTTGGTTTAAACTCATTTTACACTTTAAATTTATTTAAGTTTAAAAGCTTAAACACTGACAGGTTTAAATAGAAACTCAAAACAACAATTCATTCGAGTCGGACATGATGACTTCGGGTAATTCGCTTAAAAACTTCGAGTAGAATGTCAGATTACCCGAGCCAATCAACAAGTTTATGAAAACAGGTTTTCTTTCTTCCTCACAACATAACATGTTCAAAATCTGAAGCTCTGCAAACAACCCATTCCCATCCACTTCGAGTTTCTCTGCCATCAGCTCCGAGCCCAACTTCATCAAAACTCGAGAAAATCCCGAGACCCAAAAACAGCGCCCCATCAAAACAGCCCTGACCTTCTATCGTGCACGTGCACGTGCACAATCTCGTCGGCGAACTCCGTTGGCCATCGTGATCTCCAGCAAGTCGCGCTTTATCCCCACATTCGATAGCAAGGGTCGATTCAATGCTAATGACCCTTGAACGAAATCGAGCTTTCAGTTTGAAACTCGAACCCATCCACGCCAAACAACTCCGCTTCGCCCTCGCCGCGCCGACCATCGGAGCAACTCGAACTCCGTCACTGTCACGTCCACACCCCAAGCCATCATCCCAAGCAACATCTTCGAGCTCGATGCGTCAGAGGTGGTGTACGCACCTTGTTTGTCAGACCTAATCAACTTCGAGTCTAAAACCCTAATTCGATCCCGTACTCCCAATTCACGCAATGGAAAAATTCTTTTATAATTTTCATGAAATCACTAACGTTCAAGCTTGCTTCGAATCAGTTTATAGCATTTATAATTGAATCGAATGTCAGGAATTGGAAAAAAGTGCAGATTTTGTTCAAACTCGAATTTCACTGGAAGTACTAAATGAAAATTTATCATATTTGCTTTAAAAATCATCTCCTGGTGTGTTTATTCAGGTTCTAAAATCAAATCAAGGATTTATTATACTTGAGTTTATCACAAGAATTTGTTCTAACTGCAAATTCTCAAGTTACAGAGACAACACTTGATGTTCAAGCTTGAAACCAAATTATAACTATGACTCAAGTTTAAACAACTTATTTTAATTAAAAATCTGAAATTTATAACATTTGCATGAAGATTTATTTAACACTTCTCATTAATTTTAATTTTTTTTTTTTTCCCGAAACCAAAGTTTAAAGGGACAAATCAATTCCCAGTATCGTAGAAAGAAACATACAGAACTATATATATATATATATTTCTTCACATAGTAAAGCACAAATTCCACAACTAAATACTTAGATTTCAATTTAGGAAGGACAGGTTTACTCACTGAATATTAACAACAGAGAAGTATTCAACAGATCTTTTGTTAAGATTTTAAACCAAAAGTTACTCACATATATATGTTCATATAAACCAGCCAACAAATTCACATCCATCAACATCTTCATATGAGATTCAAAAGAAACTGGTCTAGAAATTTAAGTTTGCTCACCTTAAAATGAAGACAGAAAACAGAACTTTGTTTTTGAAACAGGCTTTGATGTGTTAGCTGGAATCATCTTCTTGATATCTGGTTTGCTTTGAGTTGTTATTCAAGTTAAAGTTTGTTTAAGCTTTGCAAAGTAAAGATGTTTAAATTTCTTTTTTTTTCTTTTTCAGTTATGATGGTGCTCGAACTAAAATGAGGGGAGAAGGCTGATATAAAGGAAATGATACATATTAAAAGATAGTGTGCAGGTTGAGGTTAAGTACAATAGGTATGTTGCATTAATTACCTTGCTTGTACAGGGAATGTTATTTTATTTCTTTGTTTACCTTTTCTCAATTCGGCTGAAGATGTAATGGGTGCTGGCATTTATGATGCTTTGACTTGTTCATATTTGTTTTATTCTTTCTTTCTTTAGATTGGCCTGGCCATGCTTTTGTACATAGTTGTTTACCTATTTTGTTTACATAGGAATTGTATATGTGTAGTTTATACTTTGTTTTTATTATTTACCTTTTCTTTTTCTTATTTTTTTGCAAGTGTATATATATATTTAAACTTCTTTGCTTTGGCCATCCTTGACTTCGGCTGAAAGGTGTTAGTAAGTTCTTTTGTTTGTTTTTCTTTTATTTTTGGTTTACTTGCATTTTATTTTATTACTTTATAAATAATTTTCTATTTTAACATTGTTGTTAAAAGCTTACTTTGTATTAATTTACTTAGATATGTAATAAAAATCTAATCTGTATAAAACTATATATACATTCAATATACACCCATATATTCACATATACACTATTTACAATTTTTTAATTTAAAATGATTTATACATAATATACTTGGATATCGGGGAAACTCGCTCCATTTAATCAATTTAATTTCACAATTTTTATTCAAAAATTTATTAAATCATAAATTTAACTCAAAATTTCATTTAATTATTAATTTAAATAAATTCAAAATTTCAGGGTCGTGACAAAGATAATCTCTTTTGTTTAGTTTTTCTAAAAATTGATAGTTGAGTTTTATAATATATAAATATAAATACATGTTAAAATAACAAGCAATAAAACAAATAACAAAAGTAAGTTATACATTAATGGTTTAAATTCAAATATTATAAACATCCTCCATATTTCTAAACAAATAGTATAACCATAAAGCGAGTAACAAAATAGAATACATCAAACGATATATTCGAATGACAATAAAACAAATAACATAGTGGATATAAACAAACAATAAAGTGAATGTAACAAACAATATATTAAAAACAACATTCATTTCATTTCACTATCTAACCAGAAATGTAATTGCATAGCAAATCTGCATAGCCAAAGATTAGGGCAAAGTGGAACAATTCGAATGGATATATGCATGTAAGCCTGGGAACAAGATAAGAAAAATTCAAAAGCAAAGTAAAATATAAAATTTGTAGCTTGCAATAGAAGTCACAGCCAAGTAAAAAGAAAATGAGATAAGTATGGATAAAGAAAACATAAAGTACATAACAATAAATGCTCTCAAATGCTTGCAGCCAACAAAACCTGTTCGAGTATATACGAATGTAATCTTCAGCCACCAAATTATAAAATATCTCTGACCTTAGAAATGAAATAAGAAAAATGTAGAACCCTGTAAACTGTTTTGTACAAAGCCTGAAAAAAAAACAACTTTTCTTTTATCATTTCCATGTCCAGTTCGAGTTAAGCAAATACAAAATGAAACTCCATTTTTAATCTCAAAACAAGCTTCAACAAATATCAAGCAACTAAACAAGCAAGGTGATTGGCCAGAGAGTTTAAAGGAAAACATTTTCCAGATTTCAAATTCAAACTGTTTCCAAAGGATAACATGCTCTGTTCTTCTTCTCTGCAAATTCTGGGTGAGTAACCTTTTACAAACTAAAATCTAAATATGGTTGCTTGATTTATTGTTGGGTCGAATAAGCATTTCATGTTATTATAAGTAAATACCTGATGTAAGAGTTATCTGTGTGCATACTGCTTTCTTTATTTGCCAGTTCTGTTTGATTTTTCCCAGGTACAACCTTCATTTTAAATGCTCATCATCTAAATAAGGATCTGAGGAAATGAAATTTATAAAAAATGAAGTTGTTAAATATCTCAAGTGATATTTAAAATTTTAAGGAGTTAATATTAGATGTTGTCACTGGAATATAAGATATATCCGTGCATGATAATCTTTACCAAAATCCAAACATACAAATTTTGTAATTTCAGTTTCACAAATTAAAAGCATCAACTAAAACTTGTTTTTTTGATCAAGAATTAGAATTTTTAGAAATGAGTGAAAGTTGCAGTTTGATATTGAACTAAAAATGAATTTTTAGCAAAATATGGTGATCTCTGTATTGTGGAGACTCGAGTTTCTTTCTGGTAGTAGAGAAGTGTTAGGAGTTGCCGAGAAAAATCATGGATGGTGATGGAAATCATGATGGAGAGAGCGGTGACGAATTCTATTTTTGAACCCTAGTTTTCACTGGGTTTAAAGAAACAATCGCCGCGACCAAGTGGGTTGATCGAGTGCCTTCGGGTTTTGGGCGAGGGTAGCTAGGCCCTAGTCGAGGTCGTGATCGGAGTAGGAGGAGTTCTGGTGGACTGGGCTGTGAAGACGAGGCGTTGACAGGGATTTAAGTTGGTCGCGAAACTGTGTTCCAGGCTTCGTTTATTCGAATTCGAGTTCAAGAGGAATCGGAGGGGAACTGGTGGTTGGGATCGGAGCTGGGGGTGGTGTTCGACTTGCTCGTCGATGTCGAGATGATCGGAGACGTCGATCTTGGTTGTGCACGTGCACGAGCACGTTTGCCTGGTCGGAGTTTTGTTGGGTCTGGGAGAGGAAAACTCGGGTTGAAGCTCGAGGGAAGTCTGCGTTTGCTCGGGAAGAATGCGCGTTTACTCGAAGTAAAAGAGGGGGAACTCGAGCAGTAGGCTTGGAGCAGATTTTCAAGCTGTTACTTAAAAAAAAAATTCTAAAAACTGTTTAAAAATTTCAAAGTATTTGTGGAATTTAATTTAAATATAAATTGTTAAGAAATATGGTAAGAAATAATTATTTATTTAAAATAATTAGTGGAAGTGATTAAATGAACAATCACCCAATGTTATAATTAGAAATTGATTAATATAATTGTTTTGAAGTTAATTAATCATTGAGTAATTAATTAATTAAAAGGAATTAAAGATTTACTAATAATGGAATTAATTATTGATTAAGTAATTAAATTAAAATAGAAATCAAGATTTATTAATGATCGAATGATGAGTTACTTATTAAATAAATGGAGCAGATTGATTTAATTCAAGTTAGATCATTGGACAAACCACTTGTTGATTTGGATGTAAAATTTCTTGGAGAAGTAATTGATGAGAAATTACCGAAGGTGATAAATTAGATGATGTTGTTGATAAAAGTAATTGGAATATAATTACTTGAAGTTAATCGTGGGATTAATTGAGATTGTTATTGTGAAGAAATTAGCTAAGGGAAGTGAATTACTGTATGAATTAAATCAGAAATGATTGATAGTATGAGATTTGAAGATTAAGTTCTTCTTAAATTAATTAATTAATAACATAATTGATTAAAGATCATTAATTATTGTAATTAATGATATAATTGGAAATTGATTTAATTTGGCAATAATAAATCAATAAGGTAATTGAATATAATAAATTCAATATGAATGTAATTTAATTAGGATTTATTCAAAGGTTAATCTCTGTAAATAAATTAAAGGAAATTACTGGAATATAAGTAAAGTTAAATTAATCAAAGATGATTAATTGGAATATTAAGTAACTGATGATTGATAAATTGATTGATGGATAAGTAAGCAAGGGTTGATGAAGTGATTAATTTAATTTACTTTAATTTAATTAGAGACAATTAACTATTGGCAATTAGGGGAAGTTGATTTCTGATGTTATTAATCCAGGGTGATTAATAATTATAGTTAGAAATTAATTAAATAATAAAGTAATTAAAGGTTAATTGCTGTATTTGGTTAAGAATAATTATTTTGTGAAATTAATTAAGGGTTAATTACTTAAATGTAATTAAAGGATAAATAGGATGATATTGAAAGCCTTTGATTAATTGTTGTTCCTAGTATGTGGGTTGTAATGCTATGTGATAAGATATGTTTGACTTAAATCGTAATGATGAGGTTATCTATGGTTGATGAATTAGGTGACATCATGTATTTAAAATTTAATTGTATTTCACTTGAATAATTTAAGTTAAGATGATATTGGTTTCGAAGAGACCGGAGTCGGGTATTAGTAAATACCCGAAACCACTTCGATTGTTATAAATTGATAGGTGAAATCAATAGGATGTAATAGAAGGATTTAAGATAAGGAACCATTTAATCTAAGTTTTTGGTACTTAGAAATTAATGTGTGAAATAAGTGGAGTCTAACAACTGGTGAAGTTGTAAATCTATGTATGAGTTACCCCGGGTTTTAAACAAGTTATATGTTTTGGTATTCCTTGTTAAATGAGTTTACTCACGCTGGTTTCCAGCCTGACCCGGGTGTTACTTTGATGTAATGCTCGGGTCAGACCGAGTATTACAGATTTTCAGGTAAGGACGTTCTGGAGCTCAGGGTGAGCTGGATGGCAGGACGTATGGAGTGTTCCGCTGTGACTATTATTTTTGTTTTATCTGAGATATTTTATTTGTATATGCTCAGTGTTGTGTATGAGAGTAACTCTGATGTATTATAAAATGTAAAATTGACAGATATAGTATTCTTTTGTAAACTGTTATTATTTGATATTATATTTTGATCCGCTGCGAATGTGAGATTCTGTGTTTTATTTTCTGTTTCTTCTTCTATCTCTTTCTTCTTTTCATAACTATCTGAAATTTTCAGGATTGAAAATTTTGGGTCGTTACAGCTATCGAGCATCAAGATCCCAAACTCGATCAATAGAAAAACGTCACCCGCCGCCTCCCACGATCGCCAGAGACTTCACCAACCACACTAGAGCTGCGTCACGACACGACGCGATGATTCCCCCTACTTCGATCGACTCTGGTCCACCCATGACGTCTCCAGACCATCGAGAACATCGACGACCAAAACAACTCACCAAACCCTAAACTGCCGTCGACAAGCCACCTCGACCATATAAAAATCCAACCACCATTTTCCCCTGATCTCCAACCTTCAAGCTACCTCCAATCATGAGCACGACACCCAACCATCGCTGATCGCCAAGAAATCGACAGAAAACCCATTCCCGTTCAACTCGAAATATCTCAACAATTATAAACTTAAAAATCATGAAATGATTATCAAAATATATTATTTTCCAATACGAATCTATTTTTATGATCAAAACTTAAAATTGAGATGATTAATTTCTGACTTATATTAGATCATCACTGTTATATTGTTGCGACCATCCTCCAGTCGCATACGACCTCGTAGAAGGTTCTGACCACCCAGTATCATTGAACCTGCCTGAAATCAACATCGAGCCACACAATTCCCACTGGAACCCAAACCGAACAACCAAATCAACTCGCCTCGACGATCTCGTCCATCGGAACCTACGGCGCTTCATCCAGAGCAGCATCACGTCACTATGCTACGATCCCACCCCTCACGATCGAGTCCGATGCACCATCGTCGTCGAGATCACCTCGACAACCACCTCGACAAAAACAGCTCTCAAAACCCTACATCGACCCTACCAAACCACCACGGTGGTCCAGAAAGTCGGCGGTCATTTTTCCCATGATCATCGATCAACAAACAACCTCCGGCTAAAACCCCGAGGCTACAGAACCTCGCGATCGCCAGAAATTGGCAAAATCCCAACTTCCGATGATATGATCAAAAATCATCATTTTCAAATTCGAAACAGGATATATAATCAAATCGTGTAATTTAGATGATTGATTTTCTGAATTTAGTTGATCATCACTGTTAATTTCCATTTTCGAGAAAATTGCTATATATATATACATGAAATTATTTTTAAAAATATTATTACACTCTTAAAATCATCTTTCATTTAGAAATCATAGCCTAAAATTGATTGTATGCAGAAAAATTGAATTTATTCTAGGGGATTTGAGTCTGAAATACAATAGAGCATATATATACATATACACAGACATTGCACAGACATATCATATTTATATACATGCATTCACATCTATACACTCATGCAAACATTATTTACTACATTACTATAAGATTTTATCACATGCATCAAAGGTAAAACAGATTTAAGCTTTTTTTAAAAAGATGTTTACTCATAGATTTTAAAACTATTTTTAAAAGAAAAGTTTACTCACCATTTTAGAAAGAAAACAGAGAGCGGGCTTTATAATCTGGAACTTGTTTTGTTGAAACATAAGTTTGATTGATGATCCTTGAAACTGAAACTTGAAGTTGATTTACTTGTTTAAGTTGAATTTTCTTGAAACTGCTTTGCTTTAATCTTGGAACAGTTGAAGCTTTTAGTTTTGGTTTCATTCTTCTTCTCAGGTTTTAGTTTAGATTTTTCTTTTTCTTTTCTTTAGTTTTGAAAATGAAAGAAGATAGAGGAAGTTTTGAACTGAAAATGAAAAGCCAGGTTTCTCTCTAATACTACATAATTTATAATTTTAATTTTAAAGAGTCAATATTGCCATTTGTTAATTTGCATGCTACCAAGTTAACACATGTTAAATGCTTGTTTTATCATCTTACAAATGTTAAAACCCATTATTTAATTAATTACTTATGTTTTATATTAATATGTTTATGTCTTTATTAATTTATGTTTATTTATATATATTCAAATTACATTTATTCATGTTAAATTTAAAAAGAAAGAATATTAAAACAAAAGAAATGAACCTTTAATTAAATCTTACTTAAAATTAAACTTAAGTTATTATATTTTTTAAATAAATAAATATTTTATTTTGAAAATATACAATTAACTTTAAATAGCTCTTGAAAAAATATTATATTAAATTCAAACCAAAGCCTCCTAAATCACAATGTATATACATATATATACATTATAATTAGAAAACATTTTTATTAGCTTTGAAAAGATAAATTTGTCAATTTAAATAATTATAAAACATGATTATTAAATGAATATTGCTAATTCAGATTATTATAAATGAAGATTATCAAATTGCTATTGCCCAAAATTCCGGGTCATCACACCACGATTACCTTTCACATAACACATCATCTTTCCTTGAATGCCACATTGTCATTCCATCGATCACTATTGACATTCACAAACATACAACCTCTAAGCTCGTACATCTCAAAGAAGAGTGTTAAGCTAAGAGAAGTTGCCTTCTCTGCACCAAACAGATGTACGTTTATAAAAGTCAACGATGTAATCTTAAAAATGCAATGTCAGACATCCATCCATACAAGTTGTCCAAAAACAGGACAAACATAAGGTACTCTCCTACCATATCCTGTCGAGAATTATCCCTAGGGTTAGTAGCGGTTAGTCCTTGCATTGGATATTTCAAAACGAAGAGACTACTGCTACTATATGTATATTGAGAGTTTATCCCCAAATAATCAACAAGCAGTCCTTCATTACGAAAATCCCAAGTATCAATGTCTTACAACACCTGCACGTTCGAACGCATATACATTGGTTTGAAGTGGTTCTCGGATAAATCTGACCCCGGTCTCTCCGGATCAACAACCATAAAAAGGCCAAATATTTGATAGTCGGTTATTTAACTATCAAAGCAAACAATAATATATAGCACCATAAGCAATCACTAGGGCCTATTAAATCTTTTATTACTTAAATCACTTTCCAAATATTCGCTTCAATTTTTCTTTAAAAAGAGATATCCTCAAAACCATTTCAAAATATAGATAATGGAAAACATTTCCATATATTTATATCAACAGTATAAGCATATTCACAAATCATTTCATTTTCAATACTTAGGAAATATCTTCATATACTTGTATCAATAGTATAAGTATATTCAATAACACTACCATTTGGAGACACGCCAAATAGATTTCTATAACCGTACAACTCCAGAGTTCGTATGCCACCGGACGGGTGTTAAGTATAGGAGGCAATGCTCCTACACCACCAAGCCTTTAGTACGATCACAAGAACCGATTCATGTATTTCACGATGGAAGGTCAAAACATAATTTATTGGGTCAAAATGAATGTTGCGTAAAACAAAATTAGGACAACCCAAAAACATTAGTATAGGGATTCGATTAACTAATATAGGTATATATAAATCTCGTATACAATATAAAACATTTCCTTTCGGAAATCATTTACTATAACAACAATGTTATAGTCCATGCCTTCCATACTTCCTCAAAAACGTCTATTACAATAATAAATATTGAAATCTATGTTTTCGTTACTTATCACATTTTAAAACATTCCAAACCATTTAATTCTATTTGAAACCATCTCTTCCCAAAACATTCCTTTTAAAAAGATAAATTAATTTTCAAACCGTTACTTTATCAAAATATTTCTTTCAACATTCCTTTAAATATAAATCCTTATTTATAAAACTAATTTATAAATCTCCTTCGATTTTATAAAACTTCTATTTTATAAAATTCCTTTATTTACCAAATTCTATTTATAAATCATTCATTTATAAAAACTAATTTTACCAATCCAAACATACTTATAAAAACCATTTCTTCATAAATCAAATTTATTTATAAATCCATCTACAAATTCATTTACAAAATATTTATAAATTTCAATTATAAATCAACTTCTTTATATATAAAAATATCACTTCTATAAATACCTTATATAAACTCATCCAAAAATCTATTTTCAAAGTATTTCTCAAAACTATATTTTTCTAACATCAAAAATCATAACTTTTATTTCTTAAGAATAAATTCATTCCTTTTAATAATTTAAAAATCATTAAAACATATACATACTTTCAAAATCATTTCAAAATCCTTTTCAAAATCAAAATTACCATTTTTAGTATTTCAAAATACCAAAAATATGGCCAGTGCTACTATAGCACTAAATAAGTCAAATCATATCAAAGACATCAACATGACATCCAATACATTATATAGCAGCATATATATGAAAATAAAATCAACAGTGGTAAGGAATCATGTTGGATCCCTCAAACCTGTCACCTGCATCACAGACAACATATAATCATAAACATATAAATCAACCGCTTCGAGGCGGGATTCGTATACAATGGGTCATCCGCTCATACACGGGAACGTAATAGGGTCTCATCCGCTCCAATCGGTGGGAATATACCCAAACCAACTAATATATATAGTATATCATCGAGATAAGCAATAATCATCATATATAAATTTATTACCACTTATATAAAAATATAAGTAGGACAGAGAGGTGAGTTTACTCACAAAAATGCCAAAAATCGCCAATGCGCTCCGAATTTGAACTAAAATTGAACGGTCATTCAAATTAACCCAAATTTCATATTAGCTCCGAATTCTTCCAATCTAACACCATAGCATAGTCGCTGATACGAACGCAACGCAACTTGTCGCGCTCGAAACGGTCCTCGTACGAGAAAGTTACAAATTAATTAACATAATGAGATAATTAAATTTAACTAACTTAATAAATTATGCTTAAACATTTTTAACCTTCTTCCCTCGTTTTGTTTTCCCTCCAGCACGCACCTAGACACCTGCACACACGTTTTTTTTATTTGGCTTCGTCAAACACGAATCGCGCCAGCCAACGAACCACCGTCGCCATAGAGTTGCCTCTGCATACGCCGCCAACCTCCTCCGCCCGCCGCCTGCACAACCGTGCCTCACGCATGAATAACGAAGCCCGAAACCCAAAAATGCTACAGATGAACGCGAGTGTTTTGATACCGCCTCGGTCGACAATAACTCAATTCAACCGTTGGTTAGCTTCGTATGGATGTGACGCCCCACCTCTATACCCACGCTAGCCAAGAACACTACGGTGTAGTGCTATCAACTAGCATGGAGAATAAGGCTGTTGAGGAGCGACCATCCGTGTAATTGCTTTGTGCGAGCACCGATATGTCAGATAATAAAGCATGCATTTCATTTTTAGAGGAAATCCGACATACCGATACAAACTCAAAGCTACTACACAGTGGCTATATTAGTTTAGGACAATAGATATAAAAATAACACAGATAACATAAATGCGGAATAAAGATGGAACGAAAAGTCTCATATATACAATAACTGATATCAGTTACAATACATTTGACACAATACAAATGATACAACTACAACTGTCGACTCAAGAAGTTATATATATACAAGTACATTATCGACTAATATACATGAATACATTATCATCTTAAAACAGACACACTGACTACTACAACAAGACGAAGACCACTTCAACTGATATAAAAAGTCTTCATAGCTCTAGCAGCAACCCAAAGCTAAAAATCTACAACCTGTAAATACTCGGTCTGACCCGAGTATTACATTCAAAAGAAAATAATACCCGGGTCAGTCTAATTCAAACTCAGTTATTAGTGCACAGAAGCAATGATAATCAAATATCAAATAGACGACGGTCACAGAAATCTCGTATATCCAACTCTCGATACGAGAATTGGATAACGGTAGATATAACACTAAACAGTGTTAATCCACAAAACAGAAATCCAAAGCAGTTTAAGCAATTGAAATGTCAATTTAAAAACATCAATGCTAATTGGCTGCAGTACACGCTAACGTGTACTGCCTCGCCAATACAGCCTACGAATTACGCAACATGTCGATGAATTAAGAACAAAAGAGATATCGATTAAAATCTGTCAATTTGGTGTGGCTGCAGTGCACGCACGCGTGCACTGCCTCGCCACAACAGAATATAAAGTCACCACAAGGGACAAGGGTAAAACTGCTACGAAAATGCAGCCACCACTTGTATTTAAGGGCAAGGCTGCATCAGTGAAATGAAACAGTGTATCCAGTGAAAGAGGCAACAAGTGAAACAAGTTCAACATGTCGCAAAGCAAGGCACAGAGAAATAGCAAACTGAAGGCGAGGGCATCATAGATATGGCACTACAACACACGGACACATATATATCAGAGAAACCATAGAGCAACAGCATGAATGCATAAAACTGGACAGAGCAACACATACTCGAAGTGAACGGTGGAAGAGTAAGTGCACCCCGAAACAGTTCAGCTCAAATGAGCAAGTGCACATGAGAAGACTGCACATGGACAAAATGTTCCAGATGTGCATCAATGAACTGCACATGGCGGTGCACATATGATGACCCAGCCAAATGAAGGTGTAAGAAAACAGGGGTATGGCTTAATCCAAATGGCAAACACAAGACATCAACAAACATGACAATGATGTGCAGAGGTATGCATATGAAGTATACACATGAATACAAGTCAAAATGCTCAGATCAAATGGAACAAACTAGTGAACAGCAGCCACAATGGCAACTAAAAATGGGAACAGTGAGATAAACCATAGCAAGGTAAAGGAAGCACAGAAATTACAGTGCGTCCACTTCATATAGCTCAAGAAAAGTGAACGGTCAAGACATTAGATCAGGACTCCCAACTATCAAGCCATCAAGACCAACAAGTGCAACAGGGATTCACAAATAAACAAATATATACATGCAGGTATATATGTATGTATATACGTGTTTACAGGAATAGACTACAAAAGCTTTATGAAACAGCAAGTACAAAGGTGCATCAGGCAGTTCATATGCAACATGAGACAGTGGCAACAATGACCAAAGATATGTATATAAATACTGATGGCACCAAGATAAAGAGGCAGTCGAACCAAAATTCCCCCCAAATTCATCAATTAAATAAGAAACCAGAATCACTATAAATAAGCGATGCACGAAAAACTGAAATAGGATTTAGAAGTGTGAGTACGAGAAGTACTCACCTTACAACGACGAATACACGAACGACTCATGCTCTCGATTGCTCCAAACCCTAGCCTTGAGCTCCACCAGCGTCGCCGCGAACCCTAGCCTGTCGTTGAGGGCACCTCACGACTTGAGCACGCACCAGGAGGAGGAGCGTTGGCTTCGAGAGGAGGAGGAGCCGCGAAACCCTAGTCGCCTTCTCCTCTCTGACTATTTTATTTCGTTCGTTTATTTTGAACGTGAATGACAAAATGAATAAGAGGGAGAGGCCTTTGTCATATAATAAAGGTGAAGGGGAATGGATTTGTTAATGGGCCAAGCAATAATATTAAGCCCATTGAATTTATAAATAGCAAACCATGATAATCAAACACTTTGGTGATATTTAAAACACGATTTGAATCCATTAGAACAACAGATTCGAACACGATAAAAATTCATATTTAGGATTTTAAATACGAATAGACGATGTCATATTTAAATAAAATATTTAAATATATTATCGTATAAATGCGGGTTGTTACAGACTTCCCTCCTTAAAGAAATTGCGTCCTCGCAATCATAAGGAATAAATGGATAAAAGGTAACAACCATAAGAGCATGGCAATGTCGAATGCATAAGCAAAGCAAATGTCAGTAGGGAAGTATAGGAATTATGGAAGTATCAGATATAGAATCAAAAAGGTTCGACTGCTTCAAGTCAAAAGAATCAACAATCGTGGGGATCAAGGAATCAAAATCAGACGACTATCAAAAGGGAGAATCAATCGAGTTCCAGCATTTAAAAGAAAAGGAAAAACAGAGCAGAAATCACGTACTGCACGAATTGAATGTGAGTAAATCAGATTACTCACCTGAACTGCCAAAGAAAAAGACGAAGCTCGAATCTCAAAATCACAAATATTCAATCATCAAAAACGATAATCGAATTTTCACAAATATCTGATTATCAAAAACGATAATCAGAAATCACAAATATTCGATTATCAAATCGAAAAATATTTAATTATCTCAAACGATAATCAAATTTCACAAATATCTGATTATCAAAAACGATAATCAGAAATCACAAATATTCGATTATCAAATCGAAAAATATTTAATTATCTCAAACGATAATCAAATTTCACAAATATCTGATTATCAAAAACGATAATCAGAAATCACAAAGATTCGATTATCAAATCGAAAAATATTTAATTATCTCAAACGATAATCAAATTTCACAAATATCTGATTATCAAAAACGATAATCAGAAATCACAAATATTCGATTATCAAATCGAAAAAATATTTAATTATCTCAAACGATAATCAAATTTCACAAATATCTGATTATCAAAAACGATAATCAGAAATCACAAATATTCGATTATCAAATCGAAAAAATATTTAATTATCTCAAACGATAATCAAATTTCACAAATATCTGATTATCAAAAACGATAATCAGAAATCACAAAGATTCGATTATCAAATCGAAAAATATTTAATTATCTCAAACGATAATCAAATTTCACAAATATCTGATTATCAAAAACGATAATCAGAAATCACAAATATTCGATTATCAAATCGAAAAAATATTTAATTATCTCAAACGATAATCAAATTTCACAAATATCTGATTATCAAAAACGATAATCAGAAATCACAAATATTCGATTATCAAATCGAAAAAATATTTAATTATCTCAAACGATAATCAAATTTCACAAATATCTGATTATCAAAAACGATAATCAGAAATCACAAATATTCGATTATCAATCGAAAAATATTTGATTATCTCAAACGATAATCAAATTTCACAAATATCTGATTATCAAAAACGATAATCAGAATCACAAACATCTGATTATCAAAAACGATAATCAGAAGTCATAAATATTCAATTAACGAGTCCGGAATTAACCGAAGTAGTAAAAGTATGGTTCCATACTCCTTACTTTTGCTAAATCGTTTAAATCTCTTTATCGTTTTCTTGAAAGTGCAGAATTGTGTGTTTTTAAAATAACATTTCACATTCTCAAACGGACAAGTCCGGAATTAAGCGAATCAGTAAAAGAAAGGGGTCATAGTCCTCGATTTTTTTGAAATGTTTAAATCGCTTCCTCGTTCTTTTGAAAATGTAAGCTGTAAAAATTTTGAAAACAATTTTAATTTATATTTTTGAAACAACTTTTAAAAATAAAGAATTTTGTAAATACGTGATTAAATTAGCAATATTAGCATTGCGGGAGAACCGCTTGTAAATCCATTTCAAAATTGACGGGTACTGAAGTTAACACGTCAAAATCTCATCAAAATAACTGGCATCAAAATATAATGCCAAATGAATTTTCATTCATCAAAAATGTCACAAGAATCTTCTCAAAGATAGAAAGGGATATCATACCCTAAACTTGTATTCATAACAAGTCAATAACACATGAATTCACCAATGCACAAAAATTGATAAACATATCAATAGAAATCACGAAAATTGGTGAAGCACAAAATTCCAGAAATCATCACAAGAAATCCAGAAATCACAAGAAGAGGATGGCCAATCCCATAAACTGAACATCGACGCACCTAGAAAGGTTCGTCCCATGTAAAGTCTAGCATTGATACATCTAGAAAGACGTACCCCATGCAAAGTCGAACATCGACGCACCTAGAAAGATACGACCCATGCTCTAGCATCGACGCACCTAGAAAGATACGCCCCATGCATAAATAAACATCGACGCAACTAGAAAGATACGCCCCATGTAAGGTCTAACATCGATGCACCTAGAAAGATACACCCCATGCATAAATAAACATCGACGCAACTAGAAAGATACGACCCATGTGAGAAGTAAGCATCGACGCACCTAAATAGATACGACCCATGCGAGAAGTAAACATCGACGCACCTAAATAGATACGACCCATGCGAGAAGTAAACATCGACGCACCTAAATAGATACGACCCATGCGAGAAGTAAACATCGACGCACCTAAATAGATACGACCCATGCGAGAAGTAAACATCGACGCACCTAAATAGATACGACCCATGAGAGAAGTAAACATCGACGCACCTAAATAGATACGACCCATGCGAGAAGTAAACATCGACGCACCTAAATAGATACGACCCATGCGAGAAGTAAACATCGACGCACCTAAATAGATACGACCCATGCGAGAAGTAAACATCGACGCACCTAAATAGATACGACCCATGCGAGAGGTAAACATCGACGCACCTAAATAGATACGACCCATGCGAGAAGTAAACATCGACGCACCTAAATAGATACGACCCATACGAGAAGTAAACATCGACGCACCTAAATAGATACGACCCATGCGAGAGGTAAACATCGACGCACCTAAATAGATACGACCCATGCGAGAAGTGAACATCGACGCACCTAAATAGATACGACCCATGCGAGAGGTAAACATCGACGCACCTAAATAGATACGACCCATGCGAGAAGTGAACATCGACGCACCTAAATAGGTACGACCCATGAGCCTAAACCATAAAATGATCGTCATCGATCATAAAGAGTTTCAATATGTGTGAATCGAAATCACACCAATGAGGCTTAGACTAACCTTGAAGATAAAGAGATATGTGTGAATCGAAATCACACAAATGGTGTCTAGTCTAACCTTGCAAACAAAGAGACATCGCACAAACGCTAGTCTAAATCACAAGAATGATCATAAGGAAGTGTCGATTACACTAAGCTAGTAAATATAAGAGTTTAGCTTCATGTCCCATAACCACTTGCTTAACTCAAATATTTACGAACAGATTGTAGATTAGCACTAAGAAATTGTCACAAGAGTTTCAATCGAACAAGTCCATCAATTAACCGACGAAGTAAACGCAAGCGTTTCATACCACTTGTTTTGCTAAGCCGTTTAATTATATTTTCTCATACGAATGAGGTAAAGGTTTATATATACTAATAAATTGGAAAATAGTTTTATAAACGAGTTTGATATTGAATATCGAGTTGAAATCGTTTTAATGAAAGAGTTTTGATATTTAATACTAGCATAGGAAACCTTTATATTTTGAAGTGACAAATCACAAAAATGATTGTAGAAACAATCAATCACAAGAATTCACATACGAAGATGTGAATAGAATCCAAAGAATCCGATTCCAAATTTATCAAAGTAGGAATACCAAAAGTTTCAGAAATAGAAGTTATCAAAATCGACAAAGGCGATAACAACTAATTAGAAAAGAAGAATCGATTATCAACTGGAAAAACAAAGCAAAACGAGCAGAAATGCATAAATGACTTCAACAAAAGTAAGAATCAAGTCAATGTCGAAGCCAACAATTAATAGCCGCAGTCGAGTACATAATGAATCAATCATCATTATCAAAGAAACCAACGGCAACAAAATCAGAGTCTTGAAAATCAAGAAATTAGCAATTTCTCAAAAACAAAGTGACCGAAGTCGAATGGAAATCAAACCGAGGAAAACACAAGATATCCAGTTCAAACTTGCTGAGATTCGAACAAAATCAACATCGGCTAAATCAATTCAAAGCCGAAAACACAAGAATAAGCGTTAGGAATTCATACCTAACAGTCAAAAATAATCATATGTAAAGATGAGAGATAAAACATCGACAATTAGTTGTAACACATGCTCCATCTAAGTTATGTTTTATAATTGTCCTAAACTCCAGGCTCTGATACCAAGCTGTGACGCCCCACCTCTATACCCACGCTAGCCAAGAACACTACGGTGTAGTGCTATCAACTAGCACGGAGAATAAGGCTGTTGAGGAGCGACCATCCGTGTAATTGCTTTGTGCGAGCACCGATATGTCAGATAATAAAGCATGCATTTCATTTTTAGAGGAAATCCGACATACCGATACAAACTCAAAGCTACTACACAGTGGCTATATTAGTTTAGGACAATAGATATAAAAATAACACAGATAACATAAATGCGGAATAAAGATGGAACGAAAAGTCTCATATATACAATAACTGATATCAGTTACAATACATTTGACACAATACAAATGATACAACTACAACTGTCGACTCAAGAAGTTATATATATACAAGTACATTATCGACTAATATACATGAATACATTATCATCTTAAAACAGACACACTGACTACTACAACAAGACGAAGACCACTTCAACTGATATAAAAAGTCTTCATAGCTCTAGCAGCAACCCAAAGCTAAAAATCTACAACCTGTAAATACTCGGTCTGACCCGAGTATTACATTCAAAAGAAAATAATACCCGGGTCAGTCTAATTCAAACTCAGTTATTAGTGCACAGAAGCAATGATAATCAAATATCAAATAGACGACGGTCACAGAAATCTCGTATATCCAACTCTCGATACGAGAATTGGATAACGGTAGATATAACACTAAACAGTGTTAATCCACAAAACAGAAATCCAAAGCAGTTTAAGCAATTGAAATGTCAATTTAAAAACATCAATGCTAATTGGCTGCAGTACACGCTAACGTGTACTGCCTCGCCAATACAGCCTACGAATTACGCAACATGTCGATGAATTAAGAACAAAAGAGAAATCGATTAAAATCTGTCAATTTGGTGTGGCTGCAGTGCACGCACGCGTGCACTGCCTCGCCACAACAGAATATAAAGTCACCACAAGGGACAAGGGTAAAACTGCTACGAAAATGCAGCCACCACTTGTATTTAAGGGCAAGGCTGCATCAGTGAAATGAAACAGTGTATCCAGTGAAAGAGGCAACAAGTGAAACAAGTTCAACATGTCGCAAAGCAAGGCACAGAGAAATAGCAAACTGAAGGCGAGGGCATCATAGATATGGCACTACAACACACGGACACATATATATCAGAGAAACCATAGAGCAACAGCATGAATGCATAAAACTGGACAGAGCAACACATACTCGAAGTGAACGGTGGAAGAGTAAGTGCACCCCGAAACAGTTCAGCTCAAATGAGCAAGTGCACATGAGAAGACTGCACATGGACAAAATGTTCCAGATGTGCAGCAATGAACTGCACATGGCGGTGCACATATGATGACCCAGCCAAATGAAGGTGTAAGCAAACAGGGGTATGGCTTAATCCAAATGGCAAACACAAGACATCAACAAACATGACAATGATGTGCAGAGGTATGCATATGAAGTATACACATGAATACAAGTCAAAATGCTCAGATCAAATGGAACAAACTAGTGAACAGCAGCCACAATGGCAACTAAAAATGGGAACAGTGAGATAAACCATAGCAAGGTAAAGGAAGCACAGAAATTACAGTGCGTCCACTTCATATAGCTCAAGAAAAGTGAACGGTCAAGACATTAGATCAGGACTCCCAACTATCAAGCCATCAAGACCAACAAGTGCAACAGGGATTCACAAATAAACAAATATATACATGCAGGTATATATGTATGTATATACGTGTTTACAGGAATAGACTACAAAAGCTTTATGAAACAGCAAGTACAAAGGTGCATCAGGCAGTTCATATGCAACATGAGACAGTGGCAACAATGACCAAAGATATGTATATAAATACTGATGGCACCAAGATAAAGAGGCAGTCGAACCAAAATTCCCCCCAAATTCATCAATTAAATAAGAAACCAGAATCACTATAAATAAGCGATGCACGAAAAACTGAAATAGGATTTAGAAGTGTGAGTACGAGAAGTACTCACCTTACAACGACGAATACACGAACGACTCATGCTCTCGATTGCTCCAAACCCTAGCCTTGAGCTCCACCAGCGTCGCCGCGAACCCTAGCCTGTCGTTGAGGGCACCTCACGACTTGAGCACGCACCAGGAGGAGGAGCGTTGGCTTCGAGAGGAGGAGGAGCCGCGAAACCCTAGTCGCCTTCTCCTCTCTGACTATTTTATTTCGTTCGTTTATTTTGAACGTGAATGACAAAATGAATAAGAGGGAGAGGCCTTTGTCATATAATAAAGGTGAAGGGGAATGGATTTGTTAATGGGCCAAGCAATAATATTAAGCCCATTGAATTTATAAATAGCAAACCATGATAATCAAACACTTTGGTGATATTTAAAACACGATTTGAATCCATTAGAACAACAGATTCGAACACGATAAAAATTCATATTTAGGATTTTAAATACGAATAGACGATGTCATATTTAAATAAAATATTTAAATATATTATCGTATAAATGCGGGTTGTTACAATGGACGTGCTCCACATTTCCCTAGTTGAAGTCGAAGGCTAATTCGGCTCCTAGAGGTTTCGATCGTTATCGATCATTGGATGGAAATGTTTTTTATGGCAGGTGAAAACTATTTAGGGTTAAGGTTTGCAAAATGAAAGGAGTTGGGGGCTATTTATAGAAAATTTCACGTGGCACTATTCGTTCGTGAAAATTCCGAACTCCAAACGAATTGTGTCGCCTGGCGTTCTATATGTTATACCCTTATTCCGAATACAATGGAATATATATCGGGAGCCAATTCTATCATATACAGAAGATAGCTTTTCAAAATCGAATTATTTTAAATTAAAATTCCTTTAATTAATTTCTACGCATTTCGAACTCGCAATATCAAACGATACGTCCAATCACTACGAAATTCGACAGCATACTATAATTCACTATTACATATCCAATGAAACTAGTTTCGTCGAAATCCGAGACAGTGCCCAAAAAGACTATTTTCACACATTTATTAGAACGAGTAATTCCCAATTTCAGTTTATTCACTTTTAATTCAAATTTAAAAGTTTATTGTCTTTCTTCTTATTCAAATAGAATTTAAATACACTTTAGAAATCATTTTCATTCATTTTAAATTCAAGATTCAATTATTTAAACAATTTCAAATATTAGATTTAACGATTTAATTATTAAATAAATCGCTATATTTGAAATATAAATTATTTAACTTTTAAAATTAACTTTTCAATATTTAAAATCAATTAAATATTTCAAATTCGGATGACTAAAATTCTGGGTCGTTACATTTTTCCTCCTCTCCATCTAAATCCCACATCCATTGGTGCTCATCCAAGCATCGTTGGGCAAAGTCATCAACTAGGGAAATGTTGCCGACATCAAGATGAGTGCAATTAACAGTTGGATAGCTGTCATTCGAGGAGAGGTGGTTGCAGAGTTCAGTTGAACGGCGATTGAATTTTCACCGATTGTGGGAACTTGGAGGGTTATTGGCCCATGGAGACTGAAGGAAAAGTATAGAAGAAGGTGAGGGCGAGGCATGGCCGAAGTTTGAGGGAGATCGATCAACTGTGGAGGCGGTACTTACAAGATGAACGACGTGATGTCAAGGCAAATTTTTAAGCAAACATCAAGGCGATAGGGGATCGAACCAGGGGGAATCAGCACGACATGGCGACGGCAGTCTTTGGCGAGCTCGTGGCGGAGGCAGGCGACTCGAGGAGGTGACGACATGATGGGAAATGCATTCGTGCTTTGGGTTTGCCTGGAACGAGCGCGAGTGTTAAGAGGAGTGAAAGGTAATTAAGTTTTAAAAGTATAATTAATTTAAAGTTAATGATAATTTAAATAGTCCCAAACGTTCATTAATTCATATCTAATCCATATGAGGTCAGAATCAAGCGTGACGAGTTGCGTTGTACTCGTATCGGCGAATACTAGGATATCAAATTGGATTGGCAACGATTGAAGCTAGTGGAATTTTATGCTGAATTCGAACGTTGTTCGAATTCAGACAAAAATGGAATGCCTCATCGATAACTGGAATTTTGGTTAGTTAAACTCACCTTTTTGGCTAAACGGTAATGTTATATAGTTGATAAAAATTGTTGATTGGATGTTTGGATGATTTACTATTTTATCAGTTGGTTTGGTTTTATTCCCTCTCCTGGAGCGAATGACATTTTACATATACACTCCTAGTAGCGGATGCCCCATATTATATGATTATATAAGTTGTAATGCAGGGGAACAGGTTGGAGGGATGCAACAGGATTTCTCACCACTGTTGATTTTATTTACACACACACACACAGATATATATATATATATATATATCTGTGTGTGTATGCTGATATATATAAGCGAAAGTGCCGCTAAGGATCGTAATATGGAATAGTAACTAAGTTATCTACTAATGTGGAATAAAAAATAAAAGGTAAATAGTAAAGTAAATGAAACCAGAGATTTTTATACTGGTTCGAACTCCCGTTCTACGTCCAGTCCCAGTCTCCTTCTGGAATTTAACTATCAACCCTCTCTTAACACAGAGGAATAGGTATTACACCGCCTGAGCAACCGAACATGACTTTTACCGTCTAGACAACCAAATAGGACTTCTACCACTTGAGAAACCGAACAGGACTTCCAATACAAATAGTAAAGTTATTTCTGACTGAATATGCTCTTGAATAGCACTGATAAGTCAATAACGTACATCCTTCCTATAATCTTCTCCTTTGTGGTATACAGTGTAATTCATGAAGATAGGAAGCTTATTAAATCGCTTAACAAGGTTTGCTTGAATGAACAAGTGATTTGAATGAAATATTGATTGCAAATGGCAAGATAGTTTAAACAACAAGAATCAGAAACTGGTGATTAAAACAATTGATTTCATGGCTATATATAGTGTTTAAGAGTTGCAATTGTTCATGAAAGGTTGCCATGAATGAATATGGAAGAAACTCTTGAATCAAGAATTGTATCTCTTTGCCGAAATGAAGTGTCTCTTCAAAATATAGCCGTTATGAAGATTCAGCTGACTAAGTGAAAAGATTTTGCCGACTGAATCAATTGAAAATCGATGCAGTAAGAAAACAGTGCAAAAAACATGTAATTCAGTCGATTGAAATGTATAATTCAGTCGACCAAATATTCAAGTAAAGTTGTGCATATGCACAGAATTCATTCGATTGAATGACCTTGTTCAGTCGGCTGAATTCTGTTGATGATAAAAATTGCCTTAGCTCATTTGGTTAGAGCACTTGCTTTTTAAATTGGTGGCTCGGGTTCGAGTCTTGCTCATGCATTTTTGAAAACTTGATTTTCATTTAAAATATGATTTCCCCAATGACCCAAATTCGAGTCTTCCTTCATATATTATTATTATTATTATTATTTTCTAAAAAAATTTATTGCTTTTATAAAATGTTTCGAATGTGTATGTATATGTGTGTATACCACTTTGAGAAGATTTTTACATCTCTAAACTCTAGACATGACACTCTATGACTAATAATACTTTGTTTGTCACCTTCGTCTTATGTCTATCGTGTATATCTCTTCTTGTATCTCCATATACATACTTGTATCCTCTTTTGTACTATGTATCTTCATGTTGAACATATTTGTTTGTCTCTTTTTGATACTCATGTACCTACAAGTTAGCTTAGAGGTTCTTTGGCATAATTTTATAGTTGTTGTCATTAAAATCCAACAATAGAAGTTCTAACATTCTCCCCCTTTTTGATGATGACAACTATACAATTTCAAAAATATTCATTCTATATAAAATAATATTAATATGTTTACAACTCCCCCTAAGTATAACATCTACCCTTAAGTATAATATCTCCCTCTATCAATATGCATATAAACTTCTCCTCCATTTTCATTATAAAAAAGAACGAGGGAATATAATAAATTTTATGAAATATCCTGTAAATAGAAGGATAAACCCAATATTAATTATGGAGAAAATAAATTAGATTTTACCGTATTTGTTGATGTCCGTATTTCATTGTAAGCACCTAATTCTATTAAATTTATGGAACATCCTTTAAGATTCCAAAATCTATCCTTTTCCTTTTGTTTCTCCAAGTACTTGCAATAAATAATAATCATTTTTGGTACCCACTTACTATGTTAGGGTTTGGGGGGTTAGGTCTTGGGAAGCCATACCCTTTTGGGTGTGGATGAACCTTTATAAATATAATTTTTATTATTAACTACCATATCAAAATAACCATCAATGTATTTTTCTCTATTTTTCAATTAACAGGAACCCAAATACTTAGATAATTTTTATTCATATTTCCCATCATTGATTTTGCACTTCAAGAGATATTATAAACACTATTGGTCATAGCAGTATTTGAATTTCTATAAAAATTGGATTTAGACATTACTCGAAATCTTGTACTAGCACTAACAATTTTACTATACATGAAAGCGTATCAAGTGCTACTTCTACGATTAGTTTTATTATATCCTAAACCACTTTTATCATACAAAGGTCTAAAACTAGATAAAATCATGTTTAAATCATTTTGACCTTTATTAAATTTTACAAATTCATTTTTACGTTTTGCAAATTTAGTTTTAAAGTCGCAATTGTTATTTTCAAAAGAAATATTAATTTTCAAAATATCAATCTTTTCATTTAATTCATAATTCTCATTTTTAACGTACAGTTCTCATTTTTGAGAAGAAACTGTTGAGATTATGAATTATCTAAAGAGGATTGTAATAAATCATTTTGTCTTTTCAAAAAAAAAAATCTTTTGAAAATTTTTCTCTTTCTTTTTCAAGAAGGTGTTTTGTTCATCTAGAAAATCTTTAACAGTTATAAAATTATTTTTTAAAACACCGAGTTGATTTTCTAAATTTAATTTCTCACTTTTCAATTTCTCATTTTCAAGTTCGACAAATTTCATATATTCTAAAATAATAAAATTAAGCTTTGAGATCTTATCGCTTATACTAACTAATTCATTATTATCTTTTATTGGAATTTGTAAATCAGAAAGTACCTTTTTGTAGTCCTCATTGGTGGCTTTGACAGGGATTTTTCTTGTTGTATTTCGATTGTATCTTTTTCTGGCCATTATTCTATAATGTTGTGACGATCGATAGAATTCCAGGCTCTGATACCAAATGAAAGTGCTACTAAGGATCATAATATGGAATAGTAACTAAGTTATCTACTAATGTGGAATAAAAAATAAAAGGTAAATAGTAAAGTAAATGACTACAGGGATTTTATACTGGTTCGAACTCCCGTTCTACGTCCAGTCCCTGACTCTTTCTGGAATTTAACTATAAACCCTCTCTTAACCCGGAGGAATAGGTATTACATCCCCTGAGCAACCGAACAGGACTTCTACTGCCTAGACAACCGAATAGGACTTCTACCGCCTGAGCAACCTAACAAGACTTCTAATACAAATAGTAAAGTTGTTTCTAACTAAATATGCTCTTGAATAGCACTGATAAGTCAATAACGTACACTGTCATGACCCGCAAATCCGTACCTCTTGATTAACCACTAATCTCCATTGATTAACTCAAAATGAACGGGAATACGAACTATGATGGTTTAAGAAGAAGAAAAAGGTAGAAGAAGAAGAAAAGAGTAGAAAAGATAGAAGCAAAAGAACAAAAGAAAAACAACAGAAATAGAAACAATATCAGAATCTCACATATCGCAGCGGAACAATATATAATAAATAAACACTAGTCTTTTAAAACAAAGAGCTATATCAGTTTATACATACATCAATCATCAGAGTCAATATACAACAATGGACAGTTATATAACTTGTCCTCATACAGAATACACAGCGGAATAAATACTATCAGATACAAATACTACGTCTCGCCATCCAGCTTGCTTTCAAAGCTCCAGAATATCCAGAATATCCTGATAACATAACTCTAGGCTGCCCGTGTGGAAATTAGTGGGCACCCAGAGTTTAGAAGGGAACAATAAACTCCGAGTCAGTCATGGTGACTGGTGTGAGATCGTAAAACAGTTATTTTTCACAAAGAAAATAAAACAAATTCGCAATGCTTTTGGAAAATGAAACTACCATAAGACCTCCCACCACACACACAATGCAAACGCAGAATTGGAGGAGATTTCTTCTTATGATAGTCAAAGATGCTTACTACGCAAATCAAATCATTTTGATATTATTATTAGTGCATAGTGTAGAAAACATTTCGAAAGTATAATATTAATCTTAGCCAGCATAGGCATTCCGCACTTATGCCTACTATAGCTACCATCCAAACAGTGGTGACCACCATAAGTGAATGATAGGTTCTACAACTAAAACCGTACAAGATCGTATTGTTTCTTTGGATTTCCAACAAATGATCAGGCTAAGGAACTTCCTATCCACGATGGGTACGTCCCTGGAATAGACAACCCGAGAACCTAACGTTACGGTTAGATCTCTGCCAACACAAGGCCGGGTTACCTCTGCAAAAATAGGTAACTACTGACACGCTTATGCCATCCCCCGATCGTAACCGATCTTCCCGAGGATCCCCGATTCGCAACAACCACAAAGTAATAAATTTGCAGCAACCACAGAGGTTAAGTATCTGGGCTCCATACCATGATACCACCTTTATCCAGAAGGAATGACATACACGAAGGGGCGCTACTCCCTAGAACCTTGCCGCATCCTTCCTGTTTTGACCATTTCCGGGGTGTGAGGCTCGACGAAGTCTCGTCCACAAAGCTACGCTTTCTACAAAGCCATGCTTCGGGTCAAACAAAATGATCAACCTATGATCACAAAGATATAAGATCAAACAAATGATCATATCACAAATGATCAAACACTGATCATTTCACAGCAACACTCAGTATGCCACGTTACCAAATTGGGAGTATATCGCTGATAAATTTCAACTACATAACCTCTGAGCTCGTACGTCTCAGAGAAGGGTGTTAAGCTAAGAGAATAAATTCTCCGCCACCAACAGAAATGTATTTGAAGGAAATCAGCTTTATATCTCAAATTGTAACGTCAGACACATAATCCATACAAGTCTGTTCCGGGATCGAACAGAACCGAAGGCACTTCTCACGAAGCCCTTGCAATTCCGGATAATTTTCAATCACGTCAGGACTTCCCGTCACTAAGGGTGATAAAACCTCTAAACCGGAGATCAGCCGATGTAGAGTAACTCGACGGTAATCCTTCCGTTTTCAAAAATATCCGGTCTTCAACACCGGTCTTCGAATGCAATTCATAACGACGTATCACATATTCGGAATGGGTTATACGACCCCATGGTCCTTTCCCGGCTAACCCGAATAGTGAGCGATTTTTCAAAAATAAGTGTGGCATTCAAATTCATCCAATTCACAACAAATACCATTCAAGGTAATTATTGATAGTCGGTTATTTAACTATCAATAAAGATGCGCAACATCATCAGATTCCAAATAATTTTCCAAATTATTTATTTCCCAAAATATCTTTTACTAGATATAAAATTTCCACACTTAATCATTTGAAAACAATTTCAAATCAATTTCCACATTTCATTTTATCTTTGAAGATAAAATCTCAAAACAGTTCATTTCATATTGGAAAAGCATTTCCATACTTATTTAAAAATAAGTATTCCACAAATTTATTTATTTTCAACATTGGAAAATATTCGATATACTTAAAATCAAAATTAAGTATAATTTCATTCTTTAAGGAAATCATTTACTATAACAACATTTATTTGAGTCAAAACGAATGTTACGTAAAACATCGTTACGACGACTCAAAATCACTAGTATAGGGATTCGAATTTTTATAGATATATAAATCTCAATACTACATCAAAACATTTCCTTTCGGAAATCATTTACTATAACAACAGTGTTATAGTCCACCATTTCCTTCTATTTCTCGAAAACGTCTATTTCAACAATAAAAATGTTGAAATCTATGTATTCGATATCATAATACATTTTAAAAACATCTTTAAAATGTTTAACTTCATTTTCAATGTCACTTTTCCAAAACTATCCATTTTACTTAACAATATATTCACTGTCCAAAATCGTGAATATACTTCACTAATTACCTTTCACTATTTTCTACACGTTTTATTTCAATAATAATTCGCTATCTAAAATCGCGAATATATCTCCTTTAACAACCTTCTATATTTAATTTATCAAATCCAATTGATTTCGAATTTATAAAACAACGTTTATAAATTCTATTTCTATTTTCTAACAACTTCAATTTAATAAATCTCCTTTATTAACAATTCGATTCATAACTCAAATCTTATACTAACAATCCATAATTATAAGTTAAATACTTATAATTCCTTTATTTTACAAAATCATTTCCATTTATAAGTTCATAATTTATAAATTCCATTTATTTATAAATTCTTAAAAATTCATTTTAACGCTTATAAAAACTCGTTTTATAATACCAACATTTTAATTTATAAAATGTCAACTTTATAAACCTTTTAAGTAAACCGTTTATAATATTTCAAAAATCTCAATTTAAACCATTTTATAAATCAATCAACTATTTATTCCAAAAATCACTTTTCGGTTATATTTCACAAAGATCTTAACTTTTATAACTTTAAAATTTGAACGTTTATTTATTTAAAATAAGTCACTTCAAAAATTCAATAAAACGTCTACTTTCAAAAATCACTTTAAAAATCCTTTTAAATTAAAAGTCGTTATTTTTAAAACTTGAATCTGATGATGCAACAGCACCAACTAGTCAATCACAACAACAAACATCATATATCAATATGATAACAGAATATACATCGATATCTGTAAATAAATAAATACTGGTGAGGAATCCAGTTGGATCCCTCCAACCTGTTTCCCTGCATCCACAGACGTTAGCACAATACCAATTCCACTTCGAGGTGGAATATCGCGGTATATGGGTTTTATAAAAATAATCCGCTTACTAACGGCGCAATAGGGTCTCATCCGCTATACGAGGCGGGAAATCAATCAATCCAATATATACATATGCCAATATGTATATATTGCTATATATATAGATATATCCTACTATATCTAATATCACATCCAAATAGAAATCATATCAATCAATAAATAACTGCAATACCAAATATATTTTGAGTGAGAAAAATCTCACCTTAGCTTTTTATTTTGCAATCCATTTTCCAATCCATTTTGTTTTTCTTCATTTATAGACCTTGTATAAACAAATTTACATAATCTATTAATATTCGAAATTATCGACAATTAGTTTCTTTTCAATGGATTAAATTGTTTAAAAATTTTGATTTGAACTAATTTAACAATTAATTCCCTATTAGGTAAATTAAATTAGCCAAATTATTTTATTAACAACTTTCTCTTATCAATTTATTAAATTAAATCGAATTTCCTTTTTGAAAGTCTTTTAGTAACTAAAAATTTTAGATAAGTCAATAATACATTTTATATTTTTATTTTCTGAAAATACAACAGTAATAAATTTTCCTTCTTCAAATCTTACTCTGTATAAAATCTCTTGCTTTACTGTAAATATTTTTAAAACTGTATATAGCTAATGGCAATTTCCTTTCAGATTTAAATTAAATTTAAAATTTCGAAAGGCTAATACCTTACTGCCTACGAACTGCCGAACTCGAAGATGCCATCGACCATCACTGTCGAACGTCAGAACCAGCCGAGTCATCAGCGACCCCCATCTACCTGCTGCGACGCCGTATCCATCCACCAGTTGCCACGCGAGCCTGCCTCGATCGATCGCAACCCACTTCGAGTCGCGAGCCACGCCGTTCTTCGCGAATCCCCCCAGCGCCGATACCCCAGCTGCCTCCAGTTGAACGCGAGCCTCGCGAGCCCCGCGCCTTCAGGCGAACCCCCTCGCCATCGAAACCACCTCGTCGCCTGCCTCACGCGCGCGCGAGCGCCAGCCTCCCATCGAACCAAAATCGAAGTCGCTTATCCCTTTTTTTTTATCGCGGCTACCATTTCTCTTCACTTTGGATTTTGTTTACGAACGAGAAAGAAAAAAGTATGCGGACATTTTATTTCGTTTTTGAATTGTTTTGAATGAGTACATTTTGATTTGGGGGAGGAAAACGAAAAGGAAAGAGGATGGTTGGCACGATTTCGTTCCCGTGATACTTGGCGTGGTCTTTGGCGTGAGATAAGGGGAAAACGTGGTGATGTAAATAAATATATGTTTAAATTTTAATTTGAATCTCATTTTATTTTAACGCGTTTGCATATCGTACGGTCACGAAACAACTCTGAAAAATATGAAATTGGAAATCCAGTAATAATTCAATATTACGGACCCAATGGAACTGGTTTCGTCGAATTCCGAGACTGTTTAAAAAATGACTATTTTTAAATATCGGTTCGAACGATAAATTTTCAAAACTGAACAAAACAGTTCGAAATTAAATTCTGAAGCTTCTATTATCTTCAGTGTCATCAATATAAATTTTAAAAGCTTTTGAAATATTTTTCTTCAGCTTAAACTGAAGATTCAAATTTTATTCAACTTACAATAGATTAAATTTTATAATTTAATTGCCAAATTCAGAGTTATATCGGGAATTCAAATTAAATCATCGTTTCAAATATTTAAAATTAATTAAATATTTTCAATTTAATTTGTTCAAAATTCTGGGTTGTTACAAACTTCCCCCCTTAAAAGAATTTCATCCCGAAATTACAAGTTAGGAAGAAAATGTCCTTAACTCGTCTACTATCTTTCAACATCCAAATAGTTTTATCAAATTTTCCAAAACAAATCTTTCTACTAAAGATTCGTTATCATTTCAACTAAATTTCCAACTTCAATTGTAAGTTCAAAACAACATTGTTTTCTTAACAATTCAAATTTAAATTTAAATTCAAACTTTCAAAATTTTCTAACACTCGAAATTCTCGAAAAATTTCGCCAGCGTCTCCTTTGCGCGGCTAATACAGCACGACTACAAAACGTCCCTACGGACTCTCAGATTTCAAAAAGAAAAGAAAAAGCCAAGCGGCTAGACAAGGAAATCATCAAATTTCATATTGAAATTCAAATACGTACCTTTTGTCGAGCAATTCAAATTTATCTTTGAAATCAAAATCCCAATTCATAACACCTGTATATCCTACTAGCCATAATATCTAGTTACAACATTCAAACTATTTTGGAAATTCTATTACAAAATTTTCAATATAAACTACTTATACATTTTTACTTCACTATTGAAGTTACATATCTATTTTCGTTCAATTTTACATTTCAATTTTCATTTGAATTCAATTTCAATCTAATTTGGATTCAATTCAACTTCTGAATATTGAATTTCATCGATTATCTTTATTCATAACTGCACTATTTTAAATTAGTTTCATGTACTAATTCATCACAATTTCTAATTCGCTTTATTCAAATTTGTTTTCAATATTCAGTTTCAATTCCGGTTTTATCTTCATTCAATCATTAACTTAGAATAATTTCAATATCAAATTTTACTTAAGAATTTCACACTTCTATTCTTAGGTTCAATAAATATTCCATATACCCATTATATTTATTTTCAATTTACCACTTCGGTTAAATCTACTTACATTTAAATTGGATTTCAAATTCCATATTAATTTGTCATTTCTTCAATTAGCTTTAGTTACTAATTTTATTTCAATACTTTACTTTACAAATTCGAAATGAATTTTTTTTTTCAACATTCAATTTACTTTCATTAAATTGATTCACTTGTACTTACATTAATTTAACTCCATCCTTTAAGTTAAATTTATTCTATCAAAATTCGAATTGTATAAGTTATCAATTCATTTATTAATCCAATAGATATTTTAAATAGGATTCCAGAGTCTTTTCACCCTTTTCAAAACCATTTTGAAAACAATTCAAATTATCCTTTGAATTTTCTAATACAAAAATCCAAATTTTTCAAACACTTCCATTTAAAAAAAATTGGCAGCAATTCCTCTTTTGGAAACCCGAAAATGAACACCGGTGATGCTACAGTCATTACCGAAGTTATTTTCCATCGACCGAAAAGAGTTTAGAGCTTTTCATCTCTTCAAAATACTTTTCAAACCTTTGAAATTCATTTTCAACTCCAAAAAGGATTTAAACTTTCCAAATCTCCAAAATTTTCAAATTCTTTTCAAAACATTTCCAAATACTTCTCTGGAATTCCGTTTTAAACTACAAGTCACATTTATAATTTATATTCTTAAATTTCATTCGTATGTGAATTCATCTCTTTATCTTTCAATTCACATTTATAAATTTCATTCGTTAAATGGATTTATTTCCAAATCTTTGGTTATTATTTTAATTTCTCATTCCATTTCATATAACAATGATAATATTTCAATGTTATTATTTATAACAACCTAACATCCATATACTATAATAATTTACAGAAAAATCATTTCTTTTATATACAAAAATAGTTTTGGGCAAAAATTATTTCATTTACCCTATTTTAAAATCAATACTGTGTCGGTTTATCTTGTTTAAGAGTTTAGAAACCCCTATCGATTATAGTTAGCTAGACTGCACCGACCAGAATCTATAAACAATCAACCGATAAGTCAACACAATACAAAACAATTTCATATTCACTAACAAATACGCGCTCATATCTATTATTACACTCAACTCATTCTAGAGTACTGCTGACTCTATCTCTAATGAGTAACACCCAACAGAGCAGGGTTGTCGCTTAACCATATGCTCTGATACCAAATGTCATGACCCGCAAATCCGTACCTCTTGATTAACCACTAATCTCCATTGATTAACTCAAAATGAACGGGAATACGAACTATGATGGTTTAAGAAGAAGAAAAAGGTAGAAGAAGAAGAAGAAAAGAGTAGAAAAGATAGAAGAAAAAGAACAGAAGAAAAACAACAGAAACAGAAACAATATCAGAATCTCACATATCGCAGCGGAACAATATATAATAAATAAACACTAGTCTTTTAAAACAAAGAGCTATATCAGTTTATACATACATCAATCATCAGAGTCAATATACAACAATGGACAGTTATATAACTTGTCCTCATACAGAATACACAGCGGAATAAATACTATCAGATACAAATACTACGTCTCGCCATCCATCTTGCTTTCAAAGCTCCAGAATATCCAGAATATCCTGATAACATAACTCTAGGCTGCCCGTGTGGAAATTAGTGGGCACCCAGAGTTTAGAAGGGAACAATAAACTCCGAGTCAGTCATGGTGACTGGTGTGAGATCGTAAAACAGTTATTTTTCACAAAGAAAATAAAACAAATTCGCAATGCTTTTGGAAAATGAAACTACCATAAGACCTCCCACCACACACACAATGCAAACGCAGAATTGGAGCTGATTTCTTCTTATGATAGTCAAAGATGCTTACTACGCAAATCAAATCATTTTGATATTATTATTAGTGCATAGTGTAGAAAACATTTCGAAAGTATAATATTAATCTTAGCCAGCATAGGCATTCCACACTTATGCCTACTATAGCTACCATCCAAACAGTGGTGACCACCATAAGTGAATGATAGGTTCTACAACTAAAACCGTACAAGATCGTATTGTTTCTTTGGATTTCCAACAAATGATCAGGCTAAGGAACTTCCTATCCACGATGGGTACGTCCCTGGAATAGACGACCCGAGAACCTAACGTTACGGTTAGATCTCTGCCAACACAAGGCCGGGTTACCTCTGCAAAAATAGGTAACTACTGACACGCTTATGCCATCCCCCGATCGTAACCGATCTTCCCGAGGATCCCCGATTCGCAACAACCACAAAGTAATAAATTTGCAGCAACCACAGAGGTTAAGTATCTGGGCTCCATACCATGATACCACCTTTATCCAGAAGGAATGACATACACGAAGGGGCGCTACTCCCTAGAACCTTGCCGCATCCTTCCTGTTTTGACCATTTCCGGGGTGTGAGGCTCGACGAAGTCTCGTCCACAAAGCTACGCTTTCTACAAAGTCATGCTTCGGGTCAAACAAAATGATCAACCTATGATCACAAAGATATAAGATCAAACAAATGATCATATCACAAATGATCAAACACTGATCATTTCACAGCAACACTCAGTATGCCACGTTACCAAATTGGGAGTATATCGCTGATAAATTTCAACTACATAACCTTTGAGCTCGTACGTCTCAGAGAAGGGTGTTAAGCTAAGAGAATAAATTCTCCGCCACCAACAGAAATGTATTTGAAGGAAATCAGCTTTATATCTCAAATTGTAACGTCAGACACATAATCCATACAAGTCTGTTCCGGGATCGAACAGAACCGAAGGCACTTCTCACGAAGCCCTTGCAATTCCGGATAATTTTCAATCACGTCAGGACTTCCCGTCACTAAGGGTGATAAAACCTCTAAACCGAAGATCAGCCGATGTAGAGTAACTCGACGGTAATCCTTCCGTTTTCAAAAATATCCGGTCTTCAACACCGGTCTTCGAATGCAATTCATAACGACGTATCACATATTCGGAATGGGTTATACGACCCCATGGTCCTTTCCCGGCTAACCCGAATAGTGAGCGATTTTTCAAAAATAAGTGTGGCATTCAAATTCATCCAATTCACAACAAATACCATTCAAGGTAATTATTGATAGTCGGTTATTTAACTATCAATAAAGATGCGCAACATCATCAGATTCCAAATAATTTTCCAAATAATTTATTTCCCAAAATATCTTTTACTAGATATAAAATTTCCACACTTAATCATTTGAAAACAATTTCAAATCAATTTCCACATTTCATTTTATCTTTGAAGATAAAATCTCAAAACAGTTCATTTCATATTGGAAAAGAATTTCCATACTTATTTAAAAATAAGTATTCCACAAATTTATTTATTTTCAACATTGGAAAATATTCGATATACTTAAAATCAAAATTAAGTATAATTTCATTCTTTAAGGAAATCATTTACTATAACAACATTTATTTGAGTCAAAACGAATGTTACGTAAAACATCGTTACGACGACTCAAAATCACTAGTATAGGGATTCGAATTTTTATAGATATATAAATCTCAATACTACATCAAAACATTTCCTTTCGGAAATCATTTACTATAACAACAGTGTTATAGTCCACCATTTCCTTCTATTTCTCGAAAATGTCTATTTCAACAATAAAAATGTTGAAATCTATGTATTCGATATCATAATACATTTTAAAAACATCTTTAAAATGTTTAACTTCATTTTCAATGTCACTTTTCCAAAACTATCCATTTTACTTAACAATGTATTCACTGTCCAAAATCGTGAATATACTTCACTAATTACCTTTCACTATTTTCTACACGTTTTATTTCAATAATAATTCGCTATCTAAAATCGCGAATATATCTCCTTTAACAACCTTCTATATTTAATTTATCAAATCCAATTGATTTCGAATTTATAAAACAACGTTTATAAATTCTATTTCTATTTTCTAACAACTTCAATTTAATAAATCTCCTTTATTAACAATTCGATTCATAACTCAAATCTTATACTAACAATCCATAATTATAAGTTAAATACTTATAATTCCTTTATTTTACAAAATCATTTCCATTTATAAGTTCATAATTTATAAATTCCATTTATTTATATATTCTTAAAAATTCATTTTAACGCTTATAAAAACTCGTTTTATAATACCAACATTTTAATTTATAAAATGTCAACTTTATAAACCTTTTAAGTAAACCGTTTATAATATTTCAAAAATCTCAATTTAAACCATTTTATAAATCAATCAACTATTTATTCCAAAAATCACTTTTCGGTTATATTTCACAAAGATCTTAACTTTTATAACTTTAAAATTTGAACGTTTATTTATTTAAAATAAGTCACTTCAAAAATTCAATAAAACGTCTACTTTCAAAAATCACTTTAAAAATCCTTTTAAATTAAAAGTCGTTATTTTTAAAACTTGAATCTGATGATGCAACAGCACCAACTAGTCAATCACAACAACAAACATCATATATCAATATGATAACAGAATATACATCGATATCTGTAAATAAATAAATACTGGTGAGGAATCCAGTTGGATCCCTCCAACCTGTTTCCCTGCATCCACAGACGTTAGCACAATACCAATTCCACTTCGAGGTGGAATATCGCGGTATATGGGTTTTATAAAAATAATCCGCTTACTAACGGCGCAATAGGGTCTCATCCGCTATACGAGGCGAGAAATCAATCAATCCAATATATACATATGCCAATATGTATATATTGCTATATATATAGATATATCCTACTATATCTAATATCACATCCAAATAGAAATCATATCAATCAATAAATAACTGCAATACCAAATATATTTTGAGTGAGAAAAATCTCACCTTAGCTTTTTATTTTGCAATCCATTTTCCAATCCATTTTGTTTTTCTTCATTTATAGACCTTGTATAAACAAATTTACACAATCTATTAATATTCGAAATTATCGACAATTAGTTTCTTTTCAATGGATTAAATTGTTTAAAATTTTTGATTTGAACTAATTTAACAATTAATTCCCTATTAGGTAAATTAAATTAGCCAAATTATTTTATTAACAACTTTCTCTTATCAATTTATTAAATTAAATCGAATTTCCTTTTTGAAAGTCTTTTAGTAACTAAAAATTTTAGATAAGTCAATAATACATTTTATATTTTTATTTTCTGAAAATACAACAGTAATAAATTTTCCTTCTTCAAATCTTACTCTGTATAAAATCTCTTGCTTTACTGTAAATATTTTTAAAACTGTATATAGCTAATGGCAATTTCCTTTCCGATTTAAATTAAATTTAAAATTACGAAAGGCTAATACCTTACTGCCTACGAACTGCCAAACTCGAAGACGCCATCGACCATCACTGTCGAACGTCAGAACCAGCCGAGTCATCAGCGACCCCCATCTACCTGCCGCGACGCCGTATCCATCCACCAGTTGCCACGCGAGCCTGCCTCGATCGATCGCAACCCACTTCGAGTCGCGAGCCACGCCGTTCTTCGCGAATCCCCCCAGCGCCGACACCCCAGCTGCCTCCAGTTGAACGCGAGCCTCGCGAGCGCCGCGCCTTCAGGCGAACCCCCTCGCCATCGAAACCACCTCGTCGCCTGCCTCACGCGCGCGCGAGCGCCAGCCTCCCATCGAACCAAAATCGAAGTCGCTTATCCCTTTTTTTTATCGCGGCTACCATTTCTCTTCGCTTTGGATTTTGTTTACGAACGAGAAAGAAAAAAGTATGCGGCCATTTTATTTCGTTTTTGAATTGTTTTGAATGAGTACATTTTGATTTGGGGGAGGAAAACGAAAAGGAAAGAGGATGGTTGGCACGATTTCGTTCCCGTGATACTTGGCGTGGTCTTTGGCGTGAGATAAGGGGAAAACGTGGTGATGTAAATAAATATATGTTTAAATTTTAATTTGAATCTCATTTTATTTTAACGCGTTTGCATATCGTACGGTCACGAAACAACTCTGAAAAATATGAAATTGGAAATCCAGTAATAATTCAATATTACGGACCCAATGGAACTGGTTTCGTCGAATTCCGAGACTGTTTGAAAAATGACTATTTTTAAATATCGGTTCGAACGATAAATTTTCAAAACTGAACAAAACAGTTCGAAATTAAATTCTGAAGCTTCTATTATCTTCAGTGTCATCAATATAAATTTTAAAAGCTTTTGAAATATTTTTCCTCAGCTTAAACTGAAGATTCAAATTTTATTCAACTTACAATAGATTAAATTTTATAATTTAATTGCCAAATTCAGAGTTATATCGGGAATTCAAATTAAATCATCGTTTCAAATATTTAAAATTAATTAAATATTTTCAATTTAATTTGTTCAAAATTATGGGTCGTTACATACACCCTTCCTATAATCTTCTCCTTTGTGGTATACCATGTAATTCGTGAAGATAGGAAGTTTATTAAATCACTTAATGAGGTTTGCTTGAATGAACAAGTGATTTGAATGAAATATTGGATGCAAATGGCTAGATCTTTAGACAATAAGAATGAGAATTTAAATCAGAAATCGATGATTAAAACAATTGATTTCAAGGCCATATATAGTGTTTAACAGTTGCACTTGTTCATGAAAGGTCGCCATGAAAGAATATGGAAGAAACTCTTGAATCAAGAGTTGTATCTCTTTGCTGAAATGAAGTGTCTCTTCAAAATATAGCTGTTATGACGATTCAGCCGACTGAGTGAAAAGATTCAATCGACTGAATCGATTGAAAATCGACGTAGCAAAAAAATAGTGCAAAAACATGTAATTCAGTCGACTGAAATGTATGATTCAATCGACTGAATATTCAAGTAAAGTTGTGCATATGCACAGAATTCAGTCGATTGAATGACCTTGTTTAGTCGGCTGAATTCTTTTGATGAATAAAAATTGCCTTACCTCATTTGGTTAGAGCAGTTGCTTTCTAAACTAGTGGCTCGGGTTATAAAATCATACCTTTCAAAATCTCAAAAATCAATAAGCTTCAATCAATTCTTATTTATATTCAATTCTCAAACAAATTAAATTACAAAATAACTTAATTTATCTTCCCAATCTTTATTTTTATTAAAGTTATTACAAAAATATATTTTCAAATAATAATATAAATTTTAAATAAATATTTTAAACACAATATATATACCTATCCAATTAAACTAAATTTTATTATATTAAATATTATTAAATACAATCTGATTTTATTAAGTCTATATTATTTTATATTAAACTATATTTTATATATTTAAAAATAATAAAATTATAACTAAAATCTTAAAATTTACATTTTTCAAAATTAACTTATAAATTTAAAATTTCCAAACATATAAATTTAAAAATCTAAATTTTACACATATATTAAAATAAAAATTTTATATTATATTTAAAAATCTATATTTATTAAAACCCATCTATTTCCTTTCGAAACTTTGGAAATCACTTTCAAAAATAGACCAACGGTGTCCGTATATAAGTTTCCATCTGATGGTCAAGTGATACAGATATTTATCATTTCAATTTGCAATAATTTAATATTTACGGGTGTATATTATTTTAACTCCTAATCCCAAAATTCAAAATTAATAAAATCACTTAGGTTTATCATTTCAACCCATAATGATTTTCCCTAATCTATAAAATCGTTCAGGTATATATCATTTCAACCTATACGGAATTCCTAATTATCAAGGAACTTGTAGAGTGAGAACAATAAAATAGCATAAAATGGCATACATATCAATGACACGCATATATAATCATAATTAACAATTTAAATAAAATATATAATAGGTTATAGTGTTGTATGTCAATTTACATAGGTAAAAAATTTAAAATATTAACATATCATATTTGATAATTAAATAACTAATCAATTTGAATTTTACAACATATCTCAATCGTCGTTTCATGTGAATATAAATTTACTTGCATATGAATGTCAATTGTAAATGATCGCTCACCTTTTGAGGCTAGAGAAACAACAGAATGACAAGCACTTGACACATATATGCGACTATGGACACGCATTAGGATACGCAGCAAACAGGACAACAACAAGCCAAAGAACTATTGCGATAAATTCCGAACAACGGCAAGCAAAATAATGAACTTGAACTCCAAATATATATATATATATATATATATATATGTCTATATATATCCTTTCTTTGTAGACGGACACTGAACATAACAGAGGCTAATTTTCCTTAATGCAAAAGCAAACCATATATGTATTTTTTTTTAAACAATGCACAGAAAAGTGGAAGGCTAGATGGTGATAAGTGGACAAAGGGTGCTTCGATGTATGAGAATAGGTGGCGGTTGCTTAGAGGAGTGGAGGCGAACTGCAGCTGCCCAGAGGTTGACCACGCACTGTGTTTAGTTGTCAGGTGGTTGTGGGTGCTTGGTGGTTCAAGGATATGGGGAGGGTGAGCTGTGGTCAAAGCAGGTGGAGCAAAGTGGGTGGAGCAAAGCGAAGTGACATAGGTGGTGAGATTAGGCGACGGTTCAAGGAGGGCTGTCGTGGACTGTTGAGGAAAGGAAGGCCCGGTCTTGAGGCAGTGGTAAGAAGTGGTTAGGGGAGGTTGCCGAGAAGATGGCTGTGATGGAGAGTGGGAAGATGTGGCAACTGTGTGTGGAAAAGAGAGGGGGCACTAGGTGGTCAGCGGGTTGAAGAGATCGGAGGTTAGCAGTGCAGAGGGTTGGAGCAGGCTAAAGGTGATCTACAGGGTGGTATGGCTGTGTCGATGGGAGTACGTGTCGGTGGCGTTCGGAGGAGGGTGAGCAAGGTCAGATCTCGACAATGAAGAGGATGGACGACGTTGGACGAAAATGGTGGCGATTGGTGATGTGGGAAGGAAGGGGAGGGACGAGTTGTGGTGTAAAGACTGACAAGGCGCGGATGCGGGAAGATGGAATGCGATAGTAGTGGAGGTGAGACTGAGTGGATCGGGTGCAGTTGTCTGGCATTGGCTGTAGAGCTGGGTGGAGTAAGGTTTGTTGGGCGACTATTGGTGGAAGGGTGGTGTGTGGGCGGCAATGAATAAGGAGGGTGAAAGTGGAGATGCAGGCTAATGGCTGAGCACGGTTTTATGTTGGAGGATGGCGAAGCAAGCTCCCAGAAAACCAATATTAGAAAGCTTTTATATTTTTTTTATAAACACATAAACGAAAGTAAAGAGAATGAGAAAGGCAGAAAAACTGAATGAATGAATGAACCAGCAATAGCAATATAAATTTCAACAATGGGAATGACAAAGATCGGACATTTATTTCTGAAAATATTAAAGGCAAGTGGCTGTTTATATTCAACCGGTAAACAAATTAAAGGTCATAGGGAAATCAAAAGTTTCAAAAACGAGTACCGATACGGCTAACCGTTTCACAGATTCTGCCACGTACCGGACGCCAAAATACACAAATGAATATACTACGGAGATCTGCATGACGAGACGAACAGAATGGTACACAGATATTAGAGATACGAACATCCTATCAAAACTCGATATTCGCTGCCAAACTTCTGCTAATCCACCAAAAATAAGATAAACGGGGCTATAACAATCCAAATTCAGCGAAACGAAATATGATGTCTCACTCAGAAAATGATTTACATTTTTATTATATAAAAATATTTAGATTTCAAGAATATTTTATTTCCATCAAATTAACAAAATATAAATTTTAAATTGAAATTTCACAACTATATAAACTTTCATATTTTCCAATGAAAATTTGTCACTTGCTATGCTTCAATAGACGTATACCAAATATCAAATTTTCATTGCAAAAATTTTAATATATATTTTCAAGAAATATTTAGTTAATTATGTTATTTAAAATCGTTAGAATTTCCAGGTCGTTACACTCTCCCCCACTCAAAACTTTTTGTCCCCGAAAAGAAACGAGATGGGAGGATAGAAGCAACAAAAAGGAAAGATAGACATGAAATACATAGTACTAGATACACAATAAATTCAAAATCATATAATTTCATTTTTGGACATCTTATTACTTACATTTAAATTGTATATTATTCAATTACATATTCTCATTAACATTCAAACTTTTTCTCAGGTAAGTTTTATTAATGTTATTGAGTGTAATTTGAGCACTATACAAATTTACCTTTTATTTACAACATTTCTATTAAGCAAAATTTTGTTTTAACATTTTTATTACTTAAGTTTTTTCTTGTATAACCTTTAATTACATATTCTCAACACATTTTAACTTTTTGAATATTTCATGTAAGTTATATATGTTTTTGAATGCAATTGAATATTTAACAAATAAATTTTATCCTATTTCAACCGTTTCAAGTTGTTCCAATTTCATTTCTCATTTTCAACACTCCAAAAAAATTTGCTTCATTTCAGACCATCACTTAACATAAAACTTAAGAGTCATATTTTCCGGTTTCACTTCAAACCATTTTGAAATAAATATACACATATATGTTTTTTATATATTAAATCATACTCAAGAAATTCAGATCAAATCTATTTTCAAAACAAAAGTGTAGCAAAGCTACTAAGTGGTCTCCCACTTTGAGACTCGAAAATGAATGTCGATGATGTTGTAGTCATCACCAAAATTATTTTCCAGCGACAAGAGGAGACTACTGACTTACTTCTTTTTAAATTCTTTGGAAATAATTTCCATTCGAAAATACTTTCAAATAATATATTGTATTATTATTTTTTCAGAACTTTGAAAAACAAATTTAGAAAAGCACCGGAAATTTAATTCTCAAGTCCTTAATTTAAATTAATTAAGGATTAATGTAATTAATTATAGTTAATAAATTAATGAGAGTAATTAAAAGTTAATTACTGTAAATGGTTAAGAATAATTAATTTATGTAATTAATTAATGGTTAATTACTTATGTAATTAAAGGATAATTAAATCAGCAATTATTAATTAAGATGGATAACTAAAGGATGATAATTAATTGGTTGGTAATTAATCAATGTTAAGTAAGAAGGACTTAGTAGTAATTGAAGTAATTAATTAAATTCATTAGGGATAATTAAATTAATTAGAGATAGTGTGATTGATTAATCCTTGCTTATGGATGGCTGAATGTTATTTAATGCCTTGAATTGTGTGATATCTTTGATATGAGATTTGTACTGATCTGTGATATGAGATGCTTTGGTTGAATTGTGATGATATGGATTTTATCTGTGAATATGTGAATTATCTATCTATGTGAATATAGATAATGAATTGAATTGTTTTAACTTTAAAACAACTTGACCTTAAAAGACGGCGTTTTGGATTTCGATGAGACCGGGATCGGGTTTCCAGATTCGGAAGTCTGAAAACCACATCGATCCAAATTAAATGATAGGTCGTGAATCTCAAGTGAAGATGAAGATTCAGAGTGCAAGGGTTATTGTCGTTAACTCTGAGGGTGATTCCAAAATGAGTGTAACGAGATAATGCTTTCGGTTTCGTTCGAACCCGGAACGAACTTGTATGGATTGAATGCATTTAGAACATCTTCAGGTAGACGATGAGCATTCTAAGTGATGTGTTCTGATAAGGTAATCATTGCCTCAAACCTCATCAACTGGGAATGGCTAAAACATGGGAGGTGAAGCAAGGTTAAGTGGGTAGCACCCAAGTTGGACGAGATTTTCCCCTGTCTAGAAGTCCCATTTTATTTGGCAGTGTGGTCATTACAGATTTCATTTGCAAATCAGATTTATGAACCATGTTTTAAAATTTTCCTCTTCTTATAACATACAACAATTGTTAATGGTTTAGGAATGTTGACAAAACAATAAATGATAATCTAGTACTATCATTTCTAACAACCAATTCATTTAACTATCCAATTTCAGAAAATTATATTTTTATATATAAAATATAATCATACATAAAATTATTTCATTTACCAATTTCGAAAAAAATATTGTGTCAATTTGCTATGTTGAAGCGTTTTGGAATTCCTATCGATAGCGTTGGCCAGACGAATCGATCGAAACCCAAAATTTAAAGTTAATAACTCAAACAACACAATATAAAACATTTTTATATCAATTACAAATACACTCCCTCACAGGATGATTCAAGAATGGATTTAAGAATAAGGATAGAGATTCAAATTTAGAAGAAAAGCTAATAAAAGAGAATTCCAACTAAGAAGATAAGATAATTAAATTACAAAGAGGAAAGATGGATAGACTTATATTAAGGCGACCTTAACTGGGTCAACCGAGACTCCATTTTCAGAAACAATGTGCCCAAGGAATCGGACTTCATCTTTCCAGAAATGGCATTTAGAAAATTTGGCTTTCAACTGGTGACTCCAAAGAGTTTCCAACACATAGCCCAAATGAGACTCATGCTCCTTCTCGAACTTAGAACAGACGAAAATATCATCAACGAAAACCAGGACAAACTTGTTGGGATCATCACGGAAAACGCGATTCATGAGATCGATGAAGAAGGCAGAAGCATTGGTTAATCCAAAGGGCATGACTAACCACTCATAAAAGCCATTCTCTGGAAGGGAGGACAACAGGTCGAGCTCTAGGAATAAGATCGATGTGGAATTCAATTTCCCGCTTAGGAGAAGAGAAGTGACTTCACCGAGGACATCCAGAAATAGTTGGACAACAAGGGTGGAGTCAAGATCACAAGGCTGAGAATCAAGCGAAAAGATGAAACTGCCTGCATAATCCTGAGGCATTCGACATTCAAACACAAGAGAATTACCCTGGTCATCTACTAGAGAAACGGTTTGGGTTTTGCAGGAAATAACAGCATCAAAACCGAGGACATAGAAATCTCTTGTGAATCGACGCCTGTTGTAAAGGAGTTTCACGCCTTTACAAATCATACTAAGGTTGATGGGACCGCCGATGGGATCAATCACACATAAGGATGAAGTTACCAATTGAGGTTGCAAGATGTGCTCAAATTTATTCCAAAGATCAACAGAAATGAAGCTATGGGATGCTCCGGTCAAGAAGAATACGAACAGGAAAAGACAAGAATGGATTTCAGAACAAAGGAAAAGTTCCAAAATTCAAAAGAAAGATGATTCTATAATTAATTTTACTCATTCTAGGGTATTACTACCCTATCCCTAATGAGTTTTTACTCCATATGTTAAATTTTGCCTAAACCAGAGCTCTGATACCACTTGTAACGACCCATCATTTTGAACCATTCAAATCGACAATCATCCTCATATGTCGGACTTGAATTGCTAAAAACAACATATTGTTAATTTATATTTGGCAAAGCTTAGCATATACGGTAAACAAATCAATCACAGAATCACAGACACAGAGAGTAATATAACAATAAGTTGCGGAATGGATAAATAGTAGTTCATAAGGCTACTATAGAAACATCAGAGTCTGAAATAAATACAACAGAAAATCTCAAATACAAAGTAGATGACAAGTCTGAACATTAAACTAGAAATAACTAAAAGCTAAATAGATACAAAACAGATCTTCAAGCAATGCTCCAAGCTCCAAAGGTGAGTCTCAAATTCTGTGACACTCAGTCTAACCTAAGCATAAAGCAAAACACAAAACACTCGAGTCAGAATTAACATTCTTATGCTAGTAAATCAACTCAAGTGAAATGTCCACGAGAAATGCAATATAACTTAAAGGATGTTTTGGATTCTCATCCTTTAAGGATCCGTGAAACTATCTACATACATAGTACAATATGCTACATAGATAATGTCTACAGTAAAGTAAACTATTAAAATATCAATAAGGCGTTACCCATATCCCCCTTACCACATTTTTATATATATTCTCGTAGTCTATACAGATATTGTAGGCTCCACCAAACCGGTGGAATACTCAGGGAGCACTCCATAGGTACGGTACAAACCAAACTCGTAGAGGGTGTGATAAAGCATGTGACAAGGCACGCGAGGCAATGCCTAGGGTAGGATACTACCATTTTGCTGACCCGGACTGGTCGTAATGCATAGCAGCTACTACCGCCCACCTTGAGACACAATCCCATAATCAAAGGTGCACCCAATCAAATCACAAAGTAATAGAATGGCATCGAAGAAGCACGCTCGATCGAAGGTGCGACCTCACTTGGCCCGGCGTGACTCCTATTTTAGTCACATCAAGCTGACTCGTGGGAGTCAGGGCTGCGTTCATACCTCATATAGACGTCACCAAACCATCCTACTTCATTCTGGATTCTCCACCGGGTGCACAGTTGTTAAAGTGGTTTTCGGTATTGGTAGAGAGTATGAAAATATCTGATCCCGGTCTCTTTAACAAACAAACGCTTATTTCACACCGTGGTCATTTTCATTTCAAACAGTTCATACTTCATATCAAAATATCATATTCATTTAAAAATCGTCACTTTCGAAATCATAACCTAAAAATAGTTTAAACCATCATATCAAAATACTTGCATTTTAATCCATTAAATCTAAACCATAACAATTCCAACTTATACAGTTTAAATATTGAAAGTATATTGTATATATTAAAATAGTTATAAATTAAAAATATTTTATATTTAAAAAAATAGGTAATAGATTAAAATAATTTATATATTAAAAATAGATATACATCAAAAATAGTTTATATTTAAAAAAATAGGTTATAGATTAAAATAGTTTATATATTAAAAATAGTTTATACATTAAAACTAGTTTATATCGAAAATAGTTTCAAATTAGAATTGTTTCTTCTAATTTCACAAATCAATTCAAATCAACCTTAGTTCCAAAATTCAATGTAAATCAATCTCAATTCAACGATTCTCATTAAAACCATTTTATTTATATCGATTTCAAATCGTGGTTTGAACTACAAATTTATATCACTTCCAATTCAATAGGTTTCAAAGTTTAAATACTCAAACAATCTACAATAATTCAATTTTATAAATTCCATTTATATTTCAAAAAAATGCAACTTTACTTTTATTTAAATTTGGAATATTCACTTAATCATTTTTAATAACATTAAATAAAATCAATAATTAAGTATCTAACTTCAATTATATTTAATTCTTAAATATTTCTTAATCAATTTTTATAAGCATTTAAAAAAAATCTCAAATTACAAATTTAAATCAAAATTAAATATTCAGTTTTATTTTAAATTTGAAAATATTCATTTAATCCCCTTTAATTAAATCAAGTTATAAAATCATACCTTTCAAAATCTCAAAAATCAATAAGCTTCCAATCAATTCTTATTTATATTCAATTCTCAAACAAATTTAATTACAAATTAACTTAATTTATCTTCCTAACCTTTACTTTATTAAAGTTATTACAAAAATCTATTTTCAAATATTAATATAAATTTTAAATAAATATTTAAAATACAATATATATACCTATCCAATTAAATTAAATTAAATTAAATTAAATTTTACTAAATACAATCTGATTTTATTAAATCTATATTATTTTATATTAAACTATATTTTATATATTTAAAAATAATAAAATTATAAGTAAAATCTTAAAATTTACATTTTTCAAAACTAACTTATAAATTTAAAATTTCCAAACATATAAATTTAAAAAACTAAATTTTACACATATATTAAATAAAATCTTTATATTATATTTAAAAATCAATATTATCAAAACCCATCTATTTCCTTTCAAAACTTTGAAAATCATTTTCAAAAATAGACCAACGGTGTCCGTATATAATTTTCTATACTGTGGTCAAGTGACAATGATATTTATCATTTCAATCTACAATAATTTAATATTTACGGGTATATATCATTTTAACCCGTAATCCCAAAATTCAAAATTAATAAAATCGCGTGGGTTTATCATTTCAACCCATAACGATTTTCCCTAATCTATAAAATCGTTCATGTATATATCATTTCAACCCACAGAGAATTCCTAATTATCAGGGAACTTGCATAGTGAGAACAATAAAATAGCATAAAATGACATACATATCAATGACACGCATATATAATCATAATTAACAATTTAAATACAATATATAACAGGTTATGGTGCCATATGTCAATTTACATAGCTAAACAATTTTAAATATTAACATATCATATTCAACAATTAAATAACTAATCAATTTAAATTTTACAACATATTTCAATAGTCATTTCATGTGACTATAATTTTACTAGCATATGAATGTCAATCGTGGGTGATCACTCACCTTTCGAGGCTAGAGAAACAACGAGAATGACAAGCAACTGACATGGATACGCAGCTATGGACACACACGTGGATACGCAGTAAATAGGACAACAACAAGCCAAAGAATTGCTGCGATAAATTCCGGACAGCGGTAAGCAAACTAATGAACTTGAACTCTAAATATATATATATATATATATATCCTTTCTTTGCAGACAACACCGAACTTAACAGAGGCTAATTTTCCTCAATGCAAAAGCAAACCATATATATACACACCATATATATGTATTTTTTTAAAACAATGAACAAAAAAGTGGAAGGCTAGAGGGCGATAAGTGAACAGAGGGTGCTTCGATGGAGGAGAACAGGTGGAGGTTGCTCAGAGGAGTGGAGGCGAACTATAGATGCTCGGAGGTTGACTGCGGACTGTGTTTGGTTGTCAGGTGGTAGTGGGTGCTTGGTGGTTCAAGGAGGTAGGGAGGGTGAACTATGTTCAAAGCAGGTGGAGCAAAGCGAAGTGACAAAAGTGGTGATTTTAGGCGACGGTTCAAGGAGGGGCTGTCGTAGACTGTTCAGGGAAGGAAGGCACGGTCTTGAGGTAGTGGGAAGAAGCTGTCAGGGGATGCTGCCAAGAAGATGGTTGTGATGGAGAGTGGGAGGATGCGACAGTTGTGTGGGGAAAAGAGAGGCGACACTGGGTGGTCAGTGGACTGAGGAGATTGGAGGTTAGCAGTGTAGAGGGTCAGAGCAGGCTAAAGGCATCTGTTGGGTGGTATGACTGTGTCGAAGGGAGTACAGGTCAGTGGCATTCGGAGGAGAGTGGGTAAGGCTGGATCTCGGCAATGAAGAGGATGGAAGGCGTTGGAGGAAAATGGTGGCAATTGGTGATGTGGGAAGGAAGGGGAGGGACGAGTTGTAGTGTGGAGACTGACAAGGCACGGATGTGGGAAGATGGAATGCGGCAGTGGTGGAGGTGAAACTGAGGGAATCAGTTGCAGTTGTGTGGAGTTCGCTGTAGAGTTGGGTGGAGTAAGGTTTGTTGGGCGACTATTGGTGGAAGGGTGGTGTGTGGGCGTCAATGAATAAGGAGGGTGAAAGTGGAGCCGAGCAGGATTTTATGTTGGAGGGTGGAGAAGCAAGCTTCCAGAAAACTAATATAAGAAAGCTTTTTTTAATAAACACAGAAACGAAATCAAAGGGAATGAGAAAGGCAGAGAAACTAAATGAATGAACGAACTAGCAATATAAATTTCAACAATGGGAATGACAATGGTTAGATATTGATTTCTGAAAATATTAAAGGCAAGTGGCTATTTATATTCAAACGGTAGACAAATGAAAGGTCACATAGAAATCAAAAGGTTCCAAAACGTGTACCAATACGGCTATCCGTTTCACAGATTCCGCCGCGTACCGGACGCCAAAATACATAAATGAATACACTATGGAGATCAGCACGACGAGATGAATAGAATGGTACACAGATATTAGAGATACAACCATCCTATACAAACTCGATATTCATTGCCAAACTACTGCTAATCCACCGAAAATAAGATAAACGAGGCTATAACAGTCCAAATTTAGTGAAACAAAATATGGTGTATCACTTAGAAAATGATTTACATTTTTATTATATAAAAATATTCAAATTACAAAAATATTTTATTTCCATCAAATTTACAAAATTTAAATTTTAAACTGAAATTAACAACTAAATAAACTTTCGTATTTTCCAATGAAAATTTAACACTTGCTATGCTTCAATAGACGTATACCAAATATAAAATTTTCATTGCAAAAATTTTAATATATATTTTCAAGAAAAATTTAGTTAATTACGTTATTTAAAATCGTTAAAATTTCCAAGCCATTACACTATCCCCCACTCAAAACTTTTCATCCCCGAAAAGGAACAAGATAGGAGGATAGAAGCAACAGAAAGAAAAGATAGACTCGAAATACATAGTACTAGATACACAATTAATTCAAAATCATATTATTTCATTTTTGGACATCTCATTACTTACATTTAAATTGTATATTATTCAATTACATATTCTCATTAACATTCAAATTTTTCTCAGGTAAGTTTTATTAATGTTACTGAGTATAATTTGAGCACATACAAATTTACCTTTTATTTACAACATTTCTATTAAGCAAAATTTTGTTTGAACGTTTTATTACTTAAGTTTTTTCTCGTATAACCTTTAATTACATATTCTCAACACATTTTAACTTTTGAATATTTCAAGTAAGTTACATATGTTTTTGAATGCAATTGAGTATTACACAAATAAATTTTATCCTATTTCAACAGTTTCAAGTTGTTCCAATTTCATTTCTCATTTTAGGCACTCCAATTATTCAAAAAATTTGCTTCATTTCAATAAATAAACACCATCACTTAACATAAAACTTAAGAGTCAAATTTTTGGTTTCACTTCGAAATATTTTGAAATAAATGTATACATATATATATATTTTATACATTAAATCATACTCAAGAAATTCAGATCAAATCCATTTTCCAAACAAAAGTGTAGCAAAGCGACTAAGTGGTCTCCCACTTTGAGACTCGAAATGAACATCGATGATGCTACATTCATCACCGAAATTATTTTCCAACGACAAGAGGAGAGTACTGACTTACTACTTTTAAAAAAATTTGGAAATAATTTCCATTTGAAAATACTTTCAAATAATATATTATACTATTTTTTCTTTCAAAACTTTGAAAACCAAATTTAAAAAAGCACTGGAAATTTAATTCTCAAGTCCTTAATTTAAATTGATTTCATTTGCAAATCAGATTTATGAACCATGTTTTAAAATTTTCATCTTCTTATAACATACAACAATAGCTAATGGTTTAGGAATGTTGACAAAACAATAAATGATAATCTAGTACTATCATTTCTAACAACCAATTCATTTAACTATCCAATTTCAGAAAATTATACTTTTATATATAAAATATAATCATACATAAAATTATTTCATTTACCAATTTTGAAAGCAATATTGTGTCAATTTGCTCTGTTCAAGTGTTTTGGAATTCCTATCGATAGCGTTGGCCAGACGAATCGATCGAAACCCAAAATTTGAACTTAACAACTCAAACAACACAATATAAAACATTTTTATATCAATTACAAATATACTCCCTCACAGGATGATTCAACAATGGATTTTAGAACAAGGATAGAGATTCAAATTTAGAGGAAACCTAATCAAAGAGAATTCTAACTAAGAAGATAAGATAATTAAATTACAAAGAGGAAAGATGGACAGCCTTATATTAATCACGGCGACCTTAACCGGGTCAACCGAGACTTTATTTTTAGAAACAATATTTCCAAGGAATCGGACTTCACCTTTCCAGAAATGGCATTTAGAAAATTTGTCTTTCGACTGGTGACTCCTAAGAGTTTCCAACACATAGCCCAAATGAGACTCATGCACCTTCCCAGACTGAGAAAAGACGAGAATATCATCAACGAAAACCAGAACAAACTTTTTGGGAACATCGCGGAAATCGTGATTCATGATATCGACGAAGAAGGCAGGAGCATTGGTTATCCAAAGGGCATGACTAACCATTCATAAAAACCATTCTTTGGGAGGGAGGACAATAGGTTGAGCTCTAGGAATAAGATCGATGCGAATTCAATTTCCTGCTAGGGAGAAGAGAAGTGACTTCACCGAGGACATCCGGAAATAGTTGGACAACAAGGGTGGAGTTAAGATCACAAGGCCGAGAATCAAGCGGAAAGATGAAACTTCCTGCATAATCCTGAGGCATTCGACATTCAATAACAAGAGAATTACCCTGGTCATCTACTAGAGAAACGGTTCGGGCTTTGCAGGAAATAACAGCATCAAAACTGAGGACATAGAAATCTCTGGTGAATCGACGCCAGTTGTAAAGGAGTTTCACCCCTTTACAAATCATACTAAGGTTGGTCGGACCGCCGATGGGATTAGTCACACATAAGGATGAACTTGCCAATTGTGGTTGCGAGATGTGCTCAAATTTATTCCAAAGATCAACAGAAATGAAGCTATGGGATGCTCCAGTCAAGAAGAACACGAACAGGAAAAGACAAGAATGGATTTCAGAACAAAGGGAAAGTTCCAAAATTCAAAAGAAAGATGATTCTATAATTAATTTTACTCATTCTAGGGTATTACTACCCTATCTCGAATGAATTTTTACTCCATATGCTAAGTTTTGCCTAAATCAGTGCTCTGATACCACTTGTAACGATCCGTCATTTCGAACCATTCAAATCGACAATCATCCACACATGTCGAACTTGAATTGCTCAAAACAACAGATTGTTAATTTATATTTGGAAAAACTTAGCATATGCAGTAAACAAATAAATCACAGAATCACAGACACAGAGAGTAATCTCAAATACAAAGTAGATGACAAGTCTGAACATAAAACTGGAAATAACTGAAAGCTGAATAGATACAAGACAGATCTTCAAGCAAAGCTTCAAGCTCCAAAAGTGAGTCTCAAATGCTCTGACACTCAATCTGACCTGAGCATAAAGCAAAACACTCGAGTAAGGATTAACATTCTTATGCAAGTAAATCAACTCAAGTGAAATGTCCAAGTGAAATGCAATATAACTTAAAGGGTGTTTGGGATTCCTATCCTTTAAGGATCCGTGAAACTATCTACATACATAGTACAGTACACTACATAGATAATGTCTATAGTAAAGTAAACTATTAAAATAGCATTAAGGCCTTACCCATATCCCATTACCACATTTTTATATATATTCCCGTAGTCTATAAAGATACTGTAAGCTCCACCAAACCGTTGGGATACTCAGGGAGCACTCCATAGGTACGGTACAAACCAAACTCGTAGAGGGCGCGATAAGGAATGTGACAAGGCACGCGAGGCAATGCCCAGTGTAGGATACTACCGTTTTGCGGATCCAGACTGGTGGTAACACATAGGAGCTACTACCGCCCACCTCGAGACACAGTCCCATAATCAAAGGTGCACCCAATCAAATCACAAAGTAATAGAATGGTAACGAAAAAGCATGCTTGATCGGAGTTGCGACATCAGTTGGCCCGGCATGGCTCCTGTTTTAGTCACATCAAACTAACTTGCGGGAGTTAGGGTTGCGTTCATACCTCATATAGACGTCGCCAAACCATCCTACTTCGTTCTTGATTCTCCACCACATGCACAGTTGTTAAAGTGGTTTTCGGTATTGGCAGAGAGTATGACAATATCCGATCCCGGTCTCTTTAACAACCAAACGCTTATTTCACACCATGGTCATTTTCATTTCAAACAGTTTATACTTCATATCAAAATATCATATTCATTTCAAAATCATATCACTTTCGAAATTATAACCTCAAAATAGTTTAAACCATCATAGCAAAATACTTGCATTTTAATCCATTAAATCTAAAACATAACAATTCCAACTTAAACGGTTTAAATATTGAAAATATTTTGTATATATTGAAATAGTTACAAATTAAAATAGTTTATATTTAAAAAAATAGATTATAGATTAAAATAGCTTACATATTAAAAATAGTTATACATTACAAATATTTTATATTTAAAAAAATAGGTTATAGATAAAAATAGTTTATATATTAAAAATGGTTTTTATATTAAAAGAGTTTATATCGAAAACAGTTTCAAATTAGAATTGTTTCTTCCAATTTCAAAAATCAATTCAAATCAACCTTAGTTCCAAAAGTCAATTTAAATCAATCTCAGTTCAACGATTCTCATTAAAACCATTTTATTTATATCAATTTCAAATCTAGGTTTGAACTACAAATTTAAATCACTTCGAATTCAATAGGTTTCAAAGTTTAAATATTCAAACAATCTACAATAACTCAATTTGATAAATTCCATTTATATTTCAAAAAAAAATTCAACTTTAATTTTATTTAAATTTGGAATATTCGCTTAATCATTTTTAATAACATTTAAATAAAATCAATAATTAAATACCTAACTTCAATTATATTTAATTCTAAAATATTCCCCAATCACATTTTATAAGCATTTAAATAAAATCTCAAATTGCAAATTTAAATCAAAATTAAATATTCAATTTTATTTAAAATTTGATAATATTCATTTAATCACCTTTAATTAAATAAAGTTATAAAATCATACCTTTCAAAATCTCAAAAATCAATAAGCTTCCAATCAATTCTTATTTATATTCAATTCTCAAACAAATTAAATTACAAATTAACTTAATTTATCTTACCAACCTTTATTTTATTAAAGTTATTACAAAAATCTATTTAAATATTAATATAAATTTTAAATAAATATTTAAATAAAATATATATACCTATCCGATTAAATTCAATTAAATTACATTTTATTATACTAAATATTATTAAATACAATTTGATTTTATTAAATATATATTATTTTATATTAAACTATATTTTATATACTTAAAAATTATAAAATTATAAGTAAAATCTTAAAATTTACATTTTTCAAAACTTGACTTATAAATTTAAAATTTCCAAACATATAAATTTAAAAATCTAAATTTTACACATATATTAAAATAAAATCTTTATATTATATTTTAAAATCAATATTTATTAAAATCCATCTATTTCCTTTCAAAACTTTGGGAATCATTTTCAAAAATAGACTAACGGTGTTCGTATATAATTTTCTATCCTATGATTAAGTGGTACAGATATTTATCATTTCAATGTGCAATAATTTAATATTTAAGGGTATATATCATTTCAACCCGTAATCCCAAAATTCAAAATTAATAAAATCGCTTGGCTTTATCATTTCAACCCTTAACGATTTTCCGTAATTTAAAAAATCGTTTGGTATATATCTTTTCAACCCATAGGGAATTCCTAATTATTAGGGAACTTGTAGAGTGAGAATAGTAAAATAGCATAAAATGACATACATATCAGTGACATGCATATATAAACATAATTAACAATTTAAATAAAATATATAATAGGTTATGGTGTCATATGTCAATTTACATAGGTAAAATAATTTAAATATTAACATATCATATTCAACAATTAAATAACTAATCAATTTATATTTTACAACATATTTCAATCGTCATTTCATGTGAATATAAATTTACTAGCGTATGAATGTCAATCATAAGTGATCGCTCACCTTTTGAGGCTAGAGAAATAACGAGAATGACAAGCAACTGACATGGATATGCGGATATGGACAGGCACGTGGACACGCAGCAAACATGACAACAACAAGCCAAAGAACTGCTGCGATAAATTTCGGATAGCGGCAAGCAAAATAATGAACTTGGACTCCAAATATATATATATATATATCTATATCTATATATATCCTTTTTTTGCAGACCAACACCGAACATAACAGAGGCTAATTTTCCTCAATGCAAAAACAAACTATATATATACCATATATATGTATACTTTTTTAAACAATGAACAGAAAAGTGGAAGGCTATAGGGTGATAAGCAAACAGAGGGTGCTTCGATGGAGGAGAACAGGTGGCGGTTGCCCAGAGGAATGGGGACGAACTGCGGCTCCTTGGAGGTTGACTGCGGACTGTGTCTGGTTATTAGGTGGTTGTGGCTGCTTCGTGGTTCAAGGAGGTGGGGTGAGCTGTGTTCAAAGCGGGTGGAGCAAAGCGAAGTGACAGAAGTGGTGAGTTTAGGCGGCGGTTCAAGGAGTGCTGTCGTGGACTGTCGAGGGAAGGAAGGCACAGTCTTAAGGCAGTGTGAAGAAGAGGTTAGGCGAGGCTGCCGAGAAGATGGATGTGATGGAGAGTGGGAGGATGTGGCAGTTGTGTGCTTGAAAAGAGAGGTAGCACTGGGTGGTCAGGGGGCTGAGGAGATCGGAGGTTAGCAGTGTAGAGGGTCAAAGCAGGCTAAAGGCGATCGGTAGGGTGGTATGGCTATGTCGAAGGGAGTACAGGTCAGTGACGTTCGGAGGTGAGTGGGCAAGGCCGGATCTCGGCAATGAAGAGGATGGACGGTGTTGGAGGAAAATGGTGGCGATTGGTGATGTGGGAAGGAAGGGGAGGGACGAGTTGTGGTGTGGAGACTGATAAGGCGCGGATGCGGGAAGATGGAATGCGGCAGTGGTGGAGGTGAGACTGAGGGGATCAGTTGCAGTTGTCTGGTGTTGGCTGTAGAGCTGGGTGGAGTAAGGTTTGTTGGGCGACTATTGGTGGAAGGGTGGTGTGTGGGCGGCAATGAATAAGGAGGGTGAAAGTGGAGATGCAGGCTAATGGCTGAGCACGGTTTTATGTTGGAGGATGACGAAGCAAGCTCCCAGAAAACCAATATTAGAAAGCTTTTATATTTTTTTTTATAAACACAGAAACGAAAGCAAAGAGAATGAGAAAGGCAGAGAAACTGAATGAATGAACAAATCAGCAATATAAATTTCAACAATGGGAATGACAAAGGTCAGATATTGATTTCTAAAAATATTAAAGGGAAGTGGTTGTTTATACCGGTAGACAAATGAAAGGTCACAGGGAAATCAAAAGGTTCAAAAATGGGTACCGATACGGCTAACCATTTCACAAATTCTGCCACGAACCGGATGCCGAAATACACAAATGAATATATTATGGAGATCAGCACGACGAGACGAACAGAATGGTACATATATATTAAAGATACGACCATCCTATCAAAACTCGATATTCGCTGCCAAATTGCTGCTAATTCGTCGAAAATAAGATAAACGGGGCTATAACAGTCCAAATTTAAAGAAATGAAATATGACGTCTCACTTAGAAAATGATTTACGTTTTTATTATATAAAAATATTCATATTTCAAAATTATTTTATTTCCATCAAATTAACTAAATTTAAATTTCAAATTGAAATTTCACAACTAAATAAACTTTTATATTTTCCAATGAAAATTTGCCACCTACTATGCTTCAATAGACGTATACCAAATATCAAATTTTCATTGCAAAAATTTTATTATATATTTTCAAGAAAAATTTAGTTAATTACGTTATTTAAAATCGTTAAAATTTGCAAGTCGTTACACCTGTAATGACCCGTAATTTTATCACTTGGAAAATAGGAGTACTTAAGTTTAAAAATATTCAAATATAGAAATTTCAAAATTAATAATCATGTTTTGTGTGATAAATAAGAATGATAAACTTATTTTTTGAATTAAATAGAGATTTTGACGTTTTGTCCTAAAACTAACAAAAGCGGATTTTCGATAAAATTGGATAAACGTTCGATTTTGGCTTTAAATGATAAATAATTCTTTTAAAATGGTTATATAATGATATGATAATAATAAAAATTTGATTTATAATGATTTTATAAACATATATACTTGTTTTATAAAGGTTGAGAAATTTTGTCGCACGTTGACAAATCGACGTCGTATTTTAATAATTGGATTTTAATATCATTTAATATGGTTTTATTACTAAAATAAACTTGTTTTAATTAATTAAAGATGATATGAAACTTATTTTCTAGTTTTGTTTACATAAATAAATAGTTTAACAAAAAATTCAAAATGTGAACGTAAAACATTTTGTCGAAAATCAACGTTTTGTTCAAATTAGTTGTCACAACGTTCTTGCATCTTTTTTAGCATGTTTTAACATATATATTACACATTTTAATAACTAAAAAAGTTTACTTTTACTAATTATGATTAAGAAACTTCTAGAATATAATTAAGAAAAGTAAAGAAAAAAGTTAAAAGAATAAACATTAAATCAAATCACGTCAAAAATCTAAACAAATCTTCTCTTTAATCCACTTTTCCATCCAAATACATATATTTAACCCTTAAGTGACTAGGACATAAAGTAAGATGTGAAAGATGATGTTAAGTATTGAAAAAGTAAGTTTACTTTAAGTTGAAGGAAGGATATTTTGGTCATTTCACATTATAATATTTTATTCCAAACTTTTTTCTATAAATACCTACCACTTCTTTCACAAATTCCACACACTTTCCATTCTTCTTGTTCCTTTTCTAAGCTTCTCCTTCTTCTTCCTTAAAGCTTTAATAGCTTTCATGCCTCTCTTAAAAAATTCCAAAAGCATAACAAAGTTATGGCAAAAATAATCGACAAAAAAGTATACCATTTAAGTCAAGTTCAAGCTAGTAAGTTCCATCCATCCACCCAAGGCCATGCCCACCTAGAAGCTATCTCCACCTTTTTTCATATCAACTTCTAGGATAGTGGAGCTATAGCCGGATTTTACAAAATTTTGAAAATTGGTAGCAAAGCTATAGTCAAATCCGTAGTGACAGAGTTAGAAAAATTGGTAGGAAGTATGGTTTAGATCTGAAGTTCCTTGCCTTAAAGTAAGTTCCATCCACCCAAGGCCATCCCCACCTAGAAGCTATCTCCACCTTTTTTCATCTCAACTTCTAGGATAGTGGAGCTATAGCCGGATTTTACAAAATTTTGAAAATTGGTAGCAAAGCTATAGTCAAATCTGTAGTGACAGAGTTAGAAAAATTGGTAGGAAGTATGGTTTAGATCTGAAGTTCCTTGCCTTAAAGTTTGACGAAGTGGAATCCAAAGTGAGTTATTTCTTCCTTTAAGTTCATTAAAATCATTGCTACGTTGAAGGAACTTTAAGTGTTAAGTGTTGCTAGAAAACCCTTATTGAATGCTTGTTTACTTTGTTTGCTAAAACAATGGTTTTATTTCCTTGTTTGGTTATTTGGATGGTTAATTAAGTATTTTAAAATTTAGAAGTTAAATACTTAATGGGATATGCGGAAACAACTAGTACACGTGTTTCGTCTGTGAGATCCAATCAGACTTGGGTGAGGGACGGAACATGTCGAAGGGAAAGGCTGGACGCTTCAAAGTAAATATCAAACCATTTTAATCCTAGATAAAATAAAGTGTTATAAATATTTGATAGAATGAAGCATTGATTATTATATATTGTTGTATTTATTTCATTAATTGATTGTTTGAATCAAGCTCGACCAGTTTATGAGCACTGATTATTATTTATTGATTTTTGACTTTGCTCGACTAGTTTATGAGCAATTAATTATCCATATGCATGTGCTAGGTAGAAAATAATTTTAGGTTGCCACCTTGTGATTTATTTCATGATTTGACTATAAGCTGTTTAGTGGTAATATTTGGTTCACTTCAATTTGATGAATTATTTTGAAAATTGATTTCCAAGTTGAAATGTTATGAAATGTTATGAAATGTTTTCCTTTAAAAGAGAAAAAAAGATATTTGAGAATAAATATTTTAAAGTGATTTTATATAAAAGTGGTTTGTATAAAAAATGGTTTTATAAAAGTTTTTTATAAAATGGAAAGAATTTCGAGGACTAAAGCCGATGGTTTTAAGATGATTTTTGAAAGGATTTGGAAATGAAAATTATTATAGGTTAGAAGTATTTGTAATTATTAGTGTAAATGATTTTGCCACTTCGGCACATAAAGTGATTTATTGTGTTACCAAAGATTCTGGTAACCCATAACTACGGAAAGCATGGGCAAAGAAGGTAGAGATGTTATGTATCCTTGGTGTAGTCCACTCTTGGAATAAAGGGATGTGTTGATCTATTATTTATTTGGAAGGCTAGACCCCGGGGGCCTAGTTATGTCTAGAAACCTCCCGAGATTTGGTAGCATATAGTTTTGTATGCTTGTATATAGGTATCGTTTCAAAAGGTGATTTGTTTTCAGACCAAAAAGTAAAGGACTAGTTTGAATATAAATGATATATATATATATATATATATATATATTTCAAAAGTTTTGAAATAAGAACTCGGGAATAAAGTCCAAAAATATAATTTCCGTAAAGGTAATTAAATTTGAAAAATCGAAATGTAAAGATTAAGCCTAAGTGGGTAGTTTTGGGAATTGCATATTGTTTGTGCATTATAGGCTCCATGAGCCCTATTTGCATAGGAGAACTATGTTGGCTTGATCCTGTATCTAAATGGGTACCCAATTAGATAGGGGTACATAGGCAGTCACAAGTGGTAGTGATCAGCCCCCAATAATAACATAACGTTTTTTTGTTTATTGTTTGCCATATATAGTGTATTGATGTACTTTTCCTGCTTACTATTTTATTCCACATTTGACATGTTTATTGAATTAGGAGGAATGACTATTGTTGTCTCTCTTATCAGAGTTGTGCAACGGTAGATTTATTTATATTGGTATTTGGTATGTATTAAAGCACACCTAATAGATTAAATTGAGTACTCTGATAACTTGTAAAATTGAAATGGTATCATGTACATTTTATAGTGTTGAATATTTATCAAATATTGTGTATTAAATTGGTAGTTTTCATTTGTAGTTTTAGAATGAACGGGTTTTTCGGGGATTCTGACTGGTCCGAAAATCTAGGTCGTTACAGGTGGTAGTAGAGCTTAGGTTAGGTGCCTAAGTAAAAATTTGTCTAGGTTAGTAAATAAACCTAGGAGCCTTAAAATGAAACTACCTTTATCTGATAAATAAAATGGATAGGATAAGGCGCCGTACCTATGATCGGGGTTATGAGTGATGTTTATTTTTGGTTGTACTGAACTGTTTGGTTTCGTTATATTTTTCCATCCTTGGAATTTCGGGGACGAAATTCTTTTAAGGGGGGAAGTATGTAATGACCCGTAATTTTATCTCTTGAAAAATAGGAATACTTAATTTAAAAATATTCAAATATAGAATTTTCAAACTTAATAATCATGTTTTGTGTGATAAATAAGAATGATAAACTTATTTTTGGAATTAAATATAGATTTTGAAGTTTTGTCGTAAAACTGACAGAAGCGGGTTTTCGATAAAATTGGACAAACGTCCAATTTTTGGCTTTAAATGATAAATAATACTTTTAAAATGGTTATATAATGATACGATAATAATAGAAATTTGATTTATAATGGTTTTATAAACATATATACTTGTTTTATAAAGATTGACAAATTTTATCGCATGTTGACAAATCGATGTCGTATTTTAATAATTGGATTTTAATATTATTTAATTTGGTCTTATAACTAAAATAAACTTGTTTTAATTAATTAAAGATGATAAGAAACTTATTTCAAGTTTTATTGACATAAATAAATAGTTTAACAAAAACGTCATAATGTGACCATAAAACATTTTGTCAAAAATCAACGTTTTGTTCAAAATAAGTTGTTGCAACGTTCTTTAACCTTTGTTAGCATGTTTTAACATATACATTACACATTATAATAACTAAACAAGTTTACTTTTGCTAATTATGTTTAGGAAACTTTCAGAATATAATTAAGAAAAGCAAGTAAGGAAAAAAGTTAAAAAAAGTAAACATCAAATCAAATCACATAAATAATCTAAACAAATTTTCTCTTTAATCCACTCTCTCATCCAAATACATTTACTTAAGCCTTAAGTGACTAAGACATAAAGTACGATGTTAAAGGTGATGGTAAGTGTTGAAAAAGTAAGTTTATATTAAGTTGAAGTAAGGGTATTTTGGTCATTTCATATAATAATATTTTATTCCAAACTTTTTGCTATAAATACCTACCACTTCTTTCACATATTCCACACACTTTCCATTCTTCTTCTTCTACCTTTTCTAAGCTTCTCCTTCTTTTATAGAGCTTTAATGGCTTCCATGCCTCTCTTAAAAATTTCCAAAAGTGTAACAAAGTTATGGCAAAATAATCGACATAAAAAGTATACAACTTAAGTCAAGTTCAAGGTAGTAAGTTCTATCCATCCACCCAAGGCCATACCCACCTAGAAGCCATCTCCACCTTTTTTCATCTCAACTTCTAGGATAGCGGAGCTCTAGCCGGATACTAAGAAGTTTCAGAAAATAGTAGCGAAGCTATAGTCAAATCCATAGTGACAAAGTTAGCAAAATTGGTAGGAAGTATGGTTTAGATCTAGAGTTCCTTGCCTTGAAGTTTGACGGAGTGGAATCTAAAGTGAGTTATTTCTTCCTTTAAGTTCATTAAAATCATTGCTAATTTGAAGGAACTTTAAGTGTTAAGTGTTGCTTGAAAACCCCTGTTGAATGCTTGTTTAATTTGTTTGTTAAAACAATGGTTTTATTTCCTTGTTTGACTATTTGGATGGTTAATTAAGTATTTTAAAATTTAAAAGTTAAATACTTAATAGGGTATGTGGAAACGACTAGTACACGTGTTTCGTCTGTAAGATCCAAGAAGACTTGGGCGAGAGACTAAACATGTCGAAGGGAAAGCCCGGATGCTCCAAAATAACATCAAACTGTTTTAACCCAAGATAAAATAAAGTGTTATAAATATTTTATAGAATGAAGCATTGATTATCATTTATTGTTGTATTTATTTCATTGATTGATTGTTTGAATTAGGCTCGTCTGGTTTATGAGCACTGATTATTATTTATTGATTGTTGACTTTGCTTGATCAGTTTATGAGCAATTAATTATCCGTATAAATGGCCTGGGTAGAAAATAATTGTAGGTTATCACCTTGTGATTTATTTCACGATTTTACTATAAGGTGTTTAGCTGTAATATTTGGTTTGAAAATTGGCTTTCAAGTAGAAATGTTTTCCTTTAAAGGAAAAAAAAGAGATATTTGAGAATAAATATTTTGATGTGATTTTATATAAAAGTGGATTGTATAAAATATGGTTTTATAAAAGTGTTTTATAAAATGGGAAGAATTTCGAGGACTAATCCCGATGGTTTTAAGATGATTTTGAAAGGATTAGGAAATGGAAATTATTATAAATTAGAAGTATTTGTAATTATAAGTGTAAATGATTTTACCACTTCGAGATATAAAGTGATTTATTTTGTTACCAAAGGCTCGGGTAACTCATTGTAACGACCCGCAAATTTATCACTTTGATAAATTGTATTTATTTTTAAATATATGCAAATAAAAAGATAATATTGTTTTAAGTGATAATAAGTAACAATAATCTTATTTTGAATAAATATTCAAATAAAATATTTTCCTTAAAATTTATATCGATAAGATAGCATTGAATTTAAATAATTGATTTATTTAATTTAAATTAAGATTTATTGATTTAAAATTATTTTAATTATCCAAATAATTATTTTAAATGATGATAATTCATTTTGAATAGTTATAAAGTGAGAATGAATCATTTATAATAGTTTTATAAAGATATATATTTGATTTGGAAATATAAGAAAAAACGTTTTATCGGTATAATGGCAATTTTTGTAAATAATTTTTAATAATAATTTATATGATTTTACAATTCAAATGTTATAATTTTAATTAGTTTAAAATTATAATAAATTTATTTTTGAATCTTGTTTACAAAAATATGTACGTTAAGTGATTGATAATCGGTTCTCCGGATTTCAATGATTTAATGAACAGAAGTTATTCGAAGACGTTCGAAGTGTTACGCACCTACATGTATGTACATATATATGTCACATGCATATTGTTAGTCTATAGGATAATGGTTTTGATGACAACAACTATAGAAGTGTTATAAAATATATATGTGCAGGAAATCTATATGCAGGTATCAACAAAAGAAGACTGTACAGTAAAGAAGACAAAGATCAAGAGTTCAAGATTGAAGACTCATGAGATTCAAGATATTCAAGAGTTCAAGACAAATAATATAGTTAGGTTAGATATTTGTTAAAACTCCTTGAAAGCACTATCATTCTTTTTTATCCAATTTACTCGTGGAATGGAATCCACTTCGTTCTTGTTAAAGGGATGGAACCCTAGTGAGATGGAACTCACGAAATATCTAGTGGAACGGATAGTAGCCCTATTTTGTTATCCACTAATTTTGATTCAAAATGATTTTCAAAATTATCTCTTGTTTCATAAAATGATTTTCAAATATTCCTTTTCAAAAGAAAAACCTTCGTTCGTATTTCCAAAAATGTTTTAGCCTCAAAATCATATTTATCATTTTGTTATATTTTGATTTCAAAATTGTCCTTGATATTTTAGCCTCAAAATCTATTTTAATATTATATTTACTTTAGTTTATTTACCTTGATTTTAAATATATTTTAATATATATACATATATATATATTCATAAGTATTTCTACTTCTAAATACCTTCTACAAATACATAGAGTCCATTTGAATAAAGTTGCATATGTTTTAAATCATCATTTTCAAAGAAAAGCAAATCATCATTTTTACTAGACCATGTCGACATCATAGTTACTCGTCATGTCGACATGCTTCCCGTTATAGCAAAGGTTGTTTTCAAAAGAAGTGTCTATTCGTTTAAATCTCTTTGAATGGACACATCCATTCATTCTCTATAAATAGAGATTGTTATGGACATTTTCCAGTAACTACTTTCTTTATTTTCTCTCCTCTTTACTCTCTTATCTTATTTTCTAATCATCCTATCCATATTCTGCCGAAATCTTAAGTGAATTAAACCAGAATATCTCTAGTTTGATTCTCTGCCACTCTCTTCAAAGAATCTCAATGCTTATCAGAGTTATAGATACATTTGTACTCAAAGAAACTTGTGTAGGGTTATAAAGGTGTGATCGTGTCCTTGGAAATCGATCGGGTGAACTTGTGTCCTGTGAATCAAGTGGTTCTACCCAGAGACCTGAGAATCTAGAGGGTGTACCTCGTTGCCTTGGAATCGAGGGATTGTAATCTAGATTATTATTGAATAGAAAGCCGTACAAGTTGTGCGGGACTGGATGTAGGGTAGCACCGAACCAGTATAAAATTCCTGGTGTGTTCTTTCCTTTACTTGCTTTTTATTTATATTTGCATCTGTTTGTGATTCTGTGATTTGATCTGTGATTGTGTATTTGCATTAAGTTAGTTAAATCAATTTAAATCAAAGAAGTTTTAAAGAAATTCTTAAAACACTATTCACCCCCCTCTAGTGTTAAATAGCCTTAAGATCATCTTCCGCGTCCCTGTCATTTGGTATCGGAGCGAGGTTTTCAAAAGTTTCATAATCTGAATTTTGAAAATTTTTAAAATGGCAATTTTTTATAAAATTATTAACACTGTTTTCATTTGAATATGTCACAGAATCATCATGATATTGTTGTTTAAAATTATATTTAGTTATTTTGAAAAGTCACTTGATTCTTTAAAAATTGTTATCTTGTTTTGCAGGAGAAGTGTTATGTACAAATGGATATATAATGGAAATCGACAAAGAAATGGGTACCAGATCAATTCAAAACTTTGGGTTCTCATCTACAACTTGATTTGATACTGTACTTCCCTCTATCTGCTTCGCAATGTCACTGGTTTCGTGAGAATCCGTCAAGAAATGACCAAGTTATGGTCAAATGAAGTTTTGGTGAACAAAGAGAAAAAGAAGGCAAATCCGTCAAAGATATTCTTCAAAATTCATCCAGAGATTTGAATATTTTGTTCCCACTCCTTTTCAGATTGTAGTTCTTGTTCTTTTGGTCATTTTGATGGGTGGATCATCAAATTCCGATCAAAATTGAGTGAGATATGAAAGTTTGAAGTTGGCTATCCAAAACTGAAAAACTGTGTACGGGATCTTCAACATTTCTTCTACTGTTCGGCCTGTTGCATCACAATACCATCCAAATTCGACACCAAACTATAACTAGATCGTAGCCCTTGCCTTCCTCTTCGACTTGCCGCTGGTTTCATCCAATTCCGTTAAGAAACGAAGGAGATATGCCTTCTAGAAGTTTGATAGTATATAGAAAAACGGGAAGAAGATGAAGAGGAGGAATTTTTATGAAAAGTGGTGACTGTTGGGCTTATTTATAGTGGTTGAAGTGTCCATTCATTCAAAATTCGAATTCAAAGTTTTGGCGCCAAGTTGGTCAATCTACTAAATCATCTGTATCCTTCTCATATGGTCTTCAAATTCAGCAAATGAATATACTACGCTGATCAGAAAAACGAGCCCGTCGCAATAGAACAGATTTCGTCGTCAAATTCGGAAAGATATAAATGTGTGGATCACGACAATGGAGGAACGACAAAGTTAGAAAGATGGAATGCAAAAATTGGTACGCTTTACTATTATTTCATCTTTATTGTTGCATTTAGGAATATATATATCTATGCATTTAGTTAGGTATAGAAATTTATCACTTTTATAAGTTTTGATATTTTGGTCCATATATTGACACATCATAGTATAAATATCAATATACAAGTCTAATGTTTTAAAAGTCTTTTAAAATGTGTTTTCTTTCTAATAAAATCTTACAACTAATCTACTACAACTATATTAAGAAAGTAAGCATACCTTCATTCGTAGTTTTAACTTATCTAATGTTGTTTTTATTTCTCGTACTATATTTCTTTTAAGATACTAATTTTATATTTTTAAGAAATTAGTAAAAGGAATTTAGATTGTTAGAATAAGGCTTTACTTATAGATTTCTTCAATTAATAAGATTGCATCACATCACATGATACTTATCATATAAGTAGATAGTGACATACATTTTAATAAAAGCATTTTTTACATGCATAATGCCAAGTATCTTTACACATGTATTCTCATTATTATTATTTTTTTTTACTTTAATTATATTAACTACTATAAAAATTGGGCCAAAAATCACCATTTTTGCCCAGAACTTTAGATAGCATTTCTGAAATGTTGTCTTTGCTTTTGTTACACTGCAAATACGTTTTTATAGCATTTCTGTGCTTTGAAACACTGTAGTATTTCTGAAACTTTTTACAGCATTTGGTAAATACCGCAGTTTCTGTTTTATAATGCTTTGTGTATATATCTTAATGCAAAAACTTTTTATAGCATTCTGTAAAATGCTGTCTTTTCTACTTAAAACTTTAAATTATAAAATAACGATATTTAAACTAAGTATTTTTCTCTATTCTTTTTAGAAATTATTTTCTAACTTATATTAGAATATTTAAAATTAATGTTTAGATATTCTTTAGTAATTAATTAAAATTTAAATGAAAGAGGTCTTAATATAACACATGTTTATTTTAGTTTTTTAATCTTTGTTATTTTTAATATTTCATTATGATATTATTATTTTTTTAAAATGTTTAAACATGTTTCTAAATATTTTAGTTAATAGAAATTTAATATAAAGGTTTTAATTAGTAAGATAAGTAGTTTATAAACATGGAAGTTTGGATTATAGTAATTAAATTAAAATAATTATAAATTAAATAAGTAGGCTATTAATCTTTATAAAAACCATAATTGATCATATATAGTATAAGTCCTTATTCCTTAGCATTTAATTTTGATATTAAGTTTGATTACTACCTTTCACGATTATGTTACAATTTTAATACCATTTATTACCTTTAAACTATTGTCTTTACAACTATTGCAGTCCCATTCATTAGTTTCCTTAACTTAAGACTAGTAATTAGTGTGTTTTACCTTTGTTTGGTTGAAGTGATTTATAATAAATAGTTTGATATATGTATACATACATACATATATAGACACACACATACACACACACATACACAGATATATATATATGCTTGTCAACTAGATATTACTTATCACTCATGTTTACCTTATAGTCTGAATATCTCTTACCATAGTATATATATCATCATATCATTGTGCAAATTATTTTACTTCATTATCATTTTATTACATATCATTATGCATCATATTTCATATCACATTTCATTGCATATTACATCATAAATTACAATGCATATCATAATCATTTGCATCACAAGTCGCACTTCATTTCGCATATTATCTCATGCTACATTGCATATGTTATACACTTCATACTGCTTTACAAACTACATATTGCATACATGTATACATAACAAGTGTATCTTATTTAGGAGGAGTTTGTAGTATTGTCTTATAATATAGGATTATTAGTTTTTGGTTGATTTGATTGACTTGTTTGAATTGTTTGACTTGATTGACTTGTTTAATTTATTGACTTGATTGACTTGTTTAACTTGTTTGAATTGATTGATTTGTTTGACTTGTCTGACATGATTGGTTTTGATGTATGTGTTGATTATATTGTCTGAAATATATTTATACATATTTATTGAATAATTATAGTATAATTAAGTTAATATCTTTCACAATTCATTTACTATACTTTGTTCTAGTATTAAGTTTAAGGGGGAGTTTTATAGTTAGTGGTTTAGGACTAAGTTTTAGTTTTAGATCTAAGTGTTTATTATTTATGATAACACTATCATTATAATCACACGTCATAGAGTGATAAGTTTTAGGGGGAGTTATATAGTTTAGAGTTAGTGTCATTTTTTTGTTGATGACAAAGGGGGAGAAGTATAAAATAGGTTAGTTAGGCATAGATTAAGGGGGAGTTATTAGATTTAGGGGGAGTTATAAGGAGAATATAAATATTTTATAAACAAAGGTTGTCATCATCAAAAAGGGGGAGAATGTTAGTCTATAGGATAATGGTTTTGATGACAACAACTATAGAAGTGTTATAAAATATATATGTGCAGGAAATCTATATGCAGGTATCAACAAAAGAAGACTGTACAGTAAAGAAGACAAAGATCAAGAGTTCAAGATTGAAGACTCATGAGATTCAAGATATTCAAGAGTTCAAGACAAATAATATAGTTAGGTTAGATATTTGTTAAAACTCCTTGAAATCACTATCATTCTTTTTTATCCAATTTACTCGTGGAATGGAATCCACTTCGTTCTTGTTAAAGGGATGGAACCCTAGTGAGATGGAACTCACGAAATATCTAGTGGAACGGATAGTAGCCCTATTTTGTTATCCACTAATTTTGATTCAAAATGATTTTCAAAATTATCTCTTGTTTCATAAAATGATTTTCAAATATTCCTTTTCAAAAGAAAAACCTTCGTTCGTATTTCCAAAAATGTTTTAGCCTCAAAATCATATTTATCATTTTGTTATATTTTGATTTCAAAATTGTCCTTGATATTTTAGCCTCAAAATCTATTTTAATATTATATTTACTTTAGTTTATTTACCTTGATTTTAAATATATTTTAGTATATATACATATATATATATTCATAAGTATTTCTACTTCTAAATACCTTCTACAAATACATAGAGTCCATTTGAATAAAGTTGCATATGTTTTAAATCATCATTTTCAAAGAAAAGCAAATCATCATTTTTACTAGACCATGTCGACATCATAGTTACTCGTCATGTCGACATGCTTCCCGTTATAGCAAAGGTTGTTTTCAAAAGAAGTGTCTATTCGTTTAAATCTCTTTGAATGGACACATCCATTCATTCTCTATAAATAGAGATTGTTATGGACGTTTTCCAGTAACTACTTTCTTTATTTTCTCTCCTCTTTACTCTCTTATCTTATTTTCTAATCATCCTATCCATATTCTGCCGAAATCTTAAGTGAATTAAACCAGAATATCTCTAGTTTGATTCTCTGCCACTCTCTTCAAAGAATCTAAGTGCTTATCAGAGTTATAGATACATTTGTACTCAAAGAAACTTGTGTAGGGTTATAAAGGTGTGATCGTGTCCTTGGAAATCGATCGGGTGAACTTGTGTCCTGTGAATCAAGTGGTTCTACCCAGAGACCTGAGAATCTGGAGGGTGTACCTCATTGCCTTGGAATCGAGGGATTGTAATCTAGATTATTATTGAATAGAAAGCCGTACAAGTTGTGCGGGACTGGATGTAGGGTAACACCGAACCAGTATAAAATTCCTAGTGTGTTCTTTCCTTTACTTGCTTTTTATTTATATTTGCATCTGTTTGTGATTCTGTGATTTGATCTGTGATTGTGTATTTGCATTAAGTTAGTTAAATCAATTTAAATCAAAGGAGTTTTAAAGAAATTCTTAAAACACTATTCACCCCCCCCCTCTAGTGTTAAATAGCCTTAAGATCATCTTCCGCGTCCCTGTCACATATGATAACATGCACATAAATATATATATACAAAAATAATTAAGTATAAAATTATAATATAAAATATATAATATATTTTAAGATTTCTTACTGCTTAAGCATACATAAGTCAACATATGCATATATGAGAAGATGGAAGTGATGGTTACATGGGGGGAGGCTTTTGCGTGCCTAGGGAGGAGGGAGGTGTGTTGGAGAAGTCTTATAATGGTGATGAAGATGATGATGTATGCATGGATACTTTTACACTCTTCTTTTCCTATAAATACCACCCTTCTTCTCAAAAAAATCCTAACACCATTCCACTTCTTCTTCCTCTTCTTTTCAAGCTTTATAAGAGCCTCTTTAATGGCTACTTATTAATGTACAAAATAGAAAAGTTAGAAAAAAAATAAACCAAATAAAAGAGGAAAATGTATACAGTAGTTTATAATAACAATCCACTTCAAAACTAGTTCAAAAAACCTCCTCTACTGTTCCAGAGTCTATGGCCACCCCACCCCACCTAGGCCATGGGCACCAAGGCTAGGCCAAACCACTTCAAGGGTCCAAAGCTCAATTTCATGAAGTTTAATTTCGTGATAGCGAAGCTATAGCCTATTTTCTATTAGCTTGAAGGGAAAATGAAGGTGAGAACTCCTAAACTATTATATTTTATTTTGGATGATGATATGATGTTTGCAAATGGATGTTTAATATGCTTTGATCATCAAGTTTGGATGTTTTCATATGAATATTGAATATATATATATATGCAAGTCACGGAAATACACGTCAATAAGCACAAAGGAAATCACTTTCCTTGAATTAATGAAATGGTGTGTAAGGAATGTTAAACCTCTTTAAAATTGGTTTAAAATGAGTTTGAAATGTTTTATAAACATTCAAAAGTGTTTTGGTGAAGTTTGAATGAGAATTGAAAATTTAGTAAAAAAATAGGCGCGTCGCGTTACGGTAGTTCACGATTTTGCGCCATAAAAGCCAAACAAGTGTAAAAGATGGAATATAGCTCGGAATTCTTTGAGGTTAGAATTTTCTGAACCATTATATCGATAGTTTCCAATGACTAAAGAAAATCAAAATTCCGATAAGTTGATTTTGAAATATGAGTAAAACAAGTTTTTGATCGTGGTTTTGTAGTTCGGGATCCAAAACTGGATTTCTTAGAAAACGATGTTTTTAAATTGTTTAAAAATGTGGAATAAATCTTACAAATCTTTTAAAAAAATTTAAAAATGATTTGAGTAATAAAAATTGATTTTCAAATAATAAAAAGTCGTTTTGATTAATATAGCTTATAAAAGCACTTTTCCGCAGCACTTTTCTATAACTTTTGAAATATAGCTTTAAACTTAACAATTCTTTAGCAAATCTTTTATAAATGTTTTCAGATGGATAATTAAGTGTTTTGATGATGATTAGGATGTTTTATAGTTTGTTTAAAAAAAAAGATTTAAAGAAAAGCTTTTACAAAATAAGTGTTTAATCTGGGCTCTAAAAAGCCAACGAGTAGATTGGATTTTTCTATTCGTGAGATTCGGATGTGAGGTGCTTAAACTAAGAAGATGTTTAGGAGCAACCAATGCCCTGGCTCACCTGGCCTCTTCCCTGGGTGAGGGATATATAAGGTCGAAATATCGGAAACGAGTTAAGTATAAAAGGATTTAATTTTCCACATTTAAATTAAATACAACCTTGATTTTATAGAGATGATCTTTTTATACTTAGTGTTAAAACCTGAAGAGGGAACTTGTACTATTCGTGGAATCTAAAAGGTGATTTCTCCATTATTCAGCCCATAGTATTTGTTGAATACGGGAATTGATATTGAGTAGAATTAGATGATTTCTATAAATTTCCTCGCTTAATATTTTCTGGTTTTGGGATTAACATCCTAGATAACATGGTTTTAACTTAATCAAAATTATGAATTTTGAATTATGAAATCTTTGCTAAATATTTAAATCAAATGATTTTGGAAATGTTTTCCTACGTAGAAAATGAAGTGATTTCGAATTATTCCAAGTTTAAAAAGGGTTTTAAGTAATCAAAGGATTTGATAAGCGAGGTTTAATGATTCCATATATACCAGAAAGAATGTCTTAGAAATATATATCTCCAAAAGAGATTTCGATAAAAAGAACTTAATCAATTAAAGAATGATTCCCTATTTACTTGACCTCTTTTATCGATGATTGGTTCAAAGGAACCGAGGTCGGATTTGAGCGATTCTTATTCGAGAACCACTTCAAACCAATGTATACGTTCGAAAAATTAAGGCAAGTTCAAGAAAATGAAGGTTGAAGACCGAGTATTTTCGGAGTGAAAGGACTACTTGTTGATAATTACGGTTAGCTCCCAAATACTAAAGTATCAGTGGTCCCTTCATTTCTGAAACTCTTTGGGTTACAAGGACTTTCCGCTATTAATCCTAGGGTTAATTTCCGATAAGATGTGGTAGGAAGGTGCCTTCGGTTTCGTTCAGTCCCAGAACAAACTTGTATGGATGGATGTCTGACATTACATTCTTGAGATTTCACCATTGATTTTTATAAACATACATCTTTTTGGTGGCGTAGAAGGAAACTTCTCCTAGCTTAACACCCTTCTCTGACACATATGAGCTCAAAGGTTCTATGTTTGTGAAAGTCAATAGTGATCGATGGAACGACAATGTGGCATTCAAAGTGAAATGTGCAAAGTAAAAGGTAATTGTTACCTTAGGCCTCAAACCCGGAAATGACCAAAATAGGGTAGATGCAGCAAGGCTATGTGGTTCGCAACCATTAGGTTATGATCATCCCCTTTTAGATATATTTATCCCTTCTATGACGTTCGAGACTTAAATTATTGTGTATGTATGCTGTGAGGGCCCTCAGATAGGTTGGTAAAGACATGGGTGATGACATATTCGGTACTATCTAGGAAGAGGTAGGCCAGTTTTGTGTTGGTAGAGGACCATAAGTTGGGCCTCTGTACATTCCTCTAGAGATGTACTGCCGAAAGGTAGTCCCTTCACCTGGTCATTTGTATGGAAACCCATTCTCCAATAAGAACCTATACGATTTTAGATGTAGAAAGCCTTGTATTACAAGATGGTGTGGTGGAATTTAATAATGCAACAATTTCGACTAAGGTTAATAAGTTTATTTGAAAAAAAATTCCAAAGAAACGTCATTAAAAATAATATCAAATGCTTGATTTTGCATAGCAAATGTTTGGTTATCATAAGGTAAAAACCCATTCCGTGTTTATATGCGTCGTGGTCTTATGAGGTACCTTTTCTTTTCAAAATGCGTATTTTGAGTTCTCACACCAGTCCCATGATTGACCAAGAGTTTATTTTCCTTAAACTCTAGGTGCCCAAATTTTCCTGGGCAGCCTAGTAGTCAGGTTTAGTTTAGAAGAACTCTGGATGGAGCTTGAAGCTTGAATTCAGAAGATTTTTCTAAAGATTGTTTTCACCACACTCTTGTACTATAGTATTCCGCATTTGTAAGGACGGGAATTTGTAACTATCCATGTTTAACTCTGATAATTGTATTTAAATTTCCACTGTAAAGTTTAGATTGAAATAACATATGTGAGATTCTATTCTGTCTTTATTTTTCTTTCTTACCCTTGAGAATCCGTTTCTACGGCACTTGGATTTACGGCACGTGAATACCGGAGATGTATTAGTGTCGACTTTCGAGAGTCAAAGAAACGGGTCCTCACATCATGGTATCAGAGCTTAGGTTGAGAAAATACATGAGCCTGATAAGGGGTAAAAGGCTCATCAGAGATAGGGTTAGTAATGCCCTAGGATGAGTAACTCATTAGAGATAGAGTTAGTAAGCCCTAGAATGAGTTTGAGAGTGTGTGTATATATATATGTATATATATGAGCGCGTATTTGTTAATAAAATATACAAATGAATTTGGTTTTATATGAAATCATTTTACCTAAAGATATATATGTATTTGAAAAGGAAAGAATATTTTGGTAAAAATTTCAATGAGTTTTCGAAATGATAAACATTTTATACAAATAATCTTAGAAGCCATTTTTAAAAATAAATCTCGAAACATTTTATGAGTACCGACCAACCTAAGAATACACTAGCAATTACCTACTACTTGTGTCTAAATGAATAATTGTTTGCCTTGTAGAAACCGTATGGTGAAAGTTACGCGAAAGGGGAGTCTTCTAGAGTGAGTTGGGGCAAGAAGGATAGCCTCATTGTTCTCTCTAGCGACGAAGAGGAGCAACCAAAATATCCGCCTATCAATGGTGGGTTTCCGATCGAAGGATAATATGCCCTATACACTCGTAGGGATGAAATGGATACCCTATAGCCGGAATGCTTATACCGCCTCCAGCTCTAGAAGTAATTATGATCTCTAGCGATGATGAACCCGGGCAGGCCGCTAGCTCCATTTTGGAACCAAAAGAAGAAATTGAGCTGATGGAAGAAGAATCGGAGCCCGTGGAAGAGGAAATAGAGCCCATGGAGGAAGAATCAGAGCCGATGGAAGACCCTGATGCTATCATATCAAGCGAATGTTGCAATGTAATATGGGATATGGACGGGGAGCATGTCGTATGGCAAGAGGGATCATCCAGTTCATACATAAACTAGAACGAGATAGGAAGCAAAAATGAAGAAGCAACAGAAGAAGAAGAGGAGGGAGTCGAAGAATTTGAGAACCCTTGGGAGGAAAACATGCAAGGTTTGAAGGAGTTAGAAGAAAGAGGATCATCCCTAGAATACCAGTCAGCATGGGACATGTCCCATGGAACCAGCCATGGCAACCCCAGGTAATGGGAGAGATACCGTAGGAAGACGGAAATGAGGCCGACGATGAGCTGGATAGCGATGAAGGAGAAAGTGAAGTGATGATTGACCCGAGATGTTGGAGACCAGCATTATCTTCGGACTCGGAAGAATATGAATAGCGTATGGGGAATTAAGGATAATTCTAGTATGTATAAGTATGGATGGGATGTTTATTTTTGAATTAGCGTCTTGAATTGTATTAGAGTAAGGAGGGGGATTTTTCTTTTTTGGACCCAAGTCTCAAAAAATTTTAAGTGATGTAAGCATGTGAGAATTTATAATATGATGTTTTCCTAACTTCTCATTAGTACCGATTTTTAAAATAAATATTTAAAGTTATTAAGGAATGGTTTTGGGTTTGTAGTAAACGATGTTTTAGCAACATTTTTTTTAACCCTTAAATGACACTTCGGAAGAAATTTTAAAGGTATATTTAAATCTTTAATAATGGGATATTAAAGATAATAATAAATACTGGAATCTTTTATATGAAGATAGAAATGTTACGAGTTCAAATTGTTTTGAAGTACTGGAATCTTTTATATAAAGATAGAAATACTGGTAATAATTGATTTAATCACTTTAAAAATGTTTGAAGTGAGAAAAAAAACTTGTTAAATATACTTATACCGTTTGAATAGGTATATAAATACTTTTATATGTTAAAACCGGTATAAGTAAAGAATGTATGTACGAATATATAAAGAAATTTTTAATTAATAAATGAGTATTAATAAGGGAAGTTTAACTAAATAAAGAATGTTTTCACATTTGATATTCGTCTAGAAACCATTAAGATACGTTTAGAAATGTAAAAAGATATTTGTCTTTTGAAAAGAAATGTTTTCTTTAAGTTGAAATATTTGGAAATAAAAATGTAAAATGGTTAAGTATAAAGAAATATCTTTATAAAAGTCGAACTAAAAATCAAATTTTTATGAAATTATTTTCATAATAATTTTGGAAAGATTACTAAATACATATGAAGTATGTGGATTATTTCGTCGCACGATTTAATCTAAGATTCGAGTGTTGAACTTTGAGGTGTTTACACTAGTCCGAAAGAGGATTTATCACTTGATTCTTGACAACGAACACTGATGAGGGTTAGTGGTCAGATACTAGAGTTTTCTACCATAGTTGAGAACTATGTAAAGGAAAACTAAAAATTTAATTAGAAAGCCTGATCGAAGACTGCACTAAAGGATCGAAGGATCAATGCTAGTTCGAAAGTAAAGTTGTGAATTAGAACAGAAGATCGAATAATATATTGCGTACGAGTGGTCTATATACATCGTATGGATATAAATTTAAAAAGAAATATTTTTGGGCCAACCTTTGGGGTTTTTTGTTTGGGTAATTTCGGGGACGAAATTCTTTTAAGGAGGAGAGTCTATAACGACCCACAAAATTTTCACTTTGGTAAATTGTCTTTATTTTTAAATATATGCAAATAAAAGGATAATATTATTTTAAATGATAATAAGTAATAGTAATCTTATTTTGAATAAATATTTAAATAGAATATTTTCCTCGAAATTTATATCGATAAGATAGCATTGAATTTAAATAATTGATTTATTTAGTTTAAATTAAGATTTCCTGATTTAATAATTATTTTAATTATCCAAATAATTATTTTAAATGATGATAATTCATTTTAATAGTTATAAAATGATAATGAATCATTTATAATAGTTTTATAAAGATATATATTTGATTTAGAAATATAAGGAAAAATCGATATCGCTTTATCGGTATAATGGTAATTTTTGTAAATAATTTTTAATAATAATCTATATGGTTTTACAATTCAAATGTGATCATTTTAATTAGTTTAAAATTATAAGAAATTTATTTTTGAATTTTGTTTACAAAAATATGTACGTTAATAAATAAGTGAAAATGTGACCGATAATCGGTTCTCCAAATTTCAATGATTTAACGAACAAAATTTGTTCAAAGACGTTCGAAATGTTATGCACACACATGTACATACATATATATATGTCACATGCACATAAACATATATATACAAAATTAATTAAGAATAAAAGTATAATATAAAATATATAATATGTTTTAAGATTTCTTACTCCTTAAGCATACATAAATCAACATATGCATACATGAGAAGATGGAAGTGATGGGCACATGGAGGGAGGCTTTTGCCGTGCCTAGGGAGGGGGAGGTGTGTTGGAGAAGCCTTATAATGGTGATGAAGATGATGATGTATGCATGGATACTTTTACACTCTTCTTTTCCTATAAATACCACCCCTCTTCTCACAAAAATCCTAATACCATTCCACTTCTTCTTCCTCTTCTTTTCAAGCTTTCTAAGAGCCTCATTAATGGCTACTTATTGATAAAAAAAATGATAGAAAAGTTAGAAAAAAATATATCAAATAAAAGAGGAAAATGTATACACTGGTTTATAATATCGACCCACTTCAAAACTAGTTCTAAACACCTCCTCTACTCTTCCAATGTCCACGGCCACCACCCCATACCACCTAGGTTGTGAGCACCAAGGCTAGGCTAATCTACTTCAAGGGTCCAAAGCTCGATTTTGTGAAGTTTAATTTCATGATAGCAGAGAAATAGCCGATTTTCTATTAGCTCGAAGGGAAAATGAAGGCGGGAACTCCTAAACTATTATATTTTATTTTGGATGATGATATGATGTTTGCAAATGGATGTTTAATATCATTTGATCATCAAGCTTGGATGTTTTCATATAAATATTGAATATATATGCAAGTCGCGGAAATACACGTCGATAAGCACAAAGGAAATCACTTTCCTTGAATTAATGAAATGGTGTGTATGGAATGTTAAACCGCTTTAAAAATGGTTTAAAATGAGTTTGAAATGTTTTATAAACATTCAAAAGTGTTTTGGTGAAGTTTGAATGAGATTTGAAAATTTAGTAAAAAATAGGCGCGTCGCGTAACGGTAGTTCGCGATTTCGCGCCATAAAAGCCAAACAAGTGTAAAAGATGGAACATAGCTCGGAATTCTTCGAGATAAGAATTTTCCGAACCAATATATCTATAGTTTTCCAACGAAGAAAGAAAATCGAGATTTCGATAAGCAGATTTTGAAATATGAGTACAACAAGTTTTTTGAAAAATCGTGGTTTTGTAGTTCGGGATCCAAAACTGGATTTCTTAGAAAATGATGTTTCTAAATTGTTTAAAAATGTGGAATAAATTTATAAATCTTTTAAAATGTTTTAGAAGTGATTTGAGTAATAAAACTGATTTTTCAAATAATAAAAATTCGTTTTAATTAATATAGCTTATAAAAGCACTTTTTGCAACACTTTTCCGCAGCACTTTTCTATAACTTTTGAAATATAGCTTTAAACTTAACGATTCTTTTCCAAATCTTTTGTAAATGTTTTTAGATGGATAATTAAGTGTTTTATTGAAGATTGGGATGTTTTATAGGTTGTTTAAAAAGAATATAAATAAACGATTTAAAGAATAGCTATTACAAATTAAGTGGTTTAATCTTAGCTCTAAAAGCCGACGAGTAGACTGGACTTTTCTATTCATGAGATCCGGATGTGAGGTGCTTAAACTAAGGAGATGTTTAGGAGAAACCAGTGCCTTGGCTCACCTGGCCTCTTCCTTGGGCGAGGGATAGATAAGGTCAAAATGTCGGAAACAAGTTAAGAATAAAAGGATTTAAATTTTCCAAATTTAAATTAAATACAACCTTGATTTTATAAAGATGATCTTCTTTTACTTAGTGTTAAAACCCGAAGAGGGAACTCATACTATTCGTGGAATTTAAAAGGTGATTTCACCGTTGTTCCGCCCATAGTAGTTGTTGAATACGGGAATTGAATTGAGTAGAATTAGATTATTTCAATAGATTCTGCTCATTTAATATTTTATGGTTTTGGGATTAACATACTAGATAACATGGTTTTAACTCAATCAAAATTATGAGTTTTGAATTAAGAAATCTTTGTTAAAGATTTAAATGAAATGATTTTGGAAATGTTTTCCTAAGTGAAAAATGAAATGATTTCGAATTATTCCAAGTTTAAAAAGGGTTTTAAGTAATCAAAGGATTTGATAAGAGAGGTTTAATGATTTCGTATATACCGAAAAGAATGTCTTAGAAATATATATCTCCAAAAGGGATTTTGATAAACTTAATCAATTAAAGAATGATTCCCTATTTACTTGACCTCTTTTATCGATGATTGGTTCGAAGAAACCGGGGTCGGATTTGAGCGATTCTTATCCGAAAACAACTTCAAACCAATGTATACATTCGAAAAATGAATGCATGATAAAGAAAATGAAGGTTGAAGACCAAGGAATTTCGAGGTGAAAGGACTGCTTGTTGATAATTATGGTTAGATCCCAAATACTAAAGTAGCAATGGTCCCTTAATTTTTGAAACTCTTTGGGTTACAAGGATTTTTCGCTACTAACCCTAAGGTTAATTCCCGATAGGATGTGGTAGGAAGGTGCCTTTGGTTTTGTTCAGTCTTAGAACAAACTTGTATGGATAGATGCCAGCCATTGCATTCTTGAGATTTCATCGTTGACTTTTATAAACATACATATGTTTGGTGTCGGAGAAGGCAACTTCTCTTAGCTTAACACCCTTCTCTAAGACGTATGAGCTCAGTGGTTGTGTGTTTATGGAATTCAATAGTGATCGATGGAATGGCAATGTGGCATTCAAAGTGAAATGTGCAAAGTAAAAGGTAATCGTTACCTTAGGCCTCACACCTGGAAATGATCGAAATAGGGTAGATGCGGCAGGGCTATGTGGTTCGCAACCATTAGGATATGATCATCCCCTTCTAGATATATTTATTCCCGCTATGATGTTTGGGACTTAATGTAACGACTCGAGAATTTTAACAATTTTATAACGTAAATAACTAAAATTTCTTGAAAATGTAAATAACAAAATTTTGAAATAAAATTTGATATTGGGAATGCGTCTATTTAATTATAGTAATTGGTAAAAATTTATTGAAAAATACGAAAGTTAATTTATTGGTGAAATTTCATAATATAAATTATCAGTTTAATTGTTGAAAAATTAATATTTTCGAAATCTGAATATAATTTTTTATATAATAAAAATGTGAATCATTTTCTGAGTGAGACGTCGTAATTCGTTTCGTCCAATTTGGATTTCTATAGCTCCGTTTACCTTATTTACTGCGTTTTAGCAGCATTTTTAGTAGTAGAAAATTCGAGTTTTTATAACTTGACTGTGTCACCGATATTTGTTTACCCTTCTTGTGACACCCCACCTCTATGCTCACAATAACAAAGGTTATTATAAGGAATAACGTCTGCTATTGCGAAGAATAAGGCTTATTAGAAGCGACCATCCGTAAGTTATGCCTTAGACGAGTATTGATTACATCGATAGGAGTTGTGTAAGTTACTCCCAAAGATATATATTCAATCCAAATCTAAAACGAAACTACAATGGCTTAAGAAAAATCCAGAACAACTCATAATAATAACAACACTGATAATATAATCACATCAGAACAGAAATATCAGATATATAGCGGAAGACAAGTCTGGATACATGCTACAACAACCGATAGTTCACATGAACCCAATGTACATATACATATCCATCAATACATACATAAGATGAGAGTCAATAAACCAAAAGAACTCCTCGAAGGCTAGACAAAAGATGATGTGAGATCCCAAAAGCTTAAGCTGCAACTGAATCAGAGATAGCGACTATCCTGAAATAACTCGGTCTGACCCGAGTATTATTTAAGAGAAAATAATAAACGGATCAGTCTAACTTATTCTTAGAAGTGAATGCATCAAAAACAGCATCAGTCAAAATAATAATAATCTCGAGTGAGACTATTCAACTTAAGAAATAAACATAGTTAAATGAAGAAATCACAACAAACTCCATCAAAATCAACTTTCAAATTCACAATTGAATTCAAAACCGCAATTCACAAAATCTAGAAATCAAAAATAGATAACTTGTAACGACCCGTATTTTTACGGATCGAAAAGTTCGTCAAAATCTGGAATTTTAACATTTTTAAGTCATTTCAGATTTTTAGGCAGATTTGTCTAAGTCCTAGGTCGTGAACGACCTAAGAGCTAAGTCGTGTCCGAGTTAGTGTTAGGTCGTGGGTTAGTTGGAGCGACCTATAGAATTATGTAACCTAGGATTTAGTTAAGTGTTAGGTCGGCAGGGCGAGTTAACGACCTAAAGAACTGACCGACTTAAGGATATGGCAACTCAAGGGTAGGCAGACCTAGTGGAGTAAGCGACCTAGTGGTTACTGGGTTAGTGTGGTTAGGTCGGCAACGACTTAGAGTGTATAGAAGTTAGGTCGGTTGGACGAGTTAGTGGGTTGACCGACTTATGATTGTAGACGACTTAAGGTTAGAGTTAGGTCGTAGTGACCGAGTTAAGGGATAGGTCGCTATGTGTTAGGTCGTCTGGTAGCTTGGTTGGTTAGGTCGTAAGCGACCTAAGGGTTAAGTTGTTACCAAGTTAAGTCGACTGGGGGGGTTAGCGACCTAAGGAGTTAACGTGTTGGCGACCTTAAGAGTTAGCCTATGTGTTAAGACGTAGACGACTTAGGGGTTGAGTCGTAACCCAGTTGTTTGTTAAGTCGTAGAAGCACAGATCTGTTAAGTCGTATCTTCTGCCAAGTTATAAGTCGTGATTAGTGGTAAGTCGCTAGAGGCGCATGAGTCTTAAGTCGTAGGGGATTTGGGTTGTGTTGAGTCGTAGGCGCGCATGCTATAAGTCGTGACCGACTTAGGAGATAGCAGTTGTTAGGTCGCAGATGCTTCTGGTTAAGTCGTAGGATGGCAAAGCTTTAGGTCGTAGGTCGGCATAGTGTTAAGTCGGCAGCGACTTAAGGAGATAGCCGAGTTACGACTTAGGGTATTTTCTGCTATAAATAGGAGAGCTTCTCTTCATTTTTGGGATCCGGATTTTGAAGCGACGAAGTGCTGCCATTTTGAGAGCTCGACTTCTTCACTTCTTTTCTCCACTCTAATCTAGTGCTTCCATCCATCCAAGTTGAAGATCAAATTGAAGATTCAAAAGCATAAATTGAAGATCTTCATCTTTTCAAGGGAGATTTCATCGTTTGAAGCGGATTCGTGATAGATCAAGCTTGATCCTTCGCTGTCCAGATCTGAAGCATTTTGTTTTGAGTTTGTTTTGGTGATTTGGTGAGTGGTGATTATCTCTCACACGGATCCAAAGGAGTATATCGGATTGTTGGCTCGATTTGGTGTTAAAATAGTGATTTCCATGCATTTTCTTCATCCAAAGTGTAGATCCATATAGATCCATTGTTCATGATGATGTTACATCAATTTTATCATATGTTAACCTATGCAAGTTCATTCATCAAGTTTGTAGAGATATAATCCATGTTTTCATGCTTATTGGACTTTCAACTCTTTAATTACGAAAATGCCATTATTGTTATAATTGTCTACTTAGATCATTTTTGAATGCTTGATTGCTTGGATTGATGTTTGATTTGATTGATTGCTATGAACTAGATGATTGATGATTATATTTAGATCGAAGATGATTCAAAAGCTAAGGGAAAGGCTCTTGAATTGGAAAAGCTGCTCGTGGCATATGTAGCGGGATGATGAAGCTCTTATGCATAGATTTGATGATGTGATGTTGAGATGAGGCTTCGCGAGGATGTGATGAAGCGAGGCAATCATGTGATGAAGACTTGGTCTAATCCAGACGGGATCATCCCAAGCACGTTGATAACTCGGTGATATGATTCGAGTTGAGGATAATGAATGGATATGAGAATAGTCGTCGAGGAGGATGACTAGGAGGCTTGGATAGCATCGTTGTTGAAGGTTCTAGCATGCTCTAAGCAAGAGTACGTTTGGGCAGATTCGATAGTCCCAACGACCAACTGTTGATGGTCGAGTACTCTGGGCAGATTCGATAGTCCTAGGCACGGGCTGCGACGACGTGCGGGAGTTATGTCTAGAACCGGGGTTTCCATTAGCCCTTGACGGACGGCTGAAAGAATGTGCCGGTCATTCAATTAACGGTGATATCGAAGCAATGATAACAGTGATAGCCAGAGTCATGGATGTTTGGTTGTATCATCATTCGGACTCAAGAGCGGTATTTTCTGGGTGCTTATCTGATTTAGGCCTTGGTACTTGGAAAACATCGCCCTTGACTCGAGTGATAGTAGCTTTACTTTAAATTGTATGCTCTGCTATGATTGCTTCTGTTTAGTGTGTGTCTGGGGGCTATCACTGTAGAATGAGGTTGGAGTGGGAGGGTTGTATTCCTATTCCTTTTCCTTTATGCTCTTTTGGTATGTTGTTAGTTAATTTACTGCTCACTAAGACTGTTGTCTGACTCAAGGCTTTATGTTTTAATTCTTATTGCCTTGGGCTGTTCGTCCATTTTGGGACGGGCAGACTAGGTAGCAGGTGACAGGTGCTGTTCTCTTCTCACGATGCTGATATCGAAGACGGGCTTGAGGGTTGCATATTATTCTTATTATATGTACTGGATATTCCGCTGTTATGTTTTCTCTGAGAGATATGTAGTGAGGCTTGATGTATTGACTATGTGGATGCTTGTATTCAACTATTATGGAGTTTTATATGATGTCATCTTGTTCTGTAAAGCTTCACTATACATATGTTCTATTGTATTTTATCCATGCGCTGTGAGTAATACGACAGATTCTGTTGTGTTTAATTTACCTTGACAATCGTCCATGGTCGCCTGGCACACTTTACAGCGCATTCTCTCTAGATTCGGTGCAGGGGTCATGGGCGGTCGTCACATTTGGTATCAGAGCATTGGTTAATCGATTTTACCCAACGCTCGCCGTCGTAGCTACGTATGAGAGACGTAATTGTATTTTGATGGATGATTACTATATATAATATAGTAGCTTAGTAGAGTTTGAGTCCTTTATGCAGTTGTTTCTCTAGATGTTCTAATCATTCCTTTTTATAGATATTGAGAATGAGTCGAAGAGGGAGACCAGCTGCTAGGGAAGGCCGTGCTACTGAAGAGACTGCTGATTATGCAGCCATGTTCGAAGCTATGATGACTTCGATCATGAGGAGGATACCAGTTCCGGGAGCGGCAGTTGATGTTGGAGTTCAAGTTCAAACTCCAAAACCGGTGGATTTTGCTAAGTTGTGTAAGGATTACACTGCTCTTGGAGGAAAGGTTTTCTTGGGAACAGAATCAACTATTGAGGTCCAGAGGTGGATAGATGCTTGTAGAAGGATCTTTGGTGATTTGGAAATTGATGATGCAACTAAGAGGAAGTTGGCATCAAGGCAGCTTCAAGGGAGAGCCTCTGATTGGTGGAACTCTATTACCATCAATACTGCGGAGGAAGAGATTACTTGGGAGCAATTCCAAGTCAGATTTGAAGCTAATTTCATTTCTACAGCTCAGAAGTCTGTTCTGTTCAAGAGGTTTGTGGAGCTCAAGCAAGGTGGAAGATCAGTTCTTGAGTATGTTTCTGAGTTTGAAGCTTTGTCCAAGTATGCCTGGTCATATATTGAGTCTGCATATCAGAAGAATGAGAAGTTTGTGACAGGCTTGGACAGTTATCTGGGGAGACAGTTGGTGGATCATTTGGACGATTCATTTGAGAAGCTTGTGGAGAAAGCTCTTAGGCATGAGAGTCTGTTTCCTAAGGAAGGACCTGTTGCTGCTGTTACCAAGGGAGAGTCTAAACCACAGCAGGGTGGGAATCAGAAGAGGAAACAGCAGCAGCAGAAGGGTAAGGATGGCCAGAAGAAGCCGAAAGGCGAGGTGACTTGCTACAACTGTCAGCAGAAGGGCCATTTCTCGAAGGATTGTAAGAATCCTAAGGTGCCGATGAAGTGTCACAATTGTGACAAGCCAGGGCATTTCAGGAAGAATTGTCCAGAACCGAGGAGGGACAAGCAGATTGTGCAGGCTTATGCTTTGGGAGCTGTTCCATCGTCTTCGAAAGCTCCTACTGCTGAAGAGAAAGGAAAGAGTGTGGTTGTTCAAGGTACTCTTTTCCTATGTGGTGTTCCAGTTAGAGTTTTGTTTGATACTGGAGCGTCGCATTCGTTTGTTTGTAACGAACTCGTAGGCCGGTTAGAATTGAAACCGGATATTGTTGATAGGCCATTGGTTGTGACTAATCCAGTTGGGGGTTCATCTTGTTTGTGTATGTTATGCCGTGGTCTAGTTGTATCGAGTCATGGTTGCTCTTTTGTTTGTGATTGCTTTGTTCTGAACTTTGCGGGGTTCGGAATTATTTTGGGTATGGACTGGCTTAGGAAGTATGCGGCTAAGGTTGATTGCGAGAGGTTGGAAGTGACAGTCGAGAATGTGGATGGGCGAAAGTTTGTGATACGATGTAAGCATGAAGAAGGCGTCTTCATGAGCTTCATGTATTTGCTAGTTGTTCCACGGGATGGACTGTCATCGGTGCCGATCGCTAATGGATTCGAGGATGTCTTTGACGAAGTCAAAGGGTTGCCGCCGCATAGAGAGATCGAGTTTCGTATAGATCTAGTTGAAGGAGCCAGACCTGTTGTGATGCCTCTTAGGCGGATGGCGCCTAGGGAACAGCAAGAGTTGAGGGTGCAAGTTGATGACCTTTTACAGAAAGGATTCATTCGGCGTAGTGTGTCCGAGTGGGGTGCACCAGTTGTGTTTGCAACCAAGGCAGATGGGTCGTTGAGATTGTGTGTAGATTATCGTGAGCTGAACAAGGTGACTAAGAAGAACAAGTATCCATTGCCGAGAATAGATGACTTGTTTGATCAGCTTCACGAGGCTAAGGTGTTTTCTCAGATGGATTTGGCAACGGGATTTCACCAGTTGAGAGTGGCTAAGGATAGTGTGCCGAAGACTGCTTTTAGGACACCATCCGGTTTCTTTGAGTGGCTGGTAATGCCGTTTGGATTGACTAACGCGCCAGCATATTTTGTGGATCTTATGAATAGAGTGTTCAGAGATCAGTTGAACAAGTTCGTACTTGTGTTCGTGGATGATATCCTGATTTATTCCAGAACGGAGGAAGAGCACAAGACGCACTTGCGTATGGTTTTGGAAATCTTACGGAAACATCAGCTGAAGGCTAAGTTTTCGAAGTGTCACTTCTGGAAGAGTGAAGTGAGGTTCTTAGGCCATGTGATTTCTGGAAGTGGAATAGCGGTTGATCCCGCTAAGGTGGCAGCAATCCAGGATTGGGTTAGACCTAAGAATGCATCTGATGTGAGAAGTTTTCTTGGATTAGCAGGATATTATCGACGGTTTATCAAAGACTTCTCCAAGGTAGCTGCACCATTAACAGGATTGACGAAGAAAAACCAAGTGTTCAGTTGGGATGCTAAGTGTGAGCAAGCTTTCGGAATCCTGAAAGAGAGATTGACGAATGCTCCTGTTTTGACTATTCCTAGTGGGAATGATGAGATGGTGGTTTACACCGACGCATGTGGTACGGGACTTGGAGCAGTGCTGATGCAGAAGGATAAAGTTGTTGCGTATGCCAGTCGACAACTGAAGCCGCATGAAAGGAATTACCCGACTCATGATTTGGAGTTAGCGGCGATTGTATTTGCTCTGAAGATGTGGAGACATTATCTATTGGGAGTTCGATTCGAGTTGTTTACAGATCATAAATCTTTGAAGTATCTTTTCTCCCAAAAGGATTTGAATCTTCGACAGCAACGTTGGCTAGAGTTTTTGGCATCATATGATTTTGGTATAGCTTATACTCCGGGAAAAGGTAACGCAGTGGCAGATGCGTTAAGTCGAAGACATGCAGGATTGGGAGCCATGTTTTCTAAATGGAAGAATATCGAGTATTTAGCTGGATTTGACTTCAGGCCTAGATGCGAATTGGAACCTGAGATGTTGGCAAACTTATCAATAAGACCCACTCTTGTGGAAAGGATTGGTGAGAGCCAAAAGCGAGATGATAAGCTTATCAAGATTATCCATGAATTGGAATCTGGATTAGATCCAGAAAAGGATAAAGGATTCGAGGTCGATCGAGAGGGTTGGCTTCGGAAGTAAGGACGACTAGTTGTTCCCGATATAGATGAATTGAAGAGTGAAGTTCTGAAGGAAAGTCATCACTCGAAGCTGACAATTCATCCAGGCGGAAATAAGATGTATCGGGATATGAAGAGAACCTACTACTGGGAAGGTATGAAGAAGGATGTTGGAAATTTTATTTCCAAATGTATGAACTGCCAGTTGGTAAAAGCCGAACAGAAGAAGCCAAGTGGATTGTTTCAGCCATTAGAAGTTCCTACATGGAAGTGGGAACAAGTGTCGATGGATTTTATCGATGGATTGCCTAGAACCAGAACGGGAAATGAAGGGATTTGGGTCATTGTGGATCGTCTGACTAAGAGTGCTAGATTCATTCCTGTCAGATCGACTAGGACTGCATCAAAGTTGGCTGAGTTGTATGTTAAGTGGATAGTTCGATTCCATGGTATTCCGAAGAGTATAGTGAGTGATCGAGATCCATTGTTCACTAGTGGATTTTGGAAGAGCTTCCAGGAAGTTTTGGGAACTGAGTTGTGTTTGAGTACAGCTTATCATCCCCAAACAGATGGTCAGACCGAGAGAGTCAACCGAGTTTTGGAAGATCTCCTCAGAGCTTGTGTTTTGGATTTCGGAGGATCATGGGAAGATCACCTTCATTTGGTGGAGTTTGCGTACAACAACAGTTACCAGTCAAGCATTGGTATGGCACCGTATGAGGCATTGTATGGAAGACCGTGTAACTCTCCGACATGTTGGTTGGAAACTGGGGAAAAGTTGATGCTTGGGCCAGAGATGATTCGTCAGACTTCAGATTGTATAGAGATCATTCGGCAACGAATGAAGGCAGCCCAAGACCGTCAGAAGAGTTATGCCGATAAGCGTCGTAAGGATTTAGAATTCGACATTGGAGATATGGTTTTTGTGAAGATTTCTCCACTGAAGAATGTTATTCGATTTGGGAAGAAAGGAAAATTGACTCCGAGATTTGTTGGACCATTTCTGATAATCGAGCGAATTGGAAAGCTCGCTTATAGATTGGAATTACCGGAAAAGATGTCGAGTGTGCACAATGTTTTTCATGTATCATATCTACGGAAGTATGTGCACGACTCGAGTACGGTGGTTTCTGCTGATAGGTGTGAAGACTTAGAAGTTGATCCAGTCGATAGAAGACCTCGTAAGCCGCTTCGTGTTGTTGAAACTGACACGAAACAGCTTAGGAGGAAGGTGGTTAAGCTGCTCAAGATACAATGGAGTGATGATGATAACGACTGTACGTGGGAGGTGGAAGAGAGGATGAAGGCAGCTCATCCTGAACTCTTCAAGGTATGGCCCTAAGGTGTCGTGTCATCTCGCGATATTGTAACTTGTTCTAAGTCTTAGAATTCTGTACGCTAAGTTAGAATTGGATGCATGGTTTGTTGATTGCTATGGATGGTAGGCGTACAGAATAGTCTTTGATTGCTTTGTTTGCTTGGAATTTCGGGGCGAAATTCCTAAGGGGGAGAGAATGTAACGACCCGTATTTTTACGGATCGAAAAGTTCGTCAAAATCTGGAATTTTAACATTTTTAAGTCATTTCAGATTTTTAGGCAGATTTGTCTAAGTCCTAGGTCGTGAACGACCTAAGAGCTAAGTCGTGTCCGAGTTAGTGTTAGGTCGTGGGTTAGTTGGAGCGACCTATAGAATTATGTAACCTAGGATTTAGTTAAGTGTTAGGTCGGCAGGGCGAGTTAACGACCTAAAGAACTGACCGACTTAAGGATATGGCGACTCAAGGGTAGGCAGACCTAGTGGAGTAAGCGACCTAGTGGTTACTGGGTTAGTGTGGTTAGGTCGGCAACGACTTAGAGTGTATAGAAGTTAGGTCGGTTGGACGAGTTAGTGGGTTGACCGACTTATGATTGTAGACGACTTAAGGTTAGAGTTAGGTCGTAGTGACCGAGTTAAGGGATAGGTCGCTATGTGTTAGGTCGTCTGGTAGCTTGGTTGGTTAGGTCGTAAGCGACCTAAGGGTTAAGTTGTTACCAAGTTAAGTCGACTGGGGGGGGTTAGCGACCTAAGGAGTTAACGTGTTGGCGACCTTAAGAGTTAGCCTATGTGTTAAGACGTAGACGACTTAGGGGTTGAGTCGTAACCCAGTTGTTTGTTAAGTCGTAGAAGCACAGATCTGTTAAGTCGTATCTTCTGCCAAGTTATAAGTCGTGATTAGTGGTAAGTCGCTAGAGGCGCATGAGTCTTAAGTCGTAGGGGATTTGGGTTGTGTTGAGTCGTAGGCGCGCATGCTATAAGTCGTGACCGACTTAGGAGATAGCAGTTGTTAGGTCGCAGATGCTTCTGGTTAAGTCGTAGGATGGCAAAGCTTTAGGTCGTAGGTCGGCATAGTGTTAAGTCGGCAGCGACTTAAGGAGATAGCCGAGTTACGACTTAGGGTATTTTCTGCTATAAATAGGAGAGCTTCTCTTCATTTTTGAGATCCGGATTTTGAAGCGACGAAGTGCTGCCATTTTGAGAGCTCGACTTCTACACTTCTTCACTTCTTTTCTCCACTCTAATCTAGTGCTTCCATCCATCCAAGTTGAAGATCAAATTGAAGATTCAAGAGCATAGATTGAAGATCTTCATCTTTTCAAGGGAGATTTCATCGTTTGAAGCGGATTCGTGATAGATCAAGCTTGATCCTTCGCTGTCCAGATCTGAAGCATTTTGTTTTGAGTTTGTTTTGGTGATTTGGTGAGTGGTGATTATCTCTCACACGGATCCAAAGGAGTATATCGGATTGTTGGCTCGATTTGGTGTTAAAATAGTGATTTCCATGCATTTTCTTCATCCAAAGTGTAGATCCATATAGATCCATTGTTCATGATGATGTTACATCAATTTTATCATATGTTAACCTATGCAAGTTCATTCATCAAGTTTGTAGAGATATAATCCATGTTTTCATGCTTATTGGACTTTCAACTCTTTAATTACGAAAATGCCATTATTGTTATAATTGTCTACTTAGATCATTTTTGAATGCTTGATTGCTTGGATTGATGTTTGATTTGATTGATTGCTATGAACTAGATGATTGATGATTAGATTTAGATCGAAGATGATTCAAAAGCTAAGGGAAAGGCTCTTGAATTGGAAAAGCTGCTCGTGGCATATGTAGCGGGATGATGAAGCTCTTATGCATAGATTTGATGATGTGATGTTGAGATGAGGCTTCGCGAGGATGTGATGAAGCGAGGCAATCATGTGATGAAGACTTGGTCTAATCCAGACGGGATCATCCCAAGCACGTTGATAACTCGGTGATATGATTCGAGTTGAGGATAATGAATGGATATGAGAATAGTCGTCGAGGAGGATGACTAGGAGGCTTGGATAGCATCGTTGTTGAAGGTTCTAGCATGCTCTAAGCCAGAGTACGTTTGGGCAGATTCGATAGTCCCAACGACCAACTGTTGATGGTCGAGTACTCTGGGCAGATTCGATAGTCCTAGGCACGGGCTGCGACGACGTGCGGGAGTTATGTCTAGAACCGGGGTTTCCATTAGCCCTTGACGGACGGCTGAAAGAATGTGCCGGTCATTCAATTAACGGTGATATCGAAGCAATGATAACAGTGATAGCCAGAGTCATGGATGTTTGGTTGTATCATCATTCGGACTCAAGAGCGGTATTTTCTGGGTGCTTATCTGATTTAGGCCTTGGTACTTGGAAAACATCGCCCTTGACTCGAGTGATAGTAGCTTTACTTTAAATTGTATGCTCTGCTATGATTGCTTCTGTTTAGTGTGTGTCTGGGGGCTATCACTGTAGAATGAGGTTGGAGTGGGAGGGTTGTATTCCTATTCTTTTTCCTTTATGCTCTTTTGGTATGTTGTTAGTTAATTTACTGCTCACTAAGACTGTTGTCTGACTCAAGGCTTTATGTTTTAATTCTTATTGCCTTGGGCTGTTCGTCCATTTTGGGACGGGCAGACTAGGTAGCAGGTGACAGGTGCTGTTCTCTTCTCACGATGCTGATATCGAAGACGGGCTTGAGGGTTGCATATTATTCTTATTATATGTACTGGATATTCCGCTGTTATGTTTTCTCTGAGAGATATGTAGTGAGGCTTGATGTATTGACTATGTGGATGCTTGTATTCAACTATTATGGAGTTTTATATGATGTCATCTTGTTCTGTAAAGCTTCACTATACATATGTTCTATTGTATTTTATCCATGCGCTGTGAGTAATACGACAGATTCTGTTGTGTTTAATTTACCTTGACAATCGTCCATGGTCGCCTGGCACACTTTACAGCGCATTCTCTCTAGATTCGGTGCAGGGGTCATGGGCGGTCGTCACATAACTAGAAAAATCAACATAAAAGTGGATCGATCCCATCATATGGCTAGTCTAAGCTACGCCACACGTGCATCAACATATGGCCGAAGCCTACCAAGTACTGTCATCATAATTTTTGGCGCCCAACAAATGACCCGAAGGTCCAACATATGACCCGAAGGTCTAGTACTGGTATTTGACCCGAAGGTCCATCATATGACCCGAAGGTCCAGCATAGTGGCTCGAAAGCCAAACAAAATCATCGAAATCATCAAACAACAGCAAATATTTCAATTAACGAGTCCGGAATTAACCGAAAGAGTAAAAGTGTGGTTCCATACTCCACACTTTTGCTAAATCGTTTAAATCTCTTCATCGTTTCCTTGAAAGTGCAAAATTGTGTATTTTATAAATATAATATTTTTCGTTCTCAAATGGACAAGTCCGGAATTAACCGAATCAGTAAAAGTAAGGGTTCATAGTCCTCAATTTTGCTGAATCGTTTAAATCGCTTCCTTATTCTTTTAAAAGCGCAAACTGTAAAATTTTTGGAAACAATTTTATTTTAAAACGATTTTTTTAAAACACATGATTAAAACAGCCACATCTGGAGCAATTTCGACGAGGAAATTGCGCTTCACAAAACACCGTAAAAATAGATACCGAATCAGCGTTGCGGGATAACCTCTTTAAAATTCACTTTAAAATTGACGATTACTAAGTCAAAACAACAATAATATTTATTCGTCAAAAATGTCATCAAAACAAAACGCTTTAAAAATATAATACCGGAGTAAAAATTCCGTTATAAAAATATCGGCGCAAAATACGTTTTAAAACGTAACACCGTTTCAACGTAAATTAAATAGTGGACTACATCACTATATTTTCATCAAAATATTTTGCATGTCACAGCGTACACTTTTAAAACATTTTTGCTCCAAAAATGAAATGCACTTTTCACCGGTGTATGCACTAATATATGCAAGGACTAAGGTAAATAAATAAAGTGGAAATTAGGGAGGCATCCCTATCATACTTTCATATTGTAAAGCGGGTCCCTGTCTAAGTTTCATTGTAAAACGGGTCCCTGTTTTCTGGAAACGAAGAAAAATTATTGCTGAAATGTCAGCAACTTTTATAAATAAGTGCTGATATTTCAGCAACTATCTGTGTCAAAGTTTTATTGTAAAAACAAAAAAAAATTATTGCTGAAATGTCAGCAACTTTTATAAATAAGTGCTGATATTTCAGCAACTTTCATAAACTGTGTTCACAGTGTACATAAATGTTGCTGAAATATCAGCAACTTTTATAAATAAGTGTTGATATTTCAGCAACTTTCATACACTATGTTTACAGTGTACAGAAATGTTGCGGAAATGTCAGCAATTTTTATGAAATGTTGCATCATGCTCTGCAATAATCGTGAATAAAAAACAGGGACCTAATTTACACTGAAATTTAGTGAAGGACTTTTCGTGAATTTTGAAACTTAATAAGGACCTGTGTCAAAAAAAAGAAATAAAACAAAGCTTGTTTCCAATATATGTGACCTGTCATTACTTAATTCAAATATATGGCCTAAAAGAAGTGTCCAGATTTGCATATTCCTTTTTCTTCCTTTTGAATACTTCATTGAAGAAGTTAAACCTGAATATTAAATGGGGTCACGCATGTACTTTTAAATGAAATCATGCATGAAGATTGAAACTTGAATACTTGCTTCCATTTGCATGCCTACCCAAGTAATGATACACATGCATGCATAAACGTGAATTTCAAGATGCTTGAATATTCTGATTTCACATACACTGAAGCTAAAGAAGTTAAATAATTGCTAGGCAACTTCACCCATTTGCACACGTGAAATTGCAAGGCTCTACATTAAATTTGACACATATGAAAAAGCACGAAACAGATAAAAGAAATGAGTGTTAGGCAATACAAACCGAAACACGGCAGGGGACAGAACATGTGTATAAAGCAACGAATATACATGTCATGTAGAAATCAGGACCGAGACCTTGCAAAATGAAACATGGTAGTGGACAGACGGAGCATGTGTATGAAACAACTAAATTGAATATATATACATGCGTGAACATTTAAGTGTGTTAGAAATAATGAATGCTTCTTTGGTTTGTCCTAGTCTTTAGGAATAATTAGCACGTTTTTAGTTGTTTGTCCTAGTTTTGTGTATTTTTTTGTTTTCACGTTTAAGTTCATGTACTGCCTTTATAAGGCTTCTATTTTGGCTAATAAACAACATATAGATTTTTGAGCTTTCATTTTCTTTTAGTATTCTTAACAATTGGTATCAGAGCCTTAGTGCTCATACGAGTTTTTCGATCCTAAGTGTTCCACTCCGGCGGCGGTAGCCACCATAAAAGGTTACCGTCCGCCGGACCGAGTCTTGTGAATGTTCAATTATTTTGGTTCGTGCAGTGTTTGGTTGTTGATTTGCTTGTTTGCATTAGAGTTGGTGGTGGTATATATATACCAAAGCAGTAGATGTGGGTGCTGATCTTGTTGGAAAGGTTGAAAGAAATATTCCTGAAGATGATCCAAGAAACCCAGCTGTGATTGCTGATAATGTTGGGGACAATGTTGGAGATATTGCTGACAGGGTGGTTTTGAAGTGGAGGTGTTGGTTATTGACTGGTGGGTGCCATGCTCCCATACTGGTTCTCCGCCATGACGATGAAAAGTGTAGGGAGTGCAGCTTTGAAAATGGTGGAGGAAGTTAGAAGGTAGTTCAACACCATTCCAGGCCTAATGGAAGGAACCGCCAAACCCGACTATGCAACGTGTGTTAAGATCTCAACCGATGCTTCCATTAAAGAGATGAAGGAAGATTTTGTTGTAGATTATGGGTTTGTATTGAAGGTGAAGTTGTGTTTGGAGATGTCTGGTAAGGAGGGTTGTGAACTGTCAGGTGAAGTGAACAAGCAGTGGGATTGTGTGTTGTTCTCAGGTGATTGGAAGTTGAGAGGGTTGCAAAGCGGATTGTGGTCACTTGTTGCGGAAGGAGGCTCTGAATCGGGGACAATGCAGTGTTTCAAGGAAATAGGGAAGTTTGTTTGCTGGTGAAGAGGAGCTTGTATGCAATTTTGTGGGTTGCTGCTGCGCAATGGATATGGTCAGAGGTGATGCTGTAGACTGGAGTGGTTAGTGGTCAGAGGCACAGAGTTGAAATAAATGTGCAAGGCACAACAACAGTTTGAAGTTGTTGTGCAAAGAAGATGGTTGAAATAGTTGTTATAGGAGGTTGAGCTTGTGGTCAGGCAGGTTGCAGTGGTGTGAAGTGAGTTGAAGCTGTGGGTTGTTCGGTGGAGATGGTGGAGGAATTGGCGATGGAAGTTCAATTCGATCTGACTGTGGGCTGTTGGTGATGGAAGTTTGGTATTTTGTATCAACTGCCAGGGGAGGTTGTGTGTTTCTGGAGAGTGATGGAAATGTTGATGATTGTTTGTATGGAGAAGGATGAGGCTAGTGGATTGGAAGTGGTCTCGGCAGTAGTTATGGCTGCTGGTTGGTCTGATAATGAATGTATATGCAGTGTGAATTGAAAGTGGAAGTAGAAGTTGTGGTGTGTAACAATGAAGTGGATATGATGTATGATGGTTTGTAAGTTGTGAAGGCAGCTGTTGTAGAAGAAGTGCAGGCAGAAGTAGTTTGAATAGAAGAGTGGTGGAAGGTGAGATGGTGATTGTATTGAGCAGTGAGATGCTTTTGGCAATGGTTTGGGTAATGAAGTGCAGTTTGTTTGATGCAAATTGAAGGAAAACCGGTGCTTGTTGTTGCAAATGGAGGAAGTTTGGTGGCAGATCGGTTGCTGATATATATTTGAGGTTAGGGATGAGATGTTTGCAAGTGATGTGGAGTTATTTGCTTTAAGAGATGCAGTAATGGGTTGCTACAGTAAGGTGATGTGAAAATAGATGAAGTTGAGTTTTGTGAGCAGTGAAGTGCTTGTGTGAAAGTAACGTGGAGATGAAGACGACGAAGTGTAGAACGACGATTATAAGATTGGGCATTTGTGGAGTGATTGAGAGAACTGTTTAAAGTGGAAGTCTACACGTGGAGTAGGTAATATCTGTGAGTGAAGCAGATTTAATTTGGTTTTTATGTCATCCAACAAGTAGTGAAGAAGAGCTGCGGTTCTCACTTGTTGGGGGATGACATATACAAGGGACGATCCAAATGGAGAGGTCAGTGGATCCCTAAGAGGAAACCAAGAATATTGTTGATGGTTAAAGTATCAATCAATATGAAACAGTTGAGCATGTCCAACAAGTAGAGATGAAAGTTATGACCGAGTTCGTCGATGAAGAGATAAAGTTGTAAACTGAATATTAGCACATTCAGTTTAAGGGAGGGTGTTAGAAATAATGAATGCTTCTTTGGTTTGTCCTAGTCTTTAGGAATAATTAGCACGTTTTTAGTTGTTTGTCCTAGTTTTGTGTATTTTTTTGTTTTCACGTTTAAGTTCATGTACTGCCTTTATAAGGCTTCTATTTTGGCTAATAAACAACATATAGATTTTTGAGCTTTCATTTTCTTTTAGTATTCTTAACAAAGTGGAGTGAAACCAACAGGAGAGTTTTCTGCACTCACTTTTATTTGTTTCACTTAGCTTGTTTCAAAAGCAAGTAGCAAGGAGATTTCCAAAAGGAGCAACTCAACCCTCTGCCATTAATGCCTTCTTCTCGGCTTGAGATTTTTAAATTTGAAAAAAAAACTGAAATGAAAAGCTAACTCGTACAATTGCATTAACTTTGAACATGCTAGTCCACTCTTGCATATACTGAAACTTGTACAAAGTAGCAAAAAGGACCTACCGCATGACCTGGGCAGTGCTAGTACGCGTTTATTAAAAGTGAAAAATGCTCAAATGTGATGTTTCCAGTTGCTGTTGAAAATAACGTGACAGCAAAGAAAGAATGTTAAGTGATCACATCTATTTGCTTTAACAAATCTATGCTGCAGCCGAGCAAAAATGATTCTACTAGCTTTAATTTTCACGTGAAGGCCCAATGTTACACGTGAAAGCAGTGCATAAATAACACAACTCAACTGACTTAGACGAATTGCATTAGGACTTATTCTCAGATTTTAAATTGAAAAATTTTCTATTTAAAATATTTACTCCAACAATAATTCAAAAATTACGGTTGTTACACTTCTATTCGACTCGTCGAACTGATCTCCGTTGTATATTTATCTCTGTATTTTGAGGTCCGGTATGCGACGAAAACGATGAAACGGTTCGTCATATCGGTACCACCATAAATTGTAACTTTTGATTATTCATTTGAAAAGAAGGGTGAGCGTTGCCATTTCATTCACTCTATGTTTATTCATTGTGCCTGTCACTGTTACGCTACAGTTCACGAAAATAGGTACGTATCATTCTTTTTTTCTCCTTCCTGTAGCATTGCCTTCCTCCTCTATTTAATTTTTTTTTGCTTTTCCACGCGAGTGTTACTCGTTCCTTCTTCCTTTTATTCCCGAAGCCATGCACGAGCCCTGTTCCCTCCAGACCGACGCGACCACACCTAACCCCAAACCCAGAGCCTTGCCGAGCCCTCTTCCCTCCAAACCGATTCGACCACACCCTACCCCAAACCCAGCGCCTGCACCACCGACCCCACGCCCAGATCCAAGCATCACCTCGCATCCATGCAGCCACCATCGCCACCACCCCCCTTCACAAAGCAAGCACAACCAAACCCTTGACACCTTTTCCGAAAGCAACCCACGCAAACATGTGCCCTTCCTTCAAGCCGAAGCCACCTCTAAGACGCGCGACCCTCCTCCGAAGCCTGACTCGAAAAAATACCAACTTCAGCCGAGAATTCTTTTGTTTGCTCGATGTCTGACCGCATATGCTACATGTATTCTTCCCTGCAGCAGTCTCTTTCGTGCTATTTTGATATACATTAAGTGTTATATATATATTGAAGATATACCACATTTTGTTATATGGGTTGTCACTTTCTGTCCTTGGGTTTGCCGCACATATATGTATATTTTGTTATATATATCTATATTATACTATTATTACTGGGTTGTCACTCAAAGATCACGTTTCTGCTTTTTCCCATTTTCTATCGCACCTCTCTCCTTCCTCCTTTTACGTTTCCCCTTTCAATTTCTTCACTGTCGCTGCTAGCCTCTTCCTCTTATTTCGTTCACCCTAGATAAGAAATTCAGGCACAAATTCTGACTGTCCAGCTTTATCATCATCGTGCTTTCCTTCTACCGCCGTCGCACTTCCCTCCTACCACCATCGCCAGCTTGATTGGCCCTGCCTCATTGCTAGAACGACTTCCAGTCGCTTTCCCTCTTCGTGTCCAGCTGATTCCCTTTCCATGCCTTCAGTTTCTCCCATCGATTTGTACAAAGTTGTCGTCTTCTCCGGTTGTCGTAGGATTGCTGGAAAGCGTTTAATCAACTGAATTTTTTGGAAAGTTGCCAGTTCTCCCATGTAAGTACTTCTTCTTCTTCCCTTTACGCTATTCCTTATGAAACATGTGTTCCTCTACACGCATGTTTATTAAATTAGCTTCATGTTCTTGCCTATTTTACTTGATTACATTTGTATTTTATTATGTCCCTCGGTTATTTCAGACACCAAGTTATTGCTTAAAAAAATTCAACATGAAATTATGATTGAAATCAGGAATATGTCAGCGCATATCGCAAATTATGGTTGAAATCAGCAAATTTGTGACATATCAAATTAATCTAGGTTGTAATAATTCAATATGAAACTGAGATTGAATTCAGCAAATTCGTGGAATATCGAAATTACCTTAGTTGAAAAAAGTCTATGAAATTGTGATTGAAATCCGCAAATTTATTTAGGTCTAAAAATATTTAATATGAGAGTAATCTTTGTAGAAAACATATTTGTGTTAAAGTAGATGCATTTAATTGTGTAAGAAAAGAAACTCATATTTTTTACTCTCTTGTGTGTATCTCATCCAACAATTTAAATTTACGGTTTTTTTACCTATTAAAATTTCCACAACTTTTAGAGGACAAAAAACGAGTTAAACAAACTGAATTTCTTCGAAGTTGCCATTTTACCCAATGTAAGTTACTGTCAATACATCATGGATTGTGTTTTTGTTTTGCTTCTAAGTATTTCACACTAATTTTTTTCCTACATGTTGAATGGAAGTGTTTCTTTTGTCCTATTGTAGTTTTGACTATGCATTATTATATATCAGTTAAGGCAATGAAATACTATCGCTCGATATGCAATGAAATACTTTATTCCCTTTGTTGCCTGTTTTCAATATTCTGTTTGAATTTTTAAAATCAGTTAGCTTAACAATTCCAATCAACATGGAAAACTCCAATATATCAAAAGAAACCCTATTGAATTTTAATATTAGAGTAAATAAGGAATTTACAAATACTTATGCTAAGGTTCATATGTTTTGTTGCATACTGTAAATACTAGAGTATTTCAATTTCGTGTTGGATTTAATGCTTATGGATTCATATGCATCCTTATTATAATTGTTAAGTTATATTCATTCGGCAATCGTATCATGGACTAAAAACTGTAAGGTGGAAATATGTTTGAAAATACAGCTTTATGCATAAGCTTGCTTCATACATTTACAAATATTTAGTTTCATGCTTTAACAGAACCTATTTTACTCAAACTATATCCTTATTCTACTATTATTTACTCCCCAGCTAAGCTAATATAAAGCTCGATAATAAAAAGCTGTTATAACTTAAAAAATTATTATTCCAGGCAATTTTGATATATGTATTATTTGTGCACACATAAATAATTATCATGTTTTGTTATTTACCTTAGATTCATCTACACAATGTTCTACTCATTTTTAAAACATCTTAAATGCACATGTTATCATTCATCATTCAGTATGATAAGTTGTTTTTTATATAGTATATTGACTCAGCCATGATGATGAGAGTGAAGTGCAACAAATTTAGTTAGTTATTATTAGACTGGAAAGGTATTAGCTATAATGAAAACGGTGCAGGTATATGTACCAATTTGTGTGACATTTTAGCATATACCAGCTCATGCTTAACCTACCGTCCATAGGTATGTATATCAATATTTTTGAAACTCATCTAATATCTTCTTCATTTCCAACGGTACAATTATGAAGACACCTCTATTTTTCATTGATTGGCTCTGTTTTTTTATATTTTTCTACTCCTTTTTATAGTCTTTATCAAAATACAAGAAAAAATTGGATGGAGATGGTTCATTTTTTGTAAAATTAAACTAAATCTCACATGCCTAGCTATCTAGGGATTAAGCAAATTAGCTAAATAAACACATCTAACGTCCCTTTTGGAGCTTGACAATACACAACTATGTAAAGAAGCTTTGCTATTCAACTTTCTCTACTGAGTTTAAAGTGTTAGAGGTCCTTAGCGCGTGTCTTGAATTATATGTATTTTTGGAGGATTCCTGACGTTCATAGAATTTTTCTAATATTTCCATAAATGTTGGCAAGAAAAATAAGAAAATAGTAGTCGAAATTTACTCTATATTTTATTTTGCATCCCATTACTTACATGTAATCTTCCAAAATAAGAAAAAGTTTTCCTTGCCTCTCCCAATAGTAGTTACATTTTGCTTTCAGAAAATAACGGTACATTAAAAACCATTCACCTGCTATTTCAGCAGTTACGTATTGCTTAATGGACCAAACTAATTAATTTTTTTAAATGAAACCGAAATGAATGTGATAGGATATAAAATATTGAAGGATGTCAGTTACTAGAAATTTCATTAAATTGCAACGGCTGAAGAGATTGTAGGCCCATTACCCACTATATAACACACTAAACAGGACCCATCAACCCATCAGAACATTAGAAGAGATTTCTAACTGCATTTTACGTCCTTGAACTAACATACGCATTGAATAATAATATTTCATACAGTACATTTCCTTGCATTAGCAGATTTGTACCATTCTATCCTTCGTTCTCCTAACCAACCACCAACTTATTCTTTACATGTTACCATGATACATATACATCTTCGACGACTACTTTGGGACAAAGAACAACAAGAAGAAAGATCTACATATATGGTCCAGTAAGTTCTTTTTTATATTTTATAATAGTGCCCATCAACTACATTTCAAACAGCCTTGGTATAGCATGATCTTCTACCAAAATATACAACAACAAATTGCTAATATCAAAAACTGCATCCCTTGCCACAATAGTGATAGCTGGCAAACGAAAAATATGGTAAGCCTAAATTATTAGCCTTAAACTAAGTTAGTGCATTCAAATGGTTTTATAGACCTCTACTAAATTAAAACTAACATTACTAGGCCACACTTGCTTCCTCTTGGGTGAACGTTGGTTCAGACGCAAACTGACCATTCATGATGATGGATACAGAGAGCTATTACAATTTCACGACCCACTACAACTTCAACTACAAAGGTGCACCGCGTTTTATTATCATTTTATATTCAAGGCAATTGTTGTTCACCATTCAATTTTCAAAAAGCTTTTTTACGTAATTCGTTTTGTCCTGGATACCACTATGCCTTAGGTGTAACTCCTAGCTCTCTTTCCCAACGCTACCAAAATTTCAAGACTCCCTTTGGACTGCACTTTTTCCATGACTTATATCAATAGAAACAGTACTATAGGCAGGATCGATGTTTGCCTTATTTTTTGCTCTTTGTTATGCTTCTAATTTCTGCTTTAGTTGGATTAGCAAAACACTATCAGCCTGGCTTAAGTTTACTTACATTTTTCTCAAACATCATTGTTTGTGTTGACCTATTATGGCCTAAACTGTGCTACTGCAGTGACCCATTTGTTTATTCCTTACATTTATAATTATCGCTCACCATTTATGACCACTACTTATGCTATGTTGTTGTAGGTTAATGCATTGCAAGGAATATGGCAGTCTAAATAATGTTAAAATCCATTCAATATTTTGTATTTTCATTAAATGAAGGATAGTTTCCATTAAATGAGACTCTTCCTGCTTTTATTTGGTTTTTTATATTCTAATATATTACAACCAAAACATACTTCTAGCAAATGTGTCTTACTTTTAATTTATTTCCCTGTTGATGTTAGCTATTTTCTTTTTTCTTAATTTTCATGTTCAAAAATTCTTATTTTCTTTTATTAATTTTAGCATATGAATTTTCATGGGCAAGTCATTTTTAGTTATAATATATGGTCATGGGCATGTCTGCAAATTGCCCAGTTTCAATTTGATCACTTGCCACTTTTTCTGCATTATTTGTTCACATGTTATTCGCCAAAGGAAGCTTCAATAGATTAATGTACATGAAGTCTTCAATCGAAACAATTCAGATTTGTGTTCCTGTTGAATATGTTACATGTTCCAACTGGCAGTGGTTTAATGAGCCTTCCATTGTATTTAAGTCTTTAAAACTTTGAACTACACTTCATTTTATACCGAGGCTTTGTTATGATGATATTTGATCCATTTAAACATGTTTGTAAATTCAATGTTTGCAAATTTGTGTGTGGACTGTGTTGGTTAAATGTTTTAACTTACATGTGTTATGCTTGACTATGCATATTTTGCTAGGATGGTGTATGAAATAAATTATATTTTTATATTTGAAGATGTTATAAGTACATAATCATTGAAATCTTATCTACTAAAAATTACCGATTTTTTCCAGTTGGGCACAAAGTTACCCATACCTTTAGCTCAGCTCCATTCAGCCGGTGCCTTATACATTAATGTTGGCAACTTTTTTCCCTTTATTTTAGTTGGGTATCTGACTTGAAACTTAAGCATGCTATCTTTTTGTAACAATTTAGTTTAGGCCTATTTTCACCAAATGTATAATGCTATTGTCAAATACTTTACATGTACACCTTTACTTTTCTTCCCTGCCTCCATGCACATATTTTACTTTTATTTCACCTTTCATCCTTATGAGTGGGCATACACAGTTGTTAAACATATACACACACATACTTTCAAAGCCTCTATTGTGACGTACGTTCTATGTATGGATTTTATATTTGTTTTGGCAACTTCACTATCCCAACCATTGGTAGTTCCTTATATAAATAGAGTTTGTTATGATGTTGTTTTATATTTCCCCTTCATTTCAGTTTAACAATCTGAAAGACTACTACATTAGTTAGCATTACCCACTATAGAATTTCTCTTTTATACAACCTTCTTTAGAAAAAACAACATTGGTTTGAGTTAAATAATGTAATTGCAAAGGAAAAATGAAGATTCGACAATACTTGCAAAAACATCATATAGCTACAACCCGTGTGCGTAGCACGGGTTCGCACTAGTATATATATATATATTGAAACTTCCTCAGCTGCTATATGGAACCTGTTACATCTGTTCTGCCAAGCTGTAGTCATATAGGTTATATGTTGAATTGTTAGTATTACATAGGCCTTAGGCTATGTCTGTAGTATGTGGGAAAAAAACTTGTATATGCCGTACGCATATATTGACAGAAGTATATTTGCCTTGATATCTAAGCCTATATGATACATATATATCACATGTATGTGCCGCTTTTGAATTTGTTGTTGGCAAAATTATATATAATGAATATATTGCACGTGTACGCTTTGGCGAAAATTATACATGTTGTATATAATTGTTCTTTCCAATGTTTTAAAAACAAATGTATACGAGTATCACTAATATGTATTTATTTTCGTGCTAAAATCCGCTTTCGTGTTATTACAGCAAATTGACTTGTCATGCCGTGTCTGTGTCAGTATCTATATCAGTTGCCTTTCAATTCCATCGTCCTCTAGCCACGAAAGGTGAGCAATCACTCACGATTAATATTCTTATGCTCATTAAATTGATTTCATAGGAAATGGCAATTTAAATGTACTGTTAAAACTGGATTGCTAGTTATTAGCTGTTCAATATGATAAGTTGTTATTTAAACTGATCACGTTTATAAACTAACACCGTTAAATGTTAATTGACTGTCTTATATAATTGGTATTAGTATCGATCATATATCCCTGTAATTGTTATATTAAGTTATGTTATTACTGTTCTCACTCTGCAAGTTCCCTTAGTTTTAGAAATCACTATGGGTTGAAATGATACATACCCGAACAGACTTTAGAATAGGAGAAATTCGTTATGGGTTGAAATGATAAACCCAAGCGATTTTCAGTTATTATTGAAATTTTGGGATTGCGGGTTTAATAATATAACCCGTAAATTTAAACTATTACGGATTGAAATAACAATTATCCGTACCACTAGACCATAGGGTAGAAAATTATATGCAGACACCGTTGGCCTATTTTTAAAAATGATTTCCAAATATTTGAAAAAAAATGTATGATCTTGATTTTTGAAATGTAATAAGTATTCTATTTTATTAGTGTAAAATTTATAACCTTAAAATGTTGATTTTTGGGAATATAAACATTATGAGTTTAATTTAAAAGTAATTTTTAAAAAATTTTACTTATAGTTTTATTTTTTTTAAATATATAAAATAAAATTTTAAATAGATAATTAAAAAGTTTAATTTATTTTAAATTGTATAAAATTAATTTTTATTTAATATATATAATATTTTTAAAAAAAGGTTCATTTAATTTATATTTAAAATAGATTTTTATAACTTTAATAAATAAAAAGGTTGGAAGGGTACATTGAAATTTTATTGGTAACTTAAACTGGTTATTAATTGAATTTAAATAAAGATTCATTTGGGACTTGACCATTTTTGGAAATGATTTATAACTTGTTTTAATAAAAGGTGATTAAATGAATACCTTAAAATTTAAATAGAATTAAAATTAAATATTCGTTTTGATTTAAATTTGTATTTGAGATTTTATTTAAATATTTATAAAGTAATTTTATAAATGACCACGGTGTGAAATAAGCGTTTGGTTGTTAAAGGAACCGGGATCGGATATTGCCATACTCTTTGCCAATACCGAAACAACTTTAACAATTGTGTACGTGGTGGAGATTCTAGAATGAAGTAGGATGGTTTGGCGACCGATTATGTATGGTATTCACGTAGCCCTGACTCCCGTGAGTCAGCTTGATGTGGCTAAAACAGGAGCCACGCCGGGCCAAGTGGGGTCATTCCTCCTATCAGGCACATTTTTTTGAAACCATATCTATTGCTTTTGTGATTTGATTTTGGTGTGCACACCATTGATTTGGAGTGTGTCTCGAGGTGGGCAGTAGTAGCTGCTATGCATTACCACCAGTCCGGATCCGCAAAACGGTAGAATCCTACCTTGGGCATTGCCTCGCGTGCCTTATTACATGCCTTATCGCGCATTCTACAAGTTTGGTTTGTGTCGTACCTATGGAGTATTCCCTGATAGCCTACCTGTGGTGGAGTTTACAATACTGTATAGACTGCGACATTATATAAAATGTGTTAAAGGGGATATGGGTAACGCCTTAACGATATTTTGATATTTTACTTTACTGTAGACATTATATATGTAGCGTACTGTACTATGTATGTAGATAGTTTATCAGATCCTTAAAGGATGGAATCCCAACATCCCTTTAAGTTATGTTGCATCTGTGGTGGAGTTTACAATACTGTATAGACTGCGACATTATATAAAATGCGTTAAAGGGGATATGGGTAACGCCTTAACGATATTTTGATATTTTACTTTACTGTAGACATTATATATGTAGCGTACTGTACTATGTATGTAGATAGTTTATCGGATCCTTAAAGGATGGAATCCCAACATCCCTTTAAGTTATGTTGCATTTACTTGACATTTCACTTGAACTTGATTTATCTGCATAAGAATGTTAATCCTGATTCAAGTGTTTTGTTTTGCTTTACGCTCGGGTCAGCTTGAGTGTCACAGTTGAGATTCATCTTTTGGAGCTGGAATTCGTTTAGAAGATCTAGCTTATCTATTTCAGCCTTCAGTTGATTTCTGTTATTTGAGTTGTATGTCTTGGACTAGTCATTTTCTTTGTACTAGAAACTTCTGTGTATTGGGATTTCTGTTACATTCTGTTTGGGACTATGTTATTTCTGTAGTATCTTCATAAACTACTATTTATCTTTTCCGCTGCTTATTGTTGTAAACTTTGTGTCTGTGATTCTGTGATTGATTTATTTACTGTATATGTTAAGTTTTGCCAATTTTAAATTAACAATCTGTTATTTGGAGCAATTCAAGTCTGACATGTGCGTATTATTGTCCACCCTTCGCTCTTCGATTTCTCCACCCTAACTTGAATACTTCCATGATTGTTCAACGCAATTAGCCGATAGCCTAATTCCTATTCGATGTCGTCAAAAATTCCTATTTGTTGAAGTTTCTGGTTTTGAAAGTAGTATTAACAGATACTTAGAAGAACAAATCCATATAAATCTGTAATTTTGTATCTACTGATTATCTTAGGTAACCTAGTTCAGTACACAACTGTTTGTGTCTATCACTAACTGAGCATGATATGAACTTCTGTTTCTCCATTATGTTTTTATTTAAGGAATAGCTCATGTGGAATAACTTTCCGATGACGTTAATTATGATTCTCCAATGCATTATTATCGTATTTAGATTAACTGCTTAGCTTATGCTTTCAGGTCATGTAGGGTTATCGGAAAACAAACATGATGACTTAATTCATGAGTACTTAGAAATATCTTTAGGACATTGCAGCTATTGATTTTGGGATGAAGTTGCTTGGATGATGTCTTAGTAGATTCAAACAAGGATCAGGTTTGCAATTACCTATTTTAGTTTATTTATCCCTTCGTATTAGAAATATAACAACCAAGGCACAATATAAACTCAATTATGCTCGTCTTTTATTTAGCTTGTATCTTCTTGATATTTTTAATGTCGAACCAATTATGAGCTTAAATCATTTTTATTTGAGATAGCGGAATTTACCAATTTTGGTTACTGACCATCTGGGTGTGAATCTGTTTTATAATGGTGTTTGCATAGTCGCATTTGTAGAGGAATTACTTTTAGTTGTATAAATAGGATGCCTCCATTATATAATTGTGTGAATGTAGGTGTATGTGTGTGTATGCTTGCTTGTATGTATGCACAATAAAAGTTGAATTTGTTTGTTATTGACAAAATTTGCTGATAACATTGCTGGTAGAATCAACATTTTTGGAATTGGCAAACATAAGTGTATTTTTAATGTACTATATAATTGTTCTTAGGTTGCCTGTTTTGTATTTGGGTAGTAATGTTCAATCTAGTTTATTGTACGTATCAGATCATTGTCTAATTTAACTAATGCCTTCATCCTGAACAAAGTTATTAAATACCAAGGTGTACATACACGCACACTTTACCTCTAATTGATCATGTATATTCAGCAAATTCTGTTTGATTGTTATTAACATATTGGTTCTTTAATTTAAAAAAGAAAAGAAAAGGAACAGCGCTGAGAACAAACCTATTTACTGATTAGTACTAGCTCTAAGATACTGTAATTGTGATGTTAACTATGTACTGTTGTACTTCTGAACTTCTTTTCACAGAGTATGTATAAATCTACGTAGTAGAGGTGATGGAGTCTCTGTACTATGTCAGTTAGTAACACTGCCGAACCAATGTTTTTTGAATATAAAATGAGAAGTCACGTTCGCCAAGAGCACATATGATCTTGTGGAAGCACCATATGAAGATTGGTTGGTTCATCTCCTTTGTCTTTTCTGTGCTCTTTGCTAAGCGTACAGAGAGCTAGAAAAACGAGGAATAGATCCTTCTCTTGGTTAGATGGGACATCTTGTGAAGCAAAGGCAACAAACCATGATGGATCCTCCCATTAAGCAATTCAACAACAACGGCGATCTCTCGGATATCTTGGACAAGTATCTCAAACTAGTCCAATACAATATTTTCTTTAGTCCCGTTTGCTGTTTCTTTATCGTTGTTTGGAAGTATTAAGTGATTGGTTTTCGTGCAAGTAGATAAAAATTTCGTGAACAGCACTTTTCTAGTGCTCTTTTGGCAGCTATAGCTGCTCGGCACGGGTTTTGTCTGTGGTTCGTCACCGTTGGTATGCTCAGCGTTGATATTGTGATGTTTAATTCAAAGGATCACTCATTATCTCATTCATAGTAATTGCTCATGTATTAGATTTAATTGCGGGTTAACTCTATTTCTACCTTTGACACATGAATGATTAGTGTGTATGAGTCAGCAAAAGTTTTAAAAATTGGCGTATGAGTACCGAAATAGTATTTAAATGGATTTTACCGTGCTTTCCACAATTCAAGAGACCTCTAATTTATCTGTTTAATCACCCCATTATCATATTTGCCAATGACATCTGGATTTTCTACAAACTATATCTGTTTAATCACCCCATTATCAAATTTGCCTTTTAACCCTTGGAATTTATATTGTATTATTTTAAAAAGTTAACTTTTACAGGCTTCGATGCTTGAAATCTACAATGAAACAATACGTGATCTATTAGCACCAAGTCGATCGAGTAACTATGATTCTGCTTCTCAGAACAAACAGCATACCATCAAACACGATCCAAATGGCAACACATGTGTAACTGATCTTACCATTGTAGATGTGTGTAGCATTAAGGAAGTTTCTTTTATTCTTCGTCAAGCAGCACAAAGCAGGTAACATTTTATTGTATTTATCGCCTTCAAGTTAAGAATTTATGTTTGACCAAACATGCCTGTGGCAACTTCTTTCATCCACTCCTTTAATTAAGCATGCCTTGATTGATCCTTATCATCCATTAGCCTAATGCTTAATGTACCAGAATGTGTAATCAGAAGTCAAAATCAGAAAAGAAAAGCTGGTGCATTTTTAGTCTTGTACATTAAATGTAACATCATTTCCTTAATATTACATTATACCAATGTTTCATCCTCAATTTTACATTAAATGTCATATTTTATTATCAAACATGCCTGAGATTCGTCTTTATCTCCCATTTTCCTTTGTAATATTGCCATGGAAATGTTGTTGCACTTTAGTCTTGTATATTTAACGTAAATATGATTACTGAACACCAATCCACCGGAATGCAATCAAAATCTGTGTATATAGATGTTTTAAAATACATCTTTTCCACCACTAGGTCTGTTGGCAAAACACAAATGAATGAACAATCATCTAGAAGTCACTTTGTCTTCACTTTGCGCATATCTGGAGTTAATGAGGTATTATTTCTTAGTCTTAAACGTGCTTGTTACAAGTTTAATTTTACTGTGTGTGTGTGTGTGTGTATGTGTGTGTGGTTGTCTTACTCTCTTCAATGTGCCACTGCAGTTTAGAGATTTTACATCTCTGTTCATTTAACAATCTAAATTTTGTTGGGATTGATCACTGCCCTGTGCTTTTATTTGGATCCTCAATTTGTATTTTGTACAAAATGGTTTGTAGGTCGGAAAAGGTGCAATTACTGCCTTTCAGGTGCTTTTATGCCTGATAAGCGTTTTGTGAAGCTCATTTGATACAAAATAAAATCTGCCATGTCAGAGAGTGGTAGTATTTTGGTTTTGTGACATGTTTGGTTCTTGTTTGCTGCTTTGTTATGTTCATTTTACTCATGTTTTCATAATGATCTTATTTATTTTGTAGAAAGTCTTTTGTTACTATTATTGGTAGACAGCTATGTTTCTCCTCATTAAGTGTTGACATAATGGTAGTGTGTATTATGATTTGAACCCAAAAATGCATAAATTTAAGAGGATATTTGTTTCAAAGAAAATAAATAACGCATACCAAAGGACATTTATAGGATGTAAATTTTGATTGGTTCATGTGGGCAAAAGAATATAGGAGCATCATATTTGGTATATTTGGTTATATTGTGAATGACCATTAGTAGTAGCTATTACACATATGGTTTTAGAGTGAAACGAAAGAACAAATAAACACCTAATTAAACCATGATTTACATCAACTTGTTGAATTATCGATACATTCTTCGGTATGTTTAAAAGTGGAACTGGCAAACTCACTTATCAAAGGCTTCGTCATCACATGACAGCACTAAATATAATTATGTAATTATGTGAAGGCTAATTATGATAATGAGTATGAGATGACAGGGAGGAAAAGTGTCAACGACAGCAAGGAAGCCCATCCAGCAAAAAGGGCAAAAGTGGATGGCGACGAGGCTATAGGTTGTAGGAACCTAGGTACCGTTTGTTAATTTGTTGAATTTTTTAGCAATTTTGTACCTGTAATCATGTAATACGAGTGCAAACCCGTGCTACGCATACGGACGCTAGTATATAAATTTGTCAACGCTAGTATATCAAAAAAAGAAACGTCTACTTATCTCATAAAAGTCAAACATAATTAATTAATTAGTAAACAAATGAATTTTGAACACTCGCTCTAATTAATAGGCATATTTCAGTACTCTCTTTTGTTACCAAAGGTTTTGAAGTTGATGTTCTTAATATTATTTTGAGCCAAATTAGAGACAAATTGTTGTAATGTATTACTTTTAAAACCATATATGAAAATAAAACTGAAAGCTTGTTGCATTTTAGTAGTAGTTATTTGGTTTCGTCATTGCTAGTTTTTCTTAGAGACATATGATAAATTTCCCAGGCAATCAATAAAAGCTTGTCAGCGTTGAGTGATGTCATTTTTGCAATTGCTAAGAAAGAAGATCACGTGCCTTACAGAAATTCGAAGCTCACATACCTTCTTCAGGTAAATAAGCTGTTACTTTTGAATTCAGAAGTCTTTGATTTCAAACATCAAGTTTTTTAGTTCACTATGCTTTGATTGCCTGATCTCGAGCATGAATATGGATGCAGCATTATCCACATCTGAATGGATCTCAATAAAACTTGTTAGGCATCGTGTATACAAATGATGTTAGTGTGTGTAATCGTAGATCTGAAAACATCAAAGGATCACCGACTGAAATTCCTATATTGCTTAATTATACTTCAGATTTGTTAAAAGCTGTATGATCTTTATTTAGAAAATAAATGTTCTTTTTTAGTTTGTTTTATATACATATAGGAAATAAATGAATAGGATGAACTCCAAAATATCATAAAAAAAAGTTTAAAACATAAACAAATACATTATTAGATATACGGATAAATCTTTGTATCATTACAATCTTTAATTACATGTAAACATTTTCTATATTGTTGGTAAGTGTCCTAAAGATACATGCTGTTGTTAAATTATATAATGTCTGATTATCATTTGTTAAATTACATTATTAGATATACGGATATACTTTGTTATGACACTGTCATATTCCTTTTAACTCTCTTCTTCTTATGTAAGTATCATTAAGGGGGTCAAAAAGAGAGCAGTATTTTTGACCCCTTAATGATACTTACATTATATGTAAGTATCATTAAGGGGTCAAAAATACTGCTCTTTTTGATGGACTTTATAGTTGGAAGCAATGCTGGCTACTTTTTCTCTGAAGAGAGTATTGCTTTTTTAGTTCCATATGGTAGCTCATTTGCAAAACACTGACATTTCAAATGAAATGTGCAGTAGTTGATTTCAAGTTCATTTGAATAATTTAAACATGTATTGGCTTAATTATTGTCTTCTGTATAACAATTCTCTTAATTTCAGGACTTTGTACGAGACGGTTCTTATAACCAACAAGAGATAGACGAGGTTCGAGAGAATTTAGCTAGTTATATCATGTATAATTGGATGTAGTTGTTTTTTTTTGTGTACGCTGATCTTTTGTAACGTACGTTGGTATTTTGTTATGTACGTTATGTTTGTGATAGATTATATTTTATTTTGTTCTGTAAACAAGAATTATGTTGATGGATAATATAATTATATTTTTGTTCAATCAGTTCATAGTAACGTTCGTTTGTAAAAAATTAAAATTCAATTTCATACTGTTTTTATAATTTTAAACGGTAATAATATATTTTTTTTGCTTCAGATATAACTTGTGTCGGTTGTTACTTCAAAGGGAACCGATACAACTGCATATCAATTGTGTCGGTTGAAAAAACAAACATAACCGACACAAATATCAATCATTTGTGTCGGTCGTCAATAAGGAACCGACACAAAACAAGCAACAGTTGTGTCGGTTTTTCTTAAAGGACCGACACAATAAACCGCGGTTTGCTTCACTATACAAGCTGATTTGTGTCGGTCCTATTAGAAAGACCGACACAACTGTTCATAGTTTTGTGTCGGTTCTCTATTACCAACCGACACAAATAATTGATATTTGTGTCGGTTGTACAACCGACACAACAGAAAAATGTCTGTTGTGTCGTCTTCATTTGAGTCGGTTGTAAAACCGACACAACAGGGGTTACACAACCGACACAAATGACCAGTTTTGTACTAGTGTTTGCTCCCAGTTTGATTGACACTCAACTCAAGAAGAATGAGAAGTTTATTTATAGTGCTCGCCCAGAGTATTATGACCACTTGATTAGTCATATTCATGGTACCTTCACTTCTTTGATGGATATGGCCACCAGATTCGAGAATCCTACTTCCAAGGGAAAGCAGTATGTTTCAGCATCTCAGGGTACTTCCAGTGGTTCTAAGAAGAGGAAGCCCAAATTCCAGCAGCAGAAGAAGAAGTGGCATGATACTCATGGCATTGGATATGCTCCTCGGAAGCAATCTCTTGACCTATCTTCCATCACTTGTTTCAAGTGTGACCAGTAGGGTCAGAATGCCAACAGCTATCCATCTTTTGTTGGTGCTGCTATTCCTCCACCTCAGGCAACTAGGAACAACCTTTTCCACATCTATTTGCAGCCTGGCCATTTCAGGAATAATTGTCCCACTCAACAGAGAGGCAGAACATCTGGAGTCTTTGCCATGACTTCTTCCACTCCTCCTCCTTCGTCGCCTGCTAGTGATAACCAAGGTAATCTTCAGAGTTCTTTTTCTTTGCATGGTTTTCCTGTTCGAGTTTTATTTGACACTGGTGCATCCCATAGTTTTATATCTGTTGATCTTTGTAATAAATTCAAGCATATTCTGCACCTCAATTGGCGACTACATCATTATGTGTGATTAATCCCATCGGCGGTCCCGCCAATCTTAGTATGATTTTTAAAGGGGTGAACTCCTTTATAGGAAGCGTCGATTCACCGAAGATTTCTATGTTTTGGGTTTCGATGCATTTGATATTTTACTTGGAGGTTATTGGTTAAAGCGTTATGATGCGGTCATTTCTTGTAAGGGCCGAATGTCTCCTTAGTCAGTGAACTGGGCCTTTGGTTATTGAATGTCGAATGCCTCAGGATTTTGCAGGCAGCTTCATCTTTTCTCTTGATGCTCAACCTAGTGATCTTGACTCCACCCCTGTTGTCCAACTCTTTCCTGATGTTTTTGGTGAAGTCACTTCTCTTCCTCCCAAGCGGGAAATTGAATTCCACATTGACCTTATTCCTAGTGCTTGACCATTATTCTCCCTCCCAGGTGGATGGCACCCAAAGAGAAAGTTTAGTTGAAGAACTAGATTGTGGATTTGTTCTCTAAGGGTTTGATTAGACAGAGTTTTTCTGAATGGAGGGCTGTTGTGGTCTTTGTCACCAAATCTGATGGTTCTTTGAGGATGTGTGTTGGTTATACAGAGCTGAACAAGCTTACTCTCAAGAACCGATATCTGATGCCTCGCATCAATGATATGTTCGATCAGCTCTATGGAGCTAAAGTATTCTCTCAGCTTGATCTTGCCACTAGTTTCCACCAGCTTCGTGTTGCTGAGGATAGCATTCCCAAGACTGCTTTCCATTCGGAAAATGGTTCTATGAATGGTTAGTCATGTATTTTGGATTAACCAATGCTCCTGCCTTCTTTGTCGATCTTATAGATCGTGTTTTCCGCGATGTTCTCAACAAGTTTGTGCTGGTTTTCGTTGATGATATTCTTGTCTTTTTTGAGTCAGAGAAGGAGCATGAATCTCATTAGGGATATGTACTGGGAACTCTTAGGAGTCACCAGTTGAAAGCCAAATTTTCTAAATGCCATTTCTGGAGAGATGAAGTCTGATTCCTTGGGCACATTGTTTCAGAGAATGGAGTCTCGGTTGACCCGGTTAAGGTCGCCGCGATTAATGTAAGTTATCCACCTTTCTCTTTTGAATTCATTCATCTTATCTATCTTTGAACTTATTCCCTTATCCATTTCCAGGATTGGGAGACGCCTAAGACCCTGACTGATATTCGTAGCTTTCTCGGCCTTGCTTATTAATATCGGAGATTTATTGAGAATTTTGCTCGCATAGTTGTACCCCTCACCGCTTTGACTCGTAAGAATGCCAAGTTTAATTGGAATGAGAAGTGTGAAGCTGCATTTAATGAGTTGAAGCAAAAGCTTACTTCCACTCCTGTGCTCACTGTTCCAAATGGGAGTGAAGAATTATCGGTTTATACCGATGCTAGTAAAGAAGGTTTGGGTGCTGTGTTGATGGAAGATGGGAAGGTCATAGCTTATGCTAGTCGTCAGTTGAAACTCCACGAAGCTATCTATGCCACACATGATTTAGAATTGCTTGCTGTTGTGTTTGCCTTGAAGTTGTGGAGGCATCACCTTTTAGGAACCAAGTTTGAGCTTTTCACCTACCACCAGTCTCTTAAGCATATCTTCAACCAGAAGGATTTAAACTAGAGCAAGTTCGATGGCTTGAGTTCTTAGCATCTTATGATCTTTACATCAACTATACCCCTGGGAATTCCAATGTTGTGGCCGATGTTTTGAGTCGGAAGAAAGCCTTGTTATGTCAGATTGTAGTTACACCATCTCTTATGGACCGCATTGCTATTAAGCAGGACGAGGATGCGATGCTTAGGCTTATGAAGGAGAACATTCAGAGTAGGGAAGGTGATGATCAGAATGAGCTAGGAGCACAGATTGATCAGAATGGAGTTTTGAGGATTAATGACCGGATTTGTGTTCCGAATGTTGATGGTTTGAGGCAAGCAGTTCTTAGAGAGAATCATCAGTCCAAACTCTCCATTCATCCAGGTGTTACGAAGATGTTTCAGGATATGAAGAAGTTGTATTTGTGGAATGGTATGAAGCGGGACATCTCTATCTTTGTCAGTAGATGTGCCACTTGTCAGCAGTTTAAGGCTGATCACTAGAAGATCGCTGGATTGCTGCAACCCCTTGAGATTCCCATTTGGAAGTGGGATCAAGTTTCTATGGATTTTATTGATGGTTTACCGAGGACTAGAAGAGGGAATGAGAGTATTTGGGTAGTTTTCGATCGATTGACCAAGTCTGCCCACTTTATTCCAGTCAAGTCGAATCGGACAGCTTCGAGCTTAGCTGAGATCTATATGAGGGAGATTGTCCATCTCCATGGTGTTCCTTCTAGCATTGTTTGTGATCGTGATTCTATCTTTACCAGCAAGTTCTGGAAAGATTTTCAGGAAGCTTTGGGTACTCATTTGAACCTTAGTACGGCTTATCATCCTCAGACTGATGGTCAGACGGAAAGGGTGAATTAGATTTTAGAAGATCTCTTTCGTGCTTGTGTTCTTGATTATGGAGGATCGTGGGAAGATCATCTCCATCTCATTGAATTCACTTATAATAACAGTTATCAGGTATAACTCTATCTTGAATTTTCGATCATCTTAAGCTAAATGCATCTATTAATCCTAATCTTTTAAAATCAGATAAGTATCGAGATGTCTCCATTTGTCGCTCTTTATGGACAATCCTGCAAATCTCCATCTTGCTAGATTGAGTCCGGTGACCACTTGGTTCTTGGGCCCGATATGATTCTAGAAGCATCTGAAAAGGTCGAGGAGATTAGGAGGAAGATGAGAATTGCTCAGGATAGGCAGAAGAAGTACGTTGATCAGCGTAGAAGGGATTTGGAATTCTCAGTGGGTGATCAGGTCTTTCTTAAGATTTCTCCTCTGAGGAATGTGGTTCATTTTGGTCGAAGAGGGAAGCTCGCTCCTAGATTCATTGGTCCTTTCTGCATTCTGGAAAGAGTTGTTTCTTTGGCTTATAGAGTTGATTTGCCGGAGAAAATGGCAGGTGTGCACAACGTGTTTCACGTATCTCACCTTCGTAAGTATCTCCATGATCCATCCTTGATAGTTCAGCCAGCTTTGTTGGAGAATTTGGACCTTGAGCCAAATCTCACCATCGAGAGAAAGCCACTTCATATTGTTTATAGACGTATGAAGCAGCTTCTAAGGAAATCTGTCGGTCTAGTCAAGGTATAGTGGAGTACGGATGATCGGGATTGCACCTGGAAAAGCGAGGAATCCATGCGTGCTTCAAATCCTGAATTATTTGACTCAAGTACTATTCGTTTGAATTTATTCTATCTTTCTATTTGTTTCTATCCTCCTATCTCGTTCCTTTTCGGGGATGAAAAGTTTTGACTGGGGAAGAGTGTAATGACTCGAGAATTTTAACCATTTTATAATGTAAATAACTAAAATTTCTTGAAAATGTAAATAATAAAATTTTGAAATAAAAATTTGATATTGGGAATGCGTCTATTTAATTATAGTAATTGGTAAAAATTTATTGAAAAATATGAAAGTTAATTTATTGGTGAAATTTCAAAATATAAATTATCAGTTTAATTGTTGAAAATTTAATATTTTCAAAATCTGAATATTTTTTTATATAATAAAAATGTAAATCATTTTCTGAGTGAGACGTCGTAATTCATTTCATCAAATTTGGATTTCTATAGCTCCGTTTAGCTTATTTTTTGCGTTTTAGCAGCATATCCAGTAGCGGAAAATTCGAGTTTTTTTAACTTGACCGTATCGCTGATATTTGTGTACCATTCTATTCGTGCTGATCTCCGATGTATATTTATCTCTATATTTTGAGGTCTGCTATGCGACGGAAATGATGAAACGGTTCGTCATATTGGTATCATAAATTGTAACTTTTCATTTTCCTTGCTTTTCAAAATTGAAACCGTGCAACCCAAGCCATAATTTATTGTTTTAATTATTCAGCTGAAAAGAAGGGTGACTGTTGCCATTTCATTCACTCAATATTTATTCATTGTGCCTGCCACTGATACTCTACAGTTCACGAAAATAGGTACGTATCATTCTTTTTCTTCTGCTTCCTATAGCTTTGCCTTCCTCATCTATTTATATTATTTTTTTGCTTTTCCACGCGATTATTACTCGTTCCTTCTTCCTTTTCTTCCCGAAGCCATGCACGAGCCCTCTTCCCTCCAGACCACACCCAACCCCAAACCCAACGCCTTGCCTAGCCTTCTTCCCACCGGACCGACACGACCACACCCAACCCCAAACCCAGTGCCTGCACCACCGACCCCATGCCCAGATCCAAGCATCACCTCGCACCCATGTAGCTACCATCGTTGCCACCACCCCTTCACAAAGCAAGAATCGTCGAACCCCTGACACCTTTTCCCGAAGCAACCTACCTAAACGCATGCCCTTCCTCCAAGCCGAAGCCACCTCCAGGACGTGCGACCGTCCTCCGAAGCCTGACTGAAAAAAAAAACCCACTTCACCCGAGAATTCTTCTATTTTGCTCGAGGCCTGACCGCATATGCTACATGTATTCTTCCCTACAACAGCCTCTTTCGTGCTATTTTGATATACATTAAGTGTTTTATATATATTGAAGATATACCACATTTTGTTATATGGGTTGTCACTTTCTGTCCTTGGGTTTGCCGTACACACACACATATAGGCTGTAATCATATAGGCTATATGTTATATCTGTTATGCTAAGCTGTAATCATATAGGCTATATGTTGAATTGTTAGTATTACATAGGCTTTAGGCTACGTCTGTAGTATGTGGGGAAAAAAACTTGTATATGTCGTACGCATATATTGGCAGGAATATATTTGCCTTGATATCTAAGCCTATATGATACATATATATATCACACACATATATATATTAACGACAAAGGTTGTATGTATGTGCCGCTTTTGAATTTGTTGTTTGCAAAATTATATATGTTGAATATATTGCACATATACGCTTTGGCGAAAATTATACCTGTTGTATATAATTATTCTTTCTAATGCTTTAAAAACAAATGTATACGTATATCACTCATATGTATATATTTGTTTTATTTATTTTCATACTAAAATCCGCTTTCGTGTTGTAACAGCAAATTGACTTGTCTTGCCGTGTCTATGTCAGTGTCTGTGTCAGTATCTGTATCGGTTGCCTTTCAATTCCATCGTCCTCTAGCCACGAAAGGTGAGAAATCACTCACGATTAATATTCTTATGCTCATTAAATTGATTTCATAGGAAATGACAATTTAAATGTACTGTTAAAACTGGATTGCTAGTTATTAACAGTTCAATATGATAAGTTGTTATTTAAACTAATCACGTTTATAAACTGACATAGTTATATGTTAATTGATTATCTTAAATAATTGTTATTAGTATCGATCATATATGCATGTAATTGTTATATTATGTTATGTTATTACTGTTCTCACTCTGCAAGTTCCCTTAGTTTTAGAAATCACTATGGGTTGAAATGATACATATCCGAACGGACTTTAGAATAGGAGAAAATTCGTTATGGGTTAAAATGATAAACCCAAGCGATTTTCAGTTATTATTGAAATTTTGGGATTGCGGGTTTAATAATATAACCCGTAAATTTAAACTATCACGGATTGAAATAACAGATATCCGTACCACTTGACCATAGGCTAGAAAATTATAAGCAGACACCGTTGGCCTATTTTTGAAAATGATTTCCAAATATTTGGAAAAAAATGTATGCGCTCTATTTTTGAAATGTAATAAGTATTCTATTTTATTAGCGTAAAATTTATAACCTTAAAATGTTGATTTTTGGGAATATAAACATTATGAGTTTAAGTTAAAAGTAATTTGTAAAAAATTTTACTTATAGCTTTTTTTTAAATATATAAAATAAGATTTTAAATAGATAAATAAAAGGTTTAATTTAGTTTAAATTGTACAAAATTAATTTTTATTTAATATATATAATATTTTCAAAAAAGGTTCATTTAATTTATATTTAAAATAGATTTTTATAACTTTAATAAATAAAAAGGTTGGAAGGGTACATTGAAATTTTATTGGTAACTTAAACTGGTTATTAATTGAATTTAAATAAAGATTCATTCGGGACTTAATGATTTTTGGAAATGATTTATCACTTGTTTTAATAAAAGGGGATTAAATGAATACCTTAAAATTTAAATAGAATTAAAATTGAATATTCATTTTGATTTAAATTTGTATTTGAGATTTTATTTAAATATTTATAAAGTAATTTTATAAATGAGCACGGTGTGAAATAAGCGTTTGGTTGTTAAAGAAACCGGGATCGGATATTGTCATACTCTCTGCCAATACTGAAACCACTTTAACATCTGTGTACGTGGTGGAGATTCCAGAATGAAGGAGGATGGTTTGGTGAACGATTTTGTATGGTATTTACGCAGCCCTGACTCCCGTGAGTCAGCTTGATGTGGCTAAAACATGAGCCACACCGGGCCAAGTGGGGTCATTCCTCCTATCGGGCACATTTCTTCGAAATCGTATCTATTGCTTTTGTGATGTCATTTTGGTGTGCACACCTTTGATTTGGAGTGTGTCTCGAGGTGAGCGGTAGTAGTTGCTATGCATTACCACCAGTCCGGATTCACAATATGGTAGAATCTTACCCTGGGCATTGCTTCGCGTGCCTTGTCACATGCCTTATCGCGTCTTCTACGAGTTTGGTTTGTGTCGTACCTATGGAGTGCTCCCTGATAGCCTACCTGCAGGTGGAGTTTACAGTACTGTAAGTTTGTATAGACTATGGCATTATATAAAATGGGTTAAGAGGGTATGGGTAACGCCTTAACGCTATTTTGATATTTTACTTTACTATAGACATTATATATGTAGCGTATTGTACTATGTATGTAGATAGTTTATCGGATCCTTAAAGGATGGAAGCCCAACATCCCTTTAAGTTATATTGCATTTACTTGACATTTCACTTGAACTTGATTTATCTGCATAAGAATGTTAATCCTGATTCGAGTGTTTTGTTTTGCTTTACGCTCGGGTCAGCCTGAGTGTCACAGTTGAGATTCATCTTTTGGAGTTGGAGTTCGTTTGGAAGATCTAGCTTATCTATTTCAGCCTTTAGTTTATTTCTGTTATTTGAGTTGTATGTCTCAGACTAGTCATTTGCTTTGTATTAGAAACTTCTGTGTATTGGGATTTCTGTTGCATTCTGTTTGGGACTATGTTATTTCTGTAGTAGCATCATGAACTACCATTTATCTTTTCCACTGCTTATTGTTGTAAACTCTGTGTCTGTGATTCTGTGATTGATTTATTTACTGTATATATTTTAAGTTTTATCAATTTTAAATTAACAATCTGTTATTTGGAGCAATTCAAGTTTGACATGTGGGGATTATTTCACTACAACAAACAGGACTTTTAACAACGTTTTAAAAACGCTGTAAAAGCTTTTAACAGCGTTTTTGCGTATGCTGTATATCGACATGCAGTTATATGTCAGGGATATACAATGACAAGAAATAAACGCTGTTAAATGTCCTTTTTAACAGCGTTTCCCTGGTGCTATGAAATCTTTTAACAGCGTTTAGTTGGGTGCAGTTATAGATCTTTCTTAGCGTTTGTTTCGTGCTAAGATAAGATTTTATAGCGTTTTTTCAATGCTGTGATATTTATTTACAGCGTTTCATTGTTGCAATAGATCATGCTTTCTGTTTTTAGATACAATTTAACGACATTTTTAAAACGCTGTTAAAACTTTCAACAGCGTTTTAAAAACGCTGTTAAAACTTTCAACAGCGTTTTAAAAACGCTGTTAAAACTTTCAACAGCGTTTTAAAAATGCTTTTGAATGTTTTGACTGCTTTTAAAAAGTTGTTGAATGTTTTAACTGCATTTAAAAAACGCTATGGAATGTTTTAACAGCGTTTTATAAACGCTGTGGAATGTTTTAATTGCATTTCTGCAAACATCCACCATAATGTGCATATATATACCACATTTCTAAATTAGCATATTATATCAATATCACATTTCAAAATCAACATATTATATCGATACCACATTTTGGACACATATTTGATAACCAACGTATGAAATTTCATAATTAAAATACACAATATTCTTACACCAAACATAAATAGTTTGTCATCAATAGTTCAAAAACAAAATATAGAACAAGTAGCAATAGCAAAACAAAAGCAAGTAGTACATACATTAAAACCAAAAAGTAGTTCTAACAGCAAAAATAACTTTGATCCATAACTCGTTGCAACCTTTTTTTGCATCACAGTCATCTATCTACCTATAAAGCAAAAGTAATGCTTGAGAATCAATTCATCAAAAAAGTGTACACAAAGTTAAATCGGATTCATAATGCAAACACTAAATATTCATCACACTATTTCATTAGGTGATTGACTAATACAAAGTACAACATTCCATAATATAACTTCGTTATACAAACGCACTAAAATCGATAAATTAGAGAAACTTAAAACCAATGCGGAGCTAAACAAGTTAGAGTGTACATGCCCTTTTTGCAGATAAATAAGCTTTGTTGGAATAGTTCATGCTATGAATATTTAATTTTCTTTTTTGTAGTTTAAAGTGTTAAATTTCTACCGTGCTTTTATTTTTTAATCAGAACAATTCTATTCAACTTTATTCCGCTTTTATTTTATTGTGCTTCTTATTACCTTTGTTATATACTGTCTTTGTTTATAAAAAAACTAATGTCCCGCTTACTACATATTTTATTTCATTAAAATTTATACCCGTCAACCTAAACATAACACGTACGACTGCGCTATTTACAAAGAAGAAATCTTACTGCATACGATTTGGTTCGTTAAATTAGTTACCAAAAAAAAGTGGTCCTTTCAGTTTCATTTACCCACCGACCAACATTTCTTATTTCTGAATTTAGCCGTTTCCAGATATATGTTATCTACTATGGAGGCTTACGAATTACATTACATCTAGCTTGCTTTGTTTAATACTATATCATCCGATTATACTTCTACTTTAATGCATTATTTCTGCAATACAGTAGGACAGTGAATAGAGCATTACCACCCAATACGGCAACAACTCTTCTATTTTTAACATGGCACAAGACGGAGGATGAACTTGGGATTTGCAGTACTAAGTCTGCTTGCTTACTAAAGATCGGTTTTTTATTTTTATCAATCAATTGAGTCTCAGTTGAAACTTTAAATAAGCAGATGAATAAAACATTACCGAATAACAACCAAGCCATGTAAACCGATGGATTGCAGAAGGAAATGGTCATAAAACAAACCTGCAGAAGATTTGTACCCATTGCCATTTCACCACAAGTTATATCAGCACCTAGGCTTTTACAGATTCTTCTAAAAGGAAGATTACCAACAGTGGTCAACGGTGCAAGATACAACTTCCCACTGAAATCAATAAGTTTAATCTCTCTCCGATGTAAGTTGATTAACTTCCCACTGAAACCAATCAGTAAGTTGATTATATAAGAATTATTATATGAAAATATTATTTGGAGAATATCTAAAGATTCTAACCATAAGATGACTATTTCAACTGACACTGAAACATACCTGAAATTCCAATATATTTGAAATTTGGTTGGTGAAGTTCCTATAAAGTAAAACTAGGCTTCGGTATTTGACTCCACGGCTTCAAAAGATATCACATAATCACAAGAGTCATGACAGAAGCAATAAATTTCCATGTGCCTGCACTTTTATTTTCCATCTGTAAACAACTGCCATAATGGTAGTTGGTAATTAAAACTTTGCAACTTTAAAATAGCTAATTAAATGTATTGTAAAAAAGCATTTTGAGAAAGATTAAACTAAAGTAAATAGAAAGGCAGAAGGCAAAAGAAACAGCCAGAATAGAAGATTCAAAACAGCTGCCAATTGAGTTATAATTAATGTTATTATAACAAAATATATATATGGAAGAGAATAACAATGCATTTCTGAATGATTAAAAGATCTGATATAAGAAAAATGAAAATAAATACTACCTCTTTAGATCGCAAACATCACATGGCCATATTTGATTAAATCAAGATACTTGATCGGTCCCAGACAATCGTTTAAGACTCATTAACTGTTCTGAGTTGTTTGAATGGGTTTCATAAGCATGTTCATTAACTATACAAATATCATACAGGTGGATGCTACCTCTAATTCATTTCATAAGCATGTTCATTAACTATTCATTTCAAACTATAGTCATTTCATATGCTAACTATATAACTACTGGTAACTAATTCAATATTATGTAGAAGTTGCAGAAAAGACCTGATATATTTGAGCAATATTATTGTTTGAATGGGTTTTTAGAAAAAGAGGAATAAGAAGCCACATAATTGTCCCATGGCAGATTTTGAATCAAAATATTGTGTTGATCCCAGATAGCAAAATCGATAGACTCATGTGGGTTTGTGCCAAAATCTTCTATGCAACTTCATTTTTTTGCATTGACAATATAATAAAAATATTTTAGACACCATACAGCTACAGAGATTAACCAATACAAGATGCCTTTATGTCAGGTGTTAATTTGAGCATAATTTAAAAAAGAACAACAGTTGTCAGTTTGTTGCATTCAGTTGCAGAACTAATTAAGCCACTTTCTGTGCTAAAATGAGCGCTGAAACCATTCGGCTTCACAACTGAGTGCTACTACTGAGCCGCTTTCAGTGCCACTCAGATTTGAAACTGAATGTTGCTGCGCCCAATTAGACAACCACATGGTTAGTGCTCTATTTTGTAACTAAGCGTTGCGGTGTTCAGTTGGACAACTAAGTGGTCAGTGCTAAGTGTTGCAACAGTAAAAAACTGAGCTAGCTTGAAGATCATGCTGGAGTTCTTGATTGAAAAGGAGAGGAGGATACAGATCATGCTTATTCTAAATCAAAAGATGGTTTGCAATATATTTAATGGTATGAGGTTGCCTTTACCTCTAAAAAGGAAAACAGTTCGAGACTATTTTCTTGCTGCATCTTGAGAAAAAAATACAGTGATGTGATTCTTTTGTAATAGTTGCTTTGAGTTATACTGAATTGTGTTTGCAGTTCTTTCTTGGATATTAAATAAGTGAGAAATTAGTTATATTTTTGTGAACAAGCTCACAATATTAGTTTTGCTTTCATTTTACTTTCAAATATAGTTTTACTTTTCAAAAGAACACCCTAAAACTAGTTAAAGCAGTAGATGCATTTGAAGACATAAGCTTATGTTCTACGATAGTAATGTTCAACATAAGGGTGTATGCAGCATTTGCGTATAAGGACTACACCAAAAGAAAAATCCAAGATAATTTGAGATGATTGTATAATTTAAAAAAAATCAAGGCAAAAGGTCAATCAGTAATGCATACCGAAAAATAAATGTTGGCAGACCCATCTACGCAAAAGCAACGTGATACTTTAGTTGGTTACTTGCTCAGCAACGTGATCAATAGGTTTATACCTTGAAATTGTATCCAAAACATAATAAGTGACCATTAAGATAGATATGTGTACAATAAATATAACTTTTAACACTTACCAACCTGCTCAAGCTTCAGTCCATGCCTTAGGCCTGTAATTTTTAATCGGCTAGAAGTTACTGCAATAAAAAACATTATAACAAAGTAATACAAAACTTATACGCATAAATTTTCAAAAAACAAAATCAGTTGGTAATGCCATTGCTAATATGATTACTGTGTTTTACAAAAAAACGATAAGGTCCCATAATGCACATAATGGATACCGATAGATAATATATAAACAATGACATACAAGCTCAATCAACTGCGTTAAAAAATTTAACTGACTTACTACTGTTCGACAGTGAAAAGTAGGGAAGACCTATTTCGTAACAACTTATAAGCAAGGGCGGAGTCTAAGCAGCTAAGTAAAGTGTACACATGATATACGAAAATAAAGAATCAATACTAGTTATGGTGTTGGTTAAGGATTTGGTTAAGGGCGGACTTGAAACATGTATTTGGATTATTAATTTCCTATGTAATTTGGTACTAAATCAAAAGTATCATATCGATCAAATGACTTGGAATATCTAGCAACTTACAGATGCAAATTTCATGAAACTAGCACAAATTGGAACAAACATAGTACGATAGGGAGGGACAGTAATAAAATTAGATGTTACTTACCAAAATAAAGATTTATGGAGGGTATGTGGATAAAAGGTAATATGTTGCTAGTAGATTGAACTAAATTTATCTCAGGAAAAGGCATATGATATTTTTAGAATACTAGAAGCTCACCTAACAAGAAAGAAATAATGTACAACGTAAGCAATTGACCATGTCAATCCATCAAATTTACCATGCTTTATGCTCAATCATATAAGAGTTTGGTTATAAACCAAGGAGTACATTTAGCCTCCTATGGTAGAACCTTCAAGGGAAAATAAAGCATAAAAGGATGCACATGTATATGGAGATAACATCTTAATCATACGGAAACTAGAGTAATGCAAGCCATGATTTTGGAATTTCTGGGATTAAGGGGAAATTAGGGTTTGGTGTTTGCTTTTGGTGGGAAAGGCAGAGAAAACATTTGTAGAACGAAAAATAAAAGAGGGAAAGAGCGGCCTCGTTAAATTTCATTGAGTAAATGAAGTTAAGCATATACAACGTCATTAACATGCTATTCTTATCCCAAAATAAATGAAGACAGCAACAACCTGTCAACCGCTGTCCATTTTTCCCATTAATATGGGTTTTTCTTGTAGTGCAACAATGAACCAAGGGTGCATCTTAAATTTATACCCAAGAATAGATTAAGATCTCACAAAAACGACTATATCTCAACCAATAATGGAGCTTACAGCAAAGTAATCCGAGTAAAAACAAAGCGCAAACAATAAAATGAGAGTGAATAGCATTAACAAACTAAGAGCATATCTTAAAGTAAAAAATTAGAATAAATACACTACAATCTTACCTGGGGCAGAAACACTGAGATACAATCTTTATGAGGTCCCTAGCTTTTTTGATGATATAAGGATATCTAATATTTCTATTCGTCTTAACAGGCATACATCCTTCAACCTAGAAAGCAAGAAACCATAAGTTATCAACCTCTCCTACCCCATTGTATAATAGTAATATTCAAGATTTCGAATAACTTTGAGAATTCTTAGAAGACTCAAATAATTCTGATCCTAAATGTTTTCTACCTTCAATTATGATCAAGTATGTTATTTTATATACATACCAATGGGATTAGGTTGAGAATCATTTTCTTCAAGAAGCGGCCATATAAAACATGTAAACCATAGTGATTAGTATCTCCTGTGATATCTCGCCAATTCAGTCACGCACAACAATACCATTACTTCTAGAGTTTAGATCGTCGCCTTTATTCATTGATAATGCTACTGGTACTTCCACCTCGGTGCTTCATTGATAATGCCAGATACCATCCCACCAAGAGCTCAAGTGCAATGCCCACTAGAAGTAGTTAATCTTCGAGCAAGCAGAGATGTTGCGATTCTTGACTTCTCCTATAAATTTGGAACAGCAGCAGTTTCTGCCAAATTACGGTTTCCAGCTGTGTTAAACAAGTTTTTGCAACCTCTAACAGTCTCTGCTGAAGAGTTTTTTCCTCAATGGAAATCTATACCTGGACCACCTTTGAAGCTACAAGAAGTGGTTAGAGGTGTAAAACCATTGTCCCTTCCAGAAATGGCCAACTTGTTCACCAGCCTTCGTGTGGGAATTACTCCAGGGCTGGACACAAATCCTAACAATCTTGTTGGAAGCACTACATTTCATTCGGAGACAACTCATGCTGTTCTTTGTTTGATAAGAGTTGAAACTGACCCAGCAGATCGAACACAACTGAGATTAACAATAGCATCCAAGGATCCGACATTGACATTTGAGTTGAAGGAGTTAATAAAAGAGCATTTGATTGATATACCTGTACGAGCGACACCTGCAGCAGTTTCCCCACCGCCTCCACAGCCGCAGTCCCCGCCCGTATATAATGATCCTGGTGCAATGCTTGCTGGTCTTCTCTAGAAAACAACACAATACATTGTTTTTGGGTTCAATTTCACAGCATTCGTGGGAAACATATGGGTAAAAAAACGGAGTACATGGTTTGATTTGGCAAAAAATGACATTCTTTTGGGGGTGCTTATAGTGTCCCCCATGCTAAGTAATACTTGTGTAAATTTCACTATCCTTTCCGCCTCCTGTTTTCATGTAATTTTGTGGCTTGTGGTTTATGTATAGTGTGGAAATAAATTATGCATTTGTCTAATTCAGGTAGGAAGGTTTCTATAGAAGTTCTAGTTTGCCAGCTAAAAAAAAAAAAAAAAATCAGTAACATGTTGTTACACCATTTAAAGGAAAATTTCAAATTCTACAGGGTCATTTTTTTATTGTTTTTTAACAATATTAGTAGTTAAGATTACATCTTCTCATATTACATTTTCAATAAAAAAAAGTATAATCGAAAGGATAGATATACAATATGTTGTCGGTGAATCTACAATAAGGGATCTAAACAAATTAACTATAAAGATTTTTTTCAGATTGTAATTAGTCACACACAGGCATCTATAAATATTTAATTTGTTCCATTATTTAATTTGTTTGAATCCCTTATGTTATAGATCTATTAATCCCTAACTGTAGATCTAATTATATTAATATATAATCCTTTATTATAAATTTAATTGTATACTAATTGATTACAAATTTATTGTATACATGTATGTGTATACACATATGTTATTAATTAATCATCAGACTATAATTATGTTAGGATATTTTGAATGTTTGAACATATTTAACTATAAACAAAAACAAAATAAAACTTAAAAGTTATTAATTATTATATGTTACAGGATTAGCAACAACTGACCGTATATGGAAACCTATAAGCTAAAAAAACAGACAGCAGCCATTGAAATAGAACAAAGCCATATGACTACGAATATGTGACATTTCATTAGTCTAATGCATATATATGATGTGAATTTGAAGCTCTCAAGCTATCTGATCAAACCTGGTATGTGCATTCATTTAGGGTCGAATCACATTATGAGTTGTCTAAATATAAATTAGCATTTAAAAAGGCTGATAACCGAAGTACATTAGAGATGCAATAATCAACTAATACAGATAGGTTGTGGGATAGTTAGATTGACTAGGAGAACTGAAATAAGATGCTTAATATATTTGGCTAGTTAAACACAAGGAAATCAACCAGTCAAGCGAGGAACATGTCATAGATGACAGCTTACTAATGCGCCTGAGTCTTAGAAGCAACACTAAGCTTCAACTAACAACCAACACAGTATAACCTAAAAGAACAGCAGTCACAGCACACCTAAAAAAAATAAAAGAAAACTATACCGAAAACGTGTTCCCTCCATCAAAGCCACGGGAGTCAAGTTCATTCTGTTTGTAACGTCACCAACTGCCCATATGCTGGGGATATTCGTTCTGGAGTACTCATCAACCTAAAAAATTGATGATTTACTATCAATCAATATTTGCTAAAACAAAGCAAGGAACTAATTTTATTATTTTATTTCTGCAATATGTTATGCTAAAAATTAATCTTGAAATTTTTGTATGCTAGCATGTTTTATCATTAGATAGATAAGTTTAAAATTAAATAACTTATAACCTGAAAATATTTAATTTAGTACCCTCCCAGTTTGCAGCATGTACAAGCTTTTAAACTACTTGTATGCATAACTTAAAAAAACATTTAAGGTGGCACAATGCGACCCCAAAATGTAGTCAAGTTTTTAACTATAGTATAAGTTCGATATTATTGATGTATCTGAGTGCAAGGGTTTGAATTGGGTAAAACATGAAACAAGGAGGCTATTTTACTGATAACTTTTTTGATTAAATTTTTAACTGAATTAGTAATAAAAAAAATAAAAACAAACCTTATATTCTTCAGTACGCCTCAAATAGATCAATGTAAGTTATGTAAAATAATGTTAAACCATAAATTTACATTTCGGAAAAGAAATTTTACCTTAACTGCACCAGTACTGTCAAGTTCAACACCAACACCTTCTAAATTGAGCCTTTTTGTGTTTGGAACAGGCTTTTAAATCTCCCCGAGATGGCCGAGATGAAAAATCCGAGATATCAGCCAAAATCCGAGATTTGGCAGCCTATTTAGTTATAAGTGTTTTAAATATCGCCCGAGATAGCCGAGATATTTTCCCGAGATATTGGTCAAAATCCGAGATTTAAAACACTGGTTTGGAATCCTTCCTGTGGCAAATAAAACAACATCAACATAAGTTCTTCCCCATGATCAAAAATAACTCTAATGCCATCTTCGGTTTTATGCAACTCAGTCAGAGTTAATGCTAGATCTAATTTAATGCCTCTTCCTTCAAGATTTCTGGCCATAACTGCCCGCATCTCATCATCAAAACCCCTTAACGGAAGTTCTCTTCTATAAAATAAGTCAACTAGAGCACCTATTCCACGCCATATTGAAGCAAATTCAACGGCAATATACCCTCCACCTAGCACTTCTGCCCGTTTAGGTAACTCTTCCAAGCTCAATGCTTCATCTGAGGTTATACCCAACTCCTGCCCTGGAATATTTGGGCGCTGAGCTCGGCCACCGGTTGCAATCAAGATATGTTTTGCAGAATATTGTTGCTTTAAACCATCCAATTGAATCAACTCCACCTTATGAGCATTGATGACTCTTCCTTCTCCTTCAAGCATAACTACTCCAGCATTGCCTAGCATTTTTTTGTATTTCCGTTTAATCTAGTAATTTCTTCTGTCTTTTTATGCAAGAGTTTCTTCCAGTTCAAATTTATCTTTTCATTCAACTCCCATCCAAAATTTCTTCAATCCTTAAATTCACCTCCAAATGTTGCTCCATATACTAGAATCTTCTTGGGAACACAGCCATGTAGCACACACCTTAGCTTCAAAAGCAGCAGATGTTCTAGAAGCTCGAACTCCACCACTACCAGCTCCAATCGCAAACAAATCATAATCATACTGTTGCTCCTCCACCTCTCCATCAATCGACATCTTTCTCGACATAATTCTAATTTGTCTAACTCGAACTGTAATGAAAAACACTGAAATTTGTGAAAAATTAAACGAATAAACGAATCGAGAAAAGCTCCAAAGTTGCCAGTAGAATATTAAGAATAGATATTTGTTGCCAGTAGAACATATACACTAATCAATTAGGGTTAAGCAATACTTACAGAAAAAGAGAACTAACCAAGGTGAAGAAATCGAAGTTAGGGTTTTAAAGCTGGTTTGATTACGGCAGATGAGCCTGAAAAGGATAGAGGCACCAATGATTATTACAACAGCGTTGTGGGATCAAATCAATCAGAAATCCCCTTCACCATTATTATTTATAAAAGGTAGGTTAGGAAATATTTTTGTTCACCTCTTGGAGCTGTGCAGCGGGGACTAGGGTAGGTCGCTTCCACTGATGTGCCTGTAACGGGGACGGTGACAAGGACAAGTGGGGAAGAGCCTACACTGATGATGACTACGAAGACGGAGATGAAGACAAACGAAGACAAGCCTGCACTGGTGACGACTGCGACGGAGAAGGAACGACCGCAAACGGGAAGAGCGTTGCCTACAACGGGACGAGGATGAAATTTTGCATATTAATTTGGATTGGTGAATTGATATTTTGGGGAAATTGTTTCTTAATGAGATTTCGTTGAAATGGAGGGAAAGGAAAAAATTTAGCGCCTTTAATTTCTAACAGCGTGCAAAACGTCGTGTTAAAGTAATTTACGGACAAATTATCTTTTCTTATAGCAAGTCGGTCAAAAACGCTGTACTCACATGCAATGAAAATATAGTTTTCTTGTAGTGTTTTCAATTTGAATAGTTCGAAATTGCGAGTCGTTACACGTTAATTATTATGGATGTATGTTGTAAGGACCCTCAGATAGGTTGGTAACGACCGGAGTGATGACATATTCGGTACTATCTAGGAAGAGGTTGGCTGGTCTTGTGTTGGTAGAGGACCATCAGTTGGGTCTCGGTATATCCCTCTAGAGATGTACTACCGAAAGGTAGTCCCTTCACATGGTCATTTGTATGGAAACCCATTCTCCAATAAGAGCCTATATGATATGTATAAAGCCTTGTATTACAAAGTGGTATGCTGGAATTTAATAATGTAACAATTTCAGCTAAGATTAATAAGTTTATTTGAAAATGTTTTTCAAAGAAATGTCATTAAAAGTAATATCAAATGTTTATTTTTGCATAGCAAATGTTTGGTTATCATAAGGTAAAAACTCATTCCGTTTTTATGTGCGGCATGGTCTTATGAGATACCTTTTCTTTTCAAAACGCGTATTTTGAGTTCTCACACCAGTCCCATGACTAACCTGGAGTTTATTTTCCTTAAACTCTGGGTGCCCAAATTTTCTCGGGCGGCCTAGTAGTCAGGTTTAGTTTAGAAGAAATCTGGATGGAGCTCGAAGCATGAAGTCAGAAGAATTTTCTAAAGATTGTTTTCACCACACTCTTGTACTAGAGTATTCCGCATTTGTAAGGACGGTAATATATAACTGTCCTGTTTAACTCCGATAAATATATTTTAAATTTCCGCTGTAAAGTTTATATTGAAATAACATATGTGAGATTTTGTTCTGTCTTTATTTTTCTATCTTACCCTTGAGAATCCGCTTCTCCGGCACTTGGATTTAGGGCACATGAATACCGAGGATGTATTAGTGTCGATTTTCGAGAGTCGAAGAAACGGGTTCTCACACCCATAATCTATGAAACGCATGGGCAAAGGAGGCACAGAAGTTCTGTAGCCTAGGTGTAGTCCACTCTTGGAATAGAGGGATGCACTAATCTATTATTTATTCGGAAGGCTAGACCCATGGGCCTGGTTATGGCTAGAAACCTCCCGAGATTTGGTAGTATATAGTTTTGTATGCTTGTATATAGGTATCATTTCAAAAGGTGATTTGTCTTCAGATCCCAAAGTAAAGGACTAGTTTGAATATAAAGGATATATATATATATATCAAAAGTTTTGAAATAAGAACTCGGGAATAAAATCCAAAGAGATAATTTTCGTAAAGGTAATTAGATTTGAAAAATCTAAATGTAAAGATTAAGCCTAAGTGGGTAGTTTTGGGAGTTGCATATTGCTTGTGCGTCGTAGGCTCCATGAGTCCTATTTGTGGTAAGAGAACTACGTTGGTTTGATCTTGTATCTAATTGGGTTCCCAACTAGATAGGGGTAGGTATGCAGTCATAAGAGGTAGTGATGCAGCCCCCAATAATAACATAATATTTTTATATTTATTGTTTGCTATATATCGTGTATTGATGTACTTTTCCTGCTTACTATTTTATTCTGCATTTGACATGTTTATTGAGTTAGCAGGAATGGCTATTGTTGTCTCTCTCATCAGAGTTGTGCAGCGGTAGATTTATTTGTATTGGTATTTGGTATATAGTAAAGCACACCTAGTAGATTAAATTGATTACTTTGATAACTTGTAAAGTTGAAATTATATTCTATACATTTTATTATGTTGAATATTTATCAAATATTGTGTATTAAGTTGGTAGTTTTCATTCGTAGTTTTAGAACGAACGGGTTTTTCGGCGATTTTGATTGGTCCAAAAATCTAGGTCGTTACAATTCTTGTTATATGAATTTTTGAATATCAAACCTGATTGTTGATACTATGGTTATGACATCATTATATGCTCAAACTTAAACACTGTAGTCATAGGAAATCAGTATCGATATTGGTTAAACGTGGGGTAGCTATTGGCCTCAAATTAGTATTTTAAAAATACTATAAATTTCCATTTGAGTTGGAATTGGTTTTTAAGGCATGAAATGATTTTAAAATTCGAATTTGGGTTGTGGAAATTTTTTTAAAGGATTTAACTTCTATTTTGCTCCAAACTTTTTATCTGTCTTTTCTAAGTTATTTATTTATATTTAATATTGTTTTAAGATTATTTATATTTAGTATTTTTTTAAAGGTTATTTATGTTTATTTAATATTATTTTAAAAGTTTTTTATCAATATTTTAAATAGTTAATTATTTAAATATGGTTTGAAATTAACAATAATTAATAATAATAATGTTTTAGAGATAAATGATTACTATTTATAATATTGGTAAAGATTTATTATTATTGTTTATTTAATAATGTTTTGAAATTATTAATAATTTGTTTAAGATGTTTTAAAGTAAATAATAATTTATTTTATATTATCAATAAAAATTATTATATAATAGTGTTTTGAAGTAAATGATTTTTATTTATTTATAAATGTTTTCGAGACCTAAAAGTTAATAATAAATGAACTTGGGTTTTATAAGAGGAGTTTTATAAAATGGTTTGAGGACTTAAAAGCAGATTATTTACAAGGTAAAGGAGTTTTATAAATTGTAGATACTTATAAATTAGAATTATAAGAGGAGTTTTATAATAAGTTTTATGGATTTATAAAGAGTTTACAAAAGACTTGCGAAATAATTTATAAAAAGAGATTATAAATGTTTTATAGGGATTTATAAAGGAGTTTATAAATGATTTTTGAATTATATGAAAAGGGGAAATCTTCCTCAGTCTTGTGAACATACTTATACCATTGAGATAAGCATATGGATATTTTTTAAGTATTGAAAATATAAGGGTTTGTGAATATATCTTTGTAAAAGTATTTTGATACAAATTTTTACAAGATGAATTTAATGAATGAAAAGATTAATTTAAGGAGGCCAGTGGTTGCTTATGTGGTTAACCTATGTTGGTTTTTCCTTTGGAAATAAATACCTGATTTGGGTATGTGTTTGTGAATAGTTAAATAACCGACTATAACATATGGACCTAAAATTTAACTTTGGCAATATCTAGGAGAAACACATGAGTTATATGGCATATTCATCTTCGATGATGCTGCACTGTGCGTATATATCTCGTTTTGTTCTCCTAGAACAAATGATAAGGAAATCCGTCCACTAACAATTAGGAGGTGATCTCCGCTCTTACCTTTGACTGTTTATTTCCTAAAGAATTGGGGTTGAGTTTACCAGAAATTATTAAAAGTTGTTTCGAAGAGGTCAAGATTTGATATGCTATCCGAAAACCACTTCGATCCAACTCAAGCGTTTCGAAGTGAAGACATCTTGAATATGATGGAATTGAAGATGGAGCTCTTTGAAGTGCAAGGGCTGCTTGCTACTAATCTTGAGGGTGATTCCAAAATGGGTAAAGTAGAAGTAGTGCTTTCGGTTTGTTCATATCTTGAATAACTTGTATGGATTAATGCTGGCATTGCATTGTTGCCTGTAGGGCAGTGTTAGGATTCGAAGTGGGAAGTGCTATATAAAAAGTAAAACGTAGCCTCAAGCCTAATCAACTGGGAATGACTAAAATAGGGGAGATGCAGCAGGGCTAGGTGGGCCGCTCCCATTAGGGTATGGTCATCCCTATATAGAGTAGATATTATCTCTCACTTATATGCTTTAAGTCCCATTAACCAAAGGGGTGATCATATTCAGTACTATCCAGTAAGCGGTAGGCCGGTTCTGTGTTGGTCGCGGTCGATAGGTTCGACCTCGATGTTATTTTATCTAAGGATGCACCGTGATGGACGGTAACCCAGTAGCCTAGTCATTGTATGGAATCCATTCTCTAATAAGCGCCGTACGGACTTAGTTGTGCCAACTGTGTTGAAACGTGAGATGCAAGCATTTCAGCTATATTCATATTTTACTTTGATCCCTAGACATTATTATAATATCAATGGATTTTCTATAGAAAAGGTTATGCTTATCATAAGGCAAAAACCCGTCCACGTTTATGTGTAGCGTGGTCTTATGGGATACCTTTATTTTGAAAAGTGTTTCACAACTTTAAATTCCAGTTGGGTGTGTTTTCTCACACTGGTTTTCCAGACTGACTCGGGTGTTATTTTATTACATTGCTCGGGTCAGACCGAGCCTATTAACATATTGCTTTGGATGTATTGGTGCTTAGGAGACGAGCTAGAAGTCCGAGACGTATCTACCTATTTCTTTGTGTTCTGCTATGTTTCCTGTTGGTTATACTTATCAGCAATTGTAAGGACAGGTTGTTATAACTGTCCGGACTGAAATAGGTTAGTATACTCTGATTAGTATATATATTACCTTTTTTGAGTAAAGATTTGTTGTATATTATAGATTATTCATTCGGGTTTGAGATTTTGTATTGTTTAGTTTCTTCTTATCTTCTTTCGTCCTTTTTCTTTTCCCCTAATAGTGAGGTTTTCCGGCATTCAATTGCTCGGCATGCATTACAGTGGACGTATTAGTGTCGATTTTCGAGGGTTTGAAATCCCGATTTGTTACATGTGGTATCAGAGCGCAAAGGTTAAGCGAGAACCTTGGCTCTGGTGGGGATTACTCATTAGAGATAGGGTCAGTAGCACCCTAGAATGAGTTTGAGTGTGTGTGTGTGTGTATGAGCGCGTATTTCTTAGTGATATAAAAATGTTTTATATTGTGTTGATTGATCTGTTGAGTGGCTTATGGATTCTAGTCAATATGAGCAATTAACGTTTTTTATAGGGGTTTCTAACACTTGAACAAGGCCAGTTGACACTGTATTGTTTTGATATTGGGTAAATAAAATAATTTTACCTTGATTATATTTTATATATAAAGGAGTAATTTTTTCAGAAATTATTATAGTATATACGGTGTGTTTGGTTGTTAGTAAATGATAATATTTGATTATTATTATTTATTGTTTGTTGTTTATGTTAAACAAAGAAACAATTAAGAAATGGTTTATATAAGCATAGTGAAAATATATACATGGAAAATTTATAAATAGGAGTTGTAAATAAAAAGGATTAAAATCTGAGAATTTCAGAATTTAAATCCCGATGATTTTGAAAATTGTTTTCAAAAATTTTGGAAGAATAATATCAGTATTATTTGGAAAATATTTTAATTAGAAATATTTTAAAAGAATTTAATGGAGAATAGAAAGCACTGGAACTCACTTTGGTTGTTGGAAAATAATTTCGATGATGACTGCAGCATCATCGACGTTCATTTTCGGGTTTCCAAGAGAGGAATTGCTACCATATGAGATTTGTTTAGTAAAACAAGTTATGATTTAAATCCCAAATATGATTTGTTATACCAAAAGAGAAACATATTATATTGTGTATTATTTAAAAATATAGATGATATAAAACAGAGTGTTTAAATTATGAAATTTTTTATCTAAGTATTTTGTTGAAATTATAAGAAATCGGTTTTCGTAACTTCTAAAGTAAGGAATAATAAGTTAAAACAAAGTTTTAAATTGTTGAATAAGAATATTAAGAAAAGTAAATTTGAAATTGAACAATGAAATGAAACTTAAGTTAAGTTAAATGAAATGATTTTTTAAATGAAATTGATTGTGATTTGTAATTAATTAATGAAATGGATATGTACTTGAGTGATAAAATGAAATTCAACTTAAGTTGTAAAATGAATTGAATATGTTTTGGAATGTTGTTTCATAGAATTGGGCATGGACTTAAGTTCTGAAGAGATAGTAAACATGAGAAGTGTTGTATAAAATGTTTATAATTGTAACAACCCGCATATCTATCGATTTTATATTTAAATATTTTATCGTTAGTCGGATGTTAGTCCGAAAAGCTACTTTTTGCATATGGTCAAATTAGGACTCGAGACCACTTCCATTGAGTTCAAAATGACGTTTGCGATCTTTTTAAGTGTAAACTTCGATATGTTTGGAGATAGTGAACTTTTCGGCACTTTTTCCCACCTTTGACTTTGGTTTGGACTGCACCCCTTTAGTTCAGCCCAACCCTCTTTCTCATTTGTTCAAACACTTCAAGCTTTGTCAAAAATGGTGGTGGGAAAGAGAAATTAAAACTCCCAACTCAAATTCTATTGCAAATCCGAGATTCAACATCAAATTCAAGTAGAAGATTATGGATTCAAGCTTTGGATTGCTTCTCCTTGCTTTCAATCTTCATCTTCATCAATTTCGTGGAAAAGGTGAGATTTTTGATCTCACATCTTGCCTATATCTATCTTGGACTGTTGGGAATGGTTCCCTATCATTTTAGCATCAGCACTTGCATTTGGTTTGGATTGGATTGGTGAAAAACCCAAAATTTTAGTGTTTTTGGTGAAAAACTGCACTTAGGTCGTTCTGCCTTCGCTAGGTCGTTCGCGAGTTAAGCCTAAGTCGTAGGTCGTTCGTGTTGAAAAGTCACACGGAGCATAAGTCGTTCCAGGCCTTAAGTCGTTCTGGGTGTGCTAAGTCGTTCGCGAGTTAAGTGCTAAGTCGTGAGCGAGTTAAGAGTTAGGTCGTTGCCTTCAGCTACCTCGTCCTAGCTTAGGTCGTACTGGGATAAGTCGTTAGGTCGTATAGACCTTAGCTCGTAGCTCGTATTTGAGCTTAAGTCGTAGCTCGTATTTGAGCTTAAGTCGTAGCTCGTATTTGAGCTTAAGTCGTAGCTCGTATTTGCTCTTAAGTCCTAGGTCGTATGGCTCTTAAGTCATAGGTCGTTGGCTCTTAAGTCCTAGGTTGTATGGCTCTTAAGTCCTAGGTCGTTGGCTTTTAAATCGTTAAGTCGTAGGTCGCTGCTTCTCTTAAGTCGCTCGGCCATGCCAACTCCGCTAGCTCGCAACTCTTAGGTCGTATGACCTTAAGTCGTAGGTCGTCTCCGACCTCACATTCCCACTGCTATTTCACTAGGTCGCTTGACCATAAGTCGTAGGTCGCTTGACTTTGTTAAGTCGTAGGTTGCTCGACTTTGTTAAGTCGTAGGTCGCCTCCGACCTTATCCTTAGGTCGAATGACCTGTTATTTGCTAGGTCGCGTGGCATTCTTCCCTTAGGTCGTTTGGCTTCTCGAGACCGCTTGCCTTCACTAGGTCGTACCGTGACGGGGCGCTGCCCCCTGGACCCCCGCGACCTGACCGGGCAGGTCGAACCCCGTATTACTCTGCGTAGGCAATCTTATCTGAAAAGCATTTATCAGAACTTCCACTTTGATGCATTTTGAGCTGATTTCCTTGGATTTTATTCACGTCTTCGAATGTGAATTTTTGTGATAGATTGTTCCAACAATCATTTTATGACTTGTCACTTTAAAGATATGAAGGTTTTAATACTAGTAGTAAATATCAAAACTCTTTCATCAAATCGATTTCAACACTATTTTTAATATCAAAAGTTCGTTTTCTCAAACCGATTTCCAATCTACTAATATATCTAAGCCTTTACTTCACTCGAATGAGAAATCGACTTAAACGACTTAGTAAAACGAGTGGTATGAAACGCTTGCGTTCACTTCGTCGGTTAGCTCTTGGACTTGTTCGATTGAACCCTTTTGTGACAATTTCCTAGTGAAGATCTACAGTTTGTTCGTAAATATTTAAGTTAAGCAAGTGGTTATGGGACATGAAGCTAAAGTCATATATTTACTAGCTTAGTGTGATTGACACTTCCTTATGATCATGACGATCATTCTTGTGATTTAGACTAGCGATTGAGTGATGTCTCTTCGTCCGTGTGTTCAGACTTGCCTTCGGGCCATCCATGTGTTCGGAAAAATTAAATGGATAGCTTCCATGAGATAGCTTCTCGTCCGTGTGTTCGGACTTCCCCCTTTTAGTGATTTCTGGATTTCGTGTGTTGATTTCTGGATTTAGTGCTTCACCAACTTTTGTGGTTTTCACTTATATGATATCAGTTTTTGTGTATTGGTGAATTTGTGTATCATTACCCTTTTTATGTGTTTGGATCTTTGAGAAGATTCTTGTGACATTGATTAATCCCTTGTTGATTATCATTTACATACTTATAGTAGTATGCCATCATGGTTATTATATGTTTATGCCATACCCCTTATCCTATATCATGTCATCTGATATTTATAGTTAGACTGATCCGTTTATTATTTTCTTATAAATAATACTCGGGTCAGACCGAGATGTTACAGGTGCTTCTGCTTGACTTCTCTTCTGGATTACTCTGACTTTTGGCTAACTACTTAGATTAGTAGTTTTTGGTTGTACACATTTGAGATATAGACTCTATGTTGTGTATCTATTCTTTTGTATAGCACGTGATGCTATTCTTTTGTATTATAGTGGATCTTTCCGACCACTACTCTGATGTACACTTTCATGTGTTATATGTTTATTCATATCTTCTTCCGCCTTTGTGATATGGATGTCTGTGACTGATTTATGTTATGATTATTTCTATGTTTGTTTCCGAAGATTATATATATAGCCACCGTGTGATAGCTTTGTGTTTGTATCGGTATGTCAGATTTCCTCCTTAAAGGATATGCATTCTACTCTATCTGGCGTATCGGTGCTCGCACAAAGAAGTTACATGGATGGTCGCTCCTCCACAGCCTTATTCTCCGTGCTAATTGACAGCACTACATCGTAGTGTTCTTGGTTAGCGTGGGTATAGAGGTGGGGCGTCACAATAATAAACTTAAGTAAAATTTGATGGAATGGTTCTTAAGTGACATTAGTATTGAAAGAAATATACTACATAATAAATGAATGTGAATAAAGCAATGTGAACAATAATTATGAATAAATGAATGTAAATAAAAGAATCTGAATAATGAGAAACCATTTGAAATAAATACGTAAGCTGTACGTATTTTATTTTATTCGCATAACTGTTTGATCCCGATTCGAGTACATGATTTCGAGATGATTTACATCAGTCCGAGTTAGAATTTTTCAGTCGATTCTCAGCGGTGAAAACTGAATATAGATTTTTGATTGATTCTGGAGTTCTCTATCATAGTATATGGCTATGCAAGGAGAATGGTGGTTTCTAATAAAGGAACCGGATCTGAGTTCGCATTAAAGTGGTCGTATGAACGATACTAGTTCGGAAGTTAAATTGTGAAATTGAGCGAGCGATCAGATTTGATATTGTGTATGGATGATATATGTACATCGTACGGGCTTAAATAAATTAAATTTAACATTGGAAAATGCAAATTGATATGGTTATGAATTAATTGGATGGATATTATTTGTTTGACGGTTCTCTGGTTACATTTGCTAAATTTGATATGGTTAATGTATAGTCTATGTTATATATTGATATTACTTTCTATATACATGTTCACATTGGTTGTTGAGTGATTAGTAGGTGCGGATGGCCTATGCTTCTCATTAGGAGCGCGCTTTTGCATTTTATTGAGTGTATATGCTTACTAATGCTAATAAAAGGTACACATCTCGGATTACGTATTGTACTTTTATAAAAAAATTCCCCTACACGATGCCCCATCCTTGAAGATGAGATGTATAATTGTGATTATATATATATATATATATTATAAATTTTGATCTAACCACGCAAAGGAGACGCTGACGAAATTTTCCGTAAATTTAAGGCGTTGGAATTTTTTTTAGAATTTTGAAGAAATTTTTGATAACTAAAATTTGATGCTTATGTTATAACTTGGAATGGTATTAGTTAAATTTATGAATGAAATTAAAGATTTGGAAAAGGTGATCACAAAGTTTCAACTAATTGGTTTTGAAAAGTTAATGGGTTTGGGGCATTTTTCTTACTTGCTAATTTCGGGGACGAAATTCTTTTAAGGAGGGAAGAATGTAACGATCCAGAAATTTAGTCACCTAATTTTGAATATTTAATTTATTTTAAATATTGAAATATTAAATTTTCAAGTGGAACAGCTTAATTTATAATGTTGAGATATTAGTTTTATAAGTCAAATAGCTGAGATTTATTTGAATAATAAATTTAAATGATTAGAATATTTAAATAATTCAATCTTGGATTAATGTTAATAAAATGGTTTTGAAATCTTATTTAAGTTTAGTATAAATAAGGATAGAATACCAAACTTTTAAAATTAGATTTACAAGTGTTTTATTTGGTTTCAATAATAATTAGTTTTAAAGAACATGTAAAAATAGCCTTTCGGGGCACTATCTCGGATTTTATCGAATCCAGAGCCATTGGATCCGCAATAGTGTATTTGTGTATGTTAACAAATTTCATGGTGATCGAACGAATTGTTTGGTCGAGGGAGCTCAAAACGCTTAGGAACTAATTAAAGAAACTAATATAATATGATTGGGTTTGAAAAGCTATCTTTTGTATATGATTGAATTAGGCCTCGATACTACTTCCATTGTGTTCGGAATAGTGGTATTTAGTATAGAACATCAGGCACATGCCTTGTTTAGAGTTCAAGAATTTTGAGCGCTTAGAACGTGATATTATTATATAAAATAATATTTACCCATACCACTAGCCCATACCCACATCAGCCCAGACCATACTTCACTATGTAGCCCATCCCTTCCCTTCATTATAATCGCGTCTCCAAACTAGAGAATTCATTCACCATTTTTCAAATTTCTCCTCTTCTCCATCCAGTGTCCCACATCCATCGGTGCCCATCCAAGCATCGTTGGGCGAAGTCATCAACTAGGGAAATGTTGCCGACATCAAGATGAGTGCAATCAACGGTTGGATCGTCATCATTCGAGGCGAGGTGGCGGCGGAGCTCAGTTGAACAACCATTTTATTTTCGCCGATTGCGGCAACGTGAGAGTTATTGACCCATGGACTCTGAAAGGAAAGTGTACAGGAAGGTGAGGGCGAGGGGTGGCCGATGTTTGGGGGTGACCGATCAACTGTGGAGGTGGTAGTTGCAAGATGAACGATGCGAGGTCGAGGCAAATTTCCAGGCGAATGTCGATGCGAGAGGGGACCGGACCAGGGGGAATCAGCGCGGCATGGCGGTTGCAGTCTTCAGTGAGCTCGAGGCGGTAGAGCGGCGGTACGATGGGAAATGTGGTTGTGTATTGGATTTGCTTGGAACAAGCGCGAGTGTAAGGAGGAGCAAAAAGTAATTAAGTTTTAAAATTTTAATTAATTTAAAGTTAATGATAATTTAAATAATCCCAAACGTTCATTAATTCATATCTAATCCATATGAGATCGGAATCAAGTGCGACGAGTTGTGTTGTACTCATATCGAAGAATACTACGATATGGAATTGTATTGGCAATGATTGAAGCTAGTGGAATTTTACGCTGAATTCGAACGTTATTCGAATTTAAACGAAAACAGAATGCTTCGGCAACAAGTGGAATTTCGGTGAGTTAAACTCACCACTACAAGAAAAATAGTCTTTTATAGCGGCATATAGCTGCTATTAAACACAACTATAGTGGTTTGATAAACGATGTATATCGACATGTTATAAAAAGAATTGCACATTTATAACAAACAAAAACCACTATAAAAGAGCATGATTTCGTAGCATAAAGTAGCCGCTATGTTACATAAAGACGGTCGCTCACAATTACCGCTATAAAACTTCTCAATCTTAACGAAAATAACATGTTTATAGTATATTCTACATCCATTTACAGCATATATATATACCGCTATAAAATGTGTAGATACAATAACGCCTATTTGCTGCTATCCTTTGACGGTAACCTCATACATTGCATTACCTTTTTATAGCACTTATGTCATATAGTTATAAAGTTTTTAAGGAGCTATGCTTTATTTTACTATATATTTGATGCATCCCACTATTATATTTTAATAATAACAATCAAAATAAATCTTCTTTAAATAGATAACAATTTGAACAACGTATGAACGAAAAAAATAAAATAATCAGCAAATGTAATGCATATTCATGATAACGAAATAAAGTATCAACTAACAAAAAATAAGTTCAATACATGAGTTACCAAATTCAATACATATTCATGATAACAAAAGACAACATAGTTCAAAGTTAACGTCTACAAGTACCAAATGCATCACTAAGAACTTGAACTGCTCAAAGCCTTTCTTCATGCATGTCTTCGGTCATTGGTAGTACTTCCTGAAAATTCAAAACAATTTGAAAATAATTATATAAAACTGTGATGAAAATCAAAGGTTATTGGTAGTACCTTCTATTATTAGATGGATGAAACTTAGTTTATTTATTATTATTATTATCGTCGTCATCATCGTTGTTAGTATTATTATTATAAACTTAATTAATTTTTATAAACTTAGTTCATTTTTATTATTATAAACTCAATTACTTATTATAAACTTAGTTAATTATTGTTACTATTACTAATATATATATATATATATGAGCTTAGTTATTTTTTAAAAAACTTTGTTATTGTTATAAAATTCGTTGATCTTCATCTATAAACTTAGTTATCTTTTATGAAATTAAGAATTTTATAAAATGAATTAGATGTAAAGATGTTGAATACTTTATAATTTATTACCATTATCATCATTATAAACTTAGTTAATTTTCTTAAACTTAGTTAATCTATTATTGTAAACTTAGTTAATTTTGTAAACTTTTTTAATTCTTATTAAAGTTAATTAATGAAGTTAATTTTTATAAACTTAGTAGATTTTTTAATAATATTAATATTATTATTATTATATAACTTTAGTTAAATTTTTGTAAAACTTAGTTAAATTGGTTAATACTTTATCATTTATCGTTGTTGTTGTTCTAAACTTAGTTAATTTTTTTAAACTTAGCTTGTTGATTATACTATTATGACTATTTTTGTCGTTTTGTTAGTATTATTATTATACACTAAGTTAATTTATTATTATTATACATAACCTTAGTAATTGTTTATAAATCTTAGTTAACTTAGTTAATATTTTATAATTTATTGCTTTATTATTATTACAAAATTAGTTAATTCATTATCATTGTTATTATTATAAACTTAATTATTATTATATATTATTATTATTGTTATTATTAACTTAGTTATTTTTTATAAAACTTAGTTGTATTTATAAAATTCGTTGTTCATCGTCTATAAACTTAGTTATTTCTTATATAATTTAGAAATTTATAAAATGAATTAGATGTAAAGATGTTGAAAACTTTGTAATTCATTATTGTTGTTATAGTTATCATTATAAACTTAGTTAATTCATTATTATTATAAACTTTGTTAATTTTATAAACTTTAATTCTTGTTAAACTTAATTAATGAAGTTAATTTTTATAAACTTATTTAATTTATTATTATTATTATATAAATTTAGCTAATATTGTAAAACTTAGTTAAATTGGTTAATACTTTATCATTTACCATTGTTGTTGTTGTTCTAAACTTAATTAATTTTTATGAAACTTAGTTAATTTTTATAAACTTAGTTTGTTTATTGTTATTATTATCATTATGACTATTGTTGTTTTTTTCTTATTACTATTATTACTATAAACAAAGTTAATTTATTATTATTATAATACAAGTTATATAGATGTGGTATAAGCACCTCGTAAAATTGTATATATGCATGTTAACTTCATAATTATTCCAATTGTGTTTAGATGCATTTGCAGAATGATCATTATTGCCTGTTCATAAATGTAGATTTGTCATTGGTTTCGCCAAATGGCAGATTACAGCTCATTAGTTTGGAACAAAAAATGGGATGTACTGTTTTTAGCTTACCAAAATTTCACTATCAGGCTGACAGTCTTTTCATTTAAACTTAAACAGAACATACGGATGATAATATGTAATCCTAATTGCATTGGATTGTGTGTGTGCACGCACACAAATTTTGTACAGTGAATGGTCATCCAATCAATTCTACCTTATAATCTCTTAACATAGCACGTACACTACAAATGCAGCATTGAATTGATAACACACATATGCATACATGGTAACTAATCAAAATTTGATGAAAAGGAAATATAGGAAACAAAAACTACCATAAACCGTCGAGGATCTGGCCATGCCATCTACTTAATCTCTTAACTGCGATCCCCCTTTTTGCGTCAAGCTTCCCTTTATAAACAATGTTTGGAGCTTTCTCACCATGCTCTGAAACTATATTCTCTACAGCAAAACTTGAAGTCGCAAGCCTCAGTCTTAAGAAACTATAATCTGCTCAGATATCGCGGTCGATCAAACCTTGTAATTACAACAGCAAAATACAATAATGAAGCTATGGTCTGCTACTTAATATTATTTCATTTCTTAAAAAATAATATTTTATTTTAATACTGGCATTGAAAAAGCTATGATCATGTGCCTATATACCAGGTAATTAGATTCAGAATGTATAAAGCGGTTCTGTAGTTATATAAATTTATTTCCAAATATACAAGCAAAAAGAGAATTACCTCATCGTCTTTTTAAAGAGGAGTCAATGCAATAATTAGCAACTTCACAGTGGGGCGCTCTCACTGCTCAAGTTGCAAACATTCTGAGGCAATACGTACTATTTTAGTCCCATCCTCATTTGAAAACTGCCCTTCCAAACATGAATCCGGTAACTCATGAAAGTTCCAGTCTTTTATCAAGTCAAGAGCCTGACAGCATACAAGAGATATAGATGTAGGGAAACGGTTGCACGTAAGTAATTAACTACAGCAATCTAATTGACATTTGAGAGTATGAAAATGATGAAGCAGCATACCCAGGTTCGAAGACCAGAAGCTCCGACCTAACTCCCACCTTCATGCCGACCTACGACCTATCTCCAACTTCCCTGCCGATCTACGACCTAAGCTACAACTTCCGACCTAACACTTCACCGCAAACTAGCAAGCTCCAATTCAATAGCCTCCGACCCAACGAAACCGACCTAACAGACTCCGATTCATCAATTGCCGACCTAGTTACTTCTCCCCGACCTTGCCCTAACTCGCGAACGAGTTATCGTCTCTCCGACCTAAGTACCTTTTACCCCTTTCCGACCCAAGCCTGAGACGATGTAAAGTATCTTCCGACCTAACTCGTTTCTCCGATCTAACCCTATGTCGCTGCCGACTTCCATTAGCTCGCGAACAACCTTCGTCGATTTCATCTAAGTCGCGAATGAAGAAACAAGGAGGAAGGTCGCGAACGACCTTAGCCTTAAGTCGGTGATGATTTAATAAGTCGCGTACGACTTAATTATAAGTCGCGTGAGTATTTTTTTAAGTCGGAACCGACCTAGGAGATGTAATTTTGTTGTTTTTTTCTTTTGTGTGAATTGTAAAATGCTATAAATAGGTCGGTGGTGCCATTTGTAAGGTTGTTGAATATTGAATAAAATTCTCTTTTGTTAGCTTTGTGCTTCCAATTTCAATTGGTAGTTGAGTGTATCTCCTATCTCCACTTACGTCATTCGAGTGCGCTCGAATCATCGTTTGTTGAAGCCGATTCACGGAATCTTGTGCGCAAGATCAACGTTGAAGAATCGTAGATCTCTTTCCCGGTATCTTCGGATCAACGAGACAGAGATAGCTAGAGTTCGGCATCTTCGGATCAACGAATTCGGGCTTTTCAGTATCCATCAATCCACAGATTGCTATTTACGTCGATTGAAGATCGTTTTGAAATATCCGCTGCGTCAGTTTGGTATCGGAGCTTGTTTTAGCCAATCATAGCTAAATCGAGTCTTGGAGCCGAGAATTTGAAGTGTTGAAGTGTTTGTGAAGTATTCAATCATGCCGCCAAGACGAGTTCAACGTCATCGCAATATTAATGCTTTATATGGAAGAGAAGAGGCCGATGAAATGGAGCAACGAATCAACGAGAATTTCAATGAGAAGCTTACTGAAGGGATTGGTCGATTAGAGAGAATGATGCTTGAAATGAGTCAAAATCAGAGAAGGGTTTCACCTGAATCGAGCCATGGAAGAAGTAGAGTTTCACCACATTCTAATCGGGAGAGAAGTGTTGATAGTGATCATAGAAGCGTGGATCGAGATTGTAATAGAAATGTTGATGATCGAAGACGCGAAAGGAATGTGAATGATCGAGAACGGAGGAATGTAGAGAGAAGGGATGTTGGTGGTAGACGTGATGGCGGTAGAGATGTTGGTGGTCAGGATCGACATCGATATACATCGGATGGTGAAGAAGAGTATGATGGTGGTAGTGTTCATGGACGAGGACGTGGACGAGGAAGGAATCAGTCGGAGTACGATCACAAGTGGGAATCTGGGATGAAGACAGAAATTCCAGAATTCAAAGGTGGTATGCAGGCTGAGAAGTTTTTGGATTGGGTGGCTAATGTGGAAGAAATTTTTGATTTCAAAGAAGTTCCAGAACGTCGTAGAGTAAAGTTGGTTGCTACAAGGTTGAGGGGTAGAGCTTTGGCATGGTGGCAGCAAACTAAACTTACACGTGAACGAATGGGGAAGTCAAAAGTTGAATCTTGGGAGAAGATGAAGAAATTGATGAAAGCAACGTTCTTACCTTACAATTATCAATCTCTGATGTATCAACGTTTGCAGAACTTGAGGCAGGGCACAAAGACTGTTAATGATTACGCAGATGAGTTTTATCAGCTTATTGCAAGGAATGATATTATGGAAACGGAAGAACAACTGACATCTAGATTCATTGGGGGATTGAGAATGCAGATTCAGGATATGGTTAATATGTTCGATCCAAGATCTGTAGCAGAGGCACATCAGAAAGCGTTGGCTTGGGAGAAACAGGGACGACGAGGAGGTGGTGTGTTTACTAATTCCAACAATCAAGTGAAGGGTGTTAGTGGAAGTGCTAATGTTTCCAAACCTATCAGTAAACCAGTGATGAAGGAGACTGAGAAGGCGAAGGTTAACAACAATTTCAAATGTTACAATTGTCAGGAGATGGGTCATAAAAGCAATGAGTGTCCAAAGCCAAAGAAGAGAGCAATGATTGCTGAGGTTGAGGATGAGGATGAAGAAGCTGAATGCTCTAATTCTTTACTAGTTGAGGAGGAAGACTTACTGTCGGGAGATGACGGGTATGCATTGATGATGAGGAGAAGTTGTTTAACACCGAAGCAAGAGGAGGAAAGTAGTTGGTTGAGGAACAATATCTTTCAATCTACATGCACTATTCTGGGAAGAGTTTGTAAATTTGTTATTGATGCTGGGAGTTGCGATAATATTATCTCTACAGAAGCAGTGAAGAAGTTGGAGTTGAAAACCGAGAAACATCCTAAACCGTACAAGTTAGCTTGGTTGAGGAAGGGTGGTGAAGTGAAAGTTGGACGTAGAGCTTGTGTGAAGTTTTCAATTGGGAAGAAATACAAGGATGAGGTTTGGTGTGATGTAGTAGACATGGATGTGTGTCATCTGTTGTTGGGCAGGCCATGGCAGTTTGATAGAGCAGTACAACATGATGGACGGACCAACAGTTACAGTTTCATGTTCGAAGGTACAAAGATTACTATGGTTCCGAAGAAACGCCAACAGGAAGAAAACAAAGTGGAGGAAATCGAAGAGCTGAAAACTTTATTGACTTTGAAGGAGTTTGTTAAAGAAGTTGAAAAAGAGCCGGAAGTATTCTTGTTGATTGGACGAGAAAGCAGTGAAGAGGTTGAAATTCCAGAAGAAGTTAAACCAGTTCTGAAAGAATTTGACGATGTATTTCCAGAGGAGTTACCAACGGAGTTGCCACCGTTGAGGGATATACAACATCAGATAGATCTTGTTCCCGGTGCTGTATTGCCACACAGACCACATTATCGAATGAGTCCGAAGGAACATGAAGAATTGCGGAGGCAGGTAGAGGAATTGCTTGAACAGGGGCGTGTGCAGGAGAGTCTGAGTCCTTGTGCTGTACCAGCTTTATTGGTACCCAAGAAGGATGGGACATGGAGAATGTGCACTGACAGTCGAGCATTGAATAAGATTACCGTGAGATATAGATTTCCAATGCCGAGGTTGGATGACTTGTTGGATCAGATAAGCGGAGCTACTATCTTTTCTAAGATTGATTTGAAGAGCGGATATCATCAAATTCGTATCAGACTAGGAGATGAGTGGAAGACTGCTTTTAAAACCAGGGAGGGTCTATACGAATGGTTGGTTATGCCATTTGGTTTATCCAATGCACCAAGTACTTTCATGAGGGTGATGAATCAGATTTTTCGACCGTTCATTGGGAAATTCGTGGTGGTGTATTTCGATGATATTCTTATTTACAGTGGGAGTCCAGAGGAACATTTGAATCATCTTAGAGAAGTGCTGATGGTATTGCGACAAGAACAATTCTATGCTGCAACGAAGAAATGCGTGTTCATGACGCATAGTGTTTTATTTCTGGGGTATGTTGTTTCAGAGAAAGGCATACAGGTTGACCAAAGTAAAGTTGAGGCGATCAGAAATTGGCCGCAGCCCAAAACGATAACGGAAGTTCGTAGTTTTCATGGGTTGGCTTCATTTTATCGAAGGTTTATTCCACACTTTAGTAGTGTGATGGCGCCTGTTACAGATTGCATGAAAGGTAAACAGTTTGCATGGACGGAGGAAGCCGAGGTTGCTTTTGAACGAATCAAAGATCTTTTGACCTCTGCACCAATTCTAGTGCTACCTGATTTTCTGTTGGTATTTGAACTACATACTGATGCATCCAAGGTTGGGATTGGAGGGGTGTTGAGTCAAAAGGGGCGTCCTATTGCATATTTCAGTGAGAAGTTGTCCGGAGCGAAGATGCGATACAGTACATATGATGTGGAGTTTTATGCTGTTGTACAATCTATTAAACACTGGAGATACTATCTATTTCAGAAGGAGTTCGTTCTTTACACTGATCATGAAGCATTGAAGCATTTGCAAGGGCAAGACAAGATTTCAGCAAGACATGCATCGTGGATTGCTTATTTACAGCAGTTTACTTTTGTCGTTAAGCACAAGTCAGGGGTAACCAATCGTGTGGCTGATGCTTTGAGCAGGAGGAATCATTTGTTGACGACAATGAAAGTTGAAGTGACAGGTTTTGAATTATTGCCAGAATTGATTGAAGAAGATCCTTACTTTGTGAAATTTGTTGAAGAAGTAAAGGAAGGAAGCACTGATGAATTTGTGTTGGTGGATGGTTTTCTGTTTAAAGGAAATCGCCTGTGCATCCCAGACTGTAGCTTGAGAATGAAGATTGTTAAAGAACTACATGAAGAAGGCCATGTGGGTAGAGATCGTATGTTGCAGTTAATTTCTCAATCTTATTATTGGCTGTCAATGAGGAAAGAGGTAGAAAGATTTGTGGAGAGGTGTCATATTTGTCAGGTTTCGAAAGGAACATCGACGAATGCGGGGTTATATATGCCGTTACCCGTGCCTACCAAACCATGGGTTGATATCAGCATGGATTTCGTGTTGGGATTGCCGAGAACTCAGAGGGGAAATGATTCTATATTTGTTGTGGTGGACCGGTTTTCGAAGATGGCACATTTTATAGCCTGTAAGAAGACAGCGGATGCAGTTCGAGTGGCACAGTTATTCTTTAAAGAAATATATCGTTTACATGGTTTACCCGAATCTATTGTTTCTGACCGAGATACTCGATTTCTGAGTCACTTTTGGTTGAGTCTATGGAAGATGGTGGGAACGAAGTTGAAATTTAGTAGTGCATATCATCCTCAGACAGATGGACAAACTGAAGTTGTGAATAGATCATTGGGTAATTTGTTGCGATGTCTTGTGCAGGATAATTTGAAGAGCTGGGATATGAAATTATGTCAGGCAGAATTTGCACACAATCACGCTGTCAACCGCAGTACGGGATTCAGTCCATTTCAGATTGTATATTCCAATTTACCCAGGGGACCGTTGGATTTGGCAGTAGTACCACAACCGAAGAGGACAGTTAAACGAGCTGCTGATTTTGTTGATGGGTTGACAGAATGCCATAGAATCGTTCAGGAACGATTGGAAAAGGCAAATGAGAAGTATAAACAAATGGCGGATAAGAAACGAAGGAGTGTAGTCTTCAAAGAGGGTGATTTAGTTTACGCGGTATTGACGAAAGATCGTTTTCCAGTTGGGACTTACAACAAGTTGAAAGCTCGAAAGATTGGACCAGTAGAAATCTTGAAGAAAATCAATGACAATGCTTATCAGTTAAAGTTGCCAGATCACATTCACACTGCTGACGTTTTCAACGTTAAACATTTGATTCCGTACCATGGAGATGAGCTTGTTGAAAATGAGAGAAGTACAAATTCGAGGTCGAATTTTTGTCAACAAGGGGAGGATGATGAAGCAGCATACCCAGGTTCGAAGACCAGAAGCTCCGACCTAACTCCCACCTTCATGCCGACCTACGACCTATCTCCAACTTCCCTGCCGATCTACGACCTAAGCTACAACTTCCGACCTAACACTTCACCGCAAACTAGCAAGCTCCAATTCAATAGCCTCCGACCCAACGAAACCGACCTAACAGACTCCGATTCATCAATTGCCGACCTAGTTACTTCTCCCCGACCTTGCCCTAACTCGCGAACGAGTTATCGTCTCTCCGACCTAAGTACCTTTTACCCCTTTCCGACCCAAGCCTGAGACGATGTAAAGTCTCTTCCGACCTAACTCGTTTCTCCGATCTAACCCTATGTCGCTGCCGACTTCCATTAGCTCGCGAACAACCTTTGTCGATTTCATCTAAGTCGCGAATGAAGAAACAAGGAGGAAGGTCGCGAACGACCTTAGCCTTAAGTCGGTGATGATTTAATAAGTCGCGTACGACTTAATTATAAGTCGCGTGAGTATTTTTTTAAGTCGGAACCGACCTAGGAGATGTAATTTTGTTGTTTTTTTTCTTTTGTGTGAATTGTAAAATGCTATAAATAGGCCGGTGGTGCCATTTGTAAGGTTGTTGAATATTGAATAAAATTCTCTTTTGTTAGCTTTGTGCTTCCAATTTCAATTGGTAGTTGAGTGTATCTCCTATCTCCACTTACGTCATTCGAGTGCGCTCGAATCATCGTTTGTTGAAGCCGATTCACGGAATCTTGTGCGCAAGATCAACGTTGAAGAATCGTAGATCTCTTTCCCGGTATCTTCGGATCAACGAGACAGAGATAGCTAGAGTTCGGCATCTTCGGATCAACGAATTCGGGCTTTTCAGTATCCATCAATCCACAGATTGCTATTTACGTCGATTGAAGATCGTTTTGAAATATCCGCTGCGTCAGAAAATGTGTAAAAGAAACTGAAAGGTACGAACTGAAGTTGGTTGTCCACTCTAAATCTAGCCAAAACTATCAATATTGATAACATGCACAACATGAATACATATTCTTAAGACTTGAAAACAGTTTACAAAAACAATAGAATTATACATCATAGACTTAATACTTCACCAATGTGGATATTAGTGAAACCTCCAAGCTTGGAAATAACATACAACTATTTATAATATGAAACATGACTAGGCACACACTAATGCGCATAAATAATTTGATCCACCCACCAAATTCTTATAATTATATATTATAAGTAAATAACATCAAGTAGATAAATATAAGATAATATATTTATGTACCTTGATGATTGGCACATTACTTGCAAAAAAGTAATATGTTAAATTTACACTTAAAAAAATTACAAAAAAATTACACCTGAAAATAAACGAGTTAAATATTTATAAGGAATAATTACAATATTCCTATACCACATGGGAAATATCGTCCACAGTGGCAATGACAGTACAGTTGTATCTGGCTTATAAATACCCACCACTCTATTTAAACATTGTTTAAACCTGACAAAAGAATCTACAGTTTAATTTGACTGATGTAGAAGAGGTGACTGAGTTTGATATAATATTTGTATTGTCCACTGGTGTGCTAGCGTAGTTTTTCAATCATTACAGTTCTCTCTAGTGTAATTTGTAACAAATTTCATGCATAATTTAAGATGGAGCAATTCATAAGCATAATTTGTTTAACATATCTCTATTTGAGGTTATTGAGAATCAGAATGTGTGTTCACACAAATTGTACTTGTTGGGGTATGTTTGTGTATGTGTGTGTTTGTCTCTATGTACCTATGTGTCTTTGTATGTGATAGAGAGAGGCTAGGAGAGAATGAAATGTATAATCATAAATCCATCCAAGAGTAATTCGATTTTGAAAAATAACTCACATAACTAGGTGGAATATGTTTCCCACTCAATACATCTATTAACAATGTACCAAAGCTATATATCACACTTTCTGGTTGACTCTTCCCGTGCATCAAATGAAAAATAAATGAGAATGTCTGATATGACACGGTAATAAAGAATTATTTAATTTTGCATTCAAATTAATGTTAGACTTAGACTATATTGTGAAATATGTGAAATTGTAAACGTCTAGGAAGTTCATGTATCAAAGATAAGGTAATTCCATAATAATCAAGGAGACAATTAATGTATGACAAGGTTAGACTCAGTGAATCTAATAACTAAGACAACAGCTCATACTTCATGTTTATCCTATTATTGCACTTGTTATTCACATGGCAGCTGATATATTATTTAGCTCATGATATAAAACATGTGAAATTCATATAACAAAGAAATACACTGTCTGCTAAAGATAATCATCAGCTGCACACCAATTAATTTTGACAAAAAGTTCTCATAGTAAAATATTCAGCTAGGGGCGACTGATGAGGTTTTCAACAAACTTATTCAGCACATATTTCTTACATTGTTATGGGTTCTATTTGTTTATTAGAAATTCATATCTAAAATACAAGAATAAAAAGACTTACCGGTTCTCAGATATTCAGGTGGTGTGAATGGCAAATTAGTGTTATAGCTTTTACCATCCCTGCTATTCTTCATCAGATCAAAGCATGAAAGTCTAATCCTGTATATTGCTAGTCCAAAATTAGATGTGTAAAGAAACCCACCGGTATTCTACCATTGGATTTCTTCAAAAAATATTAAGACATTTATTTAACTATAGCATAACTGCTTACTTTTTTTAGTATGAGTTAATATAAAAGCCCTCATTCAAATGGAAAAAAAAAATTAATTAAAATTTCTATTTAGACTAAAAGGTAATTAGCAAGTACTATCTTAGTTGTTGAAGTGTCAAGCTCTATGCTACATCACAAGTTCCAAAAAAACATAGCCAGCAGTCATAAGTGTGTATTTACAACTTACACACAGTTCAGTGTGATTGGTCTTAAGTTTACTAATTGAGAAGCATAAGATAGGAAATACAGTTCGGTCATCTTATTTGGACTACTACAATTTAAACATCCATATTACTATTATTTACCATCATGCACTTAACAGTAACCAATGATGTGATGTTAGTAGAAAAAAATTATTTACATAAAATGCTCCTCACTTTCAATCAGTGTTTTGAAAACCCGACCCAGCCTCGGTTCGACCTCGAATAACCCTGAACCTTTGATCATCACGGTTCGGAACTCAATCAGACCTTAGTCATGCATGAACCCCGGTCGAACCTTCAAACCGGCGGTCCAACCATTAATTTTATCCGGTTGAACCACGGTTCTTTTAATTTTTCCTATTTTCTCATCTTATAATTCTCTCTCATTTTCATCTTTTGTATTGTTTTGAAAAAAACAAGTAAATCTATATTTCAAAAATCATAATGGTACTAAAATCTAAACTACAAATTCCATCATTTGGCTCTTTGCTGCTGCAAACTCCTCTAATAGCACTATACATAAAACCATGTTGCATGTTCATGTTATTTTATTATTAATATGTAGGTGTCAACTATTATATACATGTTAACTTTAATGTGTGATTGAGGTTAAAACCATGATGAAATGTTCAAGTTTATGTTATTGTGGTATTTATACGATGTTTTCAACTATTATATGTGAATTATTATCGGTCTGTATGTTTAAGATCATGTTATATGATATATGTTATGCTTGTATTTGAGTAATAATATGTGTTTGGTATTTTTTATGACATGAGTCAATATCATGTATTAAACAACATGAGTTTATATTTTTCAATTTGGAATGTACAAATCATTAAAAAAATAAAAATGCAAGGTTTCAGCGGTTCGACCGGTCCGACCATCAAAACCTTGAACCTTGAGATACAACGGTCCGACTTACGGTTCGGTTTTCAAAACATTGCTTTCAATGCTCATTTGCTAAATAGTGTTGAGCATGCTTCTGCCTTAACATGCTATTTTACTTCATTTTCTTATATTTATTGCATCTTGTTTTGAACTATGGGATACAAAGCATACGCCCAGCAAAACAATGAAATTAAACAACAACACCATACGTAGCTGGAGGTATGAAACAGTAAGAAGAAAGAGTATTCCTCTCTTACCACTATGATGCAGAACCCAATGTAGTTATATAACTTCAGACCTGACCAAGAAGATATTAAGTTGGCAATAACTAGTTAGAAGAAAGTATTGATAGTATAAACATACTGTCAGAGGAGTAATAGTCTTTAATAAAAAACCATTGGAAATAGGAAAAGTTATTGTAAAAAAAATACATGGATGTAGCTATCAAAATAGTGTGATCATAGCAGGATCTAAATATTTATACCAAACAACCATATTGATATTGCATAGCAAATAACATGTGACATGAATTACATTAAATATGCAGCTGCTATATACACAAGGTCGGAACTTTTTCATAGCTAACATAAGGTAAGCTCACTATCTTAAAATGTAACTAATACTCCAAAGTTTGGGATAAGCCAACATATGGACGAACTGTAATATTCAACCATAGACATAAAGCAATCTTGAACAAGAAATCAACCTTAAATATAAAGTTAATCTTGACATAAACATAGAAAACAACGACCAAAGATCAAGAGGCAACGACTGAACAGAGGAATGAAGGTTTCAAATAGACCGTGAATTTATACCTAACCGTAGCATAGAAGATACTATGTCGTACAAACCTCTAAGGAGTATTATAGCAATCTAGTCCTAGTTTTGATGACATAACTTGCATAGTTGCATATACTGAGAGGAAGGTACAACATACCAAATATGATGCTAAAGCGTGTATTAATGGTTAAGTTTGATCAGTGACAATGCAACCTAATGCATCTTGGTATTGTTGGCATTTCTAGTAAATGTGATACTTAAGAAATATCTAACAAAATATCAGTTATCCTGTAACATATAAATTGTCGAGGGTAAGTCCTGAACCAAGCATGCACCGAGTAAAAGCTTTGACCACCACATGTTAATGTAAAAAAAAATTAAAAAATGCACGCCCATTAAATATTACCATAAAACAGCCCTACATTTGTTGTAAAAAGATACATATATCAGTGTTAAGGCTCATACCATGTATGATATTGGACATATTGAAACTTCAAACAACTACTTATGAATCCACTAACCTTTTCTATCTCCAACATAGTTCAAAGTTCCAAAAAACATAGCCAGCAGTCATAAGTGTGTAAGAAGGAACTAAAGTATAATTTAATTACAGATGGTTTAAGAAGGAGCTAAAGTATAATTTATTATGTGACTAGCCTATATCAAATGGAGGTGGTTTAAATAAAGTGGTAACAAATAATGTGTATTGCTGCTAATATGCTATTTTTTGAATAGTACAAGGCCTTCTGCTTGAGGGACATAGAGTTTGCATTATTGGGTTTCATAGAAGTATCATGGATGCTTTTGTTACAAGGTCACAACGGATTAAACTTGGGTCTAACAGGTGGTATTGGGCCTAAGGCGGCACAAACACAACAGCAGGATATACCCAAGGTGGAGATAAAGTGTTGACATTATTAAAGAGCACCGCATGGTGTTTAGCTTCAGCTTGGTAAATAACTATTATTTTTACTTACAAAAACATATACGCTGTTAGGGAAAATCCCTTCTAGATGATCAGTCTAAGGGAATAAAAAATCCAACGCAGCGGAAAACAACTGGATCGTGATTGTAGTGAGACGATACAAATAGAGATAACACCAGAACAGACAGTCACAGATCTATGCAATGCAGAAAAATAAATAACACCAGTATTTATAGTGGTTCCACTACCGCTAGGCAGTGTAGGTCCACTTGGGGAGAGGAGATTTTATTAATCACTGAAAGATTTGAGTTACAAGATTGATTCACTTTTGGAGGCTATACATAAGAAGAATTAACAATACAGAAAAAATACTGCAGAGTTTCAACTCTCTAAGATGGCTCCGAAATTGGCTGAAATTAGCTCTCAAATTCGGCTACTATTGTTGTCCAGAAGCTCCCATATTTATAGAGTGAAGATATGATGAGGGGTAGCTGCTATATAGTAGCCCTGAGATTTGGTTCGGCGTCAATCTGGTCCAGCATGCATCTGGTCCAGCAAAGCTCTTGGTTCGGCATGCATATGACTTGACATCACTTTGGTTCGGCAAAACGCCGAGCGAAAAATTTGGATCGGCATTTCCCTTATTGGAGCAGCATGCTCAAATACCAAACGAAATATTTCGTTCGGCATGCTCAAATGCCGCTCCATAATCACCGCTCAAATTATTTCGTTCGGCATAGCTCAAATGCCGCTCTAAAGCTTCTTCTCCCCAATAACCGAACGAGACTTCTTCTTTCTCAAATCTCAACACCGACCCAAAAATTAATTTCGGCAAAACCTAGCTTCAACACTACCGCTCCAAATTCATTTCCAACATTTGGTTCGACAATCACTGCTTCATCTCCTCCGCGAGCTTCTCAATGGCTTCTTCAAGCTTTCTCGAATTCGGGTATCAGTTTCAACAATCTCCACCTTGATATCGAATTCCATACAAGCCTTCATCTACACCTTCATGCTCCAAGCGATGGATACTGACGCAGCGGATTAATCAAAACGATCTTCGATCGGTGAAAGTAGTAATCGGTGGATTGGAAGATACTGAAATGCCCAAATTCGTTGATCCGAAGATACCGAATTCTAGCTATCTCTGACTCGTTGATCCGAAGATACCGGGAAAGAGATCTACGATTCTTCGACGTTGATCTTGCGCACAAGATTCCGTGAATCGGCTTCAACAAACGATGATTCGAGCGCACTCGAATGACGTAAGTGGAGATAGGAGATACACTCGACTACCAATTGAATTTGAGAGCACAAAGCTAACAAAAGAGAATTTTATTCAATATTCAACAACCTTTACAAATGGCACCACCAGCCTATTTATAGCTTTTTACAACTCACACAAAAAAACAACAAAATACATCAAGTCCTAAGTCGGTTCCGAGTTATAGCTTCCGACCTACGACTTACCAGAACAAGACGTACGACTTAACAAAGACTCCGACTCAACAGTTACAACTCTTTACAACCTTCAGCGACTTAACAAACTCAGACAAAAATACAAACATACGACATACGACTTATAAAAGTTGCGACCTACGACTTAATATAGGTCGGTAACGACTTATCAACAGCTCCAGCTTCCATCAGCGGCAGAGATTAACTCGGCAGCAAAAATCAACGGCAACAAGTCTTCAGCGACTTAAAAACATGCGCATCTCAGATTAGTGGTTTAAAGAAATCAATGGTTGAGATTAACTCGGCAGAAGAATCAACAGTTTCAGATTTCACGAGTTAACTTCAGCGACTTATGGTAGGTCTTCTTTAGGGCGTAACTCGTCTCCGACTTATCACTTGGCTCGTTAAGTCGTATACGACTTATCACTTCACCCATTTGTTCCGCCTTTTCACTGTGCAACTCAGTAGGTCGTTCAGGCGACTTAAGACACTCGTTAACTCGCCAGTCTTCGCTAAGTCGTTGCCGAGTTATACTAAGTCGGTCACGACTTATCATTTCATTAGGTCGGTTACGAGTTAGGGCTTCTCCCAAGTTGAGTCGTAGCTCCTTTTCATCAGAACTGCTAGATCGAAGACGACTCAATGCCGCTACCTTAACTCGCGCATTGCCTTTGTTATCTCGTGGCTCTCCTTTGAATTGTGGACAACTTATGCCTTTAATTTTAATAAGTCGGTCACGACTTATACCTTGAACTTTCTTAAGTCGGTCACGACTTAAGCCTTGGAAAATTATAGCTTGGCCTGCATCATCCTCCCAAGGTTGAGAAAAATTCGACCTCGAATTTGTGCTCTCTTCATCCCCAACAAACTCATCCCCATGATATGGTACGAGATGCTTAACATTGAATACGTCGGATGTATACACATCACCTGGCAGCTTCAATTTATAAGCATTTTCATTAATTCGTTTTACGATTTCTACAGGACCAATTTTTCGTGCTTTCAATTTATTGTACGTTCCCACCGGAAAACGATCTTTTGTTAACACTGCATAAACCAAATCACCTTCATGAAATTCAACACTTCTTCGTTTCAAATCTGCAGATCGTTTATATTTCTCATTTGCTTTCTCCAATCGTTCCTGAACGATTATATGACATTCCGTCAGTCCTTCAACAAAATCAGCAGCTTTCTTAATTGTCCCCTTTGAGTGTGGTATCACCGTTAAATCCAACGGTCCTTTTGGTAAGCTCGAATAGACAATCTGGAATGGACTGAACCCAGTACTTCGATTCACAGCATGATTATGAGCAAATTCTGCTTGGCATAACTTCATGTCCCAACTCTTCAGATTATCTTGTACAAGACACCTCAACAAGTTTCCCAACGATCGATTAACCACCTCCGTTTGTCCATCAGTTTGCGGATGATAAGCACTACTAAATTTTAGCTTCGTTCCCACCATTTTCCACAAACTCAACCAAACATGACTCAAAAACCGAGTATCTCTATCCGACACAATAGATTCTGGCAATCCATGAAGTCGATAGATCTCCTTGAAAAACAACTGGGCAACATGGACAGCATCCGCCGTCTTCTTACAAGCAATAAAATGTGCAATCTTCGAAAATCTGTCCACCACAATGAATATAGAATCATTTCCCCTTTGAGTTCTAGGCAAACCCAAAACAAAATCCATACTGATATCCACCCATGGTTTCACAGGCACTGGTAACGGCATATATAACCCAGCATTAGTCGCAGTTCCTTTCGAAACCTGACAAAGATGACAACGCTCCACAAACTTCTCTACCTCTTTCCTCATTGATGGCCAAAAGTAGGACTGTGAAATCAACTGTAAGGTACGGTCTCTCCCAACATGTCCCTCTTCGTGTAACTCCTTGATAATCTTCATTCTCAGACTACCCTCCGGTATGCACAATCGATTTCCTTTGAACAGAAAACCATCTACCATCAAAAACTCATCCGTTGTAACGACCGGGATTTTCGACTTTCGAAAATTCAACATCGATACTCACTTTATCGACTGCCGAGAAATCGAGTGCCGGAAACTCCAATAGTGAGGGTTTTAGAAAGAAGAAATAGGTAGAAGAAGAAGAAAAGAAGAAAAGAGAAAGAAGAAACAACAGAGAACAAGAGCAGAACAGCAACAGAAAACAATATCAGAATCTCACATATCGCAGCGGAACAATATATAATAGATAAATGAATATCATTTAAAAACAAAAGAATTATATCTGTTATTACATTACATCACATCATATCATCAGAGTCAATAAACAACAATGGACAGTTATATAAACTTGTCCTCATACAGAATACACAACGGAATAAATACTATCAGATACAAATACTACGTCTCGCCATCCAGCTTGCTTCCAAGCTCCAGAACATCCAGAATATCCTGATAATATAACTCTAGGCTGCCCGTGTGGAAATTGGTGGGCACCCAGAGTTTAGAAGGGAACAATAAACTCCGAGTCAGTCATGGTGACTGGTGTGAGATCGTAAAACAGTTATTCTTTAAAATAAACAACAGGAAGATTTTAAGGTAAAATTTCGCAATGCCTTTGGAAAATGAAACTACCATAAGACCTCCCACCACACACACAATGCAAACGCAGAATTGGAGGAGATTTCTTCTTATGATAGTCAAAGATGCTTGATACGCAAAAATCAAATCATTTTTGATATTATTATTAGTGCATAGTGTAGAAAACATTTCGAAAGTATAATATTAATCTTAGCCAGCATAGGCATTCCGCACTTATGCCTACTATAGCTACCATCCAAACAGTGGTGACCACCATAAGTGAGTGATAGGTTCTACAACTAAAACCGTACAAGTGTCGTATTGTTTCTTTGGATTTCCAACAAATGGTCAGGCTAAGGAACTTCCTATCCACGATGGGTACGTCCCTGGAATAGACGACCCGAGAACCTAACCGGATCTCTGCCAACACAAGGCCGGGTTACCTCTGCCAAAAATAGGTAACTACTGACACGCGTATGCCATCCCCTGATCGTCACCGATCTTCCCGAGGATCCCTGATTCCAACAAACCACATAGATACTAATAATGCAGTAACCACAGAGGTTAAGTATCTGGGCTCCATACCATGATACCACCTTTATCCAGAAGGAATGACATACACTAAGGGGCGCTACTCCTTAGAACCTTGCCGCATCCTTCCTGTTTCGACCATTTCCGGGGTGTGAGGCTCGACGAAGTCTCGTCCACAAAGCTACGCTTTCTCAAAAAGCCCTGCTTCGGGTCAAACAAAATGATCAACCTATGATCACAAAGATATAAGATCAAATAAATGATCATATCACAAATGATCAAACACTGATCATTTCACAGCAACACTCAGTATGCCACGTTACCAAATTGGGATATATCGCTGATAAATTTCAACTACATAACCTCTGAGCTCGTACGTCTCAGAGAAGGGTGTTAAGCTAAGAAAATAAATTCTCCGCCACCAACAGAAATGTATTTGAAAGAAATCAGCTTTATATCTCAAATTGTAACGTCAGACACACAATCCATACAAGTCTGTTCCGGGATCGAACAGAACCGAAGGCACTTCTCACGAAGCCCTTGCATATCTGGATAAATTTCTAATCACGTCCGGACTTCCCGTCACTAAGGGTGATAAAACCTCTAAACCGGAGATCAGCCGATGTAGAGTAACTCGACGGTAATCCTTCCGTTTTCAAAAATATCCGGTCTTCAACACCGGTCTTCAAATGCAATTCATAACGACGTATCACATATTCGGAATGGGTTATACGACCCCATGGTCCTTTCCCGGCTAACCCGAATAGTGAGCGTTTATTTAAAAATAAGTGTGGCATTCAAATTCATCCAATCACAACAAATACCTATTCAAGGTAATTATTGATAGTCGGTTATTTAACTATCAATAAAGATGCGCAACATCATCAGATTCCAAATAATTTTCCCAAATTATTTATCTTCCAAAATATCTTTTACTAGATATATAATTTCCACACTTAACCGTTTGAAAACAAATTTCAAATATTCACCTTTCTAATTATCTTTAAAAGATAAAGTTTCAAACCCCTCGTTTCATATTGGAAAAGCAATTCCATACTTATTTAAAAATAAGTATTTCACAAATCATTTATTTTCAACATTTGAAAATATTCGATATACTTAAATCAATATTAAGTATATATTCATTCTTTAAGGAGATCATTCTCTTTAAACACATTTATTTGAGTCAAAACGAATGTTACGTAAAACATCGTTACGACGACTCAAAATCTCTAGTATAGGGATTCGAAAATTAAGATAGATATATAAATCCCAATACTACATAAAACATTTCCTTTCGGAAATCATTTACTATAACAACAGTGTTATAGTCCATCATTTCCTTATATTTCTCGAAAACGCCTATTTCAACAAGAACTGTTGAAATCTATGCTTTCGATTCATAATACATTTTAAAACATCTTTAAAATGTTTAACTTCATTTTTAATATCACTTCTTCAAAAATAAATCCATTTTACTTAACAATATATTCACTGTCCAAAATCGTGAATATACTTCCTTTAATAACCTTCTACATTTAATTTATCAAATCCCATTGATTTCGAATTTATAAAACAACGTTTATAAATTCTATTTCTATTTTATAACAACTTCGATTTGTAAATCTCCTTTATTAACCAGTTCGATCAATATTTCATTTGAAGGCAAAAACCCCATTTATAAGTTAATTTCTTATAAATCTCCTATTCGACATTTTCATCCATTTTATAACTTCACAATTTATAATCTATAAATTTCATTTACTTACGAATTCCAATATTTTGATTTATAAATATCAATTTTTTTATAAATCTTTTTATACAAATCGTTTATAGTTATTCAAAATCCCAACTTAAACCATTTTGTAAATAAATCGACTTTTATTTCAAAAACGACACTTCGGTTATATTTCACTAAAAATTATAACTTTTATAACTTTAAAATTTTACGTTTATAAATCGATTCAAAAATTCCATAAAACGTATATTTTCAAAAATCACTTTAAGAACCCTTTTAAAGTAAAAGTCGTTATTTTTAAATTTCAAAACTGAATCCGATGATGCAACAACACCAATCAGTCCATCACAACAGTCAAATATCATATATCATCATATGATAACAGAATATATCAAAATATCTGTAAATAATCAATACGGTGAGGAATCCAGTCGGATCCTTCCAACCTGTTTCCCTGCATCCACAGATGTTAGCACAATACCAATTCCGCTCCAGTACGGAATTATCGCGGTATATAGGTTTTATAAAAATCCGCTTACTAACGGCGCAATAGGGTCTCATCCGCTATACGAGGCGGGAAATCATCAATCCAATATATACATATGCCAATATGTATATATTGCTATATATAAATAGATATATCCTATCATATCTAATATCACATCAACATAGCAATCATATCAGTCAACTCAATAACTGTAAAAGAAAATCCACTTTCATTTGAGTGAGAAGATCTCACCTTTGATTTTAATTCTGATTTTCAGCGTTTATTTCGAATAAAATTAAACGCGCGTTTAATTTTACCCGAAATTCAAACTAGCTCCAAACGACTCCAAATCAGTTGCATCGCGTAGTGCTCGTCGAAACGGTTCCAACGCAAAAAATCTCGTCGAATTCCGACCTTGTATGGACAAGATACATCGTTTTAAAGATATACGAATTATAAATAAAATTAATTACAAATTTTATTTTAATTTAAACCCTAGATCTAAATCTCACCGTTCGTTCACCCAGCATCAAATCTCGGCCGCTACCTCCCTCTTCTCCTTCTCCAGTTAATTTACGTGCATATGAACCCATCAATGCCCAGCTAGGGTTTGAATCTCCGGCCACTACGTTGACTTCAGAGACGATCGAAGACCGCCGTTTGAACCACCATTCGAAGCTCCACACTCGGCTACCACGGCACGAAACTCGGCCCCTCCCCTAGCTCAGAAAAACGTGCGACATCGAGCACGAACGTGGCCACTTTCTGGCCGATCCACATCTCCATTTTTGATCTTGACCGTTGATGTGATAGAACTCGTCGTCCTTGACGTAATTGCAGTTGACCACTTCGCGTGAATGTCGACGGATTGGGAGATAAATGAGGATGAACGTGGGAGCTTCCTGGCCGTGGGTTTCAAAAATGGCGGCCGGCTTTGTTTAAAACCCTAGGGGTTGTTTTCTTTTTGCAAAATGAAGAGAAGGGGGGGGGGGCTTTTATAGAAAATTGCCCAATTTACTATTCATCGAAATTTTCCGAACTCCAATTTACGCGCAGTGACTGACGTTTCTGGGGTTTACCCCGCGTTCCGAACACAATGGAACGGGTTTCGAAAGCTAATTCGGTCGTATGTGTGAAATATGACAATAAACGATCAATTTAAATTAAACCGATTTAAATTGATTTCGAGGCGTTTCGACTTGCCCCGAACAAACGGTACATCCAAAAATTATGAAATTTGAAATCTTACAATAATATCACATTACGGATCCGATGAAACTGGTTTCGTCGAAATCCGAGACCGTTTGAAAAATGACTATTTTTAACTCGACGATTTAAATTAAAATAATATCGATGCGTTTCGAGCTGCCACGGTCAAACGATAACTTCAATTGCTACGAAAATTGAAATCCGATAATAACTAACTATTACGGATCCAATGGAACTGGTCTCGTTCAATTCTGAGACTGTTCGAAAATTGGCTATTTTTCAGTCGATAATTAAATATTAAAATATTCAATTTTCACAGATTAACTTTAAATTCAGTTTTAGAAGTTCTATAACCTTTCTATAACTCCAGTATGATTAAATACAATTTTCCAAATCATTTTCGATCATATTAAACTCGATTTTCAATTTATCTCTGGAATTTCAATTATTAATTTATCGATTTAATTATCAAATTAAATCCAATATTCGAATAATAAGTTATTCGACTTCTTAATTCCACTTATTAATATTTAAAATCAATTAAATACTCGAATTTTAATTATCAAAAATTCTGGGTCGTTACAAACTTCCCCCCTTAAAAGAATTTCGTCCTCGAAATTACAAGTCAGGAAGAAAGGTCCTTAGCTCGTCTACTATTTTCTCAAATTCAAATAGTTTTATCAAAATTTTCAAAATCAAATCTTTCTATTAAAGATTCGTTATCATTCAACTCGTTTTCCAACTTCAATTATAAGTTTCAAACAACATTGTTTAACTTCTCAATTCAAATTCGAGTTTAAATTCAAATTTTAACTTCAAAATTTTCTCAAAAATTTTCTAACGCCCTAAATTTCCGAAAAATTTCGCCAGCGTCTCCTTTGCGCGGTTAACATGGCACGACTACAAAACGTCCCTACGGACTCTCAGATTTCAAAAAGAAAAAGAAAAAAGAAAAAGCCAAGCGGCTAGAGAAATAAGTCATCAAATCTCATATTCAAATTCAAATACTTACCTTTTGTCGAGCCATTCAAATTTATCTTCAAAATTAAATTCCAATTCCTTTATACCTGTATATCCTACTAGCCATAATATCTAGTTACATATATTCAAACCATTTTGCAAATTCTATTACAAAATTTTCAATATCAACTGCTTATACATCTTTACTTCACTGTTGAAGTTACATATTCATTATCGTTCAATATTTACAGTTCACATTCATTTGAATTCAATTCACAATTCCAATCTAATTTGGATTCAGTTTAACTTCTGAATATTGACTTTCCATCGATTAACTTTCATTTATAACTGCTTATTTTGGATTAGTTTCAATTACTAATTCATTTCAAATTCTAATCCACTTATTCAAATCTGTTTCTACTTACTTGAAGTTATTTGAAATTTCGAACCATTCTTTATTTAGTTCAAAATTCAAGTTTCAATTTAACTAATTCAACTTCCATTTCATGAATCAATTAATTATCAAAGTAGTTTATTCGGATTCAATCCTTATTCATTTTTCCATATCAATTTACTTTCATTAGATTGATTAACATCCAATACATTTATTTATTCAATTGCTAATTCACTTAACATTTCAAGTTGAATTTCACTTATATAACTCAAGTTCATATTCATTTCAGTAATAAATTTTGATACCCAAAATCAAATTCATTCATCATTTCTTAAGTTATATTCCCATTAAACATCATTTATTTCACTTTCATTTTCTCATTTTATAAGTTATCCAACTTATATTCAACCTTTCAAAACCATTTTGGAAAACAATTCAAATTATCCTTTGAATTTCAAAAAAACAAAACCCAAATTTTTCAAACGACTTCCATTTAAAACAATTTGGCAGCAATTCCTCCTTTGGAAACCCGAAAATGAACACCAACGATGCCGCGGTCATCATCGAAGTTATTTTCCAGCGACCTAAAAGAGTTTAGAGCTTTTCATTTCTTCAAAATACTTTCCAAAACCTTTGAAATCCATTTTCAAATCCAAAAAGAATTTAAACTTCCCAAATCTCCAAAATTTTCAAATTCTTTTCAAACATTTCCAAATACTTCTCTGGAATTCCGTTTTAAATTACAATTCACATTTATAATTTACATTCTTTAAATTTCATTTGTATATGATTTTATTTCTTAACTTTGGAGTTACGATTTCAATTTCTTACTTAATTCCAATGGGAATAATTTAATATTATTACTTTTAGCAACCATGCAACCATATACTGTAATAATTTACAGAAAATCATTCCTTTTATATACAAAAATAGTTTTGGCAAAATTATTTCATTTACCCTATTTAAAACAATACTGTGCCGAATTGTTCTATATAAGTGTTTAGAGATCCCTATCGATAGAGTTGTACGGACAATACCGACCAGAATCCATATACCACTCAACAAACCAATCATCACAATATAAAACAATTTTATATTCACTAACAAATACGCGCTCGTATCTATTATTACACTCAACTCATTCTAGAGTACTACTGACTCTATCTCTAATGAGTAACACCCAACAGAGCAGGGTTGTCGCTTAACCATATGCTCTGATACCACGCTGTCACGACCGGGATTTTCGACTTTCGAAAATTCAACATCGATACTCACTTTATCGACTGCCGAGAAATCGAGTGCCGGAAACTCCAATAGTGAGGGTTTTAGAAAGAAGAAATAGGTAGAAGAAGAAGAAAAGAAGAAAAGAGAAAGAAGAAACAACAGAGAACAAGAGCAGAACAGCAACAGAAAACAATATCAGAATCTCACATATCGCAGCGGAACAATATATAATAGATAAATGAATATCATTTAAAAACAAAAGAATTATATCTGTTATTACATTACATCACATCATATCATCAGAGTCAATAAACAACAATGGACAGTTATATAAACTTGTCCTCATACAGAATACACAGCGGAATAAATACTATCAGATACAAATACTACGTCTCGCCATCCAGCTTGCTTCCAAGCTCCAGAACATCCAGAATATCCTGATAATATAACTCTAGGCTGCCCGTGTGGAAATTGGTGGGCACCCAGAGTTTAGAAGGGAACAATAAACTCCGAGTCAGTCATGGTGACTGGTGTGAGATCGTAAAACAGTTATTCTTTAAAATAAACAACAGGAAGATTTTAAGGTAAAATTTCGCAATGCCTTTGGAAAATGAAACTACCATAAGACCTCCCACCACACACACAATGCAAACGCAGAATTGGAGGAGATTTCTTCTTATGATAGTCAAAGATGCTTGATACGCAAAAATCAAATCATTTTTGATATTATTATTAGTGCATAGTGTAGAAAACATTTCGAAAGTATAATATTAATCTTAGCCAGCATAGGCATTCTGCACTTATGCCTACTATAGCTACCATCCAAACAGTGGTGACCACCATAAGTGAATGATAGGTTCTACAACTAAAACCGTACAAGTGTCGTATTGTTTCTTTGGATTTCCAACAAATGGTCAGGCTAAGGAACTTTCTATCCACGATGGGTACGTCCCTGGAATAGACGACCCGAGAACCTAACCGGATCTCTGCCAACACAAGGCCGGGTTACCTCTGCCAAAAATAGGTAACTACTGACACGCGTATGCCATCCCCCGATCGTCACCGATCTTCCCGAGGATCCCCGATTCCAACAAACCACATAGATACTAATAATGCAGTAACCACAGAGGTTAAGTATCTGGGCTCCATACCATGATACCACCTTTATCCAGAAGGAATGACATACACTAAGGGGCGCTACTCCCTAGAACCTTGCCGCATCCTTCCTGTTTCGACCATTTCCGGGGTGTGAGGCTCGACGAAGTCTCGTCCACAAAGCTACGCTTTCTCAAAAAGCCCTGCTTCGGGTCAAACAAAATGATCAACCTATGATCACAAAGATATAAGATCAAACAAATGATCATATCACAAATGATCAAACACTGATCATTTCACAGCAACACTCAGTATGCCACGTTACCAAATTGGGATATATCGCTGATAAATTTCAACTACATAACCTCTGAGCTCGTACGTCTCAGAGAAGGGTGTTAAGCTAAGAAAATAAATTCTCCGCCACCAACAGAAATGTATTTGAAAGAAATCAGCTTTATATCTCAAATTGTAACGTCAGACACACAATCCATACAAGTCTGTTCCGGGATCGAACAGAACCGAAGGCACTTCTCACGAAGCCCTTGCATATCCGGATAAATTTCTAATCACGTCCGGACTTCCCGTCACTAAGGGTGATAAAACCTCTAAACCGGAGATCAGCCGATGTAGAGTAACTCGACGGTAATCCTTCCGTTTTCAAAAATATCCGGTCTTCAACACCGGTCTTCAAATGCAATTCATAACGACGTATCACATATTCGGAATGGGTTATACGACCCCATGGTCCTTTCCCGGCTAACCCGAATAGTGAGCGTTTATTTAAAAATAAGTGTGGCATTCAAATTCATCCAATCACAACAAATACCTATTCAAGGTAATTATTGATAGTCGGTTATTTAACTATCAATAAAGATGCGCAACATCATCAGATTCCAAATAATTTTCCCAAATTATTTATCTTCCAAAATATCTTTTACTAGATATATAATTTCCACACTTAACCGTTTGAAAACAAATTTCAAATATTCACCTTTCTAATTATCTTTAAAAGATAAAGTTTCAAACCCCTCGTTTCATATTGGAAAAACAATTCCATACTTATTTAAAAATAAGTATTTCACAAATCATTTATTTTCAACATTTGAAAATATTCGATATACTTAAATCAATATTAAGTATATATTCATTCTTTAAGGAGATCATTCTCTTTAAACACATTTATTTGAGTCAAAACGAATGTTACGTAAAACATCGTTACGACGACTCAAAATCTCTAGTATAGGGATTCGAAAATTAAGATAGATATATAAATCCCAATACTACATAAAACATTTCCTTTCGGAAATCATTTACTATAACAACAGTGTTATAGTCCATCATTTCCTTATATTTCTCGAAAACGCCTATTTCAACAAGAACTGTTGAAATCTATGCTTTCGATTCATAATACATTTTAAAACATCTTTAAAATGTTTAACTTCATTTTTAATATCACTTCTTCAAAAATAAATCCATTTTACTTAACAATATATTCACTGTCCAAAATCGTGAATATACTTCCTTTAATAACCTTCTACATTTAATTTATCAAATCCCATTGATTTCGAATTTATAAAACAACGTTTATAAATTCTATTTCTATTTTATAACAACTTCGATTTGTAAATCTCCTTTATTAACCAGTTCGATCAATATTTCATTTGAAGGCAAAAACCCCATTTATAAGTTAATTTCTTATAAATCTCCTATTCGACATTTTCATCCATTTTATAACTTCACAATTTATAATCTATAAATTTCATTTACTTACGAATTCCAATATTTTGATTTATAAATATCAATTTTTTTATAAATCTTTTTACACAAATCGTTTATAGTTATTCAAAATCCCAACTTAAACCATTTTGTAAATAAATCGACTTTTATTTCAAAAACGACACTTCGGTTATATTTCACTAAAAATTATAACTTTTATAACTTTAAAATTTTACGTTTATAAATCGATTCAAAAATTCCATAAAACGTATATTTTCAAAAATCACTTTAAGAACCCTTTTAAAGTAAAAGTCGTTATTTTTACATTTCAAAACTGAATCCGATGATGCAACAACACCAATCAGTCCATCACAACAGTCAAATATCATATATCATCATATGATAACAGAATATATCAAAATATCTGTAAATAATCAATACGGTGAGGAATCCAGTCGGATCCCTCCAACCTGTTTCCCTGCATCCACAGATGTTAGCACAATACCAATTCCGCTCCAGTATGGAATTATCGCGGTATATAGGTTTTATAAAAATCCGCTTACTAACGGCGCAATAGGGTCTCATCCGCTATATGAGGCGGGAAATCATCAATCCAATATATACATATGCCAATATGTATATATTGCTATATATAAATAGATATATCCTATCATATCTAATATCACATCAACATAGCAATCATATCAGTCAACTCAATAACTGTAAAAGAAAATCCACTTTCATTTGAGTGAGAAGATCTCACCTTTGATTTTAATTCTGATTTTCAGCGTTTATTTCGAATAAAATTAAACGCGCGTTTAATTTTACCCGAAATTCAAACTAGCTCCAAACGACTCCAAATCAGTTGCATCGCGTAGTGCTCGTCGAAACGGTTCCAACGCAAAAAATCTCATCGAATTCCGACCTCGTATGGACAAGATACATCGTTTTAAAGATACACGAATTATAAATAAAATTAATTACAAATTTTATTTTAATTTAAACCCTAGATCTAAATCTCACCGTTCGTTCACCCAGCATCAAATCTCGGCCGCTACCTCCCTCTTCTCCTTCTCCAGTTAATTTACGTGCATATGAACCCATCAATGCCCAGCTAGGGTTTGAATCTCCGGCCACTACGTTGACTTCAGAGACGATCGAAGACCGCCGTTTGAACCACCATTCGAAGCTCCACACTCGGCTACCACGGCACGAAACTCGGCCCCTCCCCTAGCTCAGAAAAACGTGCAACATCGAGCACGAACGTGGTCACTTTCTGGCCGATCCACAGCTCCATTTTTGATCTTGACCGTTGATGTGATAGAACTCGTCGTCCTTGACGTAATTGCAGTTGACCACTTCGCGTGAATGTCGACGGATTGGGAGATAAATGAGGATGAACGTGGGAGCTTCCTGGCCGTGGGTTTCAAAAATGGCGACCGGCTCTGTTTAAAACCCTAGGGGTTGTTTTCTTTTTGCAAAATGAAGAGAAGGGGGGGCTTTTATAGAAAATTGCCCAATTTACTATTCATCGAAATTTTCCAAACTCCAATTTACGCGCAGTGACTGACGTTTCTGGGGTTTACCCCGCGTTCCGAACACAATGGAACGGGTTTCGAAAGCTAATTCGGTCGTATGTGTGAAATATGACAATAAACGATCAATTTAAATTAAACCGATTTAAATTGATTTCGAGGCGTTTCGACTTGCCCCGAACAAACGGTACATCCAAAAATTATGAAATTTGAAATCTTACAATAATATCACATTACGGATCCGATGAAACTGGTTTCGTCGAAATCCGAGACCGTTTGAAAAATGACTATTTTTAACTCGACGATTTAAATTAAAATAATATCGATGCGTTTCGAGCTGCCACGGTCAAACGATAACTTCGATTGCTACAAAAATTGAAATCCGATAATAACTAACTATTACGGATCCAATGGAACTGGTCTCGTTCAATTCTGAGACTGTTCGAAAATTGGCTATTTTTCAGTCGATAATTAAATATTAAAATATTCAATTTTCACAGATTAACTTTAAATTCAGTTTTAGAAGTTCTATAACCTTTCTATAACTCCAGTATGATTAAATACAATTTTCCAAATCATTTTCGATCATATTAAACTCGATTTTCAATTTATCTCTGGAATTTCAATTATTAATTTATCGATTTAATTATCAAATTAAATCCAATATTCGAATAATAAGTTATTCGACTTCTTAATTCCACTTATTAATATTTAAAATCAATTAAATACTCGAATTTTAATTATCAAAAATTCTGGGTCGTTACATCCGTCCTTCCCTCCTTGACTTTATCAACCACCTTTGCAAAGTAAGGATCATCGGTAAATAATTCTGGCAATATTTCAAACCCCGTCACTTCAACCTTCAATGTAGTTAACAAGTGATTTCTTCTACTCAACGCATCCGCAACACGATTCGTCACTCCCGACTTGTGTTTCACAACAAATGTAAATTGTTGTAGATATGCAATCCACGATGCATGTCTCGCTGAAATCTTGTCTTGCCCTTGTAAATGCTTCAATGCTTCATGATCAGTATATAGAACAAACTCTTTCTGAAATAGATAATGTCTCCAGTGTTTAATAGATTGTACAACAGCATAGAATTCCACATCATACGTACTGTACCTCATCTTCGCTCCTGACAACTTCTCACTGAAATATGCAATTGGACGTCCCTTCTGACTCAACACTCCTCCAATTCCAACCTTGGATGCATCAGTATGTAGTTCAAACACTAACTGAAAATCTGGTAATATTAGAATTGGTGCAGACGTCAAAAGTTCTTTGATTCGCTCAAAAGCAACCCCGGCTTCCTCCGTCCATGCAAACTGTTTACCCTTCATGCAATCAGTAACAGGTGCCATCACACTACTAAAGTGTGGTATAAACCTTCGATAGAATGAAGCCAAACCGTGAAAACTACGAACTTCCGTTATCGCCTTGGGCTGCGGCCAATCTCTAATTGCTTCGACTTTACTTTGGTCAACCTATATTCCTTCTTCCGATACAATATATCCCAGAAATAAAACGCTATGCGTCATGAACACGCATTTCTTCGTTGCAGCATAAAATTGTTCTTGTCGCAATACCATCAGCACTTCTCTAAGATGATTCAAATGTTCCTCTGGACTCCCACTGTAAATCAGAATATCATCGAAATACACCACCACAAACTTCCCAATGAATGGTCTAAAAATTTGATTCATCACCCTCATGAAAGTACTCGGTGCATTGGATAAACCAGATGGCATGACCAACCATTCGTATAGACCCTCCCTGGTTTTAAAAGCAGTCTTCCACTCATCGCCTGGTCTGATACGAATTTGATGATATCCGCTCTTCAAATCAATCTTCGAAAATATAGTAGCTCCGCTTATTTGATCTAACAAGTCATCCAACCTTGGCATTGGAAATCTATATCTCACAGTAATTTTATTCAAGGCTCGACTGTCAGTGCACATCCTCCACGTTCCATCCCTTTTGGGTACCAATAAAGCTGGTACAGCACAAGGACTCAGACTCTCCTGCACACGCCCCTGCTCAAGCAATTCCTCTACCTGTCTTCGCAACTCTTCATGTTCCTTCAGACTCATTCGATAATGTGGTCTGTGTGGCAACACAGCACCTGGAACAAGATCTATCTGATGTTGTATATCCCTCAACGGTGGCAACTCCGTTGGTAACTCCTCTGGAAATACATCGTCAAACTCTTTCAAAACTGGTTTAACTTCTTCTGGAATCTCTACCTCTTCACTGCTCTCTCGCCCAATTAACAAAAACACTTCAGGTTCCTCCTCTACTTCCTTCACAAACTCCTTCAAAGATAACAAAGTTTTAAGTTCTTCAATCTCCTCCAACTTGTTTTCCTCCTGTTGTCGCTTCTTTGGAACTAGAGTAATCTTTGTGCCTTCAAACATGAAACTGTAACTGTTGGTACGCCCATCATGTTGCACCGCCCTATCATACTGCCACGGCCTCCCCAGCAACAAATGACAAACGTCCATGTCCACAACATCGCACCAGATTTCGTCTTTATATTTCTTCCCAATGGAAAACTTCACACGAGCCCTTCGTCCAACCTTCACCTCCCCGCCTTTCCTCAACCAAGCTAGCTTGTACGGTTTCGGATGTTTCTCAGTCTTCAATGCCAACTTCCTCACAGCTTCTGACGAAATTATATTATCACAGCTTCCAGCATCAATAACAAATTTGCAAACTTTCCCCAGAATGGTACATGTTGACTGAAAAATATTGCTCCTCAACCAACTACAATCCTCCTCTTGCTTTGGTGTCAAACAGGACCTCTTCATCATGAGATTATAACCTTCGTCTCCCGACACTTCTTCTTCCTCTTCATCAGGTGGTGAATTGGAACATTCAGCTTCTTCATCCTCATCCTCAACCTCTGCTATCATAGCTCTCTTCTTCGGTTTTGGACATTCGCTACTTTTGTGACCAAATTCCTGACAATTGTAACACTTGAAACCGTTGTTAACCTTTGTCTTCTCAACCTCCTTCACGACTGGTCTATTGATAGGTTTAGAAACATTAGAACTCCCACTAACACCCTTCGTTTGATTGTTAGAATTAGTAAACACACCACTTCCTCGTCGTCCCTGTTTCTCCCAAGCCAACGCTTTCTGATGTGCTTCCGCTACAGATCTGGGATCAAACATGTTAACCATATCCTGAATCTGCATTCGCAATCCCCCAATGAACCTAGATGTCAGCTGCTCTTCCGTTTCCATAATATCATTCCTCGCAATAAGTTGATAGAATTCATCAGCGTAGTCGTTAACAGACTTCGTTCCTTGTCTCAAGTTTTGCAAACGTTGATACATCAAAGACTGATAATTGTAAGGTAAGAACGTTGCTTTCATCAATTTCTTCATCTTCTCCCAAGATTCAACTTTTGACTTTCCCATCCGATCACGTGTAAGTTTGGTCTGTTGCCACCATGCCAAAGCTCTATCCCTCAACCTCGTAGCAACCAACTTCACTCTACGATGTTCTGGAACTTCTTTAAAGTCAAAAATCTCTTCAACATTAGCCACCCAATCTAGAAACTCCTCCGCTTGCATACCACCTTTGAATTCAGGAATTTCAGTCTTCATCCCCGACTCCCACTTGTGATCATACTCAGAGTAATTTCTTCCTTGTCCACGTCCTTGTCCTCGAACACTACCACCATCATACTCCTCTTCAAAATCAGATGTATATCGTTGTCTATCTCATCCACCCACATCTCTACTACCATTACGTCTTCCACCATCATCCCTTCTATCTTCATTCACGTTCCTCCCACGCCCTTGATCATTTTCAACACTTCTGTCTCGATTGGAATGTTGCGAGACTCTACTACCCCCATGGTTAGATTCAGGTGAAACCCTTCTCCGATTTTGATTCATCTCCGTCATAAGCTTCTCTAACCGACCAATTCCTTCGTTAAGCTTTTCACTAAAGTTTTCATTGATTCTTTGCTCCATCTCATCAGCTTCTTCTCTTCGATACAAAGCTTCAACGTTTTGATGTCGATTGGCTCTTCTTGGCGGCATACTTGAAATCTTCACAAACTCTTCAACACTTCAAATTCAAACACTTTTCGGACTTTGATCCAAAATGAAACGGATCGAAAACTTCCACTTTGTAGCAAATCGCGATGAACACGATGGACAAAGTTTCGGCTTCCAATACAAATTCGATCAATCAATCTTCGAACAAACTCTTCTTACTCTCGGCCGTGATAAACACAAACTCTAATCTTCACTTCGGCTCGACAAATCACTTCAACTTCTAAAAGAATAGGCTCCAAGTCTCGATCTAGCTATGATTGGCTAGAACAAGCTCTGATACCAAACTGACGCAGCGGATTAATCAAAACGATCTTCGATCGGTGAAAGTAGTAATCGGTGGATTGGAAGATACTGAAATGCCCAAATTCGTTGATCCGAAGATACCGAATTCTAGCTATCTCTGACTCGTTGATCCGAAGATACCGGGAAAGAGATCTACGATTCTTCGACGTTGATCTTGCGCACAAGATTCCGTGAATCGGCTTCAACAAACGATGATTCGAGCGCACTCGAATGACGTAAGTGGAGATAGGAGATACACTCGACTACCAATTGAATTTGAGAGCACAAAGCTAACAAAAGAGAATTTTATTCAATATTCAACAACCTTTACAAATGGCACCACCAGCCTATTTATAGCTTTTTACAACTCACACAAAAAAACAACAAAATACATCAAGTCCTAAGTCGGTTCCGAGTTATAGCTTCCGACCTACGACTTACCAGAACAAGACGTACGACTTAACAAAGACTCCGACTCAACAGTTACAACTCTTTACAACCTTCAGCGACTTAACAAACTCAGACAAAAATACAAACATACGACATACGACTTATAAAAGTTGCGACCTACGACTTAATATAGGTCGGTAACGACTTATCAATAGCTCCAGCTTCCATCAGCGGCAGAGATTAACTCGGCAGCAAAAATCAACGGCAACAAGTCTTCAGCGACTTAAAAACATGCGCATCTCAGATTAGTGGTTTAAAGAAATCAATGGTTGAGATTAACTCGGCAGAAGAATCAACGGTTTCAGATTTCACGAGTTAACTTCAGCGACTTATGGTAGGTCTTCTTTAGGGCGTAACTCGTCTCCGACTTATCACTTGGCTCGTTAAGTCGTATACGACTTATCACTTCACCCATTTGTTCCGCCTTTTCACTGTGCAACTCAGTAGGTCGTTCAGGCGACTTAAGACACTCGTTAACTCGCCAGTCTTCGCTAAGTCGTTGCCGAGTTATACTAAGTCGGTCACGACTTATCATTTCATTAGGTCGGTTACGAGTTAGGGCTTCTCCCAAGTTGAGTCGTAGCTCCTTTTCATCAGAACTGCTAGATCGAAGACGACTCAATGCCGCTACCTTAACTCGCACATTGCCTTTGTTATCTCGTGGCTCTCCTTTGAATTGTGGACGACTTATGCCTTTAATTTTAATAAGTCGGTCACGACTTATACCTTGAACTTTCTTAAGTCGGTCACGACTTAAGCCTTGGAAAATTATAGCTTGGCCTGCATCAGATACTTACCCAATGAGCTTCGGCAATGCCATCAACCATTACACTCTGTCAACGAACTCCGGCAAGGCCACCGCCCGTCAACAAAGTATTTGAAGTACCTAGTCCGTGTAGAACTTATCAATCTCCACCATGAAAACAAATGTCTCCATGAACCATCTCAACTATCCCCATGCCACCCCATGGCACCTAGCACTTCATTAAGCGAATCAAGTCCGAGCAATGCTCGAACTTAGCAACAGGCAACGACTTGGTGAACATGTCTGCTGCATTCTCCTTTGTGTGAACTTTCTGAAGACGAACTAGCTTCTCTTCGCTCATCGAGACAAGAAATGACTCTCTCACCTCAATATGCTTCGTCCTCGAGCTAAACGCCAGATTTTCAGCTAAGCGAATTGCACTTTGACTATCACAATACACATCCACACCTTCATATACAAAGCCCAAATCACACAACAATCTCCTCAAATAAAGCGCCTCTTTAGCTGCTTCTACCGCAGCTATGAGCTCCGCCTCTGTAGTAGACAAAGCCACAATCGTCTGCAACCTCGTTGTCCAACTGATCGCTGTTCCACCAGTGGTGAACACATATCCGGAGGTTGACTTCTTTCGATCTCTATCACCGGCATAGTTGGAATCACAAAATCCAACCAAGCTGAAATCTCTTCCTCTGCCACCAAAAACAAGTCCATGGTTTGGAGTTCCTCTAAGGTATCTAAAGATACACTTCACTGCTTCCCAATGCATCTTTCCTGGATTTTCCATGAACCTACTCACCAATCCAACCGCCTGTGCAATTTCAGGCCTAGTGCAAACCATAGCATACATCAATCTGCCAACTGCACTTGCATATGGGACCTTCATCATATAAGCCTTGTCCTTTTCCGAGATCGGAGAGCCTTTACTAGAAAGCTGTATGTGCAAAGGCATGAGTGTGCTGATTGCCTTTGCCCCTTCTATGCTAAACCGAGCAAGCACCTTTCGAATGTACTCCTTTTGAGTGAGGCTCAAAAGTCCTAGCTTTCTATCCCTTTGGATTTCCATACCCAAAATTTTCTTTGCTTCTCCAAGGTCTTTCATTTCGAATTTCGTTTTTAGCTTTCGCTTTAAACTATCGATTTTAGCCTTATCCTTGGAAGCAATCAACATATCATCCATGTACAAGAGTAGCTACACCCATCTACCATTCTTTAAATGCTTGAAGTACACAAAAGCATCTTTAACGCTACGATCAAAACCAAGTGAAAGCATAAAAGAGTCAAACCTCTTGTACCATTGTCTAAGCGACTTCTTAAGTCCAGACAAAGACTTCTTCAATTTGCAAACCCAATTTTCTTTCCCATCTACAACAAATCCTTATGGCTGCTTCATGTAGATGGTCTCATCCAAGTCTTCGTGCAAGAAAGCGGTTTTCATGTCCAGTTGCTCCAGCTCCAAATCATGAGCTGCGACGATAGCGAGCAAAATGCGGATGGACGTATGCCTCACTACTGGAGAGAATATCTCATCATACTCCAATCCCTTTCTTTGTGAAAACCCTTTAGCAACTAGTCTAGCCTTGTATCTCCCATCATCCATCACCTTGAATACCCATTTGCAACCTATGGTTCGGCTTCCTGAGGAGGTGGTACCAAGTCCCAAGTCTTGTTCTTCTTCAACGACTCCAGCTCCTCTTCCATAGCGCACATCCACTTCGAACTGTCACATGAATTCAAAGCTTCATCAAGGTCAAGCGACTCCTTAAGAACCACATATAGGGCATAGTCAAACTGATCACCAAGGCCAAGGTTCGCAAACTGCCAATCACCATACCTTTCGGGCGGCCTAATAGTCCTACGACTGACCCGGGTAGGTACAGCTTCGCCTAAACTCCTTTCAGCTCCACCTTGAACCGAACTTCCTCTAGATTCATGCACATCACCTGCACTAGTAGAAGGTACCTGTGGACTATCATGTGATGTTTCATCAACTGCTTTTTCCTCGACAGCATCAACAATAACTCTACTCTTTGGCTGGAACACGGGAACTTCTACCATCTCCTTAGGCCTATCAGAATCTTCTGATGTGGTAGGTAGCTTCTCCTTCGGATTGAACATAACAGACTCATCAAAAGTAACATGTCTGGAATGAACAATCTTTCGATCAACAGGGTTCCAAATTTGATACCCTTTGATACCATCGGTGTATCCCATTAGTATGCCCTTGTATGCTCTAGCCTCCAACTTGTCATCACATGTATGGTGAACATACACATGACAACCAAAAATTCGGAAGTAACCAAGATACACTTCTTTACCTCTCCACTTTTCCTTTGGAATCTTCCCATCTATGGCTGAGCACAGAATTCGATTTATGATATGTGCCGCAGTTGATAATGCATCAGCCTGAAAGCCTCTAGACAAGCCCGCCGTCAATCTCAAGCAACGAGCCTTCTCCAGTAGAGTCATGTTCATCCTTTCTACAACCCCATTGGATTGCGGATCGCCGAGTGTAGTGAAATGTCTCTGAATTCCATGTTGTCTACAAAAGTCAAGGAACTCCCTAGAGACAAATTCGCTGCCATTATCAGATCTCAGCACCTTCAACCTAGAACCAGATTGGTTCTCAACAAGCGCTTTCCATTCTTTGAACTTCTCAAAACTCTCTGATTTGGCCTTCAGCACATACACCCATACTTTCTGAGAAAAGTCATCAATGAAAGAGATAAAATACTTTGCTCCTCCAAGAGAAGGAATAGCAACCGGTCCCCAAACATCTGTATGCACGTACTCAAGTACTCGCCTCGATCTATGGAGTCTAACTCCAAAAGATACTTTAGTTTGCTTGCCCAACACACATTCGTGTCAAAAATCCATCTTGTCGAAGCTTTCTCCTTTGATCATCTTCCGTCTCCGAAGCAACTCTAATCTCTTCTCTGAAATATGACCCAACCTGAGATGCCAAAGCTTTGTGGCATCCAATGCACGAGAACTATCTACTCCAACACATGACTCTCCAAGAACCGTGGTCCCTTTCAGCAAATACAGATTTCGGAACGCATCTCCTTTCATAAGAACTAGTGCACCTCTCGAAACCTTCAAACTATCCTGCTCGATAGTTACCTTGCATCCCAAAGATGCCAATTGTCCTAGAGAAATTAAGGAATTTCGAAGACCTGGTACATACCAGACATCTATCAAAGTGCGTACCACTTCATCAAACATCTTGATCCTCACTGTACCTTCACCCATTGCTCTACAGCTAGCATCATTACCCATGAGAATAGAGTTTCCCTCTCGTCCAATGAAATAACTGAAGTAATCCTTATTAGGCGTCACATGGAAAGACGCCCTCGAGTCCAGCACCCAATGGGCTGAGACATCCGACACTGCTGTAGACAACACATCGTCAGATATAGACTTCTCCACCGCAAATGATGAAGATCGGTCTTCTTCCTTCTTCTTCAAATCTAGACAATCATTTTTCCAATGACCAGGTTTCTTGCAGATAAAGCACTTTCCGTCCTTAGACTTTCCTCTCCTGCCATTACCAGGCTTCTTGGACTTGAAACGCCCTCTAGAGTGCCAATTCTTCTTATCTTCTCTACCTCTTTCAACAAACAGGTCGTGACTACTACTTCCACCACTACTTCCTTCACTTATCTCCTTCATCTGATCTCTCAAGCCCTTAGATAGAAGGCCTGACTTCACATCTTCCACTATCAATGTGTCTCTAGCAAAGATAAGGCTGTTAGCGAAACCTGTGTATCGCTTCGGAAGAGAACACAAAAGAATCATTGTCATTTGTTCCTCATCCATCTTCAAGTCAACAGTCTTCATCTTCATCAGAAGATCATCAAAGAAATTAAGATGTTCCTTCACTGAAGTACCCTCTCTCATCCGCATGGTGAAAATGTCTTCAGTAATATCAAAATGTTAGTCAGAGATTTCTTCAAGTAGAGATTTTCTAGCTTGGTCCAAATGCCCCTAGCAGTGGTCTCACTGCTAATCTCTGAGATGACATTCTCCCCTATAGCTAGCTGTAAAGTAGTAAATGCCCATTTCTCCATCTCCTTCCTTTCCGCGACTGAGATGTCAGTCGTCAACTCCTCAGGGGAAAACACTACTAGATGGACTTCATTCCTCACTAGAACAGCCTTCATCCTCCATTGCCACTTCTCAAAGTCTTTATCCCCATTCCATTTCTCAATTGCCAACTGTGATCTTGATGCGATATACATCCCTCTAGTGTAGGGTCTTGTAACAACTGGAGTCGCTTCATCACCTGCCATAACGTCTAACACCCCTCAATCAACCTTGCAGCTCTGGTACTAGACTGTTGGGGAAAATCCCTTCTAGATGATCAGTCTAAGGGAATAAAAACCCAATGCAGTGGAAAACAACTAGATCGTGATTGTAGTGAGATGATACAAACAGAGATAACACCAGAACAGACATTCACAGATCTATGCAATGCAGAAAAATAAATAACACCAGTATTTATAGTTGTTCCACTACCGCTAGGCTGTGTACGTCCACTTGGGGAGAGGAGATTTTATTAATCACTGAAAGATTTGAGTTACAAGATTTATTCACTTTTGGAGGCTATACATAAGAAGAATTAACAATACAGACAAAATTCTACAGATTTTCAGCTTTCTAGGATGGCTCTGAAATTGGCTGAAAGAAGCTCTTAATTTCAGCTGCCATTGTTGTCCAGAAGCTCCCATATTTATAAAGTGATTATATGAGGAGGGGTAGCTGCTATATAGTAGCCCTGAGATTTGGTTCGGTGTCAATCTGGTCCAGCATGCATCTGGTCCGGCAAAGCTCTTGGTTCGGCATGCACCTGACTTGACATCACTTTGGTTCGACAAAATGCCGAGCGAAAAATTTGGACCGGCATTTCCCTTATTAGAGCAGCATGCTCAAATACCAAACGAAATATTTCGTTCGGCATGCTCAAATGCCGCTCCATAATCACCGCTCCAATTATTTCGTCGGCATAGCTCAAATGCTGCTCTAAAGCTTCTTCTCTCTAATAACCAGACGAGACTTCTTCCTCAAATCTCAACACCGACCCAAAAATTGATTTCGGCAAAACCTAGCTTCAACACTACCGCTCCAAATTCATTTCCAACATTTGATTTGACAATCACTGCTACACCTCCTCCACGAGCTTCTTAATGGCTTCTTCAAGCTTCCTCGAATTCGAAATCAGTTTCAACATACGCAAGCATGGATTATATAGGAAAACATTTATGGCATGAGGATATTGCCATGGTCAAGAGTTGAACTGTTAACCTGGGTTAATGAGCAAAGAAAGCTTGTATATAGATATTGAAGTAGCATAAATAGATGTAGCATAAGCACCTCATTAAGTTGTACATATGCACGCTAACTTCATAATTGTTCCAATTGTGCTTAGATGCATTTGCAGACCGAACATTATTGTCTGTTCATAAAGGTAGATTTGTCATTGGTTTCGGCAAATGGCATATTACAACTCATTGTTTGGAACAAAAAATGGGATGTACTGTTTTTCGCTTACTAAAATTTCAATGTTTGGCTGATAGTATTTTCATTTAAACTTAAATGTTTTAAATAGAACATAAGGATGATAATACGTAATCTTAATTGCTAAAGATTGTGTTTGTATACATAACAAGTTTTGTACAGTGAATGGTCATCCAATCAATTCTAATAATCCCTTAACATGGCATGTACACTACAAATGCAGCATTGAATTGTGGAGATACATACACAAACACGGTAACTATTCAAGATTTAATGAAAAGGAAATATGGGAAACAGAAACTACTATAAACTATTGAGGATCTGGCCATGCAGTCTATTTAATCTTTTAACTGTGATCCTCCTTTGTGCATCAAGCTTCCCTTTATAAACAATGTTAGCAGCTTTCTCACCATGCTTTGAAACTATATTCTCTACAACAAAACTTGAAGTCGCAAGCCCCAATTGCTCAAAAGAAAATTCCTGAAATGGAGGCAAATTGTATCCATCGACTCCTTTTTCTTCACTATCTAAAATAGGAAACATGCATTATATTTGTTTTCTTTTTAAACCAGTATGCTTAGCATAAAAACAAATATCATACACTTACGGAGATTCGGAGCTTCGGGAACATTATCCTTGTGTTGCGAACTACAACAGCAATATTTCAGTTTTGAAATGCAAGATCCCATTTAGAACCAATATATTTTGCATAAAATTAGTTCTCCTGACAATATCACTTCAAAAGCTAGAGTTATCTGCAAGCCAAATAGGGAAAACATAATGATAGTATCGCACGCATCTTAAATCGTAAACAATTTAAAATTTTGACAAACCAAATTTATTTTTTAACTATAATTACTATAATCGCTGGACAAAATAATCAAAAAAAGTTTAACTATAATTACTAAACAATTAAAAAAACCAAACCAAATCAAAAACAAAAAAAGTAGAAGAACAAAATCAAATTATGCGCACCTCAAATCGATGTAGGGTTCTAGACGCACTCCTCAAATTGAATTATGCACACAACAGCTTGACTTCTTCGAATCAGCTCATTATAGAATTCAGAGCGTTTTTGAGAGATGCCGAAGATTGAGAATGTTTAGGGTTATAGATTGCTTCGTGGGTTTCGATTTAGGGTTGGAATAAAATTGAAAATGGGTAAGCTATTACGGTCTTGTTTGGGTTGGATGGAAACAAAATATTTGGGAGTGGGATGTTTTGTTTTGGGGCCGCTTTTTGCTAACGCGTTATGTAACGTAAAATAATAAACCATTAAAATTAAACAATAATGCTTTAGAGTAACGTGTTATCTAATGGCGCTATTAATAACAAACTTTCTTGTAGTGCACCTTTTTAGCTAACTAGTAATGTTATATAGGTGATTGGATGTTTGGATGATTTACTGTTTTATCAGTTGGTTTGGTTTTATTCCCGCCCCTAGAGGTGATGACCTTTTATATATACCCGCCTAGTAGCGGACCCATAGTATATGATTATATAAGTTGTGATGCTGGGGAACAAATTAGAGGGGTCCAATAGGATTCCTCACCGTTGTTGATTTTATTTACATATATATCTGTGTGTGTGCTGATATATAAGTTGTGATGCAGGGAACAGGTTGAAGGGATCCAACGGTATTCCTCACCATTGTTGAAATGTTTTTCTATAACATTCCTGTTATATGAATTGTTGAAAATCAAACCTAATTTTTGACACTATGGGTTATGACATCGTTATATGCTCAAATTTAAACCCTGTAGTAACATGAAATCAATATCGATATTGGCTAAACGTGGGATAGCTATTGACCTCAAATTAGTATTTTAAAAATATTATAAATTGCCATTTAAGTTAGAATTGGTTTTTGAGACAGGAAATGATTTTAAAATCTGAATTTAGTTTTCAAAAATATTTTTTTAAAAGGATTTAACTTCTATTTTACTCCAACCCTTTTATCTATCTTTCTAAGTTATTCATTTATATTTAATATTGTTTTAAGATTATTTATATTTAATATTGTTTTAAAGGTTATTAATCTTTATTTAATAATGTTTTAAAAGTTATTTATTGATATTTTAATATTTTGAATAGTTAATTATTTAAATAATTAATATGGTTTGAAATTAATAATAATTATTATTATTAATGTTTTGGAGATAAATTACTACAATTATAATAATGGTAAAGATTTATTATTACTTTTTATTTAATAATGTTTTGAAATTATTAATTATTAGTTTAAGATGTTTTAAAGTTTATAATTTTTGTATATTGTTAATAATTATTATTATATAATAGTGTTTCGAAGTAAATGATTTTTATTTATTTATAAATGTTTTCGAGCCCTATAAATAGGGTTTATAAATGGACTTGGGTTTTATAAGAGGAGTTTTATAAAATAGTTTGAGGACTTAAAAGAAGATTATTTACAAGGTAAAGGAGTTTTATAAATGGTTAGATATTTATAAATGAATTTTATAAATGAGTTTATAGAATTATAAGAGGAGTTTTATAATGAGTTTTATGAATTTATAAAGAGTTTATAAAAGATTTGAGAAATAATTTATAAAAAGAAATTATAAATGATTTTTAGTGATTTATAAAGGAGTTTATAAATGACTTTTGAATTGTATAAAAAGGGGAAATCATTCTCAGTCTTGTGAACATACTTATACCGTTGAGATAAGTATATAGATATTTTCAAAGGATTGAAAATATAAGGGTTTGTGAATATATCTTTGTAAAAGTACTTTGATACAAGTATTTACAAGATGAATTTAATCAATGAAAAGATTAATTAAGGAGGCTAGTGGTTGCTTATGTGCTTAACCAATGTTAGTTTTTTCCTTGGAAATAAAGTCCTAATTTGGATGTGTGTTTATGGATAGTTAAATAACCGACTATCAAATATGGACCCAAAATGTAACTTTGAAAATATCTAGGAGAAACACGTTAGTTATACGTCACATTCATCTCCGATGATGCTGCACTGTGCGTATAAATCTCGTTTCGTTCTCCTAGAACAAATAATAAGGAAATCCATCTACTAATGGTTAGATGGTGATCTTCGCTCTTATCTTTAACTATTTATGTCCTAAAGAATCAGCGTTGATTTGCCGTAAACAATCAAAAGTAGTTTCGAAGAGACCGGGACCGGATATGTTATCTGAAAACCACTTCGATCCAACTCAAGCATTTCGAAGTGAAGACATCTTGAAGATGATAGAATTGAAGATTAAGCTCTTTGAAGTGCAAGGGCTACTTGCTACTAATCTTGAGAGGTGTTCCAAAATGGATATAGTAGAAGTTGCAACAACCCAGAATTTGATCGCTAGTTAAATGAATATTTAATTATATTTTTAAATAATTAATAAAAGAGTTTTTATTAACAAATAAAACTGTTTTAAATAATAACTATTGATGATAACATCTTTTTCAAAATTTGTTTACCAATATATATAGTTCATAGAGAGATAGAAAATGTGACCGGGAATTATTTTCTGAAATATTGATTTTTAATTGGTTAAAAGTTGTTTAAAACATCATAGCACTATTGTAAACACATATATACACTTTACAAACAATTCTAACATGGTGTGTATATACACATATGCATGTACATATTTTCTCACTTAAGTATATAAACGTATAAGATTTTATTTCTCAAAAGTATATATATTAACATTAACATATAAAAATAGTTTTTTCCAACATATAGTTTAAAAGCATAGCATGAATAGTTGCATGAGAGGGGGGGTTACATGATGTGGACAGAAATTAGGGGGGAGAGGAATGGAGATGCATGCATGTATACATATTATATTCAAGCACTACATATTTTTAAATAATTCACTAAGCCTATATATACCTAAAACAACCCGTATTTTTGATAATTAAAAATATTAAATTTAATAAGGTTTTGGACTTTAATATTGTTAGAAATTAAAATTTATGATTTATTAAATTGAATCTTATTAGATTAGAAATTTTTACCCTAAGATAAATCTTAAAACAACTAATTTTAATGAGACAAAAGATGGTAACACGTATTAACATATAATTTGCTAATATTGATTGAATGTAATTGACTACTATAATATGTTAACGTAATTTCAATCTATTTAAATAATAAAGGTTAATAAGGAATAGAATAAATGATGTATAAATTCATGTAATCATATGTTATTAATTGCAATTGGTTTTAATATGGAGTATGAAATCAATTATTTTGTATGTAAATTTATTAACCTTTGTTTGTAAACAATAAGTTAATAGATATGGATTATTAATGTATAACCATTGTTTTATTTATTATCTTATTATTAAATCAGTTAATAATTTATTTGGTAATTAAAGGAGAATTAATGTAATTGAAATATTACAATTTATATAAGAAGAAATGTAATATCCCGGAAATTTGGGGCAATATCAATTTAATAATCTGTTTAAATAATTAAATTGATTGATAATTTTTGATAATAAATATTTAAATTGGTTTAATAATCTAATTGAATAAATATTTAATTAGTGAAATTTATCTTTTAAAACTAATAAAAATGATTTCTATTTATAATGTATATATATATATAAGTATATATATTATAAATAGATTAACTTTGGGTTGAAATATAATAAATAAATCTTGTTTTTAAATTCTATTATTTTTGGTAATTTGGAAATTTTGATTTTATTTAATATTAAGCTTTTCAAAAGCTATTTAATAATATATAGTTTTAAATTGTTAAGTGTAAATTGTTTAAATTGATTTTAAATTGTATTAAAAAAAATTAAATTGAATTAAATTTATATTTGGATTTAAAAGTATGACATAAATGATTTTGTATAAATATAGTTTGTTTTATTCTATTTCTTTAAAAAGGATTCTTATTTATATAAATTAAAATAAATATTTAGTTATTAGGAAATTAATTAATAAAAGCTTTATTCACATTTATAAATTATTTTGCATGTAAAAGTTACAAATGTAAGATAATAAATCAATCTAAGCATATGTGTTAATTTTTAATCAACTAAAATGACAAATGTTGATATTTGGGACAAGTGTCATTAAATTTAGTTTTTCTTTTATTTTTATTTTTAAATCACTTTCAGTTTATATAAGCATTTGCCCTCTTCCTTCTTCCTTTTCTTTTCTCATTTCAATTCTATACTAAAGAAAATTTCTCGGCTGAACTTACTACTCTAAAACAAACCTACAATCACTTCCTCTAAAACCAGTAGTTCATTTTCAAAACATGTTTGCAAAGCTTTTCATCAACCTGTAAACAAATCCTCATTTCAAAAATCAAAATCAATTCCCTGTCAAGCATTTTCTAAAACCCTGTAGTTCATCTTCAAATCTGAAGCCTGTGCATCATTTTTCTTCAACCTGGAATCGTTTTCTGCATGCAACTTCATTTTCAAGTTCAAAGCATTTTCAAATCAAGCACCAAAGATTTCCAGTTTCTGTAACATGCAAAGTTTTAAAGCTAAGGGATTTCAGTTTTTCAAGCTGTTTTCAAAAGCTTTTCAAATTAAATGTGCTCTGTTCATCTTCTTTAATCTGGTGAGTAAACCTATTTTATTTTAAACACAGTTTAATTCTGAGATATAACTTTGATACATGCGAAATGTGTGAGATAATGTTGGATTGCATGGATGTTTTAGCATGAATATAAACTTGAATTGATATTTATATTGTGGATATGTCTGTATATATAAAATTTTGGTCTCTGTTGTTTCACAGTTTCTTGAGTTACTTTTAAAAATCCATATCTCCAAATACAAGCAATCTTAAACTTAGATCTTTGAATGAAATATGATTATAACAACATGATATCAACTCTAAAAATAGTTTCAAGGATTTTAGTTTAATAATTATTTCAGAAATAAGAAAATAATGTGATAATCAGAAATTGGTCAAAATTTTATGAATACAATTTCATGATTGGATTGCATGAATGGATTCAGGGTAGGAAATCTTGAATTTTGGTATAAATATCTGGATTTTTAGGCATGAGGTTGTCGGGGAAACTCGAGATGATCGATTTTGGGACTTTTGTCATTTACCATCGATCTGCGATGAGGTGTGCGGCGAGGCTTGGAATGGAGGTGGCCGGTGAGTGGAGGATCACAGGAAAAATGGTTGAGGACTTTTCTGATGATCGGGGCGGTGTGTCGGAGTCGAACTAGGGTTTTACTCAGGGTTTTGGGTCGCGTTCGAAATGGAGTGACTGGGAATTATTGGATGGATCGAGTTGCGAATGTTTTTGGGGATAGTTGGGAGGAGGAATTGCGGTGATATGGCCGAAGTTTCATGGTGAAAGACGGTCGAGGTTGATGGGTTCGGTGAGTTTACTGATGAAGGGGTTGTTCCGGAGATGGTGCAAACTACTTCGATTTTGATTGAAGTCGCGTGATGGCTAGTCAAGGATCGGAGTCGAGTCAATGGACGATGTGGAGTTTGCGTGTGGTGATGCTGGTGGTGGCGGCGGTGTTGGCGCGACGTGCACGTGCACGGTGATATCTGGGTTCGTTCGTTAGTTTGGGGAAGAAGGATTTCTCGGGTTTGTTCGCTTGGGTTGCTCGGGGTTTTTGTTTGGGCTGCTCTGGGTTTTTGTTTGGGTGGCTCGGGGTTTTGTTAGTCTTGGCTCGGGTCACTTTGACTGTTAACTGGTTTTTAAATTGTGAAGTGAATTTTAGTTGCCAGGTTTTAAATTTTTAAAAGGAAATCAAGTTCAGGTTTTAAAAAGCAAAAGCAAGTTTAATTAATCAAGTTTCCAAAAAGAATGTTTAGCCAAGTTTAAAAGTATATTTAAAATAAATATGTTTTCAAAGATTTAAAATGTTTAAAATTGTTTAAAAAGTAATTATATATTAGATTTTTTTTATTATGTAGTTGAATTCATAAGTGTTTCAAATGTAATGAAATGATGTAATTAGTAGTGACTAAGGTAAGTGTATTTTCAAATGATCTTGTATAAATTAATTTCAAGAATTTAAGTTAAATAAGATTTAAATGAGTAATTAATTAAGATAAAGAATTTATCTTTAAATTAATTAAGGTGGTGATTAATTAGGAATAATTAATTAGTGAAATTAATTAAAAGTTGATCACTTAATGTAATTAATAAGGGTTAATTAATTTATGTTAATAATAAATGCATAATTAATTAATGTAATTAATTTAAGGATCATTAACTAATGATTTGGGGAGAATTAATTAATGTAATTAATTGAAGATAATTAATTAGTTTAATTAATTAAGAATAATCACTTTGGAAATTGATTAATTATAATTACTTAATATAATTAATAAAGTATAATTACTTAGTATAAGTAATTAGTGGTTAATTAATGAATGTAATTAACAAAAAGGATAATTACTTAATAAAAGTAATTAGAGGTTAATTAATGGAAGTAAAAAAAAAGGTTAATTTCTTAATGGAAGTAATTAAGGAATTAATTACTTAATGTAATTAAGTAAGTTTAAATGTAATTTGTTTAAGTTAATTAATTAAGTTTAATTAATTTAAACACTTGATGATTTGATAAATAATTACTTAATTTAATAAATGGATTGTAATTACTTAGTAAAGTAATTAATGGTAATTATTGGATGTAATTAATTAAAGGAGATTTATTAATGGAAGTAATTTGAGTTAATTACTTTGGAATAATTAATCAAGAGATTAATTAAGGAATTAATTAAGGAGTAATTAATTTAGTTAATAAAAGTAATTAAGGGTAATTAATTACTGATTGAAGATTAATCAAGGTGATTAATAAATGTTGTTTAATTAAAGATTAATTACTTAATGTAATTAATTTAATTGAGTAATTAATAATTAAGTTGTAATTAAGGATCATTAATTAATATAATTAATGATGTAATTAAGATTGATTAATTTAGTAATAATTAATAATGAAGAGATTAATTAATGTAATTAATTAAGGTTTAATATAATTAATTATAGTTGATTAATTTAATTAATTTTAGTTAATTAATTAATGATGTAATTAAAGGTAAATTACTATAAGTGGTTAAGGATAATTAATTTGAGTAATTAATTAAAGATAAATTACTTGGATGTAATTAAAAGATAATTAATCAAAGATGATTATTTAAAATGAATTATTAAAGGATAATTTATTAATTAATAAATGGTTAAGTAAGAAGGATTTATAAAATAAAGTAATTAATTTAATTCACTTTAAATTAATTAGAGATAGTGTAAATCATTACTTATGAATGGGTGATAGTATTGAATACTTGGCATTGATTGATATCTCTGATGAGATATATGCTGTATGATATGGATGTTAGTTAAATTGTGATGATAATATGGATTATCTGATAATGTTGATTATCTGTTGTAAATTATCTTTCTTTGTGTATAAAGATAATGAATTTAATTGTTTTAACCTTTAAAACAACTTGGCCTTAAAAGATACGCTTTGGATTTCGATGAGACCGGGATCGGGTTTGCTACATTACAGCGTGATAGGGGGTTCTCGCTTTGCGTTAGGTGGCGAACGGGAGACTCTTACCCCTACATGTCCCCGGGGGTAGTATAAGGCCTTTTGGGGTTGGTTGCGACTCGAGAGGGTGGCCGTAAAAGCAAACCCGAGGTATCACTGTGAGCCACAGCGGGGCTGGGATGGTTGAAAAGCCAGGTTAGCCTTGACGAATTGTGGAGGAGCAATGGAGCAGGAGGCTTCAGCGTTGTAGATATAGATAGTAGTTTCCGCTGTGTTGATCTTGTTTAGATCTTTGTTTTGTATTGAGATGTAATAACTAGACAGATGTTTATAACTGTCTAGTATATGAGATGTAATCTGTGTAACTCTGATAAGTGTTGTATATGATACTATGTAATAGTTATGTGATATATTATATTTTGTTTCGTTCCGCTGTGAGATTCTGATATTGTTTAGTTCTTTCCTTCTCTTCTTTTCTATTTTCTATCCCTTTCTTTCTTATTAGCGATACGACTTTCTATGGAGAGAAAGTCGTGGTCGTTACAGTGGTATCAGAGCATAGGTTGAGCGAATACCTAAGCTATTGGTTAAGTGAATATCAGAACACTAGGTTGAGTGAATACCTAGGTTCGGAAGGATTGTTCATTAGAAATAGGATCTGTAGCAACCTGTTTGAGTCCGAGTGTATATATATATGAGAGCGCGTATTTGTTAGTTATAAAAAATGGTTTTATATTGTGTTAATTGATCGGTTGAGTGGTATATGGATTCTGGTCAATACGAGTAGCTAACGTTATTGATAGGGATCTCTAAACACTTGGACCAGGCCAACGGACACAATATTGTTTTAAAAAGGTAGATGAAATAATTTTACCCAGATATATTTTCTATATATAAAAAGTATCATTTTAAATGTATATGGTATTTGTAATGATTGGTTGAGATGATAATAATTTATCATCTAGGATTAGGAGTCTGAGTGTTGAGGTTGGAAGAGTATCTGTCGAGACTGTAAACCTAATACCGTCTCGAGTGAACTTTACAGTTGTGTAAGGATTTCACAATCTCTGAAGGAAACCTGTTAAGGTTCGGAGTTCATCTTAGGAGTTGGATCTGTCGGAGAACAGAAGCGAGTGATGGTATCTCAGGTAATAGTAGCTGTGTGATGAGATGCAGTGACTATGGATGTTCCCAAAGATGTTTTCTTTAGAACAAGTTGTGGAAGTGTGTCTGCTTCGGTGTTGTGGTTGAGTTCAGCATGGTGATTCTGTTTGGTTTGAAGTTCGAGTTTCTTGAAGAGCTTTGGATAGGAAGTCTTTGGCATCTGTGGCAGCAGTGCAGCTTGGAGTGTTCTGTGCATTGGCAGGAAGTTTCTGGCTTAGCAGTGTTCTAGGTGAGTTCAGAAGCAGTATAGTGGATCCATTTCTTCGATGGATTAGATAATTAAGTGTAAGCTGTTCTGATTGGTAAAGGGAGAACAGTTTTCTTTGGAATTAGGCTGGGTTGAGCGCAAAAGTGACTTGCGATTGCTGAGTGTTCTCTTGAGTTATCTGAGATTTTCTGGGATGAGTTGTCCAGTCTGTACTCGTGTTCTTCATCAGCATTTTCATTCTACTCCAGATCAGAATGGTGCAGCGGAAGTAGTTTGGCGAGTGCATCTGTTTGTCTTTTCCAGATAGGAGAAGTTAGTTCGGTCTTCTGATGTTGTGAGTAGATTTGTGTTTTGGATTATGGGTAGATCTTGAGAGGATCATTTTGTTGAGTTATTTTTGGTCCTGTTTGTTTCAAGAAGCATCAGCGAAGGTTGAGTTGATCAGGAAGGATCTATAGTCAGCCCAGGATCGTCTAAAGGATTTTGTAGATAAGAGACGGAGGAATATTGGATCTCTTCTGTGTTCTGATTTGGATAAGTAATTGGTCTACTTGGTTGAATGGTCAGTTTGGATAATTGGAATTCATTGAGTTTTACGTATCGCTGAGGGAGTACGTATTTGATCTATCTCTGGTTGTAGAATCAGCAGTTCTGGAAGTTTGGTAGTTGAGTCAGACTCGTCTGTAGTCTGATAGCCTGTTTAGTTTTGTAGATCTAGATGAGTAGGAGCTCTATAGCTTAGTATTGTTTGTTTGGATTGTTTGTAGAGCGAGTATCCCGGTATATATACTTGGGGAAACTCGAGAAAATTCTATCCAGAATTTTGTCTGGATAATTAAAATTGTTTGATTGGATGAATTGATTGCTATGGTTGTTAGCATATGGATGATAATATATGATTGTGATTTAAATAGATTATTAAATTACCTTTGTTTTAAATTTCGGGGACGAAATTATTTTAAGGGGGAAGGAATGTAATATCCCGGAAATTTGGGGCAATATCAATTTAATAATCTGTTTAAATAATTAAATTGATTGATAATTTTTGATAATAAATATTTAAATTGGTTTAATAATCTAATTGAATAAATATTTAATTAGTGAAATTTATCTTTTAAAACTAATAAAAATGATTTCTATTTATAATGTATATATATATAAGTATATATATTGTAAATAGATTAACTTTGGGTTGAAATATAATAAATAAATCTTGTTTTTAAATTCTATTATTTTTGGTAATTTGGAAATTTTGATTTTATTTAATATTAAGCTTTTCAAAAGCTATTTAATAATATATAGTTTTAAATTGTTAAGTGTAAATTGTTTAAATTGATTTTAAATTGTATTAAAAAAATTAAATTGAATTAAATTTATATTTGGATTTAAAAGTATGACATAAATGATTTTGTATAAATATAGTTTGTTTTATTCTATTTCTTTAAAAAGGATTCTTATTTATATAAATTAAAATAAATATTTAGTTATTAGGAAATTAATTAATAAAAGCTTTATTCACATTTATAAATTATTTTGCATGTAAAAGTTACAAATGTAAGATAATAAATCAATCTAAGCATATGTGTTAATTTTTAATCAACTAAAATGACAAATGTTGATATTTGGGACAAGTGTCATTAAATTTAGTTTTTCTTTTATTTTTATTTTTAAATCACTTTCAGTTTATATAAGCATTTGCCCTCTTCCTTCTTCCTTTTCTTTTCTCATTTCAATTCTATACTAAAGAAAATTTCTCGGCTGAACTTACTACTCTAAAACAAACCTACAATCACTTCCTCTAAAACCAGTAGTTCATTTTCAAAACATGTTTGCAAAGCTTTTCATCAACCTGTAAACAAATCCTCATTTCAAAAATCAAAATCAATTCCCTGTCAAGCATTTTCTAAAACCCTGTAGTTCATCTTCAAATCTGAAGCCTGTGCATCATTTTTCTTCAACCTGGAATCGTTTTCTGCATGCAACTTCATTTTCAAGTTCAAAGCATTTTCAAATCAAGCACCAAAGATTTCCAGTTTCTGTAACATGCAAAGTTTTAAAGCTAAGGGATTTCAGTTTTTCAAGCTGTTTTCAAAAGCTTTTCAAATTAAATGTGCTCTGTTCATCTTCTTTAATCTGGTGAGTAAACCTATTTTATTTTAAACACAGTTTAATTCTGAGATATAACTTTGATACATGCGAAATGTGTGAGATAATGTTGGATTGCATGGATGTTTTAGCATGAATATAAACTTGAATTGATATTTATATTGTGGATATGTCTGTATATATAAAATTTTGGTCTCTGTTGTTTCACAGTTTCTTGAGTTACTTTTAAAAATCCATATCTCCAAATACAAGCAATCTTAAACTTAGATCTTTGAATGAAATATGATTATAACAACATGATATCAACTCTAAAAATAGTTTCAAGGATTTTAGTTTAATAATTATTTCAGAAATAAGAAAATAATGTGATAATCAGAAATTGGTCAAAATTTTATGAATACAATTTCATGATTGGATTGCATGAATGGATTCAGGGTAGGAAATCTTGAATTTTGGTATAAATATCTGGATTTTTAGGCATGAGGTTGTCGGGGAAACTCGAGATGATCGATTTTGGGACTTTTGTCATTTACCATCGATCTGCGATGAGGTGTGCGGCGAGGCTTGGAATGGAGGTGGCCGGTGAGTGGAGGATCACAGGAAAAATGGTTGAGGACTTTTCTGATGATCGGGGCGGTGTGTCGGAGTCGAACTAGGGTTTTACTCAGGGTTTTGGGTCGCGTTCGAAATGGAGTGACTGGGAATTATTGGATGGATCGAGTTGCGAATGTTTTTGGGGATAGTTGGGAGGAGGAATTGCGGTGATATGGCCGAAGTTTCATGGTGAAAGACGGTCGAGGTTGATGGGTTCGGTGAGTTTACTGATGAAGGGGTTGTTCCGGAGATGGTGCAAACTACTTCGATTTTGATTGAAGTCGCGTGATGGCTAGTCAAGGATCGGAGTCGAGTCAATGGACGATGTGGAGTTTGCGTGTGGTGATGCTGGTGGTGGCGGCGGTGTTGGCGCGACGTGCACGTGCACGGTGATATCTGGGTTCGTTCGTTAGTTTGGGGAAGAAGGATTTCTTGGGTTTGTTCGCTTGGGTTGCTCGGGGTTTTTGTTTGGGCTGCTCTGGGTTTTTGTTTGGGTGGCTCGGGGTTTTGTTAGTCTTGGCTCGGGTCACTTTGACTGTTAACTGGTTTTTAAATTGTGAAGTGAATTTTAGTTGCCAGGTTTTAAATTTTTAAAAGGAAATCAAGTTCAGGTTTTAAAAAGCAAAAGCAAGTTTAATTAATCAAGTTTCCAAAAAGAATGTTTAGCCAAGTTTAAAAGTATATTTAAAATAAATATGTTTTCAAAGATTTAAAATGTTTAAAATTGTTTAAAAAGTAATTATATATTAGATTTTTTTTATTATGTAGTTGAATTCATAAGTGTTTCAAATGTAATGAAATGATGTAATTAGTAGTGACTAAGGTAAGTGTATTTTCAAATGATCTTGTATAAATTAATTTCAAGAATTTAAGTTAAATAAGATTTAAATGAGTAATTAATTAAGATAAAGAATTTATCTTTAAATTAATTAAGGTGGTGATTAATTAGGAATAATTAATTAGTGAAATTAATTAAAAGTTGATCACTTAATGTAATTAATAAGGGTTAATTAATTTATGTTAATAATAAATGCATAATTAATTAATGTAATTAATTTAAGGATCATTAACTAATGATTTGGGGAGAATTAATTAATGTAATTAATTGAAGATAATTAATTAGTTTAATTAATTAAGAATAATCACTTTGGAAATTGATTAATTATAATTACTTAATATAATTAATAAAGTATAATTACTTAGTATAAGTAATTAGTGGTTAATTAATGAATGTAATTAACAAAAAGGATAATTACTTAATAAAAGTAATTAGAGGTTAATTAATGGAAGTAAAAAAAAAAGGTTAATTTCTTAATGGAAGTAATTAAGGAATTAATTACTTAATGTAATTAAGTAAGTTTAAATGTAATTTGTTTAAGTTAATTAATTAAGTTTAATTAATTTAAACACTTGATGATTTGATAAATAATTACTTAATTTAATAAATGGATTGTAATTACTTAGTAAAGTAATTAATGGTAATTATTGGATGTAATTAATTAAAGGAGATTTATTAATGGAAGTAATTTGAGTTAATTACTTTGGAATAATTAATCAAGAGATTAATTAAGGAATTAATTAAGGAGTAATTAATTTAGTTAATAAAAGTAATTAAGGGTAATTAATTACTGATTGAAGATTAATCAAGGTGATTAATAAATGTTGTTTAATTAAAGATTAATTACTTAATGTAATTAATTTAATTGAGTAATTAATAATTAAGTTGTAATTAAGGATCATTAATTAATATAATTAATGATGTAATTAAGATTGATTAATTTAGTAATAATTAATAATGAAGAGATTAATTAATGTAATTAATTAAGGTTTAATATAATTAATTATAGTTGATTAATTTAATTAATTTTAGTTAATTAATTAATGATGTAATTAAAGGTAAATTACTATAAGTGGTTAAGGATAATTAATTTGAGTAATTAATTAAAGATAAATTACTTGGATGTAATTAAAAGATAATTAATCAAAGATGATTAATTAAAATGAATTATTAAAGGATAATTTATTAATTAATAAATGGTTAAGTAAGAAGGATTTATAAAATAAAGTAATTAATTTAATTCACTTTAAATTAATTAGAGATAGTGTAAATCATTACTTATGAATGGGTGATAGTATTGAATACTTGGCATTGATTGATATCTCTGATGAGATATATGCTGTATGATATGGATGTTAGTTAAATTGTGATGATAATATGGATTATCTGATAATGTTGATTATCTGTTGTAAATTATCTTTCTTTGTGTATAAAGATAATGAATTTAATTGTTTTAACCTTTAAAACAACTTGGCCTTAAAAGATACGCTTTGGATTTCGATGAGACCGGGATCGGGTTTCCGTATACCGGAATTCCAGGTCTGGAGACCCGAATACCACATCGATCCAAATTAACGATAGGTCGTGAATCAAGTGAAGATGAAGATTCAGAGTGCAAGGGTTATTGTCGTTAACTCTGAGGGTGATTCCAAAACGAGTGTAACGAGATAATGCCTTCGGTTTCGTTCGAACCCGGAACGAACTTGTATGGATTGAATGCTTTCAGCACATCGTCAGGTGGACGATGAGCATTCTAAGATAGATGTGTTCTTTTTAAAGGTAATCGTGACCTCAAGCCTCACAAACCGGGAATGGCTAAAACAGGGGAGGTGCAGCAAGGTTAGTGGGTAGCACCCAAGTAGGACAAGGTTACCTCTGTCTAGATGTCCCTTTCTATTTTCGACTTAGTGGTGCGGTTGCTGATCCCAACCGTGAGGTATCTTGTGCGGGAATTATCCAGTAAGGGATGTTCCGACCTTGTGTTGCATGGGATTGGGAGTGATCCTCGGTACGGTGATCTAGGCCACGTACTGTGATGGGCGGTACCCCGGTAGCCCTGCCATTGTATGGAATCCAAACTCCAATAAGTGCCGTACGTATTAGTTGTGCCCAACTATGTTGGAATGTGAGATGTAAGCATTTCAGCTATTTCTGTATTTTACTTGAAAACCCTAGACCCTATTATAATACAATCGAATTTCCTATCAAATGTTTTGGTTAGCGTAAGGTAAAAACTTACCCATGTTTATTTGTGGGAAGTCTTACGTGATACCTTTTCTTTCAAAAGGTTTTGAAGTTAAACAAGTTTAACCTGTTACTCACACCAGACCCATGTCTGACCCAAGTTGTTTATTTCTGTTTTATAAACTCTTGGGTACTCAAATTTTTACGAGTAGCCAAGGGATTCAGGTTAGCCTTGACGAATTGTGGAGGAGCAATGGAGCAGGAGGCTTCAGCGTTGTAGATATAGATAGTAGTTTCCGCTGTGTTGATCTTGTTTAGATCTTTGTTTTGTATTGAGATGTAATAACTAGACAGATGTTTATAACTGTCTAGTATATGAGATGTAATCTGTGTAACTCTGATAAGTGTTGTATATGATACTATGTAATAGTTATGTGATATATTATATTTTGTTTCGTTCCGCTGTGAGATTCTGATATTGTTTAGTTCTTTCCTTCTCTTCTTTTCTATTTTCTATCCCTTTCTTTCTTATTAGCGATACGACTTTCTATGGAGAGAAAGTCGTGGTCGTTACAAGAAACGTTAACTGTTGAGTGATGAGTGTAATAAAACGAAAACTTATGTTAATCAATTTCATAAGGGAATAGTTGATTTGATAATAAGAATGTAAATCAAAATAAACAGATTTGTTTTGAATTTAAATATATAATGAACGGGTTTCATTACAGTTGTAATTAAATGTTAGAATTAATCTAGTACATAGATATTGGGTTTAACATGGAAATTTGGATTTCAAAGTAAAACAGTTGGATTAATTATCTTCCCTGTATTAGGGTATGTTTGGAGATTTAATTAATGTAATTAATAGTAATTATATCTTGCCATTAATAAGAAATAGAAGTAAATGGTAATTAATTAATGATATGTGCAACTTACGTTTTGGGTTAAAAATATAATGAGAATTTCAATGTGAAATATTACGTTCAAATTGGAAGTACTTAAATTTGTTACAAATATAATGATAATAAGAAACCAATTGATAAAGAAACGACGTGGTTGTACGAAGTATTATTTCTATGACCCTTTAATGGGATAGTCTTTAAATATAAGTTGGTTTTAAAGAGGGAGGTGTTAATTGTAAATTAATGTGTAATAAAAAGAAATATGTTTCAATAAAAATAAAAGAAAAGAATTGGTTTCTTGAAAAGAATATTTTTATCAAATAAAGTGAATATTTCATTTGTGAATGTAAATTTAATTTCATTAAAACAAAAAATTGAATTTTGTTGTATGTTTCTAGTTGGAATATTTGATTTATTTAAATATTCAAACTTGATTTGAATTTAATTTATAAAAAAATAACAATAATAAAATGGTAAGAAAACAACTTGAAGGTTTGGTTAAATTTTTGATTTGGAATAGTTAGCATATTTACGTTGGAAATTTATTCCGTTTCAAATTTGACTTTGGAGTCTCGGTTCATCTTTTAATGTGTGAGGTGGCGGTCCTCATTATGTTAATTGCAGTGTTTAATTTTATTTACTGTGTACTAAATAAAAATACATATATGTGTGTAAATTTGAGCGTATTAGGGTTAATAAAATATGTTAAAATGAACTGTTTTTTTTAGTATATTAGATTTGTGATTTCTATGTACGGTCTACGTTCTGAAATTTAAATCGTCGCTTTCATTTATTTTATTTTATTATTACTTTCTTTTATTAAATACATGCCTCTTTTGGTTTTCCAGTAAGTTTTATTTATTTACACGCGAGCCTTGCCTTGAAATGTTTCATGTGTGTTGATGAAATTAATTGAGGTAGCACATGTTTTGAAATGTTATACCAAAAGATTTGCTTGCCATGAAAACATGTCTTATCAAATTCCAACGTGTGTATTTCATCTTTTGTTAATTACCTGCATGTTAGGCTCTTTTTATTTTGCAAATTTACATCTTCTTATATCCTTCCCTTTCATATTCCAATTTCCAAACGTGCTTTACCCTTATTCGTTTCCTATTTCATAAATCTCTTCCTCTAACTTTGCATTTCCAAAACATGATTCCATTATTTCTTTTGCCTAAAGTTTTCTTTCTCTTCTAAAAAAAGAAAAAGAAACAAACAAATGTGAGCAACTTATTTTCATGAAGCCAATCTTTTCCATTTGTTTACAAATCCATTTCCTAAAGCCTCCTTCCTCCATGTGTGAGCCACCGTGTTATTTTTTTCCGTTGATTCTCTAGAATTTAGAAACATGAGCAGGCTTCAAAATTCTTAATGTGAGTAAATAACTTGTTTTATTTTATTATTAAAATGTGTGTACATGGTTTTCTATTTCATTTCCATAATATTCTTATAACTTGAATATCTTCCGCATATGAACTCCGATTAATGTGTGGTTTCTTCCTTTAGGTTTGTATCAAAATTCCGAACAACATGAACTAGTTTGGTTATATTTAGAGACCGTTGAAATTTTGGGCTTTTATTGGATTTTCAATGGCTATAATCAAAGGTGAGTGATTAAACCCACTCACGCAATACTAAAAATTCCGTTGCAAGTTAAATAAAATATATGATGTGATATATAATTTTTTTTGTTGTTTGTTGATTTCAGTTGACATTTGAATTGATATTGAATCCGAATTGACATTTAATTTTATACTGGAATTTAATTGATAGTTAAACCCCGATATTGATAACTATTATATGTTGAAATATATTGGTCGATTTGAATGTTGTTAGAAATGGATGCTTATTGATTGATATGTTGGATGTATGGTTGTTTATTTATTTTAATATGTCTTTGTTATCACCTTATATATTATTGACATCATTTAAATGGTCCTCTGAATCATTTTAGAATTGGATAATTAAGAGATTTAAATTATGGGTTTAAATGATATATACCCATACAATTTCTTGAATTTGGATTATTTATTGAAACTGAATTATTTAAAAGTTTTTAGTTTTTAATTTAAACTTCGGATTTATTTTAAATAAAGTGGTTAAAATTGGTATTTCGAATCAAGGTTTCAAATCTCGGATTTAGGCCAATATCTCGGGCAAATATCTCGGCTATCTCGGGCGATATTTAAAAGACTTATAACTAACCAAGCTGCCAAATCTCGGATTTTGGCTAATATCTCGGATTTTCATCTCGGTTGATCTCGGGGAGATTTAAAACCTTGTTTCGAATTATTTGAAATCTCGTAAGTTATTGCACTCACGTTGTACACTTGATAGGAAATGAAAAATCCCATAACATCTCTGAAGCCAATGCACTCATAATTTTATTTGAGATTGATTTGACTTACATAGGAATTTTTTTAGTTCTGACTCGAGTGTATTTTTTTTCATTATGCTCAGGTCAGCTTGAGTTTTTCAGTGTTGAAGACTATTTTCTGATGGACGAAGATGAAGATTCAGTATATTATTGCTATTTATTATTCCACTACATTCTGTGTTCCGTTGCATTATTTTTTTATTTATGATGTATGTATAACTCTGATTTGAATTTGTAAAAGTGTAATCAAATATTATTTGTAAAACAACTTCATGAACTATTTATTTGATTATTATATTTTCTCGTTCCGCTGCGAGATTCTGTGTTTTGTTTTTTCTTTCCGTTTTTCTTTTTTTTCTTATTTACCCTATTAACAATCCTCCCTTTTGAATGGTTTGAGTCTGACATGTGTAGTTTATTGTCGATTTGAACCATCCAAAAAGGTGGGTCATTATAGTTGGTATCAGTGCTTTGGTTTAGATATACCTTAAACTGTTGGGGTTAACTCATTTGAGATGGGGCAGTAATATCCTAGAATGAGTTTGTCTAAGTGTATATATATACGAGAGCGCGTACTTGTTAGTGTTATAAAAATGTTTTATATAAGTTTTGAAATGAAATAATTCTCCTAATATTATATGTTATTATAAAAGAAATTTTTTATAACTAATATAGTTATTTGTAATGTGTTTGTTTTGTGAAATGGTAATATATAATTATTATCATTTATTGTTGACTTGTTGTATTTAGTCAAATTATAAACATTAGCTATTATTGTTGATTGAATATATAGACTAAACACTAGTTTAATAATGCTGAATTAAGGAGAATGAAGTGGATAATTTGGATCTTCGATATGAAATTTAAATGTTGTTGTGAATTTTGTTGTTTATTGACCGGTAGTTTCAACTATTGAAAAAAATGAAATATTTGGATATTTTTGGATAATCGAAACCTTCTGAATTAATATATGAGTTGAAACTTAGAAATTGTGTTGAATTATGAAGTTGAATTTGATAACCTTAATTTGAAAGCAAGTAAAACAAGGTTTAATTTGTTATATCTATGTCTAGTAAATGAATAGAATTTTTGTATACATTCTTGGCATGTAATGTAATAATATACAAGTGTGAACTTTAAGCCTTGGGATGTTTAAATTGAAACTTATATTAAGGAAATGTCGTAAATGAGATTAAATTGGAAAAAGTATGTTTATAATTTAATTAACATTTATGAAGTGTATCATAAATAAATAGAAAGGCAAAGGTGAAACTAAATGGGATAAGCAAATATAAATTAAAAGTAAAATGATTATAAATAAAGCCATGACTTGTAAATTGTTATGAAATAAATGGATGTTGCAATAAATGGTTATAAATAAAGGTGTGATAACTTTAAACTCGAATAATGTCTTATAAAAGGAATAAGGCCTTTATAAATTGGTTATAAACTGAAGGAAATTTCTCATGAAATGATTCTCAATAAATGTGGTATTAAATGAGAAATATTACATGTGAAAATGAATGTAATTTAAAATGAAGAGAAATATAAGCAATGTTGGGAGAATGAATATGTTAATGTTTTGTATTGAATAGAGAAATTCTATGAAACAAATATTAAAGTATGAAGTGATAGTTGTTGTGACGCCCCACCTCTATTCTCATAATAACAAAGAGTATTAAAAGAAATACTGTCTATTATTACGAAGAATAAGGCTGGATAGGAGCGACCATCCGTAATTGGCCTTACACTAATATTGGTTATCTCGATAGGAGTGGTATATACTTTTTATTTTTCATCTTATTTATTTACTCCCATCGACACACCCAATTATCAGTATAAAACAAACTACGATGGTTCATAATAGTTTAGGACATTAGATATAACGATAACATAGATAATATAAATGCGGAACACAGATAAAAACAAAAGTCTCATATATATATAACTGATGTCAGTTACAACATAGTTGACACAATACATATGATACAACTACAACTGTCAACTCTAGAAGTTATATATACAAGTACATTATCAACTAATATACATGAATACATATCGTTCTATACACTGACACGACTACTACAGAATGACACTGACAACTTCAGAAGATGTGAAAAGTCTTCAAATCCTGAACAGCAACTCAAAGAAGAAAATCTACAACCTGAAATAACTCGGGTCTGACCCGAGTATTACATTCAAAAGAAAATAATACCCAGGTCAGTCTAATTCAAACCAGTTTATTAGTGCATATAGGCAGTAATAATTTAAATAAACAACAGTCACAATAATTCCTGTAACATTCGCCCTTTTGACCGTCTCCAGTCGATAATTAAACCAACTAGAAACGTTCAAAAAAACAAATTGTTATTTAGTTTATAAGGTTTAAACAGAATCAGCCACAGAAACACAGATAATCACAATCAATTAAAACAAATGAATCTTTATTTCATTACTATAAATCTTTTTATATACATCAGAGTTTATACAATTTAATACTGATACAGCGGAATATCTTAAAATACAATTTTCTCGAAATAAATGATTCTTTACTCTCTCTCTAACTTCGCTGCCCGAAAATCTTCAAGCTGTAAAAAATACTCGGTCTGACCCGAGTATTATATTCAAAAGAAAATAATACACAGGTCAGTCTAATTCAAACCAGTTTATTAGTGCATAGAGGCAATAATGATTTAAATAGACGACAGTCAACGAAATTCTCTGTCTATCCGATCCTTTAAACAAAGAAATCGGATAACGAAAATTTTAACACTAAACAGTGTTAAACAATAAATCAGCAGATTTAAATCATCAACAGAGATAGATAAACAATTTATCAATCGACTAAACCAATTTAAACAATTGAAATTGTCACTTTAAAATCATCGAAGATTTGATTGGCTGCCGTACACGCACGCGTGTACGGCCTCGCCAATACGGCATAAAAGATCAATGCATCACGACGCAAAGGAATATCAATTCAAAACTGTCGATTTTTTGGGTGGCTGCAGTGCACACACACATACATGTGCACTGCCTCGCCAACTCGAGTGAATACTAACAGCAATCAAAGCTGCAGAGGTCAAGTCAGTAAACTGCAAGTATCAAAGAGGCAAGAAACAGTTCAATACCCAAGCAAACTCAAGAACAAGTTTCCAAACAACTCATTACTGAACATTTCATCAAGTGCAAAATTCTTTATAAAAATGAACTGCAGCCCCACTTTGAATTCAAGGGCAAACTGCAACATGTACTGCGGCCACCACTTGAATACTATGGGCAAGACTGCAATAGTGTAATGACACAGTACAGGCAGTAAAAGAGACAACAAGTGATGTACAATTGAATACATCCTTAAAACAAGATAGACTATAAGTCAAGTGCCAGCATATAAGACAGCAAACACATGAATGTGCAACAGTGGAATGCGACAATGAACCAATATAAATTTCAAATGACACATACCAGAACAAGATATATATACACAATTTCAGGTAGACCAGGATGCAAAGTTTACCAAGTACCAATGACTGAGCCGATAAATCAAAACATATAACTAAGTCGAGGTCGAGAATGATCAAGTCCAGGAAAGTAAATTTCAAATTTCATCTTAATCCAACCTCTTTTCAATTATTTAACACTTCTAATAATAAAACAAATTTTTAAATTTTGAAAACTGGATTTATTTGCAAACTAGGTTTTAGACAACTTGAATTTATTATTTAAAACTTTGTTTATAATTTGAAATCAGATTGAAAAATCTAAAACAAAATCAGTTTAAACCATATGAGCAACTCAACAAAAACCAGATCAGCATCTATCCAGACTTAGATCATCAACATAGTGCACATGACCATCGGCATAACTCCAATAAAAGTCAGGTCAAAATGAAAGTATGAAGGTAGAGACCCCAAATGTTGTCGACGTGGTGTACATGTTAATGAACAAACAAAATTCGAGTGTCGACCGAACTACAAATTCAAACCAAAGTCAGATAAATCCCAAGCATTGCCCAAAAAAGAATACAACTATATGAACACAGCAGTAAGGAGGTGAGGGCACCATAGATATGGCACCACAACACATAAATACATGAGTAAGCGATACAACAATTTAATGAACACCATCCTCAAATGACAAGTGCACCAACAGTAACAGTGCAATTCCAAACTGAAACAACAAGGTATCTAAAGCAACAATCACCACAATGTCGAAAGTACTACCAAAGGCAATAAACAATATAGCTAAAATCAAACGAAACACCACCGTCAAGCTCAGATCAAAAATCATCAAACCATGTAAATAAATTCACAAAATCGCATACATAAGAGGTTAAATTAGATGTGAGTAAATAATTTACTCACCTTAGATTCGAGAAGAGGCCGCGAGCGAGGAAAATCGAAGGAAATCGAATTGACCTAGGCGACACGCAAATCATCACTGTTCCGATCAACATGGGCGCGACTTCGAAGATTTCTCAAAAGCCCTAATTCGCGAACGAACGGAGGAGCGAAGCTGAAGCCCTAGCAAGCATCGAAAGAACGAACGAGAATCGGCGCTCGAAAATTACAAGCCCTAATTTTGAAGACGCCACCATTTTTTTTCTTTCTTCGATTTAGGTTTTAGGTTTACGAATGAAATGAGAAAGGGATCGGGTATAGGGTTTTAAACGAAATGAATGGGCCGAGATAAAATTTTAAAGCCCAAAACCCTTTAACAAATTTTTCTTTTCTTCTTTTTTTTTCCAAAAGGATTCTAACCGATTCAAAAATTCCAACAACAATTTTTTTATTAAACAAATTCCAATTCGAATCGAAATTCCTATAAGCAAATAGCTAGCATAGAAATCGTTTAACGATGATATCTAATCGATGCAAAAATCCCGGTTATTACAGAAATTCAATTTGAATTCGATTAAATTCTCTACACGTTTATACGCCGTATGTTCACCAAACAATCCCAATAAATACGAAAATTGAAATCCAGTAATAATTCAATATTACGGACCCAATGAAACTTGTTTCGTCAAATTCCGAGACTGTGCCTCGGAAGACTATTCTTAAATTCAATTCAAACGATAATATTTCAAAACGGAACAAATCGCTTTCAAATTTAATTCTGAAGCTTCTATTACCTTCAGTATTATCAATATGAATTTTCCAAGCCTTTAAATTATTTTTAACCGGCTTAAAATTGAAGATTCAAATTTTATTCAACTTTCAATAGATTAAATTCAAAAATTTAATCGCCAATTCATTCTGATAATTCGAAATTCAAGTCAAATCATCATTCAAATATTTAAAATTAATTAAATATTCTCAATTCAAATTGTTCAAAATTCAGGGTCGTTACAAACTCCCCTCCTTAAAAACTTTTCGTCCACGAAAAGGAAAGGTTGTCAAAAATTTTACCGATATTTATACTCTAGTCATTTTTTTTCTAAGCCTGAAACTTATTACAAATAAATGAATATAGGATTCATTTCATTTGTTTAATCTCACTAGTTTTGTTCATCTTCTCTTTTGCTCATTGATTTTCAAAAATCAAAACCCAAAAGTCTTTTACTAACATTATCGATTTACAACTCAGATTCAAACTTAAAATTCTTCACGTTAGAGATTTATATAATATATTTCTTCCAAAGCTGTGGGCTTTCAAATCATTACAAAGATCCTCTTCCTTAGTTTATTAGGTAGGAATTTCGTAATTTTAATTTCAGATCATTGATTAGCTATTTACAGTTTGAAAATACTTGCTAACTCGAAATTTAACAAGTTCATCTTCGTTCTCACAGACATTAGGCATACGCTGGCCAGGCGCAGGTCTAAAAATCTCCAAGTACTAAACATACTTGCTTCAATTCCCAGTGAAAATACTTTTAAAAATTCTTTTAAAAAATGGATATGGAAAGCACGTTCCCCCATGGATTACAGTTCCACCCGGCGGTTACGCTACTATCCCAGTAGAGTCGCTTGTGGCTGTAGATTTCTCATCTCTTAAATTTCGCCATGGTTGTCGCCATAGATTGCAGTACACACGGCGGTTACGCTACTATCCCAGTAGAATCGCTTGTGTCTGTAGGCATCACGCCCCTCAAATTTCGCCTGGCATTAGATTGCAGTTTACTCGGCGGTTACGCCACTATCCCAGTGGAATCGCTTGTAACTGTGGGCATCTCGCCCCTCAAATTACGCTAATCATCAATCAAATCTAATCTCATCGCGATGAACTATCGCGAAGGATTTCCGATTCAAATAGTCACTCTGACTAAAATTCTACGTAGCTACGAATTTCAAATGGACACTCATCGAGAGTTCCAATACCTTCTCCAATAATAAATGGAAGGTACTTTTCCACATCCTCAGTTTAGAAAACATAATATCATATATGTAGTACTTTCATTTCACATTTCGTACATATAACATCTATGTAAACATACATAAGATTTCCATAACAATGTCTTTCTAAACTAACGGTTTTCAATTCACCGCATTCATATATATATATAAGTTCTAAAAACTTACATATCCATATTCATAACAAAATAGAGGATTTCAAAATTTTCCTCTAAGTCGATTTGGAAATTTAAGGTTATCTCAAACCTAATTCATATTCATAATTCCATTTATTATCGACTTTCACATTCAATTTGAATAATATGTTACATCGTCAATTCTCAACACAGAATTGATGTCTATCGATATATAACCTCTGAGCTCGTACGTCTCAGAGAAGGGTGTTAAGCTAAGATAATAAATTCTCCGCCACCAACAGATATATATTTAATAGAGATCAATTGCTATGTCATCAATTCACAATGTTAGACATGCAATCTAAATCATCATATGAAATTCAAAGCTCAACTTATATTGTCTTTGATGTCGAAGTTAAACTCAATTTTAACTTAACGATTCAATCTTTTTGAAAAATTTCAAATTGAACTAATTGTTCAAATTCTCATTAACTTTTCAACTTCGACTTCAAAAATGAATTTCAAATCATTTATTCCTTACGGAATATATTCACAACATTTCATATTTGGAAAAAACATTTCCATACTTATTTAAAAATAAGTAATTCACAAATCCATTTTATTTTCAACATCTGAAAATATTCGATATACTTAAATCAAAATTAAGTACATATTTCATCTTTAAGGAAATCATTCTCTTTCACATTTTTATTTGAGTCAAAAACGAATGTTACGTAAAACATCGTTACGACAACTCAAAATCACTAGTATAGGGATTCGAAATTTAGATAGATGTATAAATCCCAATACTATACAAAACATTTCCTTTCGGAAATCATTTACTATAACAACAGTGTTATAGTCCATCATTTCCTTATATTCGAAAACGTCTATTTCAACAATGAATGTTGAAATCTATGGTTTCGATATTCAATGTCTTTGAAAACATCTTTTTAAAACAATTAACTTCGTTTTAAAATATCACTTTCCCAAAACATGTCCATTTTATTCAATAATATATTCACGGTCCAAAATTGTGAATATACATCTTTTAACAAACTATACAGAATTTTACTTATCAAAATAAGTCAGTTTCGAATTTATAAACAACGTTTATAAATTCTATTCCTATTCATAAAGACTTCCATTCATAAAAATTGCTTTATTAACCCATTCCTTTATAACTCAATTTTATATCAGAATTTTAATTTACAAGTAAATTACTTATAAATTCTTTTATTTCGCAACTTCGAATCATTTTTATAACTTCACAATTTCAATTCTGTAATTTCCATTCACTTATGAAATCCATTAAATATTTCACTTTTAACACTTATACAATTCCAATATTTTATCAACACTTTCAAATCTTCAATTTAAACCGTTTATAATAATTCAAAAATTCCAATTTAAACTATTATATAAATTTATCAGTTTTCCTATTTCCAAGATAATCTACTAGTTCTTTAGTAAATCATTCATCGACTTGGTTTTCAATTTAACCGCATTTGATTCATTCACATTGGATTTTACTAACATTCATTCATATTCAATTAGTTCACTTTCACTAATTTATATCCAAGTTAGATTGCTTTCAATTCAAATCAAATTTGGTTCTATTTAGATTTCTTACCTTTCAATTTGAATTCAATTTACTTAGCTTCCCAATTCCATTAATTCGATTTCATTAACACTTAATGAATTCTATACAATCAACTAGCAAAACCAAATCTATTCAATTTAACCAAATTTATTTACTCTGCTTACATTCAATCTGGTTCAACATACTTAATTTCAATTGGTTTATATTCTAATTCAGATTGAATTCTTATACTCACCATATTCACAAATTCACTTTTACAATTAAAGTCGAATTTTCTTATATAACTCAATTTCATATTCATTACTTCACTTTATCAATTCATTTTGATATCAAATTCAATTTGATTCAATATTACTTAAGCCATGTTTCATTTTATCTCCACTTGCATTTATTTTCACCATACAGCTTAAGTTCGTCTCAAATTTATTTGAAATTCTATTTTTATTTAACTTTACTTAGATTTTATTTCTAAAATCGTTTTATTTAACTTTCGCTAAAGTCAAATTCATATCACTATTCAGAATTCAGATTTTGTTATACTTAACAAAACTGTTTAACCATTTAACAACTGGTTTGATTCAAATTTTCTCATTTTATAAGTTAAACAACTTATTAATTTAAATCTTCCCAATTCATATTATATAATCACTTATCTTTCATGTTTAAATTTTCATCTCAATAATTTATCAAATCTAGTTCAATTTATTTAACTTTCCTTTAGTTAAATTTCAAATTCATTCAAACAATTTTAAACTTCTTTAGATTTGAAAAACGTTTCCTTTTTAAAGTGTTTCTAGTAACTATTCATATTAAACATCATAAACTAAGCTTTGTGTAAACCAAAGCTCTGATACCACTCTGTAACATTCGCCCTTTTGACCGTCTCCAGTCGATAATTAAACCAACTAGAAACGTTCAAAAAAACGAATTGTTATTTAGTTTATAAGGTTTAAACAGAATCAGCCACAGAAACACAGATAATCACAATCAATTAAAACAAATGAATCTTTATTTCATTACTATAAATCTTTTTATATACATCAGAGTTTATACAATTTAATACTGATACAGCGGAATATCTTAAAATACAATTTTCTCGAAATAAATGATTCTTTACTCTCTCTCTAACTTCGCTGCCCGAAAATCTTCAAGCTGTAAAAAATACTCGGTCTGACCCGAGTATTATATTCAAAAGAAAATAATACACAGGTCAGTCTAATTCAAACCAGTTTATTAGTGCATAGAGGCAATAATGATTTAAATAGACGACAGTCAACGAAATTCTCTGTCTATCCGATCCTTTAAACAAAGAAATCGGATAACGAAAATTTTAACACTAAACAGTGTTAAACAATAAATCAGCAGATTTAAATCATCAACAGAGATAGATAAACAATTTATCAATCGACTAAACCAATTTAAACAATTGAAATTGTCACTTTAAAATCATCGAAGATTTGATTGGCTGCCGTACACGCACGCGTGTACGGCCTCGCCAATACGGCATAAAAGATCAATGCATCACGACGCAAAGGAATATCAATTCAAAACTGTCGATTTTTTGGGTGGCTGCAGTGCACACACACATACATGTGCACTGCCTCGCCAACTCGAGTGAATACTAACAGCAATCAAAGCTGCAGAGGTCAAGTCAGTAAACTGCAAGTATCAAAGAGGCAAGAAACAGTTCAATACCCAAGCAAACTCAAGAACAAGTTTCCAAACAACTCATTACTGAACATTTCATCAAGTGCAAAATTCTTTATAAAAATGAACTGCAGCCCCACTTTGAATTCAAGGGCAAACTGCAACATGTACTGCGGCCACCACTTGAATACTATGGGCAAGACTGCAATAGTGTAATGACACAGTACAGGCAGTAAAAGAGACAACAAGTGATGTACAATTGAATACATCCTTAAAACAAGATAGACTATAAGTCAAGTGCCAGCATATAAGACAGCAAACACATGAATGTGCAACAGTGGAATGCGACAATGAACCAATATAAATTTCAAATGACACATACCAGAACAAGATATATATACACAATTTCAGGTAGACCAGGATGCAAAGTTTACCAAGTACCAATGACTGAGCCGATAAATCAAAACATATAACTAAGTCGAGGTCGAGAATGATCAAGTCCAGGAAAGTAAATTTCAAATTTCATCTTAATCCAACCTCTTTTCAATTATTTAACACTTCTAATAATAAAACAAATTTTTAAATTTTGAAAACTGGATTTATTTGCAAACTAGGTTTTAGACAACTTGAATTTATTATTTAAAACTTTGTTTATAATTTGAAATCAGATTGAAAAATCTAAAACAAAATCAGTTTAAACCATATGAGCAACTCAACAAAAACCAGATCAGCATCTATCCAGACTTAGATCATCAACATAGTGCACATGACCATCGGCATAACTCCAATAAAAGTCAGGTCAAAATGAAAGTATGAAGGTAGAGACCCCAAATGTTGTCGACGTGGTGTACATGTTAATGAACAAACAAAATTCGAGTGTCGACCGAACTACAAATTCAAACCAAAGTCAGATAAATCCCAAGCATTGCCCAAAAAAGAATACAACTATATGAACACAGCAGTAAGGAGGTGAGGGCACCATAGATATGGCACCACAACACATAAATACATGAGTAAGCGATACAACAATTTAATGAACACCATCCTCAAATGACAAGTGCACCAACAGTAACAGTGCAATTCCAAACTGAAACAACAAGGTATCTAAAGCAACAATCACCACAATGTCGAAAGTACTACCAAAGGCAATAAACAATATAGCTAAAATCAAACGAAACACCACCGTCAAGCTCAGATCAAAAATCATCAAACCATGTAAATAAATTCACAAAATCGCATACATAAGAGGTTAAATTAGATGTGAGTAAATAATTTACTCACCTTAGATTCGAGAAGAGGCCGCGAGCGAGGAAAATCGAAGGAAATCGAATTGACCCAGGCGACACGCAAATCATCACTGTTCTGATCAACATGGGCGCGACTTCGAAGATTTCTCAAAAGCCCTAATTCGCGAACGAACGGAGGAGCGAAGCTGAAGCCCTAGCAAGCATCGAAAGAACGAACGAGAATCGGCGCTCGAAAATTACAAGCCCTAATTTTGAAGACGCCACCATTTTTTTTCTTTCTTCGATTTAGGTTTTAGGTTTACGAATGAAATGAGAAAGGGATCGGGTATAGGGTTTTAAACGAAATGAATGGGCCGAGATAAAATTTTAAAGCCCAAAACCCTTTAACAAATTTTTCTTTTCTTCTTTTTTTTTCCAAAAGGATTCTAACCGATTCAAAAATTCCAACAACAATTTTTTTTATTAAACAAATTCCAATTCGAATCGAAATTCCTATAAGCAAATAGCTAGCATAGAAATCGTTTAACGATGATATCTAATCGATGCAAAAATCCCGGTTATTACAGAAATTCAATTTGAATTCGATTAAATTCTCTACACGTTTATACGCCGTATGTTCACCAAACAATCCCAATAAATACGAAAATTGAAATCCAGTAATAATTCAATATTACGGACCCAATGAAACTTGTTTCGTCAAATTCCGAGACTGTGCCTCGGAAGACTATTCTTAAATTCAATTCAAACGATAATATTTCAAAACGGAACAAATCGCTTTCAAATTTAATTCTGAAGCTTCTATTACCTTCAGTATTATCAATATGAATTTTCCAAGCCTTTAAATTATTTTTAACCGGCTTAAAATTGAAGATTCAAATTTTATTCAACTTTCAATAGATTAAATTCAAAAATTTAATCGCCAATTCATTCTGATAATTCGAAATTCAAGTCAAATCATCATTCAAATATTTAAAATTAATAAAATATTCTCAATTCAAATTGTTCAAAATTCAGGGTCGTTACAATTCCCGTCTATCCGATTCTTTAAACAAAGAAACCGGATAACGGTCAATATAACACTTAACAGTGTTTAACAAAATCAGCAGATTTAAATTATGAACAGAGATAAATAAACGATTTATCAAATCGACTAAATCAATTTAAAACTGTCAAATCTGATAGGGCTGCAGTACACGCGTACACGCACGCGTGTACTGCCTCGCCACTATCGTAGGAGATACACAAAAGCTCAGTGAAAATCACAACGATCGCAAGGTCAAACCCCGAAATCGGGTTCAACTCAAGTGAATATGAAAACAGATCCAAATGTCTCAAGTGGTCAAGAAAGCTAATTCAGATACAAGCTACCACACACGATTGTAAAACAAAAACGGTAGCCACCATTAGATATGAAGATAGTGTGGTCAAGGTAACATGAAGTGCTACTAAACCATAGGATCGAATAAATGGTGACAGTGATGTATCGGCGAACTAACGTAAATGTACAATCCCCAATATATACCAAAAATGACTGCAACCCATAACAACAAAAAATGCTACATGAAGTCAAGAGGCAAGAGTAGAGACTACATGAAACACACGTGCCCAGACTCAAGGGTACTTCAATATAAACTCATGACAATTAAAAGCATAAATGATACAATGGTTCCGTGACGTGCAAGTATCTACCAGACATCAAAGTGACCTGAACAGAGTGCACAAGTGAAACAGGTTACACTTCATATCTGTAGTAATGAATCCAATAAGCCAAGTAAAATTTCTGCAATTTAGTACCAACGTCAATGAAATCAACATTTAACTCCATTTTCAAATGCACACTGAAACAATAATTAGTGAAGTACTAGACTTCAAACTAGGGTACCAATGGACATCAGACTCGAGTAAACAAGTGACTCGACAACAAAGAAATGCCTAAAACGATACACACATAAACCCCAGACGCCTATACTTGAAGCCAGGAATGCAAGTAGATCAAACCAATGGCCAATGCCGGCTTGAATATTTCTAAACCAAACCAACCTGCAACTACAACCCAAAATGCAACAAGCAAAACGATAGTGCACCACAGTGGAAACATGAGGAACACTAACAATATCAGTTAAAGCCGATGCCAACAGTGCAATCAAAATCGAAGATTAGCATCAATTCAAAGCCAAGGTGGTCAAGGCTAGAATCGAACGAATGCAGAGATAGAAATTCTCAAAATCAACGGAGTATAGTTCGATACCAAAATGATGATAGCCGAAGTCGAAAGAAAATAAAACTGCAGCCACAAAACAAAACTGAACAAGAAGCAGGGTACTAATTTTCAAAAGGATCCAAATCAACCGATCGAAATTAACCAGAACCGCAATTGAACAAGTCAAGTAAATCTCAAGTAGTCGACATAATCGAACGGCGAACAAAGGGGAATCAACATCCTCAAACAACTGAATACGAACAAAATCAGCATCAGCAAAAACCAAAACAAGCCAAGGGATCACGAAATCGCAAGTTTACAATCGGTAAAGTTTAGAACTAGATGTGAGTGACAATTAAAATCACTCACCTTAGACGCCACTGCGAGCCCTCCAGTCGATCGACGAGCAAGAGTCTTCGATCGAGCAACTCAAGGTCGGTAGCCCTAGTTTGTCGAAGATGACGCGGGAAGGACGAACGAAGTCGATCATTAGGTCGTACCAAATGAAGTCGGCGACGAATCCTACTTGCCGAAGGAAGCTAGACGCGAAGAAACGAGAGCCGCCATTTTTCTACTTTTCGTTCGTTAGTTTTATTCTAGGGTTTTTTTTTAAAACGAAAGAGGAGAATGGGTTTTAAAATGAACAAGACAAATACTAAAAAAAAGAATCGGTTATTTGCCTTTGCAAATTTTCACGGCCCAAAAATATAGACCACTATTAAATTTAAAAGCCCTTAATCCCTTAACAAATTTCTAAAAGGATTTCATCTCGATTAAAAACTTCAAATAGCAATTAACAACGATTCAACCGTTATTTTGACGATAAATAAAAATTACAAACTCTCGGGTTGTTACAGTTGTATTAATCAATGAGATTAATAATGAATTTGATTAAAATGTAATTTTGATGAAACAAAATGGAAAATTATGTAAGTATTATGTATATTGTTTTATTCGCAAAATTAATTTGATCCGGATTTGAGTACACAAGTTCTATGTGAATTACACCACTTCGTGTTAGGATTTTTCATTCGATTCTTGATGGCGAATATTTGATATGGATTTTTGGTTTGATTCTAGAATTCTCTATCATGGTATATGGCTATGTAAGGAGAATGATGGTTTCTAGTCAAGAAACCTTATCGAAGTCTGCATTAGGGAAGTCGAATGAAAAATACTAGTTCGAAGCGAACTTGTGTAACCGAGCGAGCGATCAAATGTGATTTTGCGAAATGATGACATATGCACATCTTTTGTTCTAATATTATTGATATGCTTTGACACTGAAATTGAAAGTTTGGGTTGGCTATCTTTGTAATTTAAATTGGGATTTTTCTTGTATGCAAACTACTATTAATTTAAAACCATTTTTCAAAACAATTTTCTTTTATTTTTCTTATACAAACTATCTTATTCTATTTTATTCCAAACTATTTTACAAACTATTTTATTTACAAACTATTTTACTTACAAAACTATTTTACAAACTATTTTATTTACAAAACTATTTTACAAACTATTTTATTTACAAAACTGTTTTACAAACTATTTTATTTACAAAACTATTTTACAAACTATTTTACAAAACTATTTCATATACAAAACTATTTCACAAAATGATTTTATATACGAAACTATTCAAAATTCAAAACCTTTTATAAAGCAAAGATATTGAATCTCATATGGCTTTTCATACAGCGAAATTGAGTTTGGAAAATTTTTGATTCTTGTATAAGACGGACTTTATATAAGTATAAGGTGATTTTCAAAACTGTTGATTTTGGAAGGTATTCGATCTAAAGAGGTAAATCTTATATATAACGGAATTTATATAAGAATGATTTGATATATTCAAGATTATTGATTTTGGAAAGTACTTTATCTGAAAATGAAATCTTACATATAATGGAATTTATATAAGTGCGATATTTGAAGCTATGATTTTGAAAGGGTACTGTAAATGGTATGTTATAATTTGAAGTAAGAGGTATGGGGAAGTACCCTCCGTGAAGAAGTATAGTATGATATGCTTCGACCCAGATGGACTAGGGGAATCCAGGAATGGATTCGATCGATAAACAATATACTTGGGTGAATTCAGAAATGGATTCGAATCGATATGGTTGTCCGGACTTAAACTCATGAGTTCCTCAATTTTTTTTTGCAGGGTAGATGGTTCTTTAGTTTACCCAATGGAGGCGCTTTCGATCCTGGGATCTGTTGTTTATGGATCTTCCGGGAAGGAAGTGCATCCATTGCGTAAATCATTGAATTAGCAGTTACCACTGCAGCAGGGGTCGATGGTCTCTTGTTTATGAAATGTCTACGATATTTTTCTAGAATCCGGAAGGTGGAAGGATCTTCTGGAATGTTTTGTGTCCATTGCGTAAATATTGGATCAACAGCGGGCCACTGCTATCGTAACATCATCGTTTGACATTAGATTTTGAGCGGTACTTCTCATACTTGTTTTTAAGTATTTTTCACTGGGTGTTGAAACAGATCTACTAAGTACTTGGAGATTTCTAGTCTTACGCCTGATCAACGTACGACCAGAGTCTACAAGAACGAGGATAAACCTGTTAAGACATCGAGTTATAAAAGTATTTTGATAAAGTATTATATAAAGGATATTTTGGTCATTTTTTTCTTTTCTAAATACCTTAAAATGTTTAAAATATTGTCTATTTATGTACAACATGGTTTATTAGTGTTGTAAATATCGTGAGAAATTATTAATTCAATAAAACATATTTAAAGTAAATGATTATTGGTTTATTAATAACGTTTGAAAAGTATCTTGAGATAAAACTAATAAATTTATAAATAATGGATTTGTGACGACCGCCCATGACCCCTGCACCGAATCTAGAGATAGAGCGCTGTAAAGTGTGCCAGGCGACCATGGACGATTGTCAAGGTAAGATTAAAACAACAGGATCTATCGTATTACTCACAGCGCATGGACAAAATACAATAGAACATATGTATAGTGAAGCTTTACAGAATAAAATGACATCATATAAAACTCCATAATAGTTGAATACAAGCATCCACATAGTCAATACATCCAGCCTCACTACATAACTCTCAGAGAATACAAAACAGCGGAAAAAATCCAGTACATATAAGAAGATAATATGCAACCCTCTAGCTCGTCTTCGATATCAGCATCGTGAGAAGAGAACAGCACCTGTCACCTGCTACCTAGTCTGCCCGTCCCAAAATGGACGAACAGCCCAAGGCAATAAGAATTAAAACATAAAGCCTTGAGTCAGACAACAGTCTTAGTGAGCAGTAAATTAACTAACAACATACCAAAAGAGCATAAAGGAAAAGGAATAGGAATACAACCCTCCCACTCCAACCTCATTCTACAGTGATAGCCCCCAGACACACACTAAGCAGAAGCAAACATAGCAGAGCATACAATTTAAAGTAAAGCAATTGTCACTCGAGTCAAGAGCGATGTTTTCCAAGTACAAATCCCAAGGTCTAAAACCAAGGTCAGATAAGCACCCAGGAAATACCGCTCTTGAGACCGAATGATGATACAACCAAACATCCATGACTCGGCTATCACTGTTATCATTGTTGCGATATCACCGTTAATTGAATGACCGGCACATTCTTTCAGCCGTCCGTCAAGGGCTAATGGTAACCCCGGTTCTAGACATAACTCCCGCACGTCATCGTGACCCGTGCCTAGGATTATCGAATCTACCCAGAGTACTCGACCATCAACTTAGTCTTTTGGGCGTCCCCATGTACTCTTGCTTAGAGCATGCTAGAACCTTCAACAACGATGAGATCTCAACCTCCTAGTCATCCTCCTCGACGACTATTGCCATACTAGCTCAAGCGCCTCTCGAGCATCCATTATCCTCAACTCGAATCATATCACCGAGTTATCAACATGCTTGGAATGATCCCGCCTGGATTAGACCAAGTCTTCATCATATGATTGCCTCGCTTCATTACATCCTCGCAAAGCCTCATCTCATCACCACATCATCAAATCTATGCATAAGAGCTTCATCATCCCGCTACATATGCCACGTGCAGCTTTTCCATTTTCAAGAGCCTTTCCCTTAGCTTTTGAATCATCTTCGATCTAAATCTAATCATCAATCATCTAGTTCATAACAAGCAATCAAATCAAACATCAATCCAAGCAATCAAGCATTCAAAAATGATCTAAGTAGACAATTATAACAATAATGGCATTTTCGTAATTAAAGAGTTGAAAGTCCAATAAGCATTAAAACATGGATTATATCTCTACAAACTTGATGAATGAACTTGCATAGGTTAACATATGATAAAATGGATGCAACATCATCATGAACAATGGATCTACATGGATCTATACATAGGATGAAGAAAATGCATGGAAATCACTATTTTAACACCAAATCGAGCCAACAATCCGATATACTCCTTTGGATCCGTGTGAGAGATAATCACCACTCACCAAATCACCTAAACAACCTCAAATCAACACACTTCAGATCTGGACAGCGAAGGATGAAGCTAGATCTACCACAAATCCGCTTCAAATGAAGAAATCTCTCTTGAAAAGATGAAGATCTTCAATCTAAGCTCTTGAATCTTCAATCTTGATCTTCGATTAGGATGGATGGAAGCACTAGATTAAAGTGGAGAAAAGAAGTGAAGAAGTGTAGAAGTCGAGCTCTCAAAATGGCAGCACTTCGTCGCTTCAAAAATCCGGATCCCAAAAAGTGAGAACAACCCCTCCTATTTATAGCTGAAATCTGTCCTTAAGTCGAAATCTGGCTATCTCCCTAAGTCGCTTCCGACCTAAGCGACCTAAGCCTCTCCGACCTAAGCCTCTCCGACCTAACAGATGTACGTCTTAACTTCTTTGCGACCTAACACTTAGGAAACCCAGCGACCTAACAACTTAACGACCTAACTATCTAAGACTCAGTTGGGTTGCGACCTAACACAAGTCGACCTAAAACAACACGCGACCTAACACTTGAACTATCCTAGCGACCTAACAACTTAGCAACCTACGCGACCTAACACAACAGCCTAACTCCTAAGGTCGCCAACTTGTTAACTTCTTAGGTCGCCAACTTGTTAACTCCTTAGGTCGCCAACACGGAACCACTAGGTCGCTAACTCAGAACCACTAGGTCGCTAACTCAGAACCACTAGGTCGCTAACTCAGAACCACTAGGTCGCTAACTCAGAACCACTAGGTCGCTAACTCAGAACCACTAGGTCGCTAACTCAGAACCACTAGGTCGCTAACTCAGAACCACTAGGTCGCTAACTCGGCAACTACTAGGTCGCTAACTCGGCAACTACTAGGTCGCTAACAAGCTAACCCCTTAGGTCGCGAACTATTATAGGTCGCTAACCACTAGTTTCCTTAGGTCGCTGCCGACCTAAATATACTAGCCCGGCACCACTAGGTCGCTCATCCCTAGATCGTCAACTACTGGGTTTACTTAGGTCGCTACCAACCTATCTCTTAGGTCGCTAACACCTTAACTCGCCAGAAACTCTAAAGTCTCCTTCCTTTTAGGTCGTCTACGACCTAAACCCTTACCATCCATCACACGACCTAACTCCAAACCTTAAAGTCACCAATCCCCAACATTCTTAGGTACGACTTATCTCCTAAGTTGCCAACAATACTTAACTAACCTCTAGGTCGCATACGACCTAGGACTTAGGCAAATTTCAACCAAGATCTGGAATAACTAGAAAATGCTGAAAATCCCAGATTTTGACAAACTTTTCGATCCGAAAAATACGGGTCGTTACATTCTCTCCCCCTTAGGAATTTCGCCCCCGAAATTCCAAGCAAACAAGGCAATCAAAGGCTATTCTGTACGCCTACCATCCATAGCAATCAACAAACCATGCATCCAATTCTAGCTTAGCGTACAGAATTCTAAGACTTAGAACAAGTTACAATATCGCGAGATGAGACGACACCTTAGGGCCATACCTTGAAGAGTTCAGGATGAGCTGCCTTCATCCTCTCTTCCACCTCCCACGTACAGTCGTTATCATCATCACTCCATTGTATCTTGAGCAACTTAACTACCTCCCTCCTAAGCTGTTTCGTGTCGGTTTCAACAACACGAAGCGGCTTACGAGGTCTTCTATCAACTGGATCAACTTCTAAGTCTTCACAGCTATCAGCAGAAACCACTGTATTCGAGTCGTGCACATACTTCCGTAGATAAGATACATGAAAAACATTGTGCACACCCGACATCTTCTCAGGTAACTCCAATCTGTAGGCGAGCTTTCCAATTCGCTCGATGATCGGGAATGGTCCAACAAATCTCGGAGTCAATTTTCCTTTCTTCCCGAATCGAATAACATTCTTCAGTGGAGAAATCTTCACAAAAACCATATCTCCCACGTCGAACTCCAAATCCTTTCGACGCTTATCAGCATAACTCTTCTGACGGTCTTGGGCTGCCTTCATTCGTTGCCGAATGATCTCTATGCAATCCGAAGTCTGTCGAATCATCTCTGGCCCAAGTATCAGCTTTTCCCCAGTTTCCAACCAACATGTCGGAGAGTTACACGGTCTTCCATACAATGCCTCATATGGTGCCATACCAATACTTGACTGGTAACTGTTGTTGTACGCAAACTCCACCAAATGAAGGTGATCTTCCCATGATCCTCCGAAGTCCAAAACACATGCTCTAAGAAGATCTTCCAAAACTCGGTTGACTCTCTCGGTCTGACCATCTGTCTGAGGGTGATAAGCTGTACTCAAACACAACTCGGTTCCCAAAACTTCCTGGAAGCTCTTCCAAAATCCACTAGTGAACAATGGATCTCGATCGCTCACTATACTCTTCGGAATACCATGGAATCGAACTATCCACTTCACATACAACTCAGCCAACTTTGATGCAGTCCTAGTCGATCGAACAGGAGTGAATCGTGCACTCTTAGTCAGACGATCCACAATGACCCAAATCCCTTCATTTCCCGTTCTGGTTCTAGGCAATCCATCAATAAAATCCATCGACACTTGTTCCCACTTCCATGTAGGAACTTCTAAGGGTTGAAGCAATCCACTTGGCTTCCTCTGTTCAGCCTTTACCAACTGACAGTTCATACACTTGGAAATGAAATCTCCAACATCCTTCTTCATGCCTTCCCAGTAGTAGTTTCTCTTCATATCCCGATACATCTTATTTCCACCTGGATGAATTGTCAACTTCGAGTGATGACTTTCCTTCAGAACTTCACTCCTCAATTCATCTATATCGGGAACCACTAGTCGTCCTTGCTTTCGAAGCCAACCTTCTCTATCGACCTCGAATCCTTTATCCTTTTCTGGCTCCAATCCAGATTCCAATTCACGGATAATCTTGACAAGCTTATCATCTCGCTTTTGACTCTCGCCAATCCTTTCCACAAGAGTCGGTCTTATCGATAAGTTTGCCAACATTTCAGGTTCCAATTCGCATCTAGGCCTGAAGTCAAATCCAGCTAAATACTCGAGACTCTTCCATTCAGAAAACATGGCTCCCAATCCTGCATGTCTTCGACTTAACGCATCAGCCACTGCGTTACCTTTTCCCGGAGTATAAGCTATACCAAAATCATATGATGCTAAAAACTCTAGCCAACGTTGCTGTCGAAGATTCAAATCCTTCTGGGAGAAAAGATACTTCAACGACTTATGATCCGTAAACAACTCGAATCGAACTCCCAACAGATAATGCCTCCACATCTTCAGAGCAAATACAATCGCCGCTAACTCCAAATCATGAGTTGGGTAATTCTTTTCATGCGGCTTCAGTTGTCGACTAGCATACGCAACAACTTTATCCTTCTGCATCAGCACTGCTCCAAGTCCAGTACCACATGCATCGGTGTAAACCACCATCTCATCATTCCCACTTGGAATAGTCAAAACAGGAGCACTCGTTAGTCGCTCTTTCAGGATTCCGAAAGCTTGCTCACACTTAGCATCCCAACTGAACACTTGGTTCTTTTTCGTTAATCCTGTTAACGGTGCAGCTACCTTGGAGAAGTCCTTGATAAACCGTCGATAATATCCTGCTAATCCAAGAAAACTTCTCACCTCTGATGCATTCTTAGGTCTAACCCAATCCTGGATTGCTGCCACCTTAGCGGGATCAACCGCTATTCCATTTCCAGAAATCACATGGCCTAAGAACCTCACTTCACTCTTCCAGAAGTGACACTTTGAAAACTTAGCCTTCAGTTGATGTTTCCGCAGGATTTCCAAAACAATACGCAAGTGCGTCCTGTGCTCTTCTTCCGTTCTGGAATAAATCAGAATATCATCCACGAACACAAGTACGAACTTGTTCAACTGATCTCTGAACACTCTATTCATAAGATCCACAAAATATGCTGGCGCGTTAGTCAATCCAAACGGCATTACCAGCCACTCAAAGAAACCGGATGGTGTCCTAAAAGCAGTCTTCGGCACCCTATCCTTAGCCACTCTCAACTGGTGAAATCCCGTTGCCAAATCCATCTGAGAAAACACCTTAGCTTCGTGAAGCTGATCAAACAAGTCATCTATTCTCGGTAATGGATACTTGTTCTCCTTAGTCACCTTATTCAGCTCACGATAATCGACGCACAATCTCAACGACCCATCTGCCTTGGTTGCAAACACAACTGGTGCACCCCACTCGGACACACTACGCCGAATGAATCCTTTCTGCAAAAGATCATCAACTTGCACCCTCAACTCTTGCTGTTCCCTAGGCGCCATCCGCCTAAGAGGCATCACAACAGGTCTGGCTCCTTCAACTAGATCTATACGAAACTCGATCTCTCTATGCGGCGGCAACCCTTTGACTTCGTCAAAGACATCCTCGAATCCATTTGCGATTGGCACTAAAGACAGTCCATCCCGTGGAACAACTAGCGAATACATGAAGCTCATGAAGACGCCTTCCTCATGCTTACATCGTATCACAATCTTTCGCCCTTCCACATTCTCGACTGTCACCTCCAGCCTCTCACAGTCAACCTTAGCCGCATACTTCCTAAGCCAGTCCATACCCAAAATAATTCCGAACCCCGCAAAGTTCAGAACAAAACAATCACAAACAAAAGAGCAACCATGACTCGACACAACTAGACCACGGCATAACATACACAAACAAGACGAACCCCCAACTGGATTAGTCACAACCAATGGCCTATCAACAATATCCGGCTTCAAACCTAACCGGCCTACTAGTTCATTACACACAAACGAATGCGACGCTCCAGTATCAAACAGAACTCTAACTGGAACACCACATAGGAAAAGAATACCTTGAACAACCACACTCTTTCCCTTCTCTTCAGCAGTAGGAGCTATCGAAGACGACGGAACAGCTCCTAAAGCATAAGCCTGCACAATCTGCTTGTCCCTACTCGGTTCTGGACAATTCTTCCTGAAATGCCCTGGCTTGTCACAGTTGTGGCACTTCGCCGGCGCCTTCGGATTCTTGCAATCCTTGGAGAGATGGCCTTTCTGCTGACAGTTGTAGCAAGTCACTTCGCCTTTCGGCTTCTTCTGACCATCCTTACCCTTCTGCTGCTGCTGCTTCCTCTTCTTGTTTCTACCCTGCTGGGGTTTAGACTCTTCCCTGGTCACAGCAACAACAGATCCTTCCTTAGGAAACAGATTCTCATGTCTGAGAGCTTCCTCCACAAGCTTCCTAAATGAATCGTCCAAGTGATCCATCAATCTTGGAGCCTGTACTTGATCCCCAACATCTACTGATGGCCCCGGGGCTGACATCCTTCTCCTGATCGAAGTCATCATGGTTTCGAACATAGCAACATAATCAGCAGCCCCTTCAGTAGCACGGCCTTCCCTAGCAGCTGGTTTCCCTTTTTGACTCATTCTCAATATCTATAAAAAGGAATGATTAGAACATCTAGAGAAACAACTGCATAAAGGACTCAAACCTACTAAGCTACTATATTATATATAGTAATCATCCATCAAAATACAATTACGTCTCTCATACGTAGTTACTTCAGCGAGCGTTGGGTAAAATCGATCAACCAATGCTCTGATACCAAATGTGACGACCGCCCATGACCCCTGCACCGAATCTAGAGATAGAGCGCTGTAAAGTGTGCCAGGCGACCATGGACGATTGTCAAGGTAAGATTAAAACAACAGGATCTATCGTATTACTCACAGCGCATGGACAAAATACAATAGAACATATGTATAGTGAAGCTTTACAGAATAAAATGACATCATATAAAACTCCATAATAGTTGAATACAAGCATCCACATAGTCAATACATCCAGCCTCACTACATAACTCTCAGAGAATACAAAACAGCGGAAAAAATCCAGTACATATAAGAAGATAATATGCAACCCTCTAGCTCGTCTTCGATATCAGCATCGTGAGAAGAGAACAGCACCTGTCACCTGCTACCTAGTCTGCCCGTCCCAAAATGGACGAACAGCCCAAGGCAATAAGAATTAAAACATAAAGCCTTGAGTCAGACAACAGTCTTAGTGAGCAGTAAATTAACTAACAACATACCAAAAGAGCATAAAGGAAAAGGAATAGGAATACAACCCTCCCACTCCAACCTCATTCTACAGTGATAGCCCCCAGACACACACTAAGCAGAAGCAAACATAGCAGAGCATACAATTTAAAGTAAAGCAATTGTCACTCGAGTCAAGAGCGATGTTTTCCAAGTACAAATCCCAAGGTCTAAAACCAAGGTCAGATAAGCACCCAGGAAATACCGCTCTTGAGACCGAATGATGATACAACCAAACATCCATGACTCGGCTATCACTGTTATCATTGTTGCGATATCACCGTTAATTGAATGACCGGCACATTCTTTCAGCCGTCCGTCAAGGGCTAATGGTAACCCCGGTTCTAGACATAACTCCCGCACGTCATCGTGACCCGTGCCTAGGATTATCGAATCTACCCAGAGTACTCGACCATCAACTTAGTCTTTTGGGCGTCCCCATGTACTCTTGCTTAGAGCATGCTAGAACCTTCAACAACGATGAGATCTCAACCTCCTAGTCATCCTCCTCGACGACTATTGCCATACTAGCTCAAGCGCCTCTCGAGCATCCATTATCCTCAACTCGAATCATATCACCGAGTTATCAACATGCTTGGAATGATCCCGCCTGGATTAGACCAAGTCTTCATCATATGATTGCCTCGCTTCATTACATCCTCGCAAAGCCTCATCTCATCACCACATCATCAAATCTATGCATAAGAGCTTCATCATCCCGCTACATATGCCACGTGCAGCTTTTCCATTTTCAAGAGCCTTTCCCTTAGCTTTTGAATCATCTTCGATCTAAATCTAATCATCAATCATCTAGTTCATAACAAGCAATCAAATCAAACATCAATCCAAGCAATCAAGCATTCAAAAATGATCTAAGTAGACAATTATAACAATAATGGCATTTTCGTAATTAAAGAGTTGAAAGTCCAATAAGCATTAAAACATGGATTATATCTCTACAAACTTGATGAATGAACTTGCATAGGTTAACATATGATAAAATGGATGCAACATCATCATGAACAATGGATCTACATGGATCTATACATAGGATGAAGAAAATGCATGGAAATCACTATTTTAACACCAAATCGAGCCAACAATCCGATATACTCCTTTGGATCCGTGTGAGAGATAATCACCACTCACCAAATCACCTAAACAACCTCAAATCAACACACTTCAGATCTGGACAGCGAAGGATGAAGCTAGATCTACCACAAATCCGCTTCAAATGAAGAAATCTCTCTTGAAAAGATGAAGATCTTCAATCTAAGCTCTTGAATCTTCAATCTTGATCTTCGATTAGGATGGATGGAAGCACTAGATTAAAGTGGAGAAAAGAAGTGAAGAAGTGTAGAAGTCGAGCTCTCAAAATGGCAGCACTTCGTCGCTTCAAAAATCCGGATCCCAAAAAGTGAGAACAACCCCTCCTATTTATAGCTGAAATCTGTCCTTAAGTCGAAATCTGGCTATCTCCCTAAGTCGCTTCCGACCTAAGCGACCTAAGCCTCTCCGACCTAAGCCTCTCCGACCTAACAGATGTACGTCTTAACTTCTTTGCGACCTAACACTTAGGAAACCCAGCGACCTAACAACTTAACGACCTAACTATCTAAGACTCAGTTGGGTTGCGACCTAACACAAGTCGACCTAAAACAACACGCGACCTAACACTTGAACTATCCTAGCGACCTAACAACTTAGCAACCTACGCGACCTAACACAACAGCCTAACTCCTAAGGTCGCCAACTTGTTAACTTCTTAGGTCGCCAACTTGTTAACTCCTTAGGTCGCCAACACGGAACCACTAGGTCGCTAACTCAGAACCACTAGGTCGCTAACTCAGAACCACTAGGTCGCTAACTCAGAACCACTAGGTCGCTAACTCAGAACCACTAGGTCGCTAACTCAGAACCACTAGGTCGCTAACTCAGAACCACTAGGTCGCTAACTCAGAACCACTAGGTCGCTAACTCGGCAACTACTAGGTCGCTAACTCGGCAACTACTAGGTCGCTAACAAGCTAACCCCTTAGGTCGCGAACTATTATAGGTCGCTAACCACTAGTTTCCTTAGGTCGCTGCCGACCTAAATATACTAGCCCGGCACCACTAGGTCGCTCATCCCTAGATCGTCAACTACTGGGTTTACTTAGGTCGCTACCAACCTATCTCTTAGGTCGCTAACACCTTAACTCGCCAGAAACTCTAAAGTCTCCTTCCTTTTAGGTCGTCTACGACCTAAACCCTTACCATCCATCACACGACCTAACTCCAAACCTTAAAGTCACCAATCCCCAACATTCTTAGGTACGACTTATCTCCTAAGTTGCCAACAATACTTAACTAACCTCTAGGTCGCATACGACCTAGGACTTAGGCAAATTTCAACCAAGATCTGGAATAACTAGAAAATGCTGAAAATCCCAGATTTTGACAAACTTTTCGATCCGAAAAATACGGGTCGTTACAGGATTTAAGGTTTTCAATAGCTTGTTTGTAAATATAAGTAATGATGTAAATAATTATTTTCAAATAGTTTACATATATTTATAAAGATGTTATTTAAAATATTTAAATGGTATTTATAAATGAAGCAAGAAATTTTACAAATGAATTTTTGTAAAGTATTAAAGTATTAAAGATGATTGATTTGCAAATGAAGTTTTCAAATGAATATTTCAAGTAAAATTTATATAAGTTTCTTTGAATGTATAATTTAAAGATATTATATAAATGAAAAAAAAATTGATTTGCAAAGTTTATTTATAGTAATATGCTCAACAAATAAATTTGAATCTCTATTTTAGAAGTATAGTGTGAAATATTTACTTGATTTCGAAGTACTAGTAGTAAATTTATTGGTTTATTTACTATTTGAATTTTGTATTAAACCATAATAAGTGTTTTCCATGATTTGAATATTCATTTTAAAACAACTGTGTAAAATTAATTAAGAAGGTATGAAATTTTATACTTGGATTTAGAAATTTAATGTAAGATTTGAGTATACTATTAGTTTCAGTTTAATAATCTTGAGTTTATACTTATTTTAAAATATATTAGTCTAATAAATTATCGGATTTAAGGAACTTTATTTTAAAGCTTATTATAATGTTTTGATATAAATTTCTAACATTGTTTTAGACTTTTGAAAAATCTTTGCATAATGCTATAAGGATGTTTTAAATATATCTTATATTTTTATTAAGTGAATGAGGTTAAATGTTTTAATTGAATTTTTAGATATATTGAAATATTTCTTTTCTCTTCAAGGGCGAATACCAAAAACTTAAATTTTTATTCAATAACCGAATTAAGTTATAAACTTAAGTAAGGTGGTGGAAGCTTAAGTAATATTTTTTGAAATGATTCATTTATGACTTAAATATTTAATGGAAACCAAATTATGTAAGTGATTGATCATTATATAAATAAATGAATGAAAGGTAAATGATGAAAAAACCAATCGAATAAACTTAAATAAATTTAAAATTCTTGTTGTTTAGCTGATGGGAAGTTTCGGAAAGAATACTTCTAGTTGTTGAGGTTGTATGACTAATCTATTAAGTAATTATCTAAGGCTATTGAGCATAGGGTACACTTGATAGTTTATTTATCACCTTGCATGATTAAAAGTTTCTGAACTAACAAACCATTAGTTTTGGTTGCTAAGGATGTATGATGGATTCTTTGTTGCATAAATGGTTGTATTGTTTGTTTGATTATGTTTTATATTGATTTGCTTTTGTTTCAAATAGAAACAACTTAAATATCTCTCTAATACATAATTCTCACTATTTTGGATTATATAAGTGAAATACAGGTTTATGGAAGCAATAGTTACTGCTTTTGGTTTCATAAATAAAGCTGTTTTCCCAACAAATAGGTACGTTTTCGGATTACGATTTTATAGCGATATTTTATTGTTATCCCATGGTTTGGGATATTTATTTTTGAGATGTGATATATATATATGTTTATTATTGATATTATTATTTTTCCGGACCTAACCGCGCAAAGGAGATGCTGCCGAAATTTTCATGGAAGTTGAGTTATTTTCAAATTTATATTAAACTTAAATATGTAAGTTAAATTGTTTATAAATTAATTATTTTGAATAAAATATTTCAAATTCCTTGATTCCTTTTTGTTCCTTTTCGAGGATGAAAAGTTTTAAGTGGGGGAGACTATAACAACCTATATTTTTTATAATTAAAATATTAAATTTAATAAGGTTTTGGACTTTAATATTGTCAGAAATTAAAATTTATTATTTATTAAATTGAATCTTATTAGATTAGAAATTTTGACCCTAAGATAAATCTTAAAACAACTAATTTTAATGAGACAAAAGATGGTAACACGTATTAACATATAATTTGCTAATATTAATTGAATGTAATTGACTACTATAATATGTTAACGTAATTTCAATCTATTTAAATAATTAATGTTAATAAGAAATAGAATAAATGATGTATAAATTGATGTAATCATATGTTATTAATAGCAATTGGTTTTAATATGGAGTATGAAATCAATTATTTTGTACGTAAATTTATTAACCTGTTTATAAACAATAAGTTAATAGATATGGATTATTAATGTATAACCATTGTTTTATTTACTTATTATTAAATCCGTTAGAAATTTATTTGGCAATTAATGGAGAATTAATGTAATTGAAATATTACAATTGATATATGAAGAAACGTTAACTGTTGAGTGATGAGTGTAATAAAATAAAAACTTATGTTAATCAATTTCATAAGGGAATAGTTGATTTGATAATAAGAATGTAAATCAAAATAAAAGGATTTGTTTGGAATTTAAATATATAATGAATGGGTTTTATTACAGTTGTAATTAAATGTTGGAATTAATTTAGTACATAGATATTGGGTTTAACATGGAAAATTGGATTTCAAAGGAAAACGGTTGGATTAATTATCTTCCCTGTATTAGTGTATGTTTTGAGATTTAATTATTGTAATTAATAGTAATTATATCTTGCCATTAATAAGAAATAGAAGTAAATGATAATTAATTAATGATATGTGCAACTTACGTTTTGTGTTAAAAATATAATGAGAATTTCATTGAGAAATATTACGTTAAAATTGTAAGTACTTAAATTTGTTACAAATATAATGATAATAGGAAATCAGTTGATAAAGAAACGACGTGGTTGTACGAAGTATTATTTTTGTGACTCTTTTATGGGATGGGATAGTCTTTAAATATAAGTTGGTTTTAAAGGGGGAGGTGTTAATTGTAAATTAATGTGTAATAAAAAGAAATATGTTTCAATAAAAATAAAAGAAAAGGATTGGTTTCTTGAAAAGAATATTTTTATCAAATAAAGTGAATATTTCATTTGTGAATGTAAATTTAATTTCATTAAAACAAAGAATTGAATTTTGTTGTATGTTTCTAGTAGGAATATTTGATTTATTCAAATATTCAAACTTGATTTGAATTTAATTTATAAAAAAATAACAATAATAAAATGGTAAGAAAACAACTTGAAGGTTTGGTTAAATTTTTGATTTGGAATAGTTAGCATATTTACATAGGAAATTTATTCCGTTTAAAATTTGACTTTGGAGTCTCAGTTCATCTTTTAATGTGTGGGGTAGCGGTCCTCATTTTGTTAATTGCAGTGTTTAATTTTATTTACTATGTACTAAATAAAAATACATATATATGTGTAAATTTGAGCTTATTAGGGTTAATAAAATATGTTAAAATGAACTGTTTTTTAAGTATATTAGATTTGTGATTTTTATGTACGGTCTACGTTCTCAAATTTAAATCGTCGCTTTCATTTATTTTATTTTATTATTACTTTCTTTTATTAAATAGATGCCTCTTTTGGTTTTCCAGTAAGTTTTATTTATTTACACACGAGCCTTGACTTGAAATGTTTCATGTGTGTTGATGAAATTAATTGAGGTAGCACATGTTTTGAAATTTTATACCAAAAGATTTGCTTTTCATGTAAACATGTCTTATCAAATTCCAACATGTGTCTTTCATCTTTTGTTAATTGCCTGCATGTTAGGCTCTTTTTATTTTGCAAATTTACTTCTTCTTGTATCCTTCCCTCTCATATTCCAATTTCCAAACGTGCTTTACCCTTATTCGTTTCCTATTTCATAAATCTCTTCCTCTAACTTTCCATTTCCAAAACGTTCCAAAACATGCTTCCATTATTTCTTTTGCCTACAGTTTTCTTTCTCTTCTAAAAAAAAGAAAAAAAAACAAACAAATGTGAGAAACTTATTTTCATGAAGCCAATCTTTTCCATTTGTTTACAAATCCATGTCCTAAAGCCTCCTTCCTCCATGTGTGAGCCATCGTGTCATTTTTTTTCCGTTGATTCTCCAGAATTTAGAAACATGAGCAGGCTTCAAAATTCTTAATGTGAGTAACTAACTTGTTTTATTTTATTACTAAAATGTGTGTACATGGTTTTCTATTCCATTTCCATAATATTCTTATAACTTGAATATCTTCCGCATATGAATTCTGATTAATGCACGGTTTCTTCCTTTGGGGTTCGTATCAAAATTTCGAATAACATGAAACAAGTTTGGTTGAATTTAGAGACCGTTGAAATTTTGGGCTTTTATTGGATTTTCAATTGGCTATTAATCAAAGGTGAGTGATTAAACCCACTCACGCAATACTGAAAAATCCATTGCAAGTTAAATAAAATATATGATGTGATATATAAATTTTTTTGCTATTTGTTGATTTCAGTTGACATTTGAATTGATATTGAATCTGAATTGACATTTAATTTTATACTGGAATTTAATTGATTGTTAAACCCCGATATTGATAACTATTATATGTTGGAATATATTGGTCGATTTGGATGTTGTTTTAAATGGATGCTTATTGATTGATATGTTTGATGTATGGTTGTTTATTTATTTCAATATGTCCCTGTTATCACCTTATATATTATTGACATCATTTAAATGGTCCTTTGAATCATTTTACAATTGGATAATTAAGACATTTAAATTATGGGTTTAAATGATATGTACCCATACAATTTCTTGAATTTTGATTATTTATTGAGGCTGAATTATTTAAAAAGTTTAAGTTTTTAATTTAAACTTCGGATTTATTTTAAATAAAGTGGTTAAAATTGGTATTTTGAATTATTTGAAATCTCATAAGTTATTGCACTCACGTTGTACACTTGATAGGAGATGAAAAATCCCTTAACACCTCTGAAGCCATTACACTCATAATTTTATTTGAGATTGATTTGACTTACGTAGGAATTTTTTTAGTTCTGACTCGAGTGTACTGTTTTTCATTATGCTCGGGTCAGCTTGAGTTTTTCAGTGTTGAAGACTATTTTCTGATGGACGAAGATGAAGATTCAGTATATTATTGCTATTAATTAGTCCACTACTTTCTGTGTTCTGCTGCATTATATGTTTATTTATGATGTATGTATAACTTTGATTTTAATTTGTAAAAGTGTAATCAAATGTTATTTGTAAAACAGCTTCATGAACTGTTTATTTGATTATTATATTTTGTCGTTCCGCTGCTATAACATCCCAATATTTTCAACCATTCACATCCACACATGGCGGACTTGAATTGCTCAAAATATCAGATTGTTATTTATATTTGGCAAAACTCAACATATACAGTAAATAAAATAATCATAGAATCACAGACACAGAGTGTTATAACAGAAAGCAGCAGAATAGATTAATAAATAGTAGTTCATAAAGCTACTACAATAATAAAGTCTCGAATACAATAGTCGAATTACAAAATTTGAATACATCACTAGAATCAACTGAATGACTGAAAGGTGAATCGAAAGTTGGATCTCCAAGCGAAGCTCCAAACTCCAAAGGTGAGTCTCAATTTCTGTATCACTCAGTCTGACCCAAGCGTAAAGCAAAACACAAAACACTCGAGTCAGGATTAACATTCTTATATCAATAAATCCAACTCAAGTGAAATATCAACTGAAATACAAGTAACTTAAAGGATGTTTGGGATAACCATCCTCTAAGGATCCATGGAACTATCTACTATGTAGAAATACACGCTATTAACAACCAAACGTCATTATAACACCATGGTCATTTAAAAATAATTTATACTTCAAAACCAAAATATCATTTCCATTTCAAATATATATATTTCCAAATTATAGCACTTTCAAAACTAAATTGATAATTTCATATATATCTTATTTTAACTTCATTAATATTTAGTTTTGAAATATTCACTTAATAAATCCATTATCATTTAAATAACCTTAAATTACATTAAACTAAATATTTCCTTCGATTTATTTAAAACTTGAAATATCCATTTAATCACTTTAAATCAAAAATCAAGTTATAAAAATCATATCTTAAAACCCTCAAATTCAATAAGTTTCAAATCGATTTAATTAAAAAAAATTCTTAATTAAATACAATTTCGAATAAATCCAAATTTATCTTTCCAACCTTAACTTATAGAATCATTATAAAAATCTATTTTTTTAATAATTTTTTTAAAAAAATACTTAAACATATTGTATTTTACTTAAATCGAACTTGACTAAATTTAAAGCTTATTATTAAATCTATTTTGTATAAAAACTTATTCATATACATAATATTTTCAAATTTAAATAAAACCATATATACTTCCTTTCAAAACCATAGAAATCATTTTAAAATATTTATATATAGACCAACAGTATCTGTATAAAATTTTATATCCTATGGTCAAGTGATACAGATATTTATCATTTAAATCCGTAATTTAAATATATACGGGTATATATTCTTTCAACCCGCAATCCCAAATTAAATTCAATGAAAATCGCTTGGGTTTATCATTTCAACCCATAATGATTTTCTCCTATTCTACAAGATCGTTCGGGTATGTATCATTTCAACCCATAGGGAATTCAACACTAACATGGAACTTGTAGAGTGATAACAAATATCATAATAAAAATAACAGGCATATATCATCAATAGCAATATAATATAAACAACAGGATATGGTGTCATATCCCACAGGTGAACAATTACATATAAATGCATATATAACAATTTTAAGCTTAGGAAAATTGTGGGACACAATTCCTAAAAGGAGGGATGTATGTAATGACCTAAGATTTTAGGAATCTATTCTGAAAAATATAAATGAATTCAAAATAATTTTTGAATTAATTTTGAAAGGGGAGTGATATAGCTTGATAGTGTATCAGTATGTGTGTACATGTGTGCACAGGAAATGCACATGAACAAAAGCTAAAATCCCTAAACTCTAAGAATAAATACATATTGATATGTATGGAAATATATATATATATATATATAAATTAAATCCTTAAAAGCTGAATGCATAAGTAAATATGCATATATGGATGCTACTGAATATTTTTGAGTGTACATGTGCATGTGTGTGTCAATACAGTATGATGTATAAATATATATATATATATAGGTGTACTAATTATTTCAGTAAGACTTATATAAATATATATATGTGTTAATAAAATACTAGAGTTCAAATTAGTAAGATAAAATATACAGACATATTTTAGTATATAGGAAGAAAGAAAGAGAAACTGAATATATAAAAAGGAGTAGTCCTCTTGTAAATAAATAAAGAAGGTACATACCATTTACATGAAAGCTAAAAATAGGAAAAATAAGACAAACAAGGAAATGTTTGCTATAGGCAAAATTAGGAAGAGTATTTGATAAATAATAAAATCAAGTCACATTTTTGGCATGATTGTAGACAAAGGAAAAAGTATTTTCTGAAAAGCAAAATTCTGAAAAGAATGTAACCACTTTTCTCTTCACCTAAATTAAGCCGGGAAGGGTAGAACTTTGGGTTTAAATAAAATGCAGATAACATGATTTTTCTGGTGGGCAAAAATGGCTTTAGCCAATACCCAAAACCCTAAGGAAGACCCTGTATATATACATGTATATGCAGCAGCCTCCTCTCCTTCTCAGAAAAGAACTTTGAGAAAAAAAAAGAAACAACACCATAGAAATCATAAGGCAAGGGAAGGAAGAGAGCTTGAGGCTAAAGGCAGAAGTTCATCAATTAATTAAGGAAGCAAAGAAGAGAGCTAGGTGAGAAAACTCACTCAAAAATCTAAGGCAATAAGTCCTAATGTAGGCAGCCAGCTATAAGTAATTTTCTTAAAAATATACTTTCATATGAGAATGCTTATCTGTGATTTTAAAACTGAAAATGTTTTGATTCTCTTTGGTTGATCACTTGTTTTATTATAAGAAAGCTTTATGTGTTGTTAGTATACATATATGTTTTATAAATCCAGATCTATGATATGTTAATGTTTAGGAACATAAACAAATACCCAGAAAATAAAATGTTGAAAATAGGCAAGTAGTATTGGTTTTGGCTCAACCCAGAAAGATGTAAATAATGTTGAGCTGCAATATACTTATGTATAAGTGCTGAGGCTTGAGACAAAAAGGAATTAGGGGTGCAATAGGGTTGCCTATGTGCTGATGCTCCTGATTCAATGAAAATATATATATATGTTCATATGCATAGCAAACAAAATTTTGTGATTCAGTGAAACCAGGTCATTCTGAGTTTAACTCAAGCACAAATGTTTGCAAAAAGGAAAAACTCTCTCAAAAGCCATAAGCCAATGTTAGTTGCCTACACCCTTTTTAAAATACCAGAATGTATACATATGCATACAGAACCTTATTTATTTAGTCACCAATGGTTGTTTGCTTGCTTGTTTCTGTATGGTTTTGAATAATATGAGATGCCATGATATGGATGTTTTAGTTAGTGAAATGGATCACTGAATGGTTTAGTCATGAAAAATCAAAAGAGTTATTATTAACTTAAACCTGATTAGGAAATTTGGGGTCAAGAACACTGCAGGAATGACTTGTGTTCTTGAGTAGCACAAGTTGACACATGGCTTGTTTAAGTCCTGAGATCTTTGTGTAATGGAGTGAATTAGTTCATTACAGTGTGTCCATTGATTCATAAATATTGCAGGTGAGACCAGGATAGATAATTATACCAAGGGAATAATATTTGAGATGATGAGAAAACTAGAGTTTTTCCCAGAATTGAAATATGAGGATTGAATAAATGATTTAACTCATATTGGTTATTTTCCTGTTTGGTATGAATGATTGTTTGATTATGTCTGAATTGTATGCTTGAATGTATATGTCATATTGATATATGTAGTCTCTGGAAAGGAAAATTAAAGTGTGCACATGCACAATGACACAGAGCATACACACAAGTATGATCTGATTCCAAAGGGCAGAACTTTATGTATATGTATTTAATTTGATTTTAACCTAATTAACTAGTTGCTTTTGTGAATTTTCTCATACCAGACATGTGTCCGACCCTAGTGTGCTAATGGCATCTGGGGTGTCTCATTTAAAAATGAGGCAGTTTCAAATGCTTTTTCAGGGATTGCAGCAACTAAGTAGGAGTAGGAGCAAGGCTTTGAGAAGAGGATTATAGCATGCTAAACTTAGTTAGATAAGAGCCAAAATGATAAAATCCGCATGTATTAATGATTTAAATTGTTACTTGTATTAAGTGTTGAATATGGGATGGATATTTTGTTAAGTATTTTATTAAGAGATTGACTTGTATCTGGAATTTATGAATCAGGTTAATATCTGATATTAAAGAAGTTAATCAAAATATTGTAAGTGGATTTAGTAAGAACACCATGTTGAAGACTGAATGATTACATTTTATAAATGTATTAATCAATTTTGAGTCTTTATAAAGGATTTAATTTTTGGGAAATCTGGATAGTTGATTCTCAGAAAAATTAAATGGTTTTGTCTTTCAAACATGGTAAGTGTATACAAAAGATAATAGGCATAGGTTGAATGTTTTATGACTGCAAGGTTCCCATAATCTAACTTGTTTCATACAAATGTTTCATGTCTTATTTTTAAATAAAGGAAGGATCTGTAATAAGGGAATTGAAAGCCAGATCCAAATAGTTGTAGTTATATATGCACATAAACATGTTTTGTGCAAATATTAATACACCCTTTTTCCTTTGTATCTGTAATAGGAATCTGAATTTTTATTCAGATTTTAACAAATGCATTTTAAATTCCAGACAGATTTTATAAGAAGAAAATCAAACATGAATGAAATTTTTATTGCATATAACACTGTACTATGTGTGGATTGATTAAATTCAATCAATCCAATCTCCTCTTGTTTTCCAGAACTCTGATTTAAACAAGAGAGGCATATACATCCTCACATGTATGTGCTTAACTTTGTGAAAGTACTGATATATTTATATTGGTTAATTGTTTTGATCCTGGATGTTGTAACGACCACGACTTTCTCTCCATAGAAAGTCGCATCGTTAATAAGAAAGAAAGGGGTGAGAAGTAGAAAAGAGAAGAAGAGGAAAGAAACAAACACAAATACTCACAGCGGAACGAACAAAATATAATATATCACATAACTATTACATAGTATCATATACAACACTTATCAGAGTTACACAGATTACATCTCATATACTAGACAGTTATAAACATCTGTCTAGTTATTACATCTCAATACAAAACAAAGATCTAAACAAGATCAACACAGCGAAAACTACTATCTATATCTACAACGCTGAAACCTCCTGCTCCATTGCTCCTCCACAATTCGTCAAAGCTAACCTGAATCCCTTGGCTACTCGTAAAAATTTGAGTACCCAAGAGTTTATAAAACAGAAATAAACAACTTGGGTCAGACATGGGTCTGGTGTGAGTAACAGGTTAAACTTGCTTAACTTCAAAACCTTTTTGAAAGAAAAGGTATCACGTAAGACTCCCCACAAATAAACATGGGTAAGTTTTTACCTTACGCTAACCAAAACATTTGATAGGAAATCTGATTTTATTATAATAGGGTCTAGGGTTTTCAAGTAAAATATAGAAATAGCTGAAATGCTTACATCTCACATTCCAACATAGTTGGGCACAACTAATACGTACGGCACTTATTGGAGTTTGGATTCCATACAATGGCAGGGCTACCGGGGTACCGCCCGTCACAGTACGTGGCCTAGATCACCGTACCGAGGATCACTCCCAATCCCCTGCAACACAAGGTCGGAACATCCCTTACTGGATAATTCCCGCACAAGATACCTCACGGTTGGGATCAGCAACCGCACCACTAAGTCGAAATAGAAAGGGACATCTAGACAGAGGTAACCTTGTCCTACTTGGGTGCTACCCACTAACCTTGCTGCACCTCCCCTGTTTTAGCCATTCCCGGTTGATGAGGCTTGAGGTCACGATTACCTTTAATCAGAACACTTCACTTAGAATGCTCATCGTCCACCTGACGATGTTTTGAAAGCATTCAATCCATACAAGTTCGTTCCGGGTTCGAACGAAACCGAAGGCATTATCTCGTTACACTCGTTTTGGAATCACCCTCAGAGTTAACGACAATAACCCTTGCACTCTGAATCTTCATCTTCACTTGAGATTCACGACCTATCGTAATTTGGATCGATGTGGTATTCGGGTCTCCAGACCTGGAAATCCGGTATACGGAAACCCGATCCCGGTCTCATCGAAATCCAAAGCGTATCTTTTAAGGCCAAGTTGTTTTAAAGGTTAAAACAAATTCAATTCATTATCTTTATACACAAAGAAAGATAATTCACAACAGATAATCAACATTATCAGATAATCCATACAATTCAACTAACATCCATATCATACAGCATATATCTCATCAGAGATATCAATCAATGCCAAGTATTCAATACTATCACCCATTCATAAGTAATGATTTATATTATCTTAATTTAAATTGAATTAAATTAATTACTTTATTTTATAAATCCTTCTTACTTAACCATTAATTAATTACCATCAATTAATTAATTATCCTTTAATAATTCATTTCAATTAATCATCTTAATTAATTATCTTTTAATTACATCCAAGTAATTTATCCTCAATTAATTACTTAAATTAATTATCCTTAACCACTTATTGTAATTAACCTTTAATTACTTCATTAATTAATTAACTAAAATTAATTAAGTTAATCAACTATAATTAATTACATTAATCCTTAATTAATTACATTGATTAATTACTTCATTTATTAATTATTACTTAATTAACCAATCTTAATTACATCATTAATTATATTAATTAATGATCCTTAATTACAACTTAATTATTAGTTACTTAATTAAATTAATTATATTAAGTAATTAACCTTTATTTAAACAATATTTATTAATCACTCTTGATTAATCTTCAATCAGTAATTAACTACCCTTAATTACTTTCACTAACTAAATTAATTACTTCCTTAATTAATTTCTTAATTAATCCCTTGATTAATTATTCAAAGTAATTAACTCAAATTACTTCTATTAATAAAATCATTATTCAACTAATTACTTCCAGTAATTATCTTATTATTTACTCCCCTAAATAATCTTACCTTAATAATTACATTAAGTAATTATTATCAAATCATCTCTTGATTATTCTAAATTAATTAAACTTAATTAATTAACTTAACAAATCAAATTAACTTCAATTAATTACAATAAGTAATTAATTCTTAATTACTTCCATTAAGTAATTCCATTTAAAACAAATTCTATAATTGATTATCTTTAAATTAATTAATCTAATTAATTATTAATATTAATCACATTAATTAATTATTTAATAATCCATAGTTAATGACTTTCATTAACAATTATTTAATTACTTTCCTTAAGTAATTAACTTATATTAATATTATTAATTCTAAATTAATAAATCTTAGTAACCAATTTATTAATCTCTAATTACTAAATTAATTAAGTATTAATCCATAACTTAATTAATATTTAATTACTTATTAATTAATTCCTAACCATTAATTAATACTCTAATTTATAATCCTTAATTACAATTTAATTATTCTAATTAATAATCTTAATCATTAATTAATTAGTATAAACCTTTAATTACCTATTTAATTAATCCAAATGATTAATTAATCAAATAATTTAATTATCTATTAAATCTCCAAATAAATTAAATAAACACAAGTCTTTAATTATTTTAAGATAAACTTTATTCTTATTGATAAACAAGTTATCATTTACCATTTATATTTGAAACATCCATTTCAAATTTACTTTTTAAATTTCATTTTAAATTCTAGATTTAAAATGAATATAAATTTTGTCTTTAACAAAGTTTAGAACCAATTTAAAAACCTTTACCTGTTAAAGAAATCTTATATCTTCTAAAGAATTTTTAAAAGAACTTCAATCAAATTTCTTTTTAAATTTAAAACATTTAAATATAACTAACATTTAAACCTATTTAAAACATTTAAATTTATAAAACTTATTTATATCCAAATCTAAAATTCAACTAAACTTGACTCCCTATAATAAAACTTGATTTCAATTCCTGTCTTTATAATTCTTCATAATTTAAATTCAGTTTAAATTTTAAACTGACAGGTATAAAAACCTGGCAACACAATTTCACTCGAACTCGCCATAAATTACTTCGAGTCGCAGCTCTAATTACTTCGAGTCTCACCCGCAGAAAAATTCGAAAATCACGAGACCTTCCTCTCCTCAAAACCCAGACTTCACCATACACATTCACGATCGCGTGCACGTGCACATCCACCAGCGTCAGCTCCGACCATCCACGACTTTCCCCACCAGTCGACGATCACTCAAGTACCAGAATACGACCATCACTTCTTCGATTAAAACGCGAAATCGAAATCGAACCTAAAATCGAAACCTGGAAACACTGACTCGCGACCAACCACCCACCTGTCATCGCCTCGTCTTCGCAAACCTGTCCACCAGAACTCCTCCAACTCCGGTCATCACTTCGACTACCTCAGAGCTTCAACTTCCCAAAATATCTCAAAGCTCGATCCATCAACGAAGACAAACGAAACAAATTCGTATCCTAACTTAAAACTAGGGCTACAGGAAAGAAACCATCACCACGGCTACCAAAAGAATTTGCATCATCATCAACTATTTTTCCAAGCTTCTCTGATGGCTCCTCTACCCACAAGAACAATCCCGGCCCTTCACTATCAATAGATCACCAGAATTCACCAGTTTCCCTCTTTTTGTTAAAACCAGAACTGCTCCTTTAATCCTAAACTAACCACTATGATTTTAATACTAAAAATCATGTTATCATTTATGTTTTCAATTTATAAATCTGAATTTATAAATTATAGAGTTCGAATTTTTACTTTTATATAACATGCACTGTTATTTTTGATTTCCAGAGACACTTGTGTTTAAAGTTGAACTTAACTAAATTTAAAACATTCTTCTATGATATATCAACAATTCTTACTTATAAGTTAAGTCCTAATAAACTAAATCAAGTGATAAAAGATTTAAAGGGAATTTTGAGTCTGGCAACAAAACAAAACAGTTAAGAGAACATATTCATGCATACAATACATCCATATATACCAAACCCAACATGCATTTGAAACCAAACATAACACAGAGAATTACATCACATTTAATTACTGCAAACATGATTATCACATGAAGAATTCAAGCAACTTATTTAGGTTATTTTAAATAAAATTGTTACTCACCAGGCAAAACAGAGACAGGGCCTTTTATAGTTTTGAAAAGCTTTTGAAACTCTAAAATCTGAATGCCTCTTTTGATTAAAAACTTGAGTTGCTGGCTTTAAATTGAATAAACTACATGCATGCTGCTGGAAACACTATGTTGTTGAGATGATTCCAGATTGAAAAGAAATTCATGCTGAAGACCTCAGGTTTGCAAACTGGGTTACAGGCTTTGAAATTGTGGTTTTGAAAATGAGACAGGGTATTGAATTTTCTGGTTTGAGGAGTTGATCACAAATCTTTGATTTGTATAAATTCTGATCTGAAAGTATATTGATTTCAGATTTTCATTTTAGAGAATTGGTTTTTGAGAAGGGTTTGAGAAATATTGATTACTAATCTGATTTGTATAAATTCTGATCTGAAAGTATATTGATTTCAGATTTGTATTTAGAGAAAAATCTGAGTTCTCTTGGTTTTGAAAAGAGATTAGAAAGAATGAAGTAAAGGAAATGTATATGTTTATATAAGTAAATTTATGATTTTTATAAAAATAAAAGAAAATGAACATAATTAAGACACTTGTCATTACATTTGTTATTTAAATTACACATGTTATAATGAAGCTTTAGATAATGACACTTGTCATTTAAGTAATTACTATTTATTTTATTTATTTTAAAAGTAAATAAAAATCCTTTTTCTTATTTATTAAATACTTATTTTTATATATATTACTTTTTAAAGAGAAACAAAAACTAATTATACTTATAAATAAAAGTTTATACAATTATTCTAAAATCCAAATCAATTTAAATATTTATTCTTTTGAATTTCAAAACTTTAAATTCAAATTCAAATCAAATTAAATTCTAAGATTCAATTTAAAAATTAAGTTATATATATATATATACACTTATATAACTACTTATCAATTTAAAATAACAATTCCTTTTAGCATTAAAATTCATACATATTAAAAATAATACATTATACTTGTTATTTGAAAATAACATATTTTATAATTTAAACAAGAGATTATATTATCAAGAAATATTTAAAAAGAAATAAAACAAACCAATTTTGTAAATCTTATTTATATTTAAGCTTAAGTAAAAAAATATCTTAAACCAATTAAATATTTACCTGAAGTATTTTAAAACTATAAAATTACCTATTTAAATATCTTTGAAAAGTCCAGATTAAATTAAATATAAATTTCCAATTTGCCCAAAGCTTCTATTTAAAATATTTACAAATAAATATATATATATTCAAATTAGAAAATATCTTATTAGATTTTAAAAGATAAAATCATCAATTAATACTAATTTAATCAGATTATTAAATTAAATTCAAATCTTATTATCAAAGATTATCCATATCAATTTAATTATTTAACAGATTATTAAATTGATATTGTTAAAATTTCTGGGATATTACAGATGTATTTTGGTTTATTGGAAAAAGGAAATGACCCTGGAAAATATAATTGTAATAAATGATCAATCTATATATCATCTCTGATAGTTCTAAGGAAGTTTAAATCGAACTTAAAAGTGTAAATGAATGTAGGTGGACATCCAGACACATATAAATTGAATGTGCATATGCATGTACATAGAAATCGAATTTAGACGACAGTCTAAATAATTTAGACGTCTGAGATTAAACTTAGACGACAGTCTAAATAATTTAGACGTCTAAGGTTAAATATAGACGTCTGTCACAAAATAATTAGATGTCTGAATTCAGTTCAAAATGTCTTTTTCTCTCTGTTTCAATTTTTGATCTATGAGCCGTCTGTCATAATTAGATAGACGTCTGTAATTAAGTTTAGACGCCTGTCATAAGAATTTAGACGTCTGAACTGCTGATTTTGCCTAATTTGCCTATTTAGAAAAGAAATAAGTGGCTATGTCAATAGCTTGTATGGCATTTTGATTTCTACGTGATTTAATTTCCCTTTGATGGGAAAAAAAAATCCTTATGAAATTAGGGTAGAAATAGGAGGGTCATTTCAGTTAGTATCACAGCTATGTTATTCAACATAGTAGAAGTAAAGATCAAGTTCTTAGATAGAAATAAAATTTAAAGGAACTATATATATATATATCAATGTTTTTAGTGTGAAAAAAAAACCACTGAAATAATAAAATTACCAATCAAACTAACCAGCTATGTAAATTATTATTAGCAAACTATGGTAGGGAGACCACCAAATCAGGGAGCAGGATCTTCCCATGCACCCCCAATGGTCAATCTGCAAGACTTGGTGAGAGCATTTAGGGATGGGGCAGGACAAAGGCAAGAAAATCCCTATGAAGAACTCTCAAAATTACTTAAGACATATACTCATTTAGGAGGCAAAAGCTTTGAAGGGACAGAGAGTATCATGGAAATTCAAACATGGTTGAGAACATTGGAAAGAATTTTCAATGACATGCAACTTGATGATCAAAGAAAGAGGCAAGTGGCTTCAAGACAGCTAAAAGGAGTAGCTTTGGCTGGTGGGAAGTTATTATTGCAGGAAGAAATGAGAATGAAATCACTTGGAATCAATTCAAAGAGATGTTGGAAGCAAGGTTTGTACCAGCATCAGCAAAGACTACCTTGCTAGAAGAATTTATTAGACTTAGACAAGGAACCATGACTGTCACAGAATACACTCAAAAGTTTGAGGGGCTTTCCACATATGGAGCAATGCTTGTGGCAGATGAGGCATCCAAAAATGATAGGTACATAAAAGGGTTGAACCCAGGACTTAGCAGAGCCATGTTACCCTATGCAGACAGGACTTTTGACCATGTGATAGACTTAGCTTTGAGGTTGGAACAGCATGACAAGGAAAGGGAGAAGTTCAGAAATTTTAAGAGCAATAATACCAAGAAGAGTAAGGGGAGGTATCACCCTTATGATAAGAAGAAGGAAGAGGCCAGTAACAAAGGCACTGGAGATGTCAAAGCTAAGGAAACCAAGAAGAAAATTGTGTGCCATCAGTGTGGAAAAGAAGGACATATCAAACCAAGATGTCTAGAATTGAAAGGAGGAGCTTTCAAGTGCTATCTATGTGGGAAAGAGGGGCATATGAAGAGGAATTGTCCTGAGTACAAACAGCAAGGAAAATTGGCAAATTTGGAAGGAAAAGGCAAAGCCACAGTGGAGAGTAACACTGAAAACCATAGCCAAGTGGAAGGTACATTACTTATTTGTACCATGCCCATAGCAGTAGTATATGATACTGGGGCAACTCACTCTTTAATTTCTTATGAATTAGTTAAAATGCTAAAACTTAATTGCATATTGGTTGAAACCCCATTGGAACTATACCTAGTATACCAAGTCCAAACTATCAATTTGAATTTCTCAAATATTCCACGTTTCCGAAACGGATCCTATCAAATATTTTACATTTTCTATGATCATCTCTATTTTAGGTATTCGGGGAATCCTCCTTAATAGACAAAATATTCCTATTATGTCAATGCCAATTGAATCAATGTTATTAGCTGTCCATATACAAAGTCCACTGGGGAGTTCTAGTGTTTTAAATATGATTTGTGTGGATGTGGAATTAAACATAGGAGGAAATGTTTTTATTTCCAATTTATATGTTTTGAATTACCCAAATATAGGTGTTATTTTGGGGGTAGACTGGTTAAGGCAATTTAAAGCCATAATTAATTTAGACTCATCCACCATATCATTGCAAAATTCTAGAGGTCAGAGAATCACAGTTTTATGTGAAGTAGCTAAGGAAGGAAAACTATATCACTTAGTTGACTCAGAAAAAAATTCTATTGAACTAACCATTGAAGAAATTCCCATAGTCAATGAATATTTGGATGTGTTTGGTGAGGTCAAGGGTGTTCTACACCATAGACCAGTAGAGTTCCAGATCAATCTAGTTCCAGGAGCAAGCCCAGTGATTAAAAAGCCAACTAGAATGGGGCCAAATGAACTAAAGGAATTAAAGAAACAGTTAGAAGAACTGGAAGAAAAGGGTTTTATAAGACCAAGTAATTCTTGCTGGGGAGCACCAGTGGTATTTGTTAAGAAACAAGATAGCTCCTTAAGACTCTGTATAGATTATAGAGAATTAAACAAGGTAACTATTAAAAATAAATACCCATTGCCAAGAATAGATGATCTTTTTGATCAATTAGCAGGGGCAAAAGTATTTTCTAGACTAGACTTAGCATCTGGTTTTCATCAAATGAAGGTGGAAGAATCAAGCATCAAGTACACTTCCTTTAACACTAGGTATGGGTTGTATGAATTTTTGGTTATGCCATTTGGTTTGACCAATGCACCATCATACTTTGTAGATTTAATGAACAGAACCTTTAGAGATTATTTAGACAAGTTTGTGCTTATTTTTATTGATGACATTTTGATTTATTCCAAAACAGTGGAAGAGCATAAGCATCATTTGCACCTGGTTTTGTCTAGGTTAAGGGAAAAAGATTTAAAGGCAAAATTTTCAAAATGTGTATTTTGGAAAGAGGAAGTACATTTCCTTGGCCATGTTATATCTGCTCAAGGAATTTCTGTGAACCCCAATAAAGTAGTGGCTATTCAAGCATGGAAGAGGCCAAGCACTGTGAGTGAAGTAAGGTCATTTATGGGGATGGCAGGGTATTATAGGAGGTTTATAAAAGATTTTTCAAAAATCTCTACACCACTCACTAACCTAACCAGGAAGAACCAAGCTTTTGTTTGGTCAGAAAAATGTGAGAAGTCTTTTGAACAGTTGAAGGAGGCATTGGTGAATGCTCCAATTTTAAAGGTACCATATGGAAATGAAGAACTAGTGGTATACACTGATGCTAGTGGATTTGGCTTGGGTGCAGTGTTGATGCAACGAGGCCAAGTCATTGCATATGCATCCAGACAACTTAAACCCCATGAAGTAAGGTATGCCACACATGATCTCGAATTAGCAGCTATGATCTATGCTTTAAAACTTTGGAGGCATTATTTGTTAGGCACAAAGTTTGAACTGTACACTGACCACAAGTCTCTGAAATATTTATTTTCACAAAAAGATTTGAACATGAGGCAACATAGATGGGTGCAGTTCTTAGCTGCCTATGACTTTGACATACTCTATACACCAGGCAAAGCAAACAAAGTTGCAGATGCTCTAAGTAGACAGCATGCTAAATTGGCTATGATGATGATAGAAGAATTTAAAGATTTGTCTTTGCTAACTGAGTTAGAAATTGGGGAGAATGGTTGTGTGCACATGGATGAGCAGATGCATGGTGCACAAGAATATAAAGGGAAGTTAAGCTTAATGACACTCCAACCAGATTTAATTCTGAAGGTAGGAAAGATGCAAGAACAAGATGCCAACTTGTTAGAGAAGAAAGTGCTCCTCTCAAGAGGGGAGGAAGTGATGAATCACCATATTGATAAAAATGGTTATATGAGATACCAAAATAGGATGTGTGTACCAGAGGACACAGAATTGAAGAAAGAGATATTGAATGAATATCATAGAAGTAAATACTCCATACACCCAGGCAACACAAAAATGTACCAAAATTTGAAAAGAGACTTCTGGTGGAAGGGGATGAAATTTGATGTGGCTAAATACATTGCCAAATGTATGACTTGCCAACAAGTCAAGGCTGAAACCCAAAGGCCATCAGGGTTGATGCAGTCTCTTAGTGTACCACAGTGGAAGTGGGAAGACATATCTATGGACTTCATAGATGGACTGCCTAGATCTAAGAGAGGTAATACAAGTATATGGGTGATAGTTGATAGGCTAACCAAGGTAGCACACTTCATCCCAGTCAAGTCAGAAAGAACAACACCAAAATTAGCTCAAATTTTTATAAAGGAAGTGGTAAAGTTACATGGCATTCCCAAAACCATTGTGAGTGATAGGGATACCATCTTCACTTCAAAATTCTGGAGAAGCTTTCAAGAAGCAATGGGAAGTGAACTATGTTTAAGTACTGCCTACCATCCTCAATCAGATGGGCAGACTGAGGTAGTAAACAAAGTTTTGGAGGACGTGTTGAGGGCATGTATACTGGATTTTGAAGGCAACTGGGAAGATTATCTTCATCTAGTTGAATTTACATACAACAACAGCTACCAAAGTACCATAGGAATGGCTCCATTTGAAGCCTTATATGGTAAACCCTGTTTGTCACCTGTTTGTTGGGTAGAAGCAGGAGAAAGGTCTATTTTAGGACCTGAGTACATACAAGAAACTAAGGAGAAAGTTGAGTTGATAAGAAGAAGAATGGCAGCAGCTCAAGATAGGCAAAAGAAATTTGCAGACATGAGAAGAAGGCAGGTAGAATATGAAGTGGGAAATTTTGTTTTCATCAAAATCTCACCTATGAAAAATGTGCTGAGGTTTGGAAAACAAGGCAAATTAACCCCAAGATATATTGGACCATACAAAATTCTGGAGAGAATTGGTCCCTTGGCATATAAGTTGGAATTACCAGAAAACATGCAAGGTATACATGATGTTTTTCATGTATCACAATTGAGAAGGTGGGTCCATGACAAGGCAGAAATTCTTGAGACCCCAACCCAAGTGCAGATAAATCCTAATTTGATTTATGAAAAGGATCCAGTGGGAATTTTGGCAAAAGATGTGAAGAAGTTGAGAAATAGATCTCTGAAACTTGTGAAGGTACAGTGGAGTCTTGATCCTAGTGATTGCACATGGGAATTAGAAGATAAAGTTAGGATAAATTATCCTAAGCTATTTTCAGATTAAAGGTAATTCTGATTTTTGATTGTTTTCTTTTGTTAGATGCATATGTTTTTAGTTATCATAGAACTAAAAATTTATTTGGTTGAGAGTGTATTTGTTCTCTAAATTAAGTTTAAAATTTATTTTAAGCTTAGGAAAATTGTGGGACACAATTCCTAAAAGGAGGGATGTATGTAATGACCCAAGATTTTAGGAATCTATTCTGAAAAATATAAATGAATTCAAAATAATTTTTGAATTAATTTTGAAAAGGGAGTGATATAGCTTGATAGTGTATCAGTATGTGTGTACATGTGTGCACAGGAAATGCACATGAACAAAAGCTAAAATCCCTGAACTCTAAGAATAAATACATATTGATATGTATGGAAATATATATATATATATATAAATTAAATCCTTAAAAGCTGAATGCATAAGTAAATATGCATATATGGATGCTACTGAATATTTTTGAGTGTACATGTGCATGTGTGTGTCAATACAGTATGATGTATAAATATATATATATATATATATATAGGTGTACTAATTATTTCAGTAAGACTTATATAAATATATATATATGTGTTAATAAAATACTAGAGTTCAAATTAGTAAGATAAAATATACAGACATATTTTAGTATATAGGAAGAAAGAAAGAAAAACTGAATATATAAAAAGGAGTAGTCCTCTTGTAAATAAATAAAGAAGGTACATACCATTTACATGAAAGCTAAAAATAGGAAAAATAAGACAAACAAGGAAATGTTTGCTATAGGCAAAATTAGGAAGAGTATTTGATAAATAATAAAATCAAGTCATTTTTTTGGCATGATTGTAGACAAAGGAAAAAGTATTTTCTGAAAAGCAAAATTCTGAAAAGAATGTAACCACTTTTCTCTTCACCTAAATTAAGCCGGGAAGGGTAGAACTTTGGGTTTAAATAAAATGCAGATAACATGATTTTTCTGGTGGGCAAAAATGGCTTTAGCCAATACCCAAAACCCTAAGGAAGACCCTGTATATATACATGTATATGCAGCAGCCTCCTCTCCTTCTCAGAAAAGAACTTTGAGAAAAAAAAAGAAACAACACCATAGAAATCATAAGGCAAGGGAAGGAAGAGAGCTTGAGGCTAAAGGCAGAAGTTCATCAATTAATTAAGGAAGCAAAGAAGAGAGCTAGGTGAGAAAACTCACTCAAAAATCTAAGGCAATAAGTCCTAATGTAGGCAGCCAGCTATAAGTAATTTTCTTAAAAATATACTTTCATATGAGAATGCTTATCTGTGATTTTAAAACTGAAAATGTTTTGATTCTCTTTGGTTGATCACTTGTTTTATTATAAGAAAGCTTTATGTGTTGTTAGTATACATATATGTTTTATAAATCCAGATCTATGATATGTTAATGTTTAGGAACATAAACAAATACCCAGAAAATAAAATGTTGAAAATAGGCAAGTAGTATTGGTTTTGGCTCAACCCAGAAAGATGTAAATAATGTTGAGCTGCAATATACTTATGTATAAGTGCTGAGGCTTGAGACAAAAAGGAATTAGGGGTGCAATAGGGTTGCCTATGTGCTGATGCTCCTGATTCAATGAAAATATATATATATATGTTCATATGCATAGCAAACAAAATTTTGTGATTCAGTGAAACCAGGTCATTCTGAGTTTAACTCAAGCACAAATGTTTGCAAAAAGGAAAAACTCTCTCAAAAGCCATAAGCCAATGTTAGTTGCCTACACCCTTTTTAAAATACCAGAATGTATACATATGCATACAGAACCTTATTTATTTAGTCACCAATGGTTGTTTGCTTGCTTGTTTCTCTATGGTTTTGAATAATATGAGATGCCATGATATGGATGTTTTAGTTAGTGAAATGGATCACTGAATGGTTTAGTCATGAAAAATCAAAAGAGTTATTATTAACTTAAACCTGATTAGGAAATTTGGGGTCAAGAACACTGCAGGAATGACTTGTGTTCTTGAGTAGCACAAGTTGACACATGGCTTGTTTAAGTCCTGAGATCTTTGTGTAATGGAGTGAATTAGTTCATTACAATGTGTCCATTGATTCATAAATATTGCAGGTGAGACCAGGATAGATAATTATACCAAGGGAATAATATTTGAGATGATGAGAAAACTAGAGTTTTTCCCAGAATTGAAATATGAGGATTGAATAAATGATTTAACTCATATTGGTTATTTTCCTGTTTGGTATGAATGATTGTTTGATTATGTCTGAATTGTATGCTTGAATGTATATGTCATATTGATATATGTAGTCTCTGGAAAGGAAAATTAAAGTGTGCACATGCACAATGACACAGAGCATACACACAAGTATGATCTGATTCCAACGGGCAGAACTTTATGTATATGTATTTAATTTGATTTTAACCTAATTAACTAGTTGCTTTTGTGAATTTTCTCATACCAGACATGTGTCCGACCCTAGTGTGCTAATGGCATCTGGGGTGTCTCATTTAAAAATGAGGCAGTTTCAAATGCTTTTTCAGGGATTGCAGCAACTAAGTAGGAGTAGGAGCAAGGCTTTGAGAAGAGGATTATAGCATGCTAAACTTAGTTAGATAAGAGCCAAAATGATAAAATCCGCATGTATTAATGATTTAAATTGTTACTTGTATTAAGTGTTGAATATGGGATGGATATTTTGTTAAGTATTTTATTAAGAGATTGACTTGTATCTAGAATTTATGAATCTGGTTAATATATGATATTAAAGAAGTTAATCAAAATATTGTAAGTGGATTTAGTAAGAACACCATGTTGAAGACTGAATGATTACATTTTATAAATGTATTAGTCAATTTTGAGTCTTTATAAAGGATTTAAGTTTTGGGAAATCTGGATAGTTGATTCTCAGAAAAATTAAATGGTTTTGTCTTTCAAACATGGTAAGTGTATACAAAAGATAATAGGCATAGGTTGAATGTTTTATGACTGCAAGGTTCCCATAATCTAACTTGTTTCATACAAATGTTTCATGTCTTATTTTTAAATAAAGGAAGGATCTGTAATAAGGGAATTGAAAGCCAGATCCAAATAGTTGCAGTTATATATGCACATAAACATGTTTTGTGCAAATATTAATACACCCTTTTTCCTTTGTATCTGTAATAGGAATCTGAATTTTTATTCAGATTTTAACCAAATGCATTTTAAATTCTAGACAGATTTTATAAGAAGAAAATCAAACATGAATGAAATTTTTATTGCATATAACATTGTACTATGTGTGGATTGATTAAATTCAATCAATCCAATCTCCTCTTGTTTTCCAGAACTCTGATTTAAACAAGAGAGGCATATACATCCTCACATGTATGTGCTTAACTTTGTGAAAGTACTGATATATTTATATTGGTTAATTGTTTTGATCCTGGATGTATTTTGGTTTATTGGAAAAAGAAAATGACCCTGGAAAATATAATTGTAATAAATGATCAATCTATATATCATCTCTGATAGTTCTAAGGAAGTTTAAATCGAACTTAAAAGTGTAAATGAATGTAGGTGGACATCCAGACACATATAAATTGAATGTGCATATGCATGTACATAGAAATCGAATTTAGACGACAGTCTAAATAATTTAGACGTCTGAGATTAAACTTAGACGATAGTCTAAATAATTTAGACGTCTAAGGTTAAATATAGACGTCTGTCACAAAATAATTAGATGTCTGAATTCAGTTCAAAATGTCTTTTTCTCTCTGTTTCAATTTTTGATCTATGAGCCGTCTGTCATAATTAGATAGACGTCTGTAATTAAGTTTAGACGCCTGTCATAAGAATTTAGACGTCTGAACTGCTGATTTTGCCTAATTTGCCTATTTAGAAAAGAAATAAGTGGCTATGTCAATAGCTTGTATGGCATTTTGATTTCTACGTGATTTAAATTCCCTTTGATGGGAAAAAAAATCCTTATGAAATTAGGGTAGAAATAGGAGGGTCATTTCATTCCGTTGTGTACCGGACTTCAAAACACAGAATTAAATATACCGCAGAGATCAGCACGACGAGACGATCAAAATGGTATACAGATATTGGTGGTATGATCAAATTATAAAAAATCGAATTTCCGCTACCGAAAATGTTGCAAAATTCAAGAAAATAAGATAAACGGAGCTAGAGAGGATCAAATTTAAAGAAATGAAATATGACGACTCACTCAGAAGATGATTTACAATTTTATTATAAAAGAAATATTTAGTTTTGGAAAATATTTTATAATCATCGAATATTAACTGATTTGGATTTAAATAAAATTACACAATAAAATAAACTTTCATATTATCTGATGAAAATTTACTAATTGCTATGTTTAAATAGACGTATTCCAAATATTAATTTTTTTTTCCAAATTCAAATATTTAAAATTTCACAAAGAAAATTCCATTAAATATATTATTAAATCTAATAAAATTTTACGGGTCGTTACACTCTCCCCCACTCAAAACTTTTCGTCCTAAAAAAGGAACGAAGTAGGAGAATAGAAACAACCAAGAGGAAATGGATTGGAAAAAAAAAACAATTAATTTAAAACCATATAGATTTCAATTTCAATTAATTAATATTTAATAATTTGGTTAAACCCATTTTATTATATCCATAAATAGTCATTCGATTCAAATCTGTTAGTTCAAACTGTTGATTCAGATCATAAAAATTTCATTTAGTTTAAATTGATTTCCATTCACCTATTTATATAAATATCAATCACTTACATAAAACACTGATAATTTATTATTAAACCATGTAGTATATAAATAAACAGTATTTTTAAACATTTAAATTATTTAGAAAGAAAAGATGATCAAAATATCCTTTATATAATACTTTATAAATTATTTTTATAACTCGATGTCTTAACAGGTTTATCCTTGTTCTTGCAGACCCTAGCTATGCGTTGATCAGGCGTAAAGCTAGAATTCTCCAAGTACTTAGTAGACCTGTTTCAACATCCAGTGAAAATACTTGAAAAACCTTCAAAACCGATATGGAAAGTACAATCTGAACAAATCAACCAAATCGAATCATGGATCGCAAATACACAATGGTTACGCCTGGGTACCCCAAGAAACATCCGTACCTTTTAAGCAATCACTGCCTTGCGAATTTCGCCATGATAACTAAAAAAACCTATAGACCGCGGGTACACAATGGTTACGCCTGGATCCCCCAGGAAACATCCGTACCCTTTAAGCAATCTCTGTCTTGTGGATTACGCTACTAAAACGACCATAGATCGCAAATACACAATTGTTACGCCTGGATCCCCCAGGAAACATCCGTACCCGTAAGCCGTCACAGCCCTGCGAATTACGCTATGCAGTCGAGTTCGTAAGACCATGGGTAACGCCATGGAATTCAAAGGACACTCGAGTATCATATCCGGAAAACCCAAATCAAAGAGAATAATATTGATAGAATGAATCCAAAATATGGCCACAAAGAGGATATCAAGCAGAAGGCACTTTCCATATCTTTACTTCGAAATATGTATCATATAGTACCCTTTCAAATCAATTTCAAATATCATACTTTCGAATACTTTCCAAAATCAATAGTATCTCAAATCACACTTATATAGGCTTCGATTATATAAGATTTCGCTTTTCAAATTGAGTACCTTTCCAAATCAATAGTTTTCGAATCAACTTCATACTTATACAAATCAATTTTATATAAGTTCGATAACTCCCAAATCAAGTATTTAGAAAAATACGGTTCTCAAATTTCAATTCGTTTGAATATCAGTTCAGTTTCAAAATCATATACGGTTTCACCAAATTATTTCTTCCAAATTAAATATCTTCAGTTTCAAAGTTTCCAAAATAATAGGTTTAGAAAATAATCCTAGTTTCCAAATCAACATAATTTAGGCCAAAAAAATTCATTTCCAAAATCAGCATATAAATACTAGGTTTTAAATTCCAATCTATATTCGAAACCAAATATTTTTCTCAAAAATCAATTATACCCAAAAATGATTACCAAGTTTATAACCATCCCTTTAAAACCTTTAAACTATTTATTTCTATTTGAAAGATCCAATTTACCTTTTGAAAATTATTATATATATATATGGTTTTATAAAAGATGTTACTAAGTTAAAACATTTAAAACTAAATTTTATATTAGTATAATTCAAAATAGTCTTATTCATTTTCATAACAAAACAGTTCCAAACTTATTTAAATCATATTACTTCATACTTAAACATACAAAACTAAACTTATATACTTTATCAAATAATTTATACTTTTTGAAATTACAGCTTTGAAAATTAAACCTCGATTTGGAAGTGTTCGAACATTCAAAATAGTCGGAGACGTCAAATTTCCAATCGAAGAGTTGGAAATCAGCAACCAATCAGTAAATCAATTTCAAAAGATAGGGTTATACCAAATCAAATCCGAAACTCGAGGACTGAACAACGGCTCACTTCAAATCGTTTCAAATATATATACATATATCTTTCGAATACCAAATCATACTTCGGAATTTGAAATCAAAATTGGTTTCACAAAATCAATCGCATAGCAAAGCTACTAAAGTGGCCTCTCCCCCACTCTGAAACTCGAAAATCAATGTCGATGATGCATGCACTCATCTTCGAAATTATCCTCCAGCGACATAAGTGGGTTATGGACTTCTATTTTCTTGAAAACTTCTTTGAAATTTCTTTGAAATCATTGGAACTCATTTGAAGTCATTTGAAACGTTTCTTATTCGGAAAATATTTTCAAATCGTATTATTATATATTTTCAAAATCTTAAAACCAATTTCAAAATTTGGAATTCAATCTCTCAAATTTCCAATTTAAAACCCTTCAGTTATAAATCATTTTTTTATAAATCAATTTCTTATATAATTTTCAAAATTCAAATCCTTTCGAAACTTCAAATTCTCATTTTTTAAAAGGTGTATATCCCTTATCGAAAACATTTTCACTTTTATATATAGAATATAATCATACTTATCAAAATAATAATTTCGATATATAAAACAATTTCTAAAATACAAACAAACACGACTTTTTTCAAAGGATGATTCAAGAATGGATTCCAAACAAGGATAGAGATTCAAATTAGAGGGACTCTAGTCAAAATAGAATTCTAATTCGAAGATAGGCTCAAACGAAGATGAGATGATTAAATTACAAAATAGAAGATGGATATACTTATATAAATCGCGAGCGACCTTAACCGGGTCAACCGTGACTTCAGGAATATGATCGATGTGGAATCCTAAGGCAAATCAGCATTCGATCGCCAGAGATAGAATTCGGCATAGAAAAAGATAGCAGCATCTAAACCGAGGGTATAGAAATCTCCGGTGAATCAATGTCAATTGTAAAGGAGTTTCACCCCGTTACAAATCATTTAGAGATTGGCGGAATCGACAATTTTTATAGAGATCATTGAAGTGGAGTTATGGGATGCTCCAGAATCAAAAAAATACAAATAGGGGAAGACAAGAATGGATTTCAGAACAAGTGGGAGCGTTCCAAAATTCAAAGGAAACCGAATCAAAGAGGAAGAGATTCAAGCACGAACGAAAGTAATTCTGTAATTAAATCTACTACATATGCTAAGTTTGCCTAAAACCAGAGCTCTGATACCACATGTAACATCCCAATATTTTCAACCATTCGCATCCACACATGCCGGACTTGAATTGCTCAAAATATCAGATTGTTAATTTATATTTGGCAAAACTCAGCATATACAGTAAATAAAATAATCACAGAATCACAGACACAGAGTATTATAACATAATGCAGCGGAATAGATTAATAAATAGTAGTTCATGAAGCTACTACAATAACAAAGTCTCGAATACAATAGTCAAATAACAAAATTTGAATACATCATTGGAATTATCTGAATGACTGAAAGGTGAATTGATAGTTGGATATCCAAGCGAAGCTCCAAACTCCAAAGGCGAGTCTCAATTTCTGTATCACTCAGTCTGACCCGAGCGTAAAGCAAAACACAAAACACTCGAGTCAGGATAAACATTCTTATATCAATAAATCCAACTCAAGTGAAATATCAACTGAAATACAAGTAACTTAAAGGATGTTTGGGATAACCATCCTCTAAGGATCCGTGGAACTATCTACTATGTAGAAATACACACTATTAACAACCAAACGTCATTATAACACCATGGTCATTTCAAAATAATTTATACTTCAAAACCAAAATATCATTTCCATTTCAAATATATATATTTCCAAATTATAGCACTTTCAAAACTAAATTGATAATTTTATATATATCTTATTTTAACTTCATTATTATTTAGTTTTGAAATATTCACTTAATAAATCCATTATCATTTAAATGACCTTAAATTACATTAAACTAAATATTTCCTTTGATTTATTTAAAACTTGAAATATCCATTTAATCACTTTAAATCAAAAATCAAGTTATAAAAATCATATCTTAAAACCCTCAAATTCAATAAGTTTCAAATCGATTTAATTAAACAAAATTCTTAATTAAATACAATTTCGAATAAATCCAAATTTATTTTTCCAACCTTAACTTATAGAATCATTATAAAAATCTATTTTTTTAATAAATTTTTAAATAAATACTTAAACATATTGTATTTTACTTAAATCGAACTTGACTAAATTTAAAGCTTAGTATTAAATCTACTTTGTATTAAAACTTATTCATATACATAATATTTTCAAATTTAAATAAAACCCTATATACTTCCTTTCAAAACCATAGAAATCATTTTAAAATATTTATATATAGACCAACGGTGTCTATATAAAATTTTCTATCCTATGGTCAAGCGATACAGATATTTATCATTTAAATCCGTAATTTAAATATATACGGGTATATATCCTTTCAACCCGCAATCCCAAATTAAATTCAATGAAAATCGCTTGGGTTTATCATTTCAACCCATAACGATTTTCTCCTATTCTACAAGATCGTTCGGGTATGTATCATTTCAACCCATAGGGAATTCTACACTAACAGTCAACTTGTAGAGTGATAACAGATATGATAATAATAATAATAACAGGCATATATCATCAATAACAATATAATATAAACAACAGGATATGGTGTCATATCCCACAGGTGAACAATTACATATAAATGCATATATAACAATTTAAATAACTACAGCAGCATATTTCAATTTTCGTTTCAATTGAAATCAAATCTAATAAATACAAGAACGTTAATCGTGAGTGATTGCTCACTTTCGAGGCTGGAGAGATTCGACAAATGAATGAGTTACGAATCCAAGCATGAATCCCAAAGCAAAGCTAGGTTGGCACGAATTCGACGAATAGAGCTGATAAATAGAAATTGGCGAAATCAAATCAGAACTGAATTTATGAAGATAATTGATATAGATATAACATATAAAATTTGTATATATATATATTCACATTCTAATATCAAACACATATTAATAAAATATATATACATGTATTTCAAAAATCAATGTTTACTCTAAACTCCAATAGTAAGGTCAAACATAAAAATAAATTTTGTATCCGTACAGTAGATTTTAACAAATTAACATATATATTTATATACTTATATAAAATATATATAACCCAAAACATATACATATATATTTACTGTATAACAACAGACCAACTTATACTACATTCTTAATATAACAACAAAATATATTATATATATTAACAGACAACGTTTAACTTTTATAATTTATAACTGTATATGTATAACTAATGTACAAATATATATATATTTTATATAAATAATCCTTTATACAAAACACAGCACTACTCTACAGATAAAACTAAATAATATAACTGTAAAAATAATATACGTATAAATTCACCCTCAACAAATATGCTCTGGGTAATAACTTATATATACATATTTATAAACAATACCTATAGTAACTAAAATATTTAGCAATTTACAACTTATATAACTAACTATATATATGAAAGATTGGATATTAAAACTAAAATATTATTATATAATCGCACTTAGTAATATAATATATAAATAACTTTATAAACTATATGTGTATAAACTAATATATATATATTCCTATATATATACGCACCTATAGAGATGCTCAAAGGAGGGGGGCCGCAGGCCGTTCTTGGTGGTGATGCGTGGAGGAGAAAGGAGGGGAGGTCGAGGTCGACGAACGGTGGGGTGGAGCAGCTCGCAGGGGAAGGTGGTGCTCTTGGGCGAGAGGGGATGCCGGCGCGTCTGCAGTGGGTGAATTCGGCCATCGACGTGGGTGGCTGATGAGAGGGTGGCGGTGAACTTCGATGGAGGGGGTCGGTTTTGAGGAGAAGAAGATAATGGATCTGGAGAAATTAGAGAAGGGAAGAAGGAGAGTAAGTCTGCAGGGAAAAATGGACGTAAATCAAAATAGGATCTGTTTTATAAATTTTGAATGAACAGACTGGAAAAAGGCAGAGTAACGGATCATTGAATGATGGATTGGTAATGGCTGAACAGTGATTCAGAAAAAGTTATTAAAACAATTTATTATATTGCTTGTGCTGCACGGTTCAAAATTTGAAACGCAAAACAAAACAAAAGGTCATGAATCCGGTATCGATACGGTTACCGGTTTCGTGGATTCTGTTGTGTATCGGACTTCAAAACACAGAATTGAATATACCGTAGAGATCAACACGACGAGACGATCAAAACGGTATACAGATATTGGTGGTATGATCAAATTATAAAAATTCAAATTTCCGCTATCGAAAATGCTGCAAAATTGCAGAAAATAAGATAAACGGAGCTAGAGAGGATCAAATTTGAAGAAACGAAATATGATGTCTCACTCAGAAGATGATTTACAAATTTATTATAAAAGAAATATTCAGTTTTGGAAAATATTTTATAATCATCAGATATTAACTGATTTGGATTTAAATAAAATTACACAATAAAATAAACTTTCATATTATCTGATGAAAATTTACCAATTGCTATGTTTAAATAGACGTATTCCAAATATTAAATTTTTATTACCAAATTAAAATATTTAAAATTTCACAAAGAAAATTCCATTAAATATATTATTAAATCTAATAAAATTTTATGGGTCGTTACAGCTGCTAGATTCTGTATTTTGTTTTTTCTTTCCCTTTTTCTTTTTTTTTCTTATTTACCCCCATTAACAAACCTCCCTTTTGAATGGTTTGAGTCTGACATGTGTGGTTTATTGTCGATTTGAACCGCCCAAAAAGCTGGGTCGTTACAATACCCCTTAACTTTCATGTTCTCATTTTTACAATCCTCCTCTTCATTTCAAACTTCCTAAGAGCTTGAGTAAGCTCATCTATGGCTTCCTTTCATAATTCTAAAATAAGAAAAAATAACTTCTTTTGCAAAAAAACCTCCTCTTTATTTCACAAAATCACTTCTACAAGCCTCCTCTTCCAAAATACAACCACCCAAAACCCCCTAGCCTACATGGCCGAGCCAAAAACCCATTAGGCCGAGCCCAAAGCCCACATGGCTATGCCTAATTAGGGTGTTCAAGGGTCAAAATTTTCGATTTTTGCGAAATTCTAGCTTATATCCAAGTTTATAAAAAGTTTGCCTTGAGTAGTGAAGTTTCTGTGAGTAAAACTCTTGTTTTTGGAAGAAAAAAAATAACTTGATTTTGATAAAGTATACGTTGAGAAAATATAGTGGTTGTTGTGTTGAAATATCATGTTGTTTGGATGGTATATGATTATAAGTTTGTATTTGAGCTTGGATTTGTGATTTGGATGTTAAATGATATGTTCGGATGTGGATATGTGAATGGTTGGCTGTGGTATGATGGTAGTGTATCTTTGAAACAAAACCAAGTGTATGTGATGTAAATGTTGCGAAGTTAGCACCTTGAGAAGTCGCAAAGGACTTGAGATCCGTTTGAAGAAAAAAAGATTACTTTCTAGTTTTTGGATTTAGTAAATGTTTTCCAAGTTTTCAAAACTTTTCCCTTTGTGTTTTAAAATATGTAATAGATAGAGTTAAACTGAAGGTTTTACCTAAAAATCAATTCTAGCGAACTACTCTCATAACGATAGTCGCTATGGATGCAGTTTGGAAAATTTCACGACTTCAAGTTTTAAAGTATTTTCTTTTGGATTGTTTTGAAAACTTATTTCAAATAAATTAAGTAAAAAGTTTAAGTTTTAATTATTTAATTATTTAATTTATTAATTAGGGAAATTATTATTTAATGAACAAAGTAATTAGGGTAAGTAATTAGAGTTTAAGAAATTATTAATCAAGTAATTATTTTTAATTAAGGAAGTTTTAAATAATGATTGATTAAGATAAAATGAAATTAATTTTTGTTCATTCAACTTTATTCACTTTAATTAATTATTTAAATAGAGTTAGTTATTTATTTAATTATTATTTAATTAAAGGTTAATTACCCACTTAATTTGGGTTTAATTCTTAAATGAATGTTATTTAATTAAAGTTTAACTAGGTTTGATTGTAAATAATTTTTAATTAATTAAGGTTTAAAGTATGATTTTTGATTTAATTAAGATTATTAAAATTTAATTAAGTTTTATACTGATGATTTAATTAAAGTTTATTTATTTTAAAGTTTCTTTCAAAACTATATCGGGTATTTATTTTTAACCAGCTTTCTTGTATAAGTTAATTGTTTAAACCAAAGGACCTCTTGTCCATGCTATTAAGTAGCCAAATAAATTAAAGATGTTGTAATAAAATGTTGACTCGTTTTATGGGAAGTAAGTCAACTTGTACTTATCACAAATACCGCACTTCGGAAACGTGATGAATACAAGAGGGTTAATTTTGATAAGTGGGTCATGATAATCTAAGCTTATGGGACATATGTTCATATGTAAATCTTACACCTTGATAGTTGGATGGTCCACTATAAACCAAATTGACCCTTTAAAATTATCGAACGTTGGTTTGGAGAGACCAGGATCGCATAGTAGTTGTTATCCGAAAAACACTTCGAACCAACGGAAGCGTTCGAATTGGAAATAGTGAAGGCAAGATCCAAGATGAAGACTTTGAAGCACAAGGCCTATTTGCTAGTAACCCTGAGGGTGGTTCCAAAATGGGTGTAGTGGAAATAGTGCCTTCGGTTCGTTCATCTCCTGAACGACTTGTATGGATAAATGCTGACATTGTGTCAACGTCTGGAAGGCAATGTAAGCATTCCAAGTGGCAATGCTATAATAAAGTTAAACGTAGCCTCAGTCCTCGTCAACCGGGAATGACTAAAATAGGGGAGATGTAGCAAGGCTAGGTGGGTCGCTCCAATTAAGGTAAGGTTATCCATATTTAGAGTCCCTACTACCAACTCATGTATGCTTCGGTACAGTTGCTGATCCCAACCGAGGGGTGATCTTATTCGGTACTATCCAGTAAAGGGTAAGCCGGTTTTGTATTGGCAGGATTCGATAGGTTCGACCTCAGTATATAAATCTATAGGTGTACTATGACGGGCGGTACCCCAGTAGCCCAGTCATTGTATGGAATCCATTCTCTAATAAGTGTCGTACGGATTTGGTTGTACCCAGTATGTTGGAATATGAGATGCAAGCATTTCAGCTATGTTCTATTTTACTTGAAAACCCTAGACATTATCATAATATTACTGGATTTCGATATAAAGTGTTTTGGTTATCGTAAGGTTAAAGCCCGTTCGTGTTTATGTGCGGCATGGTCTTACGAGATACCTTTGATTTTCAAATCGTTTTATAAAAGTAAAATTTAAGTTGTTTGAGTTTATTCACACTACCATGTCTGATCTAGAGTTTTCTTTTCTTTTCCTAAAGCTCTTGGGTACTCAAATTTGTGTGAGTAGCTAGTTATCCAGGTTTCTTACGGAAGCATTTTGAAGGAGCTGGAGCAGATGACTTCATCGTTAGCTAGTTATTATCTTATTCCACTGTATTTATGTATGATCTATGTATTTTTATATGGACGGGTAGATATAACTATCCATTTGAAGGTTGTAATGTATTGACTCTAATATATTATTATTATGGAAATGGCAATGTAATATCCTATGTTATATGTTATATGTTGTTCTGATTTGTGGTGATATTCTATGATTGTGTAGTTTCTTCTTATCTTTCCTTTTCTTCTACCCTTAGCGACTCTTCTTTCGAAGTAAGAAAGGAAGGTCGTTACATTTTGTTATCAGAGTTTAAGTTAGGTGACCACCTAGACTTTGGGTTAGGGTCAACTTCGAGAGTGCGTATTTGTAATTTTTATTCGTATACACATATATATCTTTGATAGATAGAACAACTTGATAGGTTTGATTAGTACCCTCCTTTCAAGATTTATCTCATCCAAGTATTCTAAGAATTATCTTACTATGTCCAGGTAGTAAGACATGAGAAACCGAGGTAGACGAGGTAGGGGAGCGGGTCGCACTACAACTACAAATGGTTGAACCCCAAATCCTGGAGGAGTTCGAATTGCCGAAGAGGCAGCGTCAGAGCAACCAAGGGTGAATTTCGCAACCTTATGCAAGGATTACACCAACCTAGAAGGGAAACCGTTTAAAGGAACTGAGTCTATCATAGAAGTGCAAGCTTGGTTATGATCTTGCAAAAAGATTTTTAAAGGTCTTGGTTTATCCAATGAACAGAAAAGGTTCTTAGCAGCATGGCAACGCAATAGGGAGCGGTAGCTTGGTAGGACTCCTTTACTGCAAAATTTCATGAAGAAGATTTTTTTCATGGGCCCAATTTAAAGAATTTTGGAGGACCAATTCTTGCCAACAGCAGGAAGGACCAGGATGTACAGGAACTTCATGGACTTGAAGCTAGGGGATCCATCTGTAGCAGAGTATGAGACAAAATCCAATGATCTATCTTGTTTTGGACTAGAATTGGTCAACACCCCATTAAAGAAAAATGAGATGTTTGTTTTGGGTATGAGAGAAGAGTACCATGAGAAAATGACTACTCACGTTAAAGGTACTTTTGTGGATTTAGTTGCTATGGCTCTAAGGTACGAGGCCTTGGTAAAGAAGAAGCCTACTGCAGTAGCAACAATCGGTGGAAATACGAGTGGTAACAATTCAAATGAAAGGAAGCTCAATTTAAGAGAGAATAAGGGGAAAGTTCAAGAATATTAGTTGTTACCTTTGCAAGAAGAAAGGTCATATTTCAAGGTTATGTCCGACCGTGAAGCTCCTAAGCAGCAAAGTGGACGCACCTCTCTAATGATCCTGAAGTTACTTTGTTTCAATTGTCATCAACTCGGCTATATGATTAAAGATTGCCCACTTACGAAGAAGGCGCAGCAGCCTCAAGGTGTACTCCATTAACAATGAACTGTCAACTTTAATGGATGTGAAGGGGAAAGGCGACCTTGAAGGTACCTTACTGATTAATGGTATTTTTGTTTGAGCATTTTTTAATACTAGTGCCTCTCATAGTTTTATCTCTTTAGAATCAGTAGATAAATTTCATCTTATTTCTAGTATTGTAGAAAACCCTACGTGTGTATATAATCCCATAGGTGGTGTAACCCATTTGAATATGATTTGTAAGAATGTGCCAATTTCCTACCTATCTCTTCAATTTTCTTACGATCCGTATGTCTTAGACTTTAAAGGATTTGATATAATTCTAGGTATTGATTGGTTATCAAGGTATAGAGAAATCTTAGATTGTGCTGAAAGGACTGTATCATTAGAAACTAAGCTGGGAAGAATTATTAATGTATCATGCAAGAATCCTGGTATTAATATGTGTAGTTTCTTGTATGCCCTGGAATTATCCCAGAATGAGTTAAGGTATGTAGAATCTGTTAAGGATTTTCCGGATGTGTTTGAAGAAGTCAATAGCATACCCTCGCACTGAGAGATAGAGTTCCGCATTGATTTAGTCCATACTGCAAGACGTGTAGTTCAACCCGAGAGAAGGATGGCCCTGAAAGAGTGGAATGAGTTAAAGAAGAAAACCAATGACATGTTAAGAAGAGGATTGATTAGACCCAGCCATTCGAGTTGGGGATCAACTGTGGTGTTTATGGCTAAGTCCGATGGATCTTTAAGGTTGTGTGTGGACTATAGGGAGCTGAATAAGCTGACCATTAGGAACAAGTATCCCATACCTCGAATCGATGATCTTTTTGACCAACTTCATGGTGCTACGGTATTTTCTCGGATGGATCTAGCTACTGGATTTCATCAATTGAGGGTTGCTAAAGGTTATATTGTAAATTGCGTTTAGGGGCCTTGATTGTTTCTTTGAGTGGTTGGTTATGACTTTCGGGCTAACCAATGCGCCAACATATTTAAATCTCATGAATTGTGTTTTTCGAGATGTTCTTAACAAGTTTGTGTTAGTTTTCATCGATGACATCCTTATCTACTCCAAATCTGAGGAGGAGCATAAGAATCATTTGGAAGTTGTGTTAGAGAGATTAAGGAGACATGTCCTAAAGGTGAAATTTTCTAAGTGCCATTTTTGGAAATTGGAAGTAAGATTCTTAGGACACATTATGACATGAGAAGGTATTCAGTAGATCCAGCGAAGGTGGAAGCTGTTCAAGAATGGAAGCGACCGCGGACTCCTATCAAAGTTAGAAGTTCCTTAGGGTTGGCTGGATACTATAGGAGGTTTATTCAAGATTATTCTAAGATTTCCTCCCATTGGACTAAGCTGACTAAGAAGGAGGAGAAGTTTGTATGGACTCCAAAGTGTGAAGTAGCATTTCTGGAATTGAAAACGAGATTGACCAGTGCACCAGTTTTTGCTGTTCCGGGTGGAAATAGTGGATTTACCGTTTACACTAATGCTTGTGGAGTGGGACTAGGTACTGTTTTGATGCAGCATGGTAGAGTGCTTGCGTACGCAAGAAGACAATTGAAGCCCCATAAGAAGAACTATGCTACGCATGACCTGAAGTTGCTGCCTGTTGTCTCTGCATTGAAAATGTGGAGACACTACTTGTTGGGTAAGGATCCTTTTATTCCTCTTAGTTTCTTTCTAATATTTTAAATTTCAGGAGTAAGTTTTCTTTTATTAATTAGGTGAAAAATTTGAGCTCTTTACGGATCATAAATCCTTGAAGTATCTTTTTACTTAGAAGGATCTGAACCTGAGGCAACAGAGATGGTTAGAGCTTCTAGCGTCCTACGACTTGGGTATTCTTTATACGCCAAGAAAGGCTAATGTTGTGGTGGATGCCTTAAGAAGGAATGCTATTTTGACTCTCTTGAAGGTTACCTCGACACTTCAAGAAAGGGTTATGAGAAATCATAGGAAGAATGAAATATTGGAAGGATTAATTCAAGAAGTCGAAGGAGGTAGATGTTGGAATTTTGAGATGGATAGTCGAGGTGCTTCAAGGATGAAAGGACAATTGTGTGTTCCGGATGTGGATAGGCTGAGACAGGAAGTTTTGCTTGAATGCAACAAATCTAAGTTAAGTGTTCATCTAGGAGTTCATAAGATGTATAAAGACATGGAAAGAGTATTATGGTGGCCAAGAATGAAGAAAGACATTTCAGTCTATGTTAACAGATGTTTGTGCTATCAACAAATCAAAAGAGATCATCAAAAGATAGCCGAATTATTACAATCCTTGGAATTACCTAATTGGAAGTATGAAATGATATCAATGGATTTTTTCAATGGTTTGCCCAAAATAAGAAAAGAAAATGAAGGAGTGTGGGTTATCGTGGATCGGCTAACGAAGAGCGCACATTTCATTCCGGTAAAACCAACAAGGACCGCTGCTTGTTTAACTAAAATTTTTATGAGAGAGATAGGTGGGTTGCATGGAGTCCCTGTAAGTATTGTAAGTGATTGAGAGCCCATATTTACTAGTCAACTTTGGAAGGCATCGCAAACAACTCTAGGAACAAAGTTGAGCCTAAGCACATCATATCACCCCTAAAAAGAGGGACAGACGGAGCAGGTGAATATGATCCTAGAAGATCTCTTGAGAGCATATATTCTGGATTTTGGTGGATCATGGGAGGATCATTTGCATTTAATTGAGTTCTCCTATAATAATAGCTTCCAAACAAGCATCGGTATGGCACCTTATAAAGCCCTATATGGAAGACCGTGCAAGTCACCAGCATGTTGGGTTGAGACGGGAGATAGATTAGTTCTTAGAGCGGACATGATCCGAGAGGCTACCGAAAAAGTTGCAGTGGTTAAGAAAAGAATGAAAGAAGCCCAAGATCGCCAAAAGGGTTATGTTGATAAGAGGCGAAGAGATTTGGAATTTATGGTTGGAGATTTTTTCGTAAATATTTCACCAATAAGGGGAGCTGTTAGATTTGGAAAGGCTAGAAAGTTAGCTCCAAGGTATGTTGGACCTTACTGTATTCTTAAGAGAATTGGATCACTTGTCTATAAGGTCGAGTTGCCAGAGAGATTGGCGGTAGTTCATAATGTGTTCCACGTGTCTCATTTGAGAAAATATGTCCATGACCCCTCTTTGATTGTGGTGCCATCGGTTAAAGAGGAATTGGAGATAGAACCGGACTTGACAGTGGTTAAATATCCAGTTTATGTTGTGGATCAGGATGAAAAGAGATTGTGTAACAAGGTGGTGTGCCTAGTCAAGATTCAGTGGAGTGAGGATCCAAGGGACTACACTTGGGAGACTGTGGATTGTATGAAAGAAGTCTATCCTGAGTTGATGTTAGGATAGCAAGTCATAGGTTGTATGTGAAGTGTATATTTGTTTTCTTTGGATGTTTAGTGCATGTCTTTGTATGTATTTTATGATATGAATATATAGCTTTTATTACGTAGTTTGAATTATCTCCTTGTTTGATAATTTCGGGTCGAAATTCTTTTAGGGGGGAAAGTGTAACGACCTAGAATTTGATCACTATTTGAATGGATATTTAATTATATTTTTAAATAATTAATAGCTCAAGTTTTTTAAAAAATGAAACTATTTTAAATAATAACTAGTGATGACAAAATCGTTTTCAATTTTTTTTTACCAATATATATAGTTTATAGAGAGATAGAAAATGTGACGGGAAATTATTTTTCGAAATATTGATTTTTCATTGGTTAAAAGTTGTTTAAAATATCATAGCACTATTGTAAACGCATATATACACATTACAAACTATTCTAACATGGTGTGTACATGTACATATATATATGTATATATTTTCTCACTTAAGTATATAAACATATAAGATTTTACTTATCAAAAGTGTGTGTGTGTGTATATATATATATTAACATATAAAAATAGTTTTTTTTCAACACATATTACAAGAGCATGGCATGGATAGTTGCATGAGGAGGGTGGGGTACATGAAGTGGACGTAAATTAGGTGGGAGAGGATTGGAGATGCATGCATGTATACATATTGTATTCAAGCACTTACATATTTTGTGACGCCCCACCTCTATACCCACGCCAGCCAAGGACACTACGAGGTAATGCCATCAACTAGCACGGAGAATAAGGCTGTTGAGGAGCGACCATCTGTATAATTTCTTTGTACGAGCACCGATATGTCAGATAGAATAGAATGCATATCTTTTAAAGAGGAAATCCAACATACCGATACAAACACAAAGCTATCACACAGTGGCTATATATAATCTTCGGAAACAAATATAGAAATAAACGTAACACAAATCAGTCACAGACAATTCATATCACAAAGGCGGAAATAGATATGAATTTAACACATGAAAGTGTACATCAGAGTAGTGGTCAAATAAGATCCACAATAACACAAAAGAATAAATACAAGTGCTAGACAAAAGATTAGTTATACAACATGGAGTCTACATCTCAAATGTGTACAACAAAAAACTACTAAACTAAAGTAGTTAGCCAAAAGTCAGATGATGGTTCCAGATAGGAACTCAAGAGGAAGCACTTGTAAAATCTCAGTCTGACCCGAGTATTATTTAAGAAGAAAATAATAAACGGATCAGTCTAGCTATAATTATCAGATAGTGATATAGAATAAGAGATATGACAAAAACGTATCATAACCATAATACCATACTGTGATAAGTACGCAATTGAAAATCAACAAGAGATTAATCAATACCATAAGAATCTTCTCAAAGATTAAAAAGAATGTCATATTCTTTATTTAATTCACCAAGCCATAATAATGACATACATATTAATGCCAATTGTAAAAGTTGGTGAAACATTAAATTCCAGAAATCAATATCCAGAAATCACAAAAGTTAACGACGCACGAATTCTAGAAATCATCAACAAGAAATCCAGAAAACACAAGAAAGAGGATGGCCAATCCCCTAATAATGAGCCGAAGCTCCTCCTGACTGGGTATAGTCCCCCATTGCGGACTTTGAGCCGAAGCTCCTCCTGACTGGGTATAGTCCCCCATTGCGGACTTTGAGCCGAAGCTCCTCCTGACTGGGTATAGTCCCCCATTGCGGACTGTGAGCCGAAGCTCCTCCTGATGAGCCGAAGCTCCTCCTGATGAGCCGAAGCTCCTCCTGACTGGGTATAGTCCCCCATTGCGGACTTTGAGCCGAAGCTCCTCCTGATGAGCCGAAGCTCCTCCTGACTGGGTATAGTCCCCCATTGCGGACTTTGAGCCGAAGCTCAATAAAATGAAGTATAGTCCTTCACATGGACAAAGAGACATCGCACATTGCTAGTCTAAACCATAAAATGATCGTCATCGATCATTAGGAAGTGTCAATTACACTAAGCCAGTAAATATAAGAGTTTAGCTTCATGTCCCATAACCACTTGCTTAACTCAAATATTTACGGACAAACTGTAGATCTCCACTAGAAAATTGTCATAAGAGAGTTTCAATATGTGTGAATCAAAATCACACCAATGAGGTATAGACTAACCTTGAAGATAAAGAGATATGTGTGAATCGAAATCACACAAATGGTGTCTAGTCTAACCTCGCAAACAAAGAGACATCGCTCAATCGCTAGTCTAAATCACAAGAATGATCATCATGATCATAAGGAAGTGTCGATTACACTAAGCTAGTAAATATAAGAGTTTAGCTTCATGTCCCATAACCACTTGCTTAACTCAAATATTTACGAACAGATTGTAGATCTGCACTAGAAAATTGTCACAAGAGTTTCAATCGAACAAGTCCATAAATTAACCGACGAAGTAAACGCAAGCGTTTCATACCACTTGTTTTGCTAAGCCGTTTAATTAGATTTTCTCATACGAATGAGGTAAAGGTTTGTATATACTAATAGATTGGAAAACAGTTTAAGAAACGAGCTTTGTAATTAAAATAGTGTCAAAATCGTTTTGAAGAAAGAGTTTTGATATTTACTACTAGTATAGAAAACCTTTATATTTTTAAAGTGACAAATCACAAAACGATTGTTGAAACGAATCGAATTACATAAAATTCACGTTCGAAGACGTGAGTAAAGTCCAAAGAAATCAATCCCCAAAACCATCAAAGTAAGAAGTTCTGTTGAATGTTTTTCAGATAAGATCGCTTACGCAGAGTTGTACGGGGTTCGACCTAAGGGGGATAGGGTCGAGCGACCTAACGAGGTACCATCCCGAAAGAGGAGTCATCAAAGTCTTAAGAAATGATAACAACAAATAGGAGACAACACGAATCGATTAAAGTTGGAAATCACACAAAATAGGCGAATAGGCAAAACAGCATCAGGTCGGCCGGCCGGCAACAGGGCTCGGTCGACCGGACCCTGTTCTGGAAAATAGTTCGGGAAGCAGGTCGGTCGACTGAGCTCTGCAACCGGTCGACCAAACCCAAACAGAGAAGTGCTTAGCACTTTTGGAAGCAGGTCGGTCGACTGACTACAGAGCTCGGTCGACCGGACCTGTTTCCAGCACTGCCCAACTTATCAAGTTCATTGGCCAAATCTCGACCAAATTGCATTTTCGCGAGCAACGACACTAAGGATTTAAGCCAAACGACAACCAGGCCTAATAAGCTCTTCAATGCATCACAAAAATCATGATCAAGGATCAAAGTTTGGATTTTTAAAGAATTGAACTCAAAACACTAAAAATTGGAATATTCACCAAATCAATCCAAACCAAAAGCAATTGCACAAGAATAAGTGTTAGGAATTCATACCTAACAATCGAAGATAAATATAGATTAAGATGTGAGATAAAAATCTCACCTTTATGCACAAGAACAAGTATGAAGAAGTTTGAAAGCAAAGGGAGAATCAACCACTCTTCAACACAACCCAAATGAGCTTGAATCTATGCTCAAAAAGAAGAACATTCCTAAAGTTAGGTTTAGGAATTTCTGAAATTGAAAGGAGAAAGGGTTGGAGAAGAAGAAGGAGAAGCTTACCAAGGTTTCTTCTATTAGTTTGGAGCTAGAACTTGATTTGAAGACGAAACTAGGGTTTGGGAGTTTTAATTTCCCATCTCTCCCACCATTGTTGCTCTAAAACTGAAAAGAGGAGAAAGTGAGCGTGAGTGGAGAGGGGAGGTTCAGATTTGGGGTTAAGTTGGCAAAGGGGCAGAACCCAAACCAAACCCAAAGTGAAAAAGTAGCAAAATCCGACTTACTCCAAACATATCGAAGCTTATACTCAAAAAGGTCGCAAACGGCATTTCGAACTCAATGGAAGTGGTCTCGAGTCCCAATTCGCCCGTATGCAAAAAGTAGCTTTTCAGACTATAATCCGACGAACGATGTTATATTTAAATAAAAAATCGATAAATATGCGGGTTGTTACATATTTTTAAATAATTTCCTAAGCCTATATATACCCATTAACTTTCATGTTTTCATTTTTACAATCCTCCTCTTCATTTCAAACTTCCTAAGAGCTTGAGTAAACTCATCTATGGCTTCCTTTCATAATTCTAAAATAATAAAAAATCACTTCTTTTACTAAAAACCTCCTCTTTAGTTCACAAAATCACTTCTATAAGCTCTACAACCCACCTATTCCAAAATACAAGCACCCAAAACCCCCTAGCCTACATGGCCGAGCCAAAACCCCATTAGGCCAAGCCCAAAGCCTACATGATCTAGCCTATTTAGGGGGTTTAAAGGTCCAAAGTTTTAATTTTTGCAAAATTCTAGCTTATATCCAAGTTTAGCAAAAGTTCGCACTGATTTAGTAATTTTTCTATGAGTAAACTCTTTTTTTGGAAAAAAAATAACTTGATTTTAATAAACCATATCTTGTGAAAATATAATTGTTGTTTTGTTGAAATATCGTGTGGATGGTATATGATTAAAAGTTTGTATTTGAGCATGGATTTGTGATTTGGATGTTAATATGTTTGGATATGGATATGTGAATGGTTGGTTGTGGTATGATGGTAACGTGTCTATAAAACAAAACCAAGTGTATGTGATGTAAATGTTGTGAAGTTAGCACCTTGAGAAGTCGTGAAGGACTTGAGGTCCGATTTGAAAACAAAAGGCTTGTTTTCTAGTTTTTGGATTTGGTAAATGTTTTCCAAGTTTTCATCTTTTGTTAATTTTTCAAAACTTTTCCCTTTGTGTTTTCAAATATGTAATAGCTAGAGTTAAAGCGAAGTTTTCACCTAGAAATCTATTCTAACGAACTGCGCTCATAGTGATAGTTGCTATGGATGCAATCCGAAAAATTTCATAATTTCAAGTTTTAAAGTGTTTTCTTTTGGATTGTTTTTGAAAAATTATTTCAAATAAATTAATTAAGTAAAAATTTTAAGTTTTAATTATTTAATAATTTATTTATTTAATTTACTAATTCGAGTAATTATTATTTAATTAATTAGTTAAGTAATTAGGGTAAGTAATTAGAGTTTAAGAAATTAGTAACCAAGTGATTATTTTTAGTTAAGGAAGTTTTAAATAATGGTTAATTAAGATAAAAGGAATCAATTTTTATTTAATCAAGTTTATTTACTTTAATTAATTATTTAATTAGAGTCAGTTATTTAACTAATTATTATTTAATTAAAGGTTAATTATCCACTTAATTTGGGTTTAATTCTTAAATGAATGTTATTTAATTAAAGTTTAATTATGGTTTGATTATAAATAAATTTTTAATTAATTAAGTTTTAAAGTATGATTTTTGACTTAATTCATATTAATTAAAATATAATTAAGTTTTAAACTTATGATTTAATAAAAGTTTATTTATTTTAAAGTTTCTATCAAAACTCTATTGGTTATTTATTTTTAACCAACTTTCTTGTCTAAATAAATTGTTTAAACCAAAGGATCTCTTGTCCATGCTATTAAGTAGCCAAATGAATTTAGTAGTTGTAATAAAACTTTGACATGTTTTATTGGAAGTAAGTCAACCTGTATTTATCACAAATACCGCACTTTGGAAACGTGATGAATACTAGAAGGTTAATTTCAATAAGCGGGTCATGATAATCTAAGCATATGGGACATATGTTCATATGTAAATCTTACACCCTGATAGTGGGATGGTACACTATAAGACAACTTGACCCTTTAAAATTAACGAATGTTGGTTTGGAGAGACCAAGGTCGGATATTTGTTGTTATCTGAAAACCACTTTGAACCAATGGAAGTTCGAATTGGAAATAGTGAAGGCAAGATCCAATACGAAGAATTTGAAGCGGAAGGGCTATTTGCTACTAACCCTAAGTATGATTCCAAAATGAGTGTAGTGGAAATAGTGCCTTCGGTTCGATCATCTCCTGAACGACTTGTTTGGATGACTGCTGACATTGTGTTCACTTCTAGAAGGCAATGTTAGCATTCCAAGTGACAATGCTATGATAAAGGTAAACGTAGCCTCAAGTCTCATTAACAAGGAATGACTAAAACAGAGGAGATGCAGCAAGGATAGATGGGTCACTCTCGTTAGGGTAAGGTCATCCCTGTCTAGAGTCCGTACTGTCAACTCATGTATGCTTCGGTACGGTTGCTGATCCCAACTGAGAGGTGGTCTTATTTGGTAATATCCAGTAAAGGGTGGGCTGGTCTTGTGTTGGCCGGGATCGATATGTTCGACCTCGGTACACAAATATGGAAGTATACTAAGATGGGTGGTACCCCAGTGGCTCAATCATTGTATGGAATCATTCTCCAATAAGTGTTGTACGTATTTAGTTGTACCCAAGTATGTTGGAATGTGAGATGCAAGCATTTCAGCTATGTTCTATTTTACTTGAAATCCCTAGACATTATCATAATACCACTGGATTTCTATATAAAGTGTTTTGGTTATCGTAAGGTAAAAACCGGTCCGTGTTTATATGCGACGTGGTCTTACGAGATACCTTTGATTTTCAAATTGTTTTATAAAAGTAAATTTTAAGTTATTTGAGTTTGTTCACACCAGACCTATGTCTAACCCAGATTTTTATTTTCTTTTCCTAAAACTCTTGGGTACTCAAATTTGTATGAGCAGCCAAGTGATTTAGGGGTCTTACGGAAGCATTTTGAAGGAGTTGAAGCAGGTGGCTTCATCGTTAGCTAGTTATTATCTTATTCCACTGTGTTTATGTATGATCTATGTATTTTTGTATGGGCAGGTAGTTATAACTGTCCATTTGAAGGTTGTAATGTATTGACTCTAATGTATTATTATTATGGAAATGATAATGTAATATCCTATGTTATCCATTATATGTTGTTCTGATTTGTGGTGAGATTATGTGATTGCGTAGTTTCTTCTTATCTTTCCTTTTCTTCTACCATTAATGACTCGTCTTTTGGAGTAAGAAAGGCAGTTTGTTATAGAAGTAGTGCTTTCTGTTTGTTCATATCCTGAAAAACTTATATGGATGAGTGTTGGTATTGCATTGTTGCTTGGAGAGCAGTGTTAGCATTCCAAGTGCGAAGTGCTATATAAAAGGTAAAACTTAGCCTCAAGACTCATCAACCGGGAATGACTAAAACAGGGGAGATGTAGTAGGGCTAGGTGGATCACTTCCATTAGGATATGATCATCCCTATCTAGAGTTGATATTATCTCTCACTTGTATACATCGGAGCCCATTAACCAAAGTGGTGATCATATTCGGTACTTTTCAGTAAGGAGTAGGCCGGTTTTGTGTTGGCAGGGGTTGATATGTTCGACCTTGGTGTTATTTTATCTAGAGATGTACTGTGACGGACGATATCCCATTAGCCCAGTCATTGTATGGAATCAATTCTTCAATAAGCGCCATACGGGCATAGTTGTGCCCAACTATGTTGAAACATGAGATGCAAAAGTTTCAGGTATATTCATATTTTACTTTGACCCCTAGACATTATTATAATATCAATGGATTTTCTGTAGAAATGTTTTGGTTATCGTAAGGTAAAAACCCGTCCGTATTTATGTGTGGCATGGTCTTACAAGATACCTTTATTTTGAAAAGAGTTTGACAACTTTAAAATCCAGTTGGGTGTGTTTTCTCATGCTAGTTTTCCAGACTGACTTATGTGTTATTTTATTATAATGCTCGGGTCAGACCGAGCATATTTACAAATTTCTTTGGATGTATTGGAGCTCAGGAGATGAGCTGGAGGTCCAGACATATTTACGTATTTCTTTGTGTTCCGTTGTGTTATATGTTGGTTGTATTTATCAGCAATTGTAAGGACGGGCTGCTATAACTGTCTGGGCTCAAATAGGTTAGCATACTCTGATTAGTGTATGTATATTACTTTTTTTGGGTGAAGATTTGTTGTATATTATAGATTATTCGTTCCGCTATGATATTCTGCATTGTTTAGTTCCTTCTTATCTTCTTTCTTCCTTCTTCTTTTCCCCTAACAGTCGGATTTGCCAGCATTCGATTGCTTGGCACGCTATACAGTGGACGTATTAGTATCAATTTTTGGGGGTTGAATATCCTGGTTTGTTACAATACTAGAGTATACTATTAAGTTTGATGAGCTATCTAGGTATGGATGTGCTACCATTGATACGATAATTAAGAGAAATGATAAGTTTACCCGGAGTTTGAGGCCGGAGATTGCTAGGGCAACTTTGCCACATCTCAGAGATCCATCGAATGTAGTGGTGGAGATGGCAACAAGGAATAAGGAGATTCTTTTTACTTTTAGAAAGAAAAAGTCAGTGGAAACCCAGAGTTCTTAGGGTAAGAAAAGGAAGTTCTTCAAGGGGAAGGGAGCTCAGAAGGGTGAAGCTACCAAGAAAAGGAAAGTTGCTATTGTCTGTTGTAAGTGTGATAAGAAGGGACACTATGCTAATGAGTGTCAATCTGGTGATGGTAAGCCAATTGTGGGGAAGAAGAATGTGAAGTGCTTCAACCACGACCAGGTAGGGCATTATAAAAGTAAATGTCCGGAAGCATCTAAGGCGGAAAAAGGAAAGGTATTTTTTTGGAGTCATCATCTTCTAGGCCAACATCAGAGGAGAAGGGAAAGGCTATGATGGGAAGTGCTTTTTTAATTCATGGCATACCTTTTAGAGTATTATTTGCTACTGCATCACATTCTTTTATCTCTCAGTATTTGGTAGATAAATTAGACTTAGAACCATCATACCTTGTTACTTCCTTAAGGGTTGCTAATCCAATAGGAGGGTATGCAACTCTTAGGATGAGATGTGACCATATAGAATTTGATTTGTTAGGTTAAACTTTTTCCTGCAGTTTGTCTGTGTTTGATTTTATGGGCTTTAGGATTATTTTTGGTATGGATTGGTTGAGCAAATATGATGCTAGGATATTTTGCAAGGATAGGATATCAGTGAGACATCCTAGTAGTAGTGACCGTTATACACTCGGTTGAGAATTCGAGTTCATAAGTTTGTGCTTTATTTGGTGCAATAAAAGTGGAAGATGAGTTGAATTGGGTTTTAGTTGTAAGAGAATTTGCAAATGTTTTGAAGCCTGTTACAGGACTACCACCGAAACAAGCTATTGAGTTTCGAATAGATCTTGTACATGAAGCTAAAGACGTAAGTAGACCGCCTAGTAGAATGGCACATACTGAGATGAAAGAGTTAAAGGTGTAGCTGGTGGACTTAGATGGAAATAATTTTATTAGACCAACCAGTTCGCCTTAAGGAGCGGCCACGATGTTTATAAAGAAATTGGACGGGTCGTTGAGATTATGTATTGACTATCGTAAGTTGAATGAGAAGACGATAAAGAATAGATATCATTTGTCGAGAATCGATGATTTATTTGATCAGTTGAGTGGAGCCAAAGTATTTTCCTAGTCGGATTTGGAAATAGGGTTCCATCAATTGAGAGTGGTGGAGGGCAGTTTTCTTTTGAAAGCATTTCGAACAAGATATGGTTCGTACAAGTGGTTAGTAATGCCATTTGGGTTAACTAATGCGTCCGCTTTTTTGTGGACTTGATTAACTACATTTTTCGAGAGCACTTGGATAGGTTCGTGCTGGTGTTCATTGATGGCATTTTGATATATTATAAGGATGAAAGAGATTATGAGATTCATCTTATAATAGTGATTGAGACGTTAAGGCAGCATAAACTAAAAGCGAAGATTTCGAATGTCATTTTTGGAAGAGAGAAGTGAAGTTTTTTGGTCATGTAGTTTTAGAAGAAGGGTTGTCCATGGATCTAGCTAAGATTGAAGCTATAAACAATTGAAAGAGACCCGAGATGGTGTCCGAGGTACATAGTTTTCTTGGATTAGCTACCTATTACTGGAGATTCATTAAAGATTTCTCTCAGATAACAGCACGCTGACTAAACTAACTAGAAAGGATATAAAGTTTATTTGGTTTGTAAATGTGAGGTAGCGTTCTAGTAGCTAAAACATTTATTAACCAATGCACCAATGTTAGTTATGCCAGACGTTAATCGGGATTTGGTGGTGTATATAGATGCTTGTTAAACGGGATTAGGAGTTGTATTGATGCAAAGAGGTAAAGTGATTGCCTACGCTTCTCGATAGCTCAGACCACATAAAGTTAGATAACCGACTCATGATTTGAAGTTGGCAGCAATGGTTTTTGCTTTGAAGGTGTGGAAACACTACCTCTTAGGAGAAAAAATCGAGTTGTATATGGATCATAAGTCTTTGCGATATTTATTCTCTCAGAAGGAGTTGAATATGAGACAATAGAGATGGCTAGAGTTTTTAGCAACTTATGATTTCTGTATGGAGTATATGCTAGGAAAATGAAATAAAGTAGTGGATACACTTAGAAGAAAACATCAGAATGTGGTGTTGCTATGTTTGAACAATGAAAGGATTTTGAGGCATTAACTACTTATATTGTGTAGTTAAGATCGACTGCTAGTTCTAGTTAGAACACTGCCATGTTGTCTTGCTTGGAAGTTCAACCAGTATTGATCGAAAGGATTGCTTCTAAGTAGAAATATGATCCATTACTAGCTGAACAGATTAGAAGATTGTAAGGTGGAACCGAGATTTATGATCTAAAAGATTTTAGTCTTAACCAGAATGGATAGTTAAGAAAAAAGGGATGGTTATATGTTCCAGATGTTGGTGACCTAAGGAGAGAAGTTCTTAGGAAGTGTCACCGATCAAAGTTTACTATTCATCATGGAAGAACTAAGATGTATCGGGATATGAAGAGAAGTTTCTTCTAGGAAATTATAAAAAGGGATGTAGGCTTATGGGTAAAGCAATGTTTGAATTGCCAACAAGTAAAAGCCGAACATCAAAAGCCAGGTGGATTGCTTCAACCTTTAGATATACCGATTTGGAAATGAGATTCTACATCCATGGACTGTATTGACAGGCTGCCAAGGTCGAATAGGGGAAATTAGAGTATTTGGGTTATAGTAGATAGATGACCAAGAGTTCACACTTCATTCCCGTTAAACCAATAAGGATGAAACCTGTATTGGCTAAGTTGAGTATGAAGAATATTGTTAGACTACATGGGATTAGTAGTATAGTCATTGATAGGGATACTTTGTTCAATAGTGAATTCTAGAAGAGTCTACAAGATGTGTTAGGTACCAAGCTTAAGATGAGTACCACTTATCATCCACAGATGGATGGGAAGATAGACGGAGTCAAAAAGGTGCTTGAAGGTTTATTGAGAGCTTATGTACTAGATTTTGGTGGGTCATGGAAAGGCCATTTGCACTTAGTTGAGTTTTACTATAATAATGTTATCAGACTAGTCTTGGAATAGTCCCTGTTAACCCACGTTTTGCCAAGGCAGTAGACATCGGATTTAACCCAACAGACTTCATGATTATCAAGGCCATTATTCAAGAGTGATGATTGTGAGGTCCATAAATCAAGTGTAGGCAATGATATGAAGCGACGATCAACCGATACCAAAAGATAGAATCTCCATAATATTCTAAGTATGTATTAGTGCCTTGCCCAAGCAGGAGATCTATGCTTATCCCTTCCCCTAAAGGATTGGTACATGTCCTTAATTTTTGTCCCAAACTGGGTGAGACAGGTATAAAGTGACAAGGAAGGCCCCACGAGGCTACATTTAAAATCTCAAGTCGTTTAGAGTTTGTATGCGCAAGTTACGGACAAATTACTTCACCTAAAAAAGGGATCGTATAAAAAGGGATTGGTATAAAAGGGATCGGCATATTTCAGCCAAGCAAGTACAACTAAATGGAAAACAATCAATATCTCAAAATCCATAAGTCCAATGCATATGAGATTTTGTGAGCAAGATGTGGGGACTCTAGAGAGCCTACTCTAGGGATCGCACATCAAAACGATGAAGAAAGAGGTATCAACCCTCTTCCCCCTTAGGGATCAGCTAAACCCAACTTTATAGCAAAGATCGATCAATATCTCACAACCTACACATCCAATTGATATGAAACTTGGTGGACAAACTAATTACAACATGTGGAACACTCCATAGGGATCATATATCATTTGGTTTGGAGCAAGTTGGAGGGATCGATACCTATCCCTTCATAGGGATCAGAGATAATCAGCCTTCACAACATATTGCAACAAAGATTGATCAATAACTCGAGTTCTACTAATCCAATTTGTGTCAAACTTGGAGGCTAAGCATAATACAACATGGAAAAGCTCCTTTATAGATCGCATGACATTTGGAAGAGATTGGAGGGATCGGTACCTATCCCTCTAGAGGGATCGGCAGATATCAGAATTCAAGCAACACTACTTCACGAAAAATGCGACATTTCACAAACTGTACGTCGGAATTGCACGAAATTTGGGGAGCAGGTAGTTAACATCATGTGGCATACCTCAAGATGTAACAACCCCACCACTATAGCCAATTAAGCAAAGAACATTACAAGTAATGTCGTCTGCTAATCCGGAGAATACGGTTGGGTAAGGGCGATCGAATATGAATATATCTTTATACTAACACTAACACATCTTATTTACCTTTTTTAAGGATCTGAACTGAAAATTTGACATGTGTAGTATTAATACAAAGTAATAAACTCACCGATTAAAAATATACAGAACATTATATAATATTGACAAATTAGAATCAGAATCACATATTTCAGGGGACTAATATACAACATATTTCATAATAAGATGTGAGTCAACAAAATGTGAATACTAGACTCACTCTAATATACATCATATCTCATACACTATATTAGGTACAAAATGACTACTAAATAATATATGTGACATAACTACTAAATGTCAATATACATAATGATAAAGTAAACTAAAACTATCAAAATAGTCTACTCCAAAGCTAACCCAAAATCCAAGAGTCAATGAGTCCTGTAACTATAATCTCATCCTGACCCGGGTATTAAAATAATAAACGGGTCAGACTATATCTAAATAAAAAGGTGAGATACTAATATCATAACTATATGACTTAAATAACAAGCCATAATAAAATATGCCAAAAAAACAATCATAATAAGGCATATTAATTAAATTCACCACTTTATAAATCCATAAATGACTTAACTCTAAAATAAGTCATCTCAAAATATGCCTAAAAACCCAAAACAATTCCATAAAAGGCATATCAAACCAAATCACCATTTCACAAATCCATATCAAGTCTCAAACACACTATCATAAAAAATATGGTGATAACAATTCAAAATTTTCAATTTGAATTTTGTTCTAAAAGATCGGTTTTCTGGACATATTTTTGAGGAATTTGACTACCATTATTGTTTCATTAGTGATGATTATTTCTTCAGAGATTTTGAAATAGATATTTTGGTAGGGATCACAGCCCATTTGGACACACTAATAGGGATCGGTATCGATCCCTATTGTGGGCCCCAATGGGTCTGGAAATTTTTGGGTTGCCTCATCTTGGTCTCTCGAACCTTCTGTCAAAATTTCAACCCAATCTATGCATGTCTTCCCTTATAAATACACCAGGCATGGCGTTAGAAAAAGGTTTCTTCTTTCTACTTCTCTTTGCCTTCAACCTAGGATACACTCTGCCAATTTTATTCTTGGATTTCGGATTGTAACTGTAAACAAACTTCAGTATAATAAAAAGGATTATTTGGGAGTGGACGTACGCCTGAGTTAGCCTAACCACTATAAATCTTGTCTCTTTTGACTTGCTTTTTGATTGTTTTAATTTTGTTCTTCATTTATTTCTCTTCATATTTCTATGTTGGTTTGGATATTGGTACTTTTACATAATTGGGTGTTGGTGGCCAATTTGATGCCAACATTTTGGCGCTTTCACTGAGAAAGCTAGCCCGGGCAGATTTGGAGTTCAGATTTGGAATAAATTAGAGAGCTTGGATTTGGAGCAATGGTGAGACAATCAACAAGGAGACAAGTAGCAGATAGGAGCCATCATTAAGGGAGTCATGAGGCATCCACATGAGCTGGAGCTAATCAAACATCTATCTACATCACCAGAGATGAAATGGGAACAATGATGGATGCTATGTAGGAACGGGTGCTGAAAAGACAGGAGGAGATGATGCAGAATCTACTCTGATAGATCGGACAGGCTGGAGCCATAGGAACTACTAGAATGCAAATCCAAGGAGTTGAAACGATAGGGACTACTAGAACTATGGATTAAGGAGTTGAGGCGGAAATATTCATTGGAAATCAATAACCAGGAGCATGGAGATGGAGCTATTGGACAAAGGAGTGGAACGGAGCAGCCGGGAGCAGTCCCCGGCTATCTTAGAGGAATCGACACCAATCCCCAAAGACATGGCGGCATGCCCATAAGTCTAGTCGATCATGATGTTGGAGGATCCGTAGTCAATCCCATGGAGCTTGGTGCGTATTGGAATTTGGATGCTCGTCCAGAGGAATACATTCCGGAATTCCTTCGTAGACTCGGGGGGCAGCTTGGACACGATGATAGGAGACTACCATTATAAGACAATGACAAGTTTACAGAGATGATCATGCAAGCTATGCGTGTAGGATTAGTGAACAGGGACTTGGAGGATGTAAATAGAAGTCCATTCGCTCCTGATATCAGGAATGCTAGAAATTCACCATAATTCAAACTACCAACACTAGAAGCTTATGACGGAAAGTCGGATCCAACTATGCATATGATGAGGTATATACGGCACATGGAAGTACTGGGGGCTTTTGAAGAAGTCCTGGCACAATGCTTCCCCCTGTACTTAACGGATTTAGCTGCGATATGGTTCAGACCGTTGGAGAGCTGTTATATTAGCACATGGACGGAATTGATCAAAATATTTATAAAGCAGTTTCGGGTTCACATTACGAGACCCTAGAATGTGATGACATTGACATCAATAAAGCAGTGGGCAAGAGAATCACTTAAGAATTTATTAACCAGGTTCAATGCGGCAGTTGTTTCAGTGAATCGACCAGATCCGTCGATGGTTTTGATGGCGGCAGTGTTAGCAGTTGTAGATAATTCAAATTTTAAGATATCATCGATACGGGATCCATCGATGGATCTCGACGAATTCTACCATAAAGCAGAAAGGTTTCTACGACAAGAAAATGCGAAAACTGATAAAGAGGCAATGGAAGTTAATACGGTATAGGGTGGAGAACCGCTCGATGAAAGCTCAAGAAAGGACAAGGGTAAACGGAACATGGATAGTAGCTTCGATGGATCGAAGCGACTGAGGAGGAACCCAAATTCTCTTCTTACTCGAAATTGAATGAAACCTTATAACGGATATATCTGGATACTCGAGGATGCCTTTCATATCGAAGGTCAGCAAGGAGGGACCCTCCAAACGTGAACGGACATTAAGAAAGTGCTGCCTATTCCATGAGCTGGATGGGCACAATACAAACGAGTGCAAACATTTGAAGGATATCATTGAGGAACACAAGAGGAATGGTCAGTTACAACAATATGTAAGCACTCAGGCTACGGTGGTGGAACATGAGCAACCACCGTCCACCTTGAATGAAAATGGCACTGGATCAAGGCATCATCCTTAATTTGTCATCAATTGATCGGGATGGCATGGAATAAATAAAAAACTCCGTAGTAGGATGGCTAAGTCACATACACATGTACATGATCGAGGATGGTCCCTAGGCATGCTGTAAGATCATGATAAACCGTTGTGCTCAGGTTTGTGAAATTTGTTTTTTTTCTTCTTGTTTGCTTCAAACTCTTGTTTTTCTAGTTTATATTTGAACTCTGGTTTATTGGTTGTATGGACTCTTATTTTATATTTTGGTAAATAGACTTCAGAATGCTTAGATTTGGACCAATGTAATAGATAACATAAGTCATGATTATGGTCATGTCCGGAGAGGCGGGATAACAATCACAAGGAATGGGTCTTTTCATCGGGTGAACACGATGTAATGGACTTGTGCATCATGGATTAAGTGCTCAACAAGGCATCAAGGCTGAAGAATAAAATCCAACAAGGTCGTTAGGTATGGACTATGCCTGCAAAGGGTAGGACACTTTGCTCGAATGCGATGGATCGACCTACTCAGATCGTCGAGCATGGATTGTACTCGGCAAGGATCCGGAGAGATTAAGGTCATCAGGTATGGACTATACCTAGGAAGGGGTAGGTCGCTTCGCTTGAATGCGCTGGATCGACCTACTCAGGTCGTCGAGTATGGATTATGCTCGGCAAGGATCCGGAGAGATCAAGGTCGTCAGGTATGGATTATGCCTGTCAAGGGGTAGGTCTCTTTGCTCGAATGCGATGGATCGGCCTACTCAGCTCATCAAGTACGGATTGTGCTCGGTAAGGATCCGGTGAGATTGAGGATTTGGATTAGGATAACAACCCAGAGAGGACATGTATTTGGATATCAGTTTCAAAAAGCAACGAATTTGGCTTTGGATGGAAGCAGATTCAGATAAAACGATCCGGAGAGACCGTGGATTTGGATTGGATTCTGGATTAGGAAATATGGTTATCAATGGGTTATGGATTTTGGATTTTGGATTTATGGCAATTGAAAACACACCTTCCTATCGCAAGGCATGTTTTGGGGGAGAAAAGGGTTAACCCCATTTTACCAAGGCGGTAGACATGTGGATTTAACCCAACATACTTCACGATTATCAAGGCCATTAGTCAAGAGTGATGATTGTGAGATCTAGAAATCAAGTGCAGGCAATGACATGAAGCGATGATCAACCAATACCAAAAGATAGAATCTTCGGAATATTCTAAGTATGGATTAGTGCCTCGCCCAGGCAGGGGATCGGTGCTTATCTCTTCCCCTAAGGGATCAGTGCATGTCCTCAATTTTTGTCCTAAACTAGGTGAGGCTGATATAAAGTGACAAGGAAGGCCTCATGAGGCTACATTTCAAATTTGAAGTCGTTTGGAGTTTGTATGCGTAAGTTATGGGCAAATTACTTCACCTAAAAAAGGGATCGTATAAAAAGGGATTGGTATAAAATGGATTGGCATATTTCAGCCAAGCAAGTACAACTAAATGGAAAACAATCAATATCTCAAAATCCATAAGTCCAATGCGTATAATATTTTGTGAGCAAGATGTGGGGACTCTAGAGAGCCTACTCTAGGGATCGCACATCAAAACGATGAAGAAAGAGGGATCGACCCTCTTCCCTCTTAGGGATCGTCTAAACCCAACTTTATAGCAAAGATCGATCAATATCTCACCATCTACACATCTAATTGACATGAAACTTAGAGGAAAAACTAATTACAACATGTGGAACACCCCCATAGGGATCACATATCATTTGTTTTGGAGCAAGTTGGCGGGATCGGTACATATCCCTCCATAGGGATCGGCTATAATCATCCTTCACAACATATTACAACAAAGATTGATCAATAACTCGAGTTCTACTAATCAATTTAGCGTGAAACTTGGAGACTAAGCATAATACAACATAGAGAAGCTCCCCTAGGGATCGCAAGGCATTTGGAAGAGATTGGAGGGATCAATACGTATCCCTCTAGAGGGATTGACAGAAAGTAGAATTCAAGCAACACTACTTCATGGGAAATGCGATATCTCACAAACATTATATCGAAATTGCACAAAATTCAGGGAGCAAGTAGCTAACATCATGGGGCACCCCTCATAAGCATTGCAGCCCATTTGGACACACTAATAGGGATCGGTACCGATCCATATTGTTGGCTGCAATGGGCTTGGAAATTTTTAGGTGGCTTCGTCTTGGTCTCCTAAACCTTCTATCAAAATTTCAGCTTGATCCGTGCACGTCTTCCCTTATAAATACAGCAAGCATGGTGTTAGAAAAAGGATCTTCTTTCTGCTCTCTATATCTTCAACCTACGCTACACACTGTTAATTTTATTCTTGGATTTTGGATTGTAACTGTAAAAAATTCAATATAATAAAAAGGATTATTTGGGAGTGGACGTAGACCGAAATTAGCCGAACCACTATAAATCTTGTCTCTTTTTACTTGCTTTCTGATTGTTTTAATTTTGTTCTTCATTTTTTTTGTATTTCTACGATTGGATTAGATGTTGGTACTTCTACATAATTGGGTGTTGGTGGCCAATTTTGATGCCAACAGTGCCTTTCGAAGCTTTATATGGAAGGCCGTGCAAATCACTACTATGTTGGCTGGAGAGAAGAGATAGATTGGTTCTTGGTCCAGATATGGTGTGAGAACCCACGGTAAGGATGGAGATGATCCCAGCACTGATGAAGGAGGCTTAGTCTAGGCAGAAAAGTTACACGTATAAGAGGCGTAAGGATTTAGAGATCTCAGTTGGAGATCATGTTTTCATTAATGTATCACCACTGAAGAGTGTGGTATGATTTGGAAAGTCAGGAAAACTGGCATCCAGATATGTTGGAATATTCCCTGTTATAGAGAGGATTGGGAAGTCCGCATACCGGATAGAGCTACCGAGTAGTTTGGCAGGAGTCCGTAATGTTCTTCATGTTTTTCATCATAGGAAGTATGTGCATGATCCAAAGACTACTATTGCTCAAACTACATTGGAAGATTTAGTAGTAGAACCGAATCTAACTTTTGTTAGGTAACCATTTCATGTTATAGCAAGAGATGAGAAGAAGTTAAGATACAAGACAATCATATCAGTGAAAGTCCAATAGAGCGACAACGAGAAAGACCCTACTTGGGAGACAAAGGACACGATTAGGGATACTTATCCTGAGTTGTTATAATGGCATGTGTTATATTTGTCAAATAGACTTTGTAGCTGGTAAGATAAACTAGCATTGTTTGTTACAGTTGTTTGCATGTTTGATATGCTTATTATGTAGTCCTTACTGAATTTTGAGGACGAAATTCTTTAAGGATGGGAGCCTATAAAATCCCTAATTTTAGTTTAACATTATTCAGAAGATTTAATTAGACAGATTAAATAGAATAATATAGTGGGACATGGGGATGAGATTTGATAACTAACAAGGCCGAGCGTTAATTAATTACCTATTGAGATTGTTTAAACTTAACATGGAAAGGAATAAATGAGAAGGGAAAAATAAGAATAGATCACTCTTTTATCCCTTAAACCTTCACCCTCTCATTCATTACAATCATAAACATAATAGAGGCCGACAATAATGAAGGTAGAGAAGTGGAAATCAAAGGAGAAACCAATGGATTCAAAAGGTAAAGCTTAGGGAATCTCAACTCCATCAAATCTCAACTCCATCATCCAATATAAGGTGAATAATAGTTAACCATTTCTAACGTTTGTATTTGAATTCGGTTATAGTTAATTTACAAATGGTTTTTGGTTTTATTGACATGTTATGAATATTTAGTCATTGTATGGATAGAATAGTGATTTATGGAATTTTTATGAAATTATTTAGATGGGTTTTATGGATAAAACCAAAGTTTTTGATCGCCAATTGATTTTATTTTATGGTATGTCGTGTAAAACATTATTTTGGAGATGAGTTTTTAATTTCATAAATTTCCAAGTTAAGATAAATATTTTATGAATTTCCTAAGGAGGAAATAGTGTTTATTTCGGGTTTTAATTATTAAAATAATTAAATAGATATTTTGGCTCTGAAATGCTTATGTGAGAAAGAGTATGTTAATTCTGACTTTTGGGGATTTTTTCCAAATGATTATGATTTTCTAGAATTCATTATGCTAGATAAGCATTTAAATAAATAATTAATTAAGAAATTTAATTAATTAAGTTGGTATATGTTTTTGGGAAGATAAATGGATATGCAACCGTTTTTTGAAAAGAAATTCAAAAAGATTATCTTTGACCAATAAAAAATTGACAAGGAGTTGGAGTTGGTAAAAAGGAATTTCTTTTGATAGAAATAAAATAGTTTTTATAAAAATTAAGATATTGCCAATACGAGACATCAACGTGAATGGATGCATACGACATCAACTATTTTGGTATGGAATGAATGTGTTCAGGTTAAAGTCATATAGTATAAGGTCTTCGGCCTAAAATCAATGCCGACATGGTGATCTCGTAACACTCTAGAACTATGCCGACCTCCCTTGTTTCTTTATTTTGAAATCTATAACATACGGCATTGATGGCGCAAGTTTTCACCATGGTTTTAAGTGATGTCGCATACCATTATTTTGATAACAATATTTTCGATAACAATTATTTTCGCTATCAACTATATTGAGCCAATATGCCGCATGTTTCCTATCCCGACGCCACAGCTTAAGGAAGTAATGCCTCAAGTATTGTTTTCGACATTTAATGGCAATGATGCCGCTATAACTTGGTTTTGACCTAAAGAATTTGATAATGAACTATATAAAGGAATTTATGTCTTGGGTTTTCAATGCCGACACCCTATGTTTTACAACATAAAGACAAAGTACTATGTTTCGACATAAATTATTAATGTCGTAACCCTTTTTATTTTCGAAACTATTGCTTGTGAGGCCGAGAGACCTAGTTTTTATGCAAACTAGAAGCTATGTTCTAAAGGTGAGATTACTTATGCTTTGAGCATTGGGATAACCTTATGATTTTAGCAGTGTAGCCATGTACTTTATAAAAATTAAAGTTTTTGTTTTCTAATGTTGGATAGAGGTTCGACATTGTTTATAGTAAAATGAATATCGCAAGTCTTTTATTTTGTTATATTGATGGTGGCAAGCTATATGCTTTATGAATTCGACATTAGTCATTGAGGATATCAATGCATATTATTTTAACATGTTATAAATTTAAGGGTTCTACAACTTAGTTGGGGATACAAATAAACATAGGTTGGGCACTTGGGTGAATAAGATTAATTATGAATTAAATTGATAAGTTTTTGACATCAAAATTTACCACCAACACCCAATTATGTGAAAGCACCAAAATCCAATCCAATCACAGCAATATGAAGAGAAATAAATGAAGAATAAAATTAAAACAATTAGAAAGCAAGTAAATTGAGACACAGATTTATAGTGGTTCGGCTAACTTCGGTCTACGCTTACTCCAAAGATTTTTCTTTTATTAGTTTATACTGCTGATTAAAGTTGCAAATCCGTGAAATTCAAGAATAAAAATGGCATAGTATGTCCTATGTAGAAGACGAAGAGAAGCAGAATGCAGATCCCCCTTTTTGAAGCCATGCCTGCAGTATTTATAGGTGAAACTTCGGCTATAGGACCTCCTTATCCATATGGGCTCACCATAGGGATCGCTAGGCCCCAATCTCCATGAGTAGGGATCGATATCAATCCCTTCCTTAGTTGATTATTGGGCAGTGATTCAAATGGATTACCCATAATGAAGTATGTTTAATCCCCAAATTTCATGTCATTTGGAATAAGGGAGCTCGAGTTATTGACTATTGAATGCAAGAATGCACTTGGGCATGATGAACGCCGACCCCTATCCATTAACAATCCAATGCAACCAACTATGTCGACCCCTCCTTGTTGAGTCGAAGTACGCCGATCTATCTGAAATACCGATCCCTTCGCCTTGCTAAGCCATTGAAGTATACCGACCCCCCTTGGCTTATCCAGATTTGCGGACCCATTCCTTTGCCGAGCTTTCTTATGTTTCCTCCATGCCGATCCCTTCTCTTCCATAACACCATGCCAATTCCACCTTATTCATAATGCAACGTCGAACCCTCCTGTTCCAATATACCATGATGATCCCACCTTTGCCACAATGCTATGCCGATCCCTCCTATGTCACAAAGGTATGCCGATCCCACCTTTGCCACGAAACTATGCCGATCCCCGCTATGTTATGCTGATCCCTTGGGTTCCAAGCTAACATCCATATTTCAAGCGCATTGCATCGTTTATTTACCAGCTCCATCCAACTCTGGCTTCGTATAACCATTATACTTGACTTCTGGGCCCTACAATCGTCACTCCGCACTCATCGACCGTGATAATCATGAATTCTGTTGGGCTAGATCCGTCTGTATAATGCCTTGACAAAAAGGTGGGCTAACATAAGTGATGGGTTCATAGTCATTCTAGGAAAACTATGGAATGTGAGATGGATAGTCCACATAATGCCCGAGATGAATAGTCTCTATATGGTTAATGAAGGGTTCATAGTCATCCTAGGAAAACTATGAGACGTGTGATGGATAGTCCACATTGTATTAGATAAATGAAACATGTGTGATGGATAGTCCACATAATTTAAGTAGTAAAATTGTATGTAATGGGTAGTCCAAATGACCTGGGATAGAGAATCTACAAATGTTTATACGTGAGATGGGTAGTCCACATAAATATAAGAAGGATAGTCATTTAAAGTTAAGACAGATAGTCAGATGAAACTGAGACGGATAGTCAAACAAATTAGGATGTGTAGTCCAATGTATGTTGCATGACTGCATAGTTTATTTACTATGTTCTAATCATTGTGGATATAGGAGCACCGTATATGGTTGGTATGTTTTGGTTAAGATAATAGTAAGGGAAAAACCCGTTCCACTCAGCTGCATGGTTTTTCTAGATATTTATTTTGGTTCAAGATGGTAGGTCACTATTCACATAAGATTATTTGTCTGACCCAAAGTTTTAGTTTTTCCCCTTAAAATCTTGGGTGCTCATTTGGGTAGGCTGAGCGTAGGGTTCTCAGGTTTTCTTGTTTGACGAATAAGCTTCCGGATACGTGCAGGAGGAAGATAGCTATATTTGGACTTTTATTTAATCCGTTGTGTAGTTTATTTTGCTTAATAGATGTAATGGCATAAGTTTTAACTATCAAGTATTAGACTCTGAACCAAGAGGGCATCTTCATATATCGCTCTTAGAGTATTTTGTAATAATTATATTTTATATGAACGTGTGATCTAATGGGATTGTGTAATGAATATGAAAGCTTATTTGTGAAATGAAATATGAAAGTTTTTTATTAAACTGTATTTGAAAAGTTTCGTATTCATGTGCTTCTGATATTATTGATATGACTTACATAGCCGCATTTTGTCAATGGAAATTAACACTATGGATGACTGCTGCATCCGTTGCGCTTAGTATTGGGCCACAAAATGGGGATGTTACACTTGCCTTCCAAAGCAGAAACAAATTTGAAATATGTATTGGTAAAAGGAGAGTAGAAAAACTGCATTATTTCATGAACCCATGTCTTTTCAACCGAATTCCATGCAATTCGGGCATCAAAAGACCCAGAACAAATACCGTTACTTACAAAATCCTTTTAAAGTAAAAGTATGAAAGAAGAAGCTATAACATGAGAATTGTTCCTTCTGCAGGCGTTGAAAGAGATACTTCCGTTTGGGTTGAAGAGGCGCTTCCGCAAGCATCGAAGGAGATGCTTCCATCAAGGTCACAGGAGATGCTTCTACAAGAGTCAATTCTTCTACCGAAGCCACCCCTTCTGCAAGTGTTAAAAGATTCCCTTCCGCAAGTGTTGCCAAAGTCTTCCCTGCCGCAATCATTAAACCATTGAAACAGTCATCCTTCTACAAGCAAGTATCACCATTGCATCACACTTCTTCCGCAATTCTTCAAAGAATACTCCACCTATGGCGCCGTCATGGCTCAACAATAATGAAGGGTGTTTGCACAAAAAATGGACAAACACCTCAAAGTTGTATGACTTAGTAGATCTTATGTTATTCCTAGTAATTTGAGTGATTTATGCAAATATGTAAAAAAATAGGGGCTAAACTGTAAAAAGACACGCAGATTTATTGTGGTTCAGCCAGAATGTGCCTACGTCCACTTTATATGTTATTTCTCTTCTTTTTTTTATGATTACAAGTACAAAGCTTTGATACAAGTAAAAGAAAGTTGTTTGAAGAGTTCCTTCCGTGCTTGAGCTCTCAAACTTGTCCCCATTGCTGTACCCCCGCCCCTCTATTTATAGAGTGAGGCTGGGGGTAGGGGTCTAGGACGTGTATAGTTGCTGATGGGCCTGGGCTGATGTGATCTGGCCTGGTACGTCTTGGTTCGTCATTGCTTGGTTCGGAGGTGGTTGGAGTGTAGGATGGATCGGTAGTTGATTGGACCGGTGGTGGGATGGTGAGGTTGGTCCGGTGTGGAGATGGTTCGGCAGGAGGTGGTTCGGTGGGAGTTGGGAAGGTTGGTTCGGTTGGTTCGGCAGGAGGTGGTTCGGGTGAGGTCTGCCGAATGGTGCCTGCCGAATGGGTCTGCCGAATGAAGCAAGTTTCTTGGTCTCGAGGTCTTCTGGGTGAGAACACGCCCAACATTTGCCCCCCAAAGCGGGGCATATTCTTGAATATGGCGTGCTTTGTTTTTGGTTGTTTATCCTAGGCACTCCCATCCGGTCTCAGAAACGAACCGGTGGTCCGGCTATCTTTCCTTTCCTCTATAAGTAGGGGCTCCGTACTCTTGTTGTTTCCTTACCGATCGAAAAGTGCCGAGCCAAACTCTCAACACCGAATCATTTACAGTGCCGAACTAGGCTGGTTTTGCCGGATCAGGTGAGGTTTCCCTTCCTCGCCGAATGACCACTAAGTTTTATACTACCGAATGGGTCTTTCGAAAATGCCGGATGGGCTGTGGTTTTTGGGGATGAGGATACCGAATGGTTTTTTTTTTGGTAGTGCCGAATGGGCCAGTACCGGATGAAACCGATGACTTTAAATGCCGAATGGGCATGAGAAACCACCGAATGGCCTTGATAATTTTGCATTTACTTTACCGAATGACAACGGGGGTTTGAGCACTTTGATTTCATGAGTGAAATTCCATATTATATACTTACTTGTTTACATCCTTTGTTCTAACATTATGCTTTTCCGGTGTTGTAGATAATGTCTCGCAAAGTAGAAACTCGATCAGACAAGAAGAAATCCGGAGGTGAAGGAGGTTCCTCTGCCGTGCCCCCAGCTCAGCCGAATCCCGAACGTCACGGACCAACCCCGAGATCATTAGTGGACGGGTACGGCCCTCAGGAAATTCTGAACTCCCCGCCTGACTGTTTTCCTAGTTCCCTCAAGGAGGAGCAGCTAGATGCCATCTCTCGTTCTTTTGGAATTGATAGGGCGCGAATGCTGTTGCCAGGGAGAGATGTTATGCCATACGACCCCCCTGAGGGGTACTTTGAGTACAGCAGATACCACTGCATGTGTGGTGCCATTCCGCCTCTTAATGCTTGGGTAGTCGGCTTCCTTACATATCTCAAGGTGGCCCCATTCCAGCTTCAACCCAACTCCTATGCTATCCTGGTGAGCCTCTTCGTCATTTTCCAAAGGAAGTATGGTCGTGCTCCTTCCAACCGGGAGATCCGATACTTGTATAATTTGAGGGGCTATAAGAAGGGGTCCCCATACATTAGCTTGGAGTCAGCCGTGACCTTCAAACCGGTCTTGGATCTGTACTCTAAATTCAGCATGTTCAAGAAAGAGTGGTTCTTTGTTAGGGACGACTCCGTTTCAATCCGGCGTTTTACTTCTGGATGTAAGTTGATGCTTTTACTTATAATTTCTATTCCGATTGCGATGCTTCTTCTCATACTTTCTCATTTTTGCTAGCGACAGGTGGCTTTCCGGTTGTGGAGACAGACCGCCTGGTTCAGACGGCGGCTGAGGTAGAAGCTATTCTTGGGAAATATAGATCATCTGCCTTCTTGATCAGAAATGCGATTCTTCTGGAATATAACTTAATCCTCCCGCAGCAGTCAGTAGTTAAGTTGAGGGAGACGGCGGAGGAGAGGGCGGCTGCTCAGACCAAAGAAGGTGTTTCGGTGGAGAGTAGTAAGAGGAAACCTTTCACAAAACCTCCAGCTGTCGGAGGTAAGAAACTCAAGAAGTCGGACGGTCCCTCCCCCAGCAATTGTCCACTTACCCGGGAGGAGGAAGACATAGAGGAGGAAAGAGGCGAGGGCGGAGATGGTCGGGATGGTGACAAAGGTGGCGATGGCATCGGGGCCCTACTTCCTGGGCAAGCGGGCGAGATTCAGGAGTGGACGGATGATGCGTTCCACCAGGCTTTTGAGGGGTTGGATGAAGATCTGGCTTTGGTAGAGAAGACCGGGAAGGCGGACAAAGCCGGGACTGGTGCAAGTGAGTCTTCTCCGACCATTCCAGCCAAGGTGGCTCCGACGACTCAAGGTGAACTCTTGACTCCTGCATGCTTCATTAATGATAAGGACTTAGGAATATTTTATGACCCGCTCCCGTCCTGGAACGAAATCCAGGACTTATTGCAGTATCCCACTCCTCCCCAGGGTTTGTACAACCACAGCTGTGTTTCTTTTCCTTTTTTTTTAACTTGTAATTTACCGCGTTTCTCGAATCATATAGTGATGTAAGTTTGTGACACTTGTTCTTTATATCAGGAGCAGGCAAGACGTCCAAAGCCTCAGACCTTCGACACAGGCTTGAGCAATATAAGCTTTCCAAAACTTCTGCTAAGCCGAAGCCCTCGACCCAACGCTCCGGGGATGTAGTCGGCTACCGTCCTCTTCTTGGGGTCATCGAAGAGGGTATTCAGCAGAGGAAGAGGAGTCATCCTTTATCCGAAACTTCGCCCGGTCCTCAGCTTCCGGCTCAGCCTCTTCATGATATCACTGAAGAGGGTAGCGAGTTTGCACCCTCTCCGCACCCATCCAGAAACCCTTCCGTCACTCATATCGACCGTCCTGACTTGGCTCGTAATCCATTTGCGGGTCATCCTGATCTGGATCCAAGTTCCCACGACATTACCTTTGATGAGGTTACTGGTGAGCACCTTCTTCCCCGCAATCCCATGGTACGGGTGCTTGATGAAGCTAAGTCCTTAGATCTTGATCTACTTACCACTCGGATAGTTACCATGGGAGATGAGGCCAAGGCTAATATTGATCGGGTGGCGGAGGAGACTAAAAAGCTGATGGGGCATCATGCCCGGCTGGTTAAGGCCGGAGAGGAGATTGGGAGCGCCAATATCCGACTTCGATTGGTGGTTTCGGATCAGGCCAAACAGCTTGCGGATCAGGCTATTCAGATTTCTCAGCATGAGGCTGCTACTAGGCGACTAAGGAAAACCCTGGAAGAGGCCAGTCGGGCCGAATTGCGGAAAATGGAAGCTACTTGCAAAGAACGGATTGATATGGCTATTGCCACGGTGGATGAGGTTCGGAAAGCGGATCTCGAGCAGGTGGAGGAATTGTCCGGGAAACTTGAGGCTGCAGAGCTTGCTCAAGCCAAGTTGAGGGAGGAGATGGAGGCAATGCGGGGATCCCTTCTGGTTGACTGCTCGAGATACCGATTGGAGAGAGATGCCGCCGTTGGGAGGTTGTCGGCTTCCGAGGCCCGGATGAGGGAGTTTGAGGAGAATGAGGGGATGATGGACGAAATGCTCCAGGATATGTACTTCCGTACCTGGAAGCAGGGCAACCTGTCCTGGATGGATGATTATCCCAGGGTCATGGCTAAGATTTATCTCCGGGCTCTGGAGGAGGCTAAGGCTGATGCAGATAAAGAGGGTGGAACGGTCTTCAGTATGGATGTTGTCACTGCCCAGTTTACCAAGGAGGAGAAAGTGGCGGTAAAGGAGGGTATGCGGCTGCTTGCTGCTGAGGAGGCAGGTGTGCAGGTAGAGGATGACGACCAGGATGGTCAAGAAGCAGGTGCTGGTAAGTCTTCCTTTCTAGTCTTTCCATTAACTTGGTTACTTATCGCTAATGAATTCTTTTTACGACCGGACAGGTGGGCAACAGAGCAAGGACAAGACTCCGACGCAACCGGCTCCCTGATTAGACCTGGAAAATTCTTTTTGTAGACTTGACATGGTTGTATACGTTAGTCTTAAGACAGTAGAGTAACTTCTAAGTTGTAATTCTTGCTACTTGTAACAATCAACATTATTCTTGACGTGTAATTTTTTAACTTAAGCTGATTTTGTCGTTTCTTGAATATTTGTTGCTATTTCGACATATCGTATGAGAAATGTAGCTATGTATATTCTTGTAATTAAATTGTGTTTGATGTTAGACTCTGGTTCTAAACCATAATTTTATGACTTGCAATATTAGCGTGTGGTGTGAACAAATTATAGTCATGTATTTGTACATAAAAGAAGAAAATACCGCCTTTCATGTTTTAATCGTAGATGGCAGTCTTGAATATCTTGTAGGACCGAGCATGGAATGTAGTCGAATGTCCTGCCACTGTGAGTCCCTACACCCATTGGCAAGTATCTCCTACTCTGTATCATGTACTTTAGGGATTGTTATAGGGGATAGGAAAAAAAGCTTTTTAAGTAAAATTGAAATACGTGAAATAGTAAAACTTCCAATCACGGAAGGCCTTCGATGTGCTTAAGTTCGTGGCAAACGGGTTTTGTAGTCACTTTCCCTAGCTGTGGGTCTTGGAGACATTTGTCACCCATCTTACGCCTCCGCGGGGAGTTAATTCTTTTTTACCACAGCCGCACTTAAGACACATCGGAGCCGAGATCGCGCACAGTAACTACCCGGGCCATTATGGCCCGTAATCGTGGGTATTATTCGATTTACTGTGGCCGGCTAGCGTGGGTGCCGATCGTCAACTGTGAACTGCCCCTGGCTGGCCACACCTTATGTTGGGGCTTATAGTCGGTTCACAGTTGCCGGCGAGCCTAACGCCGTAATGAGCTGCCTCGGCTATAGTCGGCCTTCTCGGTGGCTTATAATCGGCTCATTACAGTTGGCTTTAAGGGCCGTCGCGAGCAATGATTTAACCCGCAGCAGAGGGATGCTGGAGCGGAAGTGTCTCATTGGCGAGGGCATAGATTCGCATAGTACCTGTTGGGTTTTGTCCACGTGAAGTTGCATTGTGGAGTGCTTTGAATAGAAATGCTATATACTCAGGATTTTGTTCAACAGAAAAGGATAAAGTTAACAAGCAGCCAAGATACAAAGGAACAAGTTAAAAAAGAGACAAGGTTTTTTTAAAGTGGTTCAGCACGAAAATGCCTACGTCCACTGATTCTCTTTGTTAATTCACTTCATATGGGCAATACAAGTTAAGAAAAGTATCGACGGAGGTGTTGGATGTTCCATGCCCTCTGGAACACCTCTCCGTCCACTGTTGACAAAATATAGGCTCCGTTGTGGAGATCTTTATGAATTACATATGGTCCATCCCAGATTGGGTCTAGTGCTCCGGGGCGAGGGAAGATTCGCTTGAGGACAAGATCCCCTTCCTGCAAGGTACGATGCTTGACTTTGGAGTTGTATTGTGCTGCCACTTTGTAGGTAGTCTCGGATGGGAGTCATCCAAGTTGCTTCTTCGGCTGTGGCTATCAGATTCACTTGCTCAAAACTTGGGACCGTTTGCTTTGAGATGGTTACTGCCCCGAAGATGGCGATGTCTCTCATACTCGCTTGCTTTGCCAATTCGTCGGCCTCTTGGTTCTCTTCCTGAGGGATGTGTTTGACTAAGTACTGATCCAATCGGCTGAGAAGCAACTTGGTCTTCTTTAGATATGCTATGAGTCGTTCCTCTCGAGCTTGGAATTCTCCTAGTATTTGATTAACAATAAGTTGAGAATCGCTGTTAAGACACAAAGAATTGGCTCCGATTTCTATGGCAATTTCTAGTCCAGCTATCACTGCTTCATATTCTGCATCGTTGTTGGTGGCAGCGAACTCCAACCTTATAGCATAGTGCCGTTTATTTCCCCTGGGAGTGATTATTACCACACCTGCCCCCGAGCCTTGTTCGTTAGATGCACCGTCCACAAAGAGATTCCACTTGATATCTTCCGTTATTTCCAGTTGCTCCTTATCCTCGTTGGTAGTGAACTCTGCAATGAAATCAGCCATGGCTTGTCCCTTGATGGCGGTGCGAGGGTGATAGGTGATATCATATTGACTCAGCTCAATACACCATTTAAGTAGTCGCCCGGAAGTGTCGGGACGATGGAGTACCTGCCTCAGTGGTTGATCGGTCAGAACTTTGATGGAATGGGATTGGAAGTAGTGACGTAGTTTTCGTGAAGTGATTAGTAAACAGTATGCTAACTTTTCAAGTTTAGGATATCTGACTTCTGCCCCAGTAAACCTTTTACTGACGAAGTAAACTGGTCGTTGCGTGCGGTTGTCTTCCCTTACCAAGGCAGCGCTTAAAGCGTGAGATGACACAGCAAGGTATAGGTATAATTCTTCGCCTTCGCTTGGGGTCGAGAGTACCGGTGGTTTCTGGAGGTGTTCGATTAGGTTAAGGAAAGCGGTTAAGCATTCGTCCGTCCATTCGAACTTTCCTTTATCTTTCTTTAGAGCTTCGAAAAAGGGGACGCACTTGTCCGTTGCTTTGGACATGAATCGGCTTAGGGCGGCCACTTTTCCATTTAGGCTTTGCATCTCCTTTCGGGTGGAAGGTATCTTGATGTCCCTTAATGCTCGGACTTGTTCAGGGTTTGCTTCAATCCCTCGGGCATGGACGATGAACCCTAAGAATTTTCCCGATGACACTCCGAAGGAGCACTTTAGTGGATTCAACTTCATTCCATACTGTCGAAGTACCTGGAACATTTCGCCTAGGTAGCTTACGTGATCTTTGGCTTTCCATGATTTCACCAGCATGTCATCTACATATACTTCCATAGTTTGTCCTATTAGCCCTGCAAACATCTTGTTGACGAGGCGCTGGTAGGTGGCTCCTGCATTTTTAAGTCCGAAGGGCATCACTTTGTAGCAGTATAAACCCCGGTCGGTGATGAAACTAGTGTGGTCTTGGTCGGGAGCATGCATAGGAATTTGGTTATATCCTGAGTATGCATCCATAAAAGATAGGAGTTCGTGCCCGGCTGTGCTGTCTACAAGTTGGTCGATTCTGGGAAGCGGGAAGCAATCCTTTGGGCAGGCGTCGTTTAGGTTGGAGAAGTCAATGCAGGTCCACCACTTCCCATTAGCCTTCTTTACTAGTACCGGGTTGGCGATCCATTCTGGGTAAATAGCTTCTCGTATGAAGTCATTGGCGAGTAGATTCTTTACTTCTTCATCGAGGGCTGCTGATCGCTCTGCCCCCATACTTCTCTTTTTTTGTTTTACAGGCGCCTTGGTAGGATCAATGTTTAATACGTGGCATGCTATGTCGGGGGAGATTCCGGTCATGTCAGCGTATGACCAAGCGAATACATCCAAGTTGTGGCGGAGAAAATCAATGAGTTGTTCCTTCAATTCAGCTTTCAGCTGCGACCCAATTTTCAGTAGCCTACTTGAGTCGTGCTTGTCTACAGATATAAACTCCATAGCCTCTGCAGGCTCGGCGGTGGCCTCCTCCTCTTTGTCCCTAGGGTCTAATTCATTGAAAGGGTCGCTGGTGTATCGAAGAGGAGGGGCTTTCTTTAGTTGCTATGCTTCAAGGTTTTTGTGCAGAGGGCAATCTCTACACCTTTCCCTTTATCTTTCCTGTGGTTGTTGCGAAGTTCGGTTACATAGAAGTCTCGTGCAATATCCTGGTCTCCTTCCACTTCCCCTACCCCATTGTCTGTTGGAAACTTCATTTTCAGGCACCATGGGGCTAGGACAATCTGGAAGTCAGACAAGGCTGGTCTTCCTAAGAAGGCGTTGTAGGCCGAATGGTTTTCTATCAGCACAAACGTCTGTTTCCTTACAACGGAGCGGGGATGGCTTCCAATCTCAACAAAGAGGTCCAGCTGCCCGAGGGGCATCTTCGCATCTCCAGTGAAACCGTGTAGTGGTTTATCGCAGGGAGATACATCCTTCATTGATAGCTTCATTTTGTCGAATGCGTGTTTGAACAGGATATTTACAGAGCTTCCAGTGTCTACCAGGATTCGGTAAACTTCGGCGGGACCGAGTCGGGCAGAGATAACCATGGGATCCATGTGAGGGTACTGTCTTCCTTCTAGGTCGCGTTTACTGAATGTGATGTCATCACTTTCTTTCCGCTTTGGGTGGCGCTCTTCTATAACCGTATTGACACAGTCTTTATTGTCTCTAAGCGAATTCCCATATCTTTCCATCTCTCTCCAACTTCTGTCTGCGATGTGCGGACCTCCTGAGATGGTATGGACCACTATCTTCTCTTGACTAGAGCTGCTAGCGTTGCGGTTTCCTCTGTCGGTCCCTGGTGAGGGTAGCCTTGGATTTTCATTGGCAGGAGCTGGAGTCCTGTCTTGACTTTTTACATAACGTTCCAGTTTCTTCCTTCTGATGTGTTCCTCAATCAGATCTCGGAGATGATGGCATTCGTTGGTATCATGTCCGTGAGATTCGTGGAAGCGGCAGAATTTTCCAGACTTCTGTGCGTTATCTGATTCCTTCTTGTATGGTGGGCGTTTGTATCTAACTTCTCCTTGGGTGGCAAGGAAGATATTTTCGACGGTCTCGTTCAAAGGGGTGTAAGTGTCGAATCTTGGTCATGGCCGATATATGCGCTTTTCTACCTTCTTGCCCCCAGCATTGTCTCTGGAATCATTTCTTCGAACGTCCCTCGCCACAGCAGGGGCGTTGCCATGGGTCGTCTTATTTTGCTGTCCTGACTGCCCCTCAACGGCAGCATCCTCAAGCCTCATGTATTTCCCGGCTTCATGGAAGAAATCGGGTAAAGTAGCTGGCTTTTCTTTTGTCAATCTTCTAGCAAATTTAGTGTTCGGATGCACTCCACTGCAGAGGGCCATTAGGATAAGCTTCTCATCGGCATCTTGAACTACGGCTGCTGCGGCGTTGAATCTGGTTAGGTATTGCTGCAGCTTTTCTCCAGGTTTCTGTTTGACGCTGGATAAGGAATAAGCGTCCTTAGGTTGCTCCACATGAATGCAGAACTGACTGATAAATTTTTCTTTCAACATTTCCCACGAGCTGATGGATCCTTGGGGTAGATGACAGAACCAGGAGGTAGCAAGATCTGCTAAGAAGAGCGGAAAGCATTTGCACAGTACTCCCTCTGTTGCTCCACTCATGAGCATATGTTGCGTGTACCTCTGCAAGTGTACAACGGGATCGGAGGTTCCTTTGTAGGGTTCCATTGTTGGCATCTTCCACTCTCGGGGGGTGATAGCAATTTCGATATTGCGGGCGAAAGGGCTGGTTACCCTAGCGCCTATCCCTCGATCTCTTTGCTCCCGTTGGACACACTCTCTGAATAAGCGTGCCATCCTTTCATCAGAACTTGGAGCAGATAGAAATGAGTTTGGTTCTGTTCTGTGGGATTGATTCCGTCCAGACGACCTGTAGGGATGGTATCGTCTATCATTCCTCATATTTTCCATTGGCTGCCTTTGATCTTCTGGGAGCACGCTTGGGTCATCTACAGTTGGCCCTTGCCTTGATCTCCCCCTGTTGGGTTCTGATCTGAGCAATTCCTCGGGTCCAACTTCGGGCTGAACTCTAGCTCGGCCCCGTTCACTGGTGTTTCTGTGGTTAGGCAGCATGACAGGCTCAGCTGCAGTTGACCTTCGCCCGGTACCTTCCCCGTTGGGTTCGGTACCAAACGTTTCCTCAGGCCTAACTTCGGGCTGTGCTCGGTCTCGGCTCCTACCACGGCTACTTCTGCCGTTAGCTCCTTCGAAGAAGGAGGATCTTTGCTGTCTCTGAGATCCTCCAGACTGGGACTCGCCCTATGATTCAGTGTTGCGGTTGGATTCTTCAGCGTCCCTCAAGCGTGACATGAGATGGTCCACCAAGGCTTCCTGCTGGGACGTGAAGCGGTTAGTTACTTCAACCACAACTCTGTCCAGATCTGCTCTAGTAATTGCTGCAGGCTGTTCTGTGGCAGGAGTAGTTGGGTTAGCCTATTCTTCATTCGTTACTGTTGCTGGAGGAGGACGATTTGCTTGATTCATGACAGCTGGATCTGGGAGACTGCTGGATGCGATGTTTTTTCCTTTGTTAACATCTTTTCTCTGTTTGGGAGGCATGTTTTCCAAGTGGCGAACGATGTTGTTAGGAAAACTTGTTAAGCGGATGAAGCTGAAGCTTCGAGCTTCTAGTTCTCAGTGAAAGCACCAAAAATGTTTGCACAAAAAATGGACAAACACCTCAAAGTTGTATGACTTAGTAGATCTTATGTTATTCCTAGTAATTTGAGTGATTTATGCAAATATGTAAAAAACAGGGGCTAAACTGTAAAAAGACACGCAGATTTATAGTGGTTCAGCCAGAATGTGCCTACGTCCACTTTATATGTTATTTCTCTTCTTTTTTTTATGATTACAAGTACAAAGCTTTGATACAAGTAAAAGAAAGTTGTTTGAAGAGTTCCTTCCGTGCTTGAGCTCTCAAACTTGTCCCCATTGCTGTACCCCTGCCCCTCTATTTATAGAGTGAGGCTGGGGGTAGGGGTCTAGGACGTGTATAGTTGCTGATGGGCCTGGGCTGATGTGATCTGGCCTGGTATGTCTTGGTTCGTCATTGCTTGGTTCGGAGGTGGTTGGAGTGTAGGATGGACCGGTAGTTGATTGGACCGGTGGTGGGATGGTGAGGTTGGTCCGGTGTGGAGATGGTTCGGCAGGAGGTGGTTCGGTGGGAGTTGGGAAGGTTGGTTCGGTTGGTTCGGCAGGAGGTGGTTCGGGTGAGGTCTGCCGAATGGTGCCTGCCGAATGGGGTTGAGCGAGGTCTGCCGAATGGTGCCTGCCGAATGGGTCTGCCGAATGAAGCAAGTTTCTTGGTCTCGAGGTCTTCTGGGTGAGAACACGCCCAACAAAGGGATTCAATGTGCCTTCAACAGCATAGTGCCGCATCAGTTCCCCTCCGCTTCTCAAAAGAGTTCCTTCCGGTGGTGTCAAAAGCACCTAGTTCACATATAAAAGCAGCATCGAAGGAGTGCTTAGCCAATATCCTTAAAAACATTGCTTCCCATAGTGATGAAAGCATCCATTTAAGTGTGGCCTAAGCGTTGTACAAGAAGAATAAAGACACTTCAGCACCAACATCAACGAAATGAAAGGATTGTCGTCGATAGTGATTAAGGTGGAGCTAGAAGAATGGTGGAAGGAAATGAAGGCATTCCATTCAACGATGATGGAAGTATGGAGGAGGAAGGACCTCGACTCGCATCTATAAATAGGACCCTAAGGGTCACGTTTTGGGGGAGTTTTTCCATTCCATTCTTCTTTTCCAATCTCATACTCTTGTAACCCTGAATCGATTTGGGGACAAATCCTACCAATTTGTAACCATTTTGCTCTTAATAAAATTAAGGATATGAGCTTGATCATTTATGATCTCCCTACTTATGCTTCTTCGACTATTGTGGGAATATATGAATATTGACTTCGAGCATAAGAATGATCTACATGGCCATTAGCATAACTAATGACTATTTCACAAGACTTATGCTTATCTCCTTAACTCTCTATGAACATATATTGTGTCATAGAATCCATTTGAAATGTTGGAGCCTTAAGGTGATCTGTACCCACATGAACGCCCTTCGGCCTTTATTTCATGTGGTTATAGGGACAAAGTGCTTTAAGTCCTATGAATTTAAGGAGGCCGATCTATAAAGGAGTCTATGATGCCATGAATCCACTATTTAACAATTAAATCACACATTGGATCCAAAATGATAAATTGGCACTTCATACATGATCAAACCAATTAAGGGTTAACTTATCACAATAGCACCTGGGGTGTTAGATCATATTTTGGTTTAACATTTTTGACGCTAGAAGGAGGGCCTGAACCTCCGACTCATTATTTTCTTATGTAGAAACAAATTATGTAAAGTTCTTTTTGTAGAAAAATGGTGAGACCTAAGAAGGTCAGTGCTTCAAACAAAGAAGTAGTCGTGCATACAATAAATCCGGAGGAAAATATGACCCCTAATTTCAACATTACAAGCTTGAAGCCCGGTCAACCATTGCAACCGGCATAGCTCACCGGCAATGAAGCTGAAATAAAGAGCTTAGAACAATAGTTAATGGAAGTAAAAGGTCTATTAGAAGCGGTGCTCACTCGGAAGTCGTCTAAAACTACGGGACTTATTGTTGGGAAGAAGTGAACTCACTCAACTAACCTGCATAGAAGAAGAAAGATAATCAACCTTCTAAGCTGAATTACTGAGGATGAGCTGATGACAAGTTTAAGGAACAATCTGGAAGCTCAACCTCCAGAGATTACCAACCTACTAGACATAATTGTCATAATGAACAAGCTTACTTAAAGGAAATGGTAGAGTAAATAGCCAAGTATATGTTTAATGATAAGGGAAAGAGAACCTTGGATGAATGACCTAACGTTAATCAACGAGAAAATCCATTCACCGATGAGATTCTATCCACAAGAATCACATCGTATGTCAAGATTCCGTCTTTGAGATATAACGAAAACACGTACCCTGATGATCACCTAATGGCGTTTGAGATACAAATGGACCTATATAATGCATCCAGTGTGGTTTGATGTAAACTCTTTCCTGTGACGCTCCAAGGAGCAGCTGCTAAATGGTACCGCCAATACCGAGAGAGAACTATCTACTCTTGGAATCAGTTCTTTTATGAATTCTCTGTCCAATTCTGTATCTGTAAAGATTCGACCATCGACTATATTGTGCTAGCAAACATAAGAAAAAAACCGGGGAGCTACTAGAAGACTACCTCCAAAAATTAAATGTGGAAGCGCTAAAGGCCAAGGACATGAATGATAGGGATAAGCTAATTGCGGTGCATTCTTGATTGATAGAGCACACAACATTCTGGAAAGAGTTTTACGTCCATGGATGTAAGGACCTTCAAGAATTTCATTTTCAGGTTGACAAATTCATTCAAATGGATGAAATGTACCATGCTAGGAGAAAGACATCGTCTAAGAGAGAGGTGGGGAGAGCTAGCTTCGGTCGCGGTCATAAGAGGTCAAGGTGGGAAGATAACTCAAATACCAACTTCGTTGCCCTAAATAAGCCTTTATCCTACATCTATTCTGTGACTAAGGAGAAGGTTAGTTTCCCAACTTCATTCAAAGCCAAGATCTTTCCCGAGTAGAAGAAAGGTGGTGACTATTGCGCCTATCACAAGGTGAATGGCCACAAGACGGGCGAGTGCCGTGTACTGGCTGGTATAATTTAGAAGCTGATTCGTGAAGAACATTTGAAAGAAATCATCAAGTATGGACAGAAGGTTCCACGAATTGAAAATGGGCCAGAAAAACTTTCTAACAACACTATGAATATCCTAGAAGAGGAAGATCAACCAAATCTAAGCCCGTCTCTTAACAGAATTGATGTGATCCATGGAGGACCACATTTGGTCGGATGTAGCAAAGGAGCTAGAAACAGGTATATCAGAGAAGCTAAAGAGGGAGTGTTTCCTATTCAAGAGGAGCCCCCACTCAAAAATCCTCAATATAACATCCAAATGCTAATCTCACCATCACCCCGCAAGAGCTGAAAGGAATCAGACATCCTCATAACAACTCGCTTATGATCACTGCTCAAATCAGACTCTCCATAGTTACCAAGATCCTCGAAGAAAAGCTAGAGCCAATTCTTGAGCCTATCTTTGGTTTCAACAACAAATTGTCAACTCCAGTAGGACAACTAAAGTTACTAGTATAGATGGGCTTGCCACCATGCTGCAAGACATTCGAGACACTATTCGTGGTGATCCATCAGCCTTTATATTAAAATGCTTTCTTTAATCGTCTTGCTCTGGACGAAGTAGATGCTTTTGTCTCACCCAAATACTTAATGGTGAATTTCTTGATCAAGAGGGGCTAGGGAACTATTAAGTGGGAGCAATTCAGCCCTTGTGAAATGTACTTTGCTACCCTGGAACAATTTAAAAGGGAACATGCTTCTTATTATGATTCGTCTATTATTTTTCAGCTTTTGGATGATGGATTTTTATATCTACCATCCAAAGCGAAAGCAAGACCTAGTAATACGACAAAACATAAGCTTAAGAAGTACAATTAATTTAAAAGGAAAAGGAAGAGAAGAGATACTAACTAGGTAGAGGAGGAAGTGGATAATGAAGAAATTGTCACCGATTTACACTGCCATGGAGAAATGGAGAGAATAAAGCCTATTGAAGATCTTGAGGTAATATGCGTGGATCCACTAATCCGATAAAGAGGTAAAAATTGGGAAAGATTTAGAAGGCAACCTTAAAGCAGACATAATTCAATTCCTTCAGGCTAGCGAGGATGTGTTCTCATGGACTCTTTCAGACATAATCGGAATCAACCCAGCGGTTATGTGCCACGCATTGAACATTGAACCGAGTATAACTCCTATCCAGCAAAGTAAAAGGCAGTTTAACAAAATTTGATCTGATGCCTTGAAAGAAGAGGTTGAGAAGTTGCTTGAAAATGGATTCATTATAGTAGTATTCTATTCGAGATGGCTAGCTAATCCAGTATTGTTTTAAGATGTCGAATGGTAAATGGAGGACTTGTGTTGACTACACCGATTTAAACAAATCATGTCCGAATGATTATTACCCATTGCCCCAAATAAATCAGTTAGTTGATGCAACCAGCTAACACAAGATTATATGTCTTTGATGGATGCTTATTTAAGATATAATCAAATTCCCATGTTCGAGCCAGACGAAGAGAGTACAAGCTTTATCACAGATTAAGGAACCTATCGCTACAAGTTGATGCCCTTTGGGTTGAAGAACGCTGGTGCGACTTATTGAAGACTAGTGAATAGAATGTTTAAAGAGCAGATCAGTCATAATATTAAAGTTTATGTGGAAGACATGTTAGTAAAGTCTTAAGAGGAAAGCAGTCATTTGAAGGACCTTGAAGAAATGTTTGAAGTGGTTGAGAGACATTAGATGAAATTTAATCCACAAAAATGCACTTTCGAAGTTCGGTTTGGGATGTTTTTTTGGGTATATTATTAGCGCTCAAGGAATTAAAGCCAACCCCGGCAAAATTCAAGCTATAATGGACATGGCTGAGATTGAAACTAGCAAAGATGTAATGTGTTTAAATGGACGGGTAGCAGCATTGAGTAGGTTTATCTCCAAAGCTACTAATAAGTGCACTCAATTCTTTGATGTAATCAAGAAGAAAAAGAATTTTGAATGGAAGAAGATTGTCAAAATGCCTTCAAAGAACTGAAAGACCATCTCAAAAGCCCCAATATTATACAATCTCGTGGGAGAGGAAAACTTATACCTATATATGGCAGTTTCGGAGCATGCAGTGAGCTTAGTACTAATCAGAGAAGAAAACAGAATTCAACTTCCTACTATTATGTGAGCAGAAGATTGAAGGACGCTGAAGTTAGGTATCCAGTCATAGAAAATTTGGCTTATTGCTTGATACTCCCAGCACGAAAACTGAGTGCCTACTTTCAAGCACATCAGATCAAGGTATTAACCAACTTTCCACTTAAGCAAGTCTTTAGTAAGCCGGAAACTTTGAGAAGGTTAGTGAAAGGGGGAATAGAACTCGACCAATATGACATTGAATTCCCACTACGGGTGGAAATTAAAGGACAAACTTAAGCCGATTTCATCAATGAATGCAGAAGGTTTATCAAAGAATATTCGGAGAAAGAAAAGGATCAAAAGCCCAAATGGCAATTATTTGTGGATGGGAACAAGGTGCTAGAGCAGGGTATGTTATAATCACACCAAATGGACACCGCTTGCACTATGCCATGAAACTAGGTTTTCCGGCTACAAGTAATTGGCAGAATATGAATCAATAGTAGGAGGACTCACTTTGATTTTGCAGCTTAAAATTCCAAGGACTGAAATCTTTACTAACTCTCAGTTGATGGTAAACCAACTAAAGCAGAAATATCAGACTTAAGACGGCAATTTAGTTCAGTATGTGAAGAAGGTACTAAAATGTTGACTCAATTTGAAGATTTCGCAATACATCAAGTACCAACAGGAAATAATTCACAAGCTGATTCATTGGCAAAACTGGCCAGTTCAATGGCAGCACCGGAAATCCAGATTGTATCACTGGGTTATCAAGCAAATCCCAGTATTGAATGTAAGGTATCTAAGCTAGGAAGAGAATTACTAGTGTTAACTAGATCTCAAGCTCTAATGCATGAAGGAGAAGAGAAAGAGACTGAGTATGAAAATCTTTAGGAAGAACTCACTGATTTAGAAGCAAATGATCGTTACAAAATTAATTAGATGACAGCAATAGTGGAATATCTTATTAATAGAACACTACTAACTAATAAGACAAAGGCTAGAAAAATCAAATGCCAAGCCCTAACCTTCACTATGATGGACAAAATACTATATATGAAAGGATATGCCCTTCCTTACTTAAGATGTGTGAATCCATAAAACAAATTGACACTATTAAAGGAAACACATGAGGGGTTGTGTGGAGATCACTCCAATGGTATAAAATTAGCTAAGAAAGTCATGATACAAAGCTTCTATTGGCTCTAAATAACCTATCAAGCTATGATTTATGTAAAGAGATGTGGAAGATGCCAAAGTATGCCAAAATAGATGCAATTCAAGGCAGAATTAACACTAGTGGGGGTGAATAGTGTTTAATTATTTTATGAATCTTTTTGAAATATTTTCAAATTAAATCCAAACAGATGCAATTCACAAACATAGAAACAATCATAGAATCAGACAGATGCAAATAGTAAATAAATGCAGTAAAGGAAAGAACATGCCGGAATTTTATACTGGTTTGGAGTTACCCTACATCTAGTCTCCCACAATTTCTTGTGCATATTTCTTTTCAAATATAATATCGATATTACAACCTCGATTTCAAGACCACGAGGTACAGCTCCTATCTCCGAGTCCAGGGCAAACTCTCCTGATTTAACCAGGCTACAAGATCACCTAATTGATTTACGGGCTACAATTACACCCAATTGATTTACGGGCCACAATCACACCATTTCCAATCACACTTTGATAGAGAGAGACTCGATACACTTTGATCTTTGATTATAAATGATTCTATAACTTTGAATAGCACTGAGATCTTTGAGAGAGAGTTGCAGAGAATCAAACTAGAGACAATCAAGTTTGATTCACTTAGGATTTCGGCTGAGTCTTGTTAAGAATGTTTGAAAATAAGAATGGAAGAGAAAGAGGAGAGAAAACAAAGAAAACTTGTGTAAAAATTCGTTGAAAACTACTGATATATAGGAGAATAACGGTCATGTCCATTCGTGAAAGGTTATGACGAATAGACACTTCTTTTGAAAATTTGAATTTTAAAATCTACGGATACCATGTCAACATGGGGGGTAGGGGCTGTTGACATCCCCTAGTATATTTTGAAAATTGATTTTTGTTTCAAAAGAGATTTTCTTTCTAAAGTTTGTCGAAACTATCATAGAACTTTGTAAACTATTTTGAATATACTTTATGATTATAAAAACATTTGGAAAGTGATCTTACAAAATATAAAAGTAATAAAAACTAAATATATAAATATTTTGAGATTAAGGCTAAAACATTAAAACCAAGAGATAGTTTAAAAACAAGAAATGATTTTGAAATTAATATGATTAAAAATAATTTTTCAATTAAGGCTAAAATATTTAAACCGAGAGTGAGATGTCTTTTTAAAAAGATAGTTTTCAAACACTCTAAAAATAAGTCATTTAGAAAATTTTGTAGATTCCATTCCACTAGAGAAGATCGTGGGTTCCATCCCCCTATTAAAGCGAGAAGGTGGATTCCATTCCACAATTAAAATCCGAATAAAGATTTAAGTGCTATTATGAAGTTTTAACATAAACCTAGACTCTATTACTTATCTTGATATCTTGAACTCTTGAACTCTTGATACTCATGAGTCTTCAGTCTTGATTTCTTCAATCTTGAATCCGTTAGTGTTGAATCTCTATACTGTATAGTCTTCATTCTCAGTAACTACATATAAATATCCTGCATATACATATATATCTAAACAAGAATATTAGTATTTATATTTATAACAAGTCCTAAAGTTGTTGTCATCAAAACCATCATCTCAGGAACTAACAAATAGGTCCCTAAGGGTCATGTTTTAGGGGAGTTTTTCCATCCCATTCTTTTTTTCCAATCTCTTACTCTTGTAACCCTAAATCGAATTAGGGACAAATCCTACCAATTTGTAACCATTTTGCACTTAATAAAATCAAGGATATGAGCTTGATCATTTATTATCTCCCCACTTATGCTTCTTCGAATGTTGTGGGAATAGATGAACACACACACACACACACACATATATATATATATATATTATATGAATATTTACTTCGAGCATACAAGTGATCTACATGGCCATTATCATGCCTAATGACTATTGCACAATACTTATGCTTATTTCCTTAACTCTCTATGAATATATATTGTGTCATAGAATCCATTTGAAATGTTGGAGCCTTAAGGTGATCTGTACCCACATGAATGCCCTTCGGCCTTCATTTCATGTGATTATAGGGACAAAGTGCCTTTAAGTCCTATGAATTTAAGGAGGCCAATCAATAATGGAGTCTATGACGCCATGAATCCACTCTTTAATAATCAATCACACATTGGATCCCCAATGGTAAATTGGCCCTTCATACATGATCAAATCAATTAAGGTTTAAATTATCACAAATAGCATGTGGGGTGTCAGATCATATTTTGTTTTAACATTTTTGACGCTATAAGGAGGGCCTGAACCTCCGACTCGTTATTTTCTTATCTAGAAACCAATTACGTAATGTTTTGTTGTAGAAAAATGGTGAGATCTAAGAAAGTCAGTGCTTCAAACGAAGAAGTAGTCATGCATTCAACAAATCTGGAGGAAAATGTGACTCCTAATTCCAACATTACAAGCTCGGAGCCTGGTCAACCATTGCAACCGGCATAGATCACCGGCAATGAAGCTAAAATAAAGGGCTTAGAACAATAGTTAATGTAAGTAAAAGGGCTATTAGAAGCGGTGCTCACTCAGAAGTCGTCTAAACCTGCCGAACTTACTGTTGGGGAAGAAGTGAACTCACCAAAAGAAACTTAAATACCTCTCTACTCAAATGCAAAAGCAAGCTCAACTCACTCGCATAGAAGAAGAAAGATAATCAACAGTCTAAGTTGAATTACCAAGGACGAGCTGATGACAAGTCTAAGGAACAATCTGGAAGCTCAACCTCTAGAGAGTACCAACCTACCAGACACAATTATCATAATGAATAAGCTAACTTAAAGGACATGGTAGAGAAAATAGACAAGGATATGTTTAATGATAAGGGATACAGAACCTTAGATGAAAGAGCTAACATTAATCAACGAGAAGCTCCATTCGTTGATGATATTATGTCCACAAGAATCCCATCGCATGTCAAGGTTTCGTCTTTAAGATATAACGGAACCACGGACCCTGATAATCACCTAATGGCGTTTGAGAACTAGATGGACCTATATAATGCACCCAGTGCGGTTCGATGTAGACTCTTTCCTATGACGCTCTAAGGAGCAGCTACTAAATGGTACCGCTGGTACTATGAGAAAACTATCTACTATTGGAAGCAGTTCTTATATGAATTCTCTGCCCAATTCTGTATCTGTAAGGATTCGACCATCGAATATACTGTGCTAGTAAACACAAGACAAAACCAGGGGAGCTACTAGGAGACTATCTCAAAAATTTTAATGTGGAAGCGCTAAAGGCCAAGGACATGAATGATAGGGATAAGCTAATGGCGGTGCATTCTGGATTGATAGAGCATACACCATTCTGGAAAGAGCTTTACTTCCATGGATGTAAGGACCTTCAAGAATTTCACTTTCAGGTTGACAAATTCATTCAAATGGATGGAATGTACCATGCTAGGAGAAAGACATCGCCTAGGAGAGGGATAGTGAGTGCTAGCTTTGGTCGTGCTCAAAAGAGGTCAAGGTGGGAAGATAACTCAAATACCAACTCCGTTGCCCTAAATAAGCCTTTATCTTACACATATGCTATGACTAAGGAAAACATTAGTTTCCCAACCTCATTCAAAGCCAAGACCTTTCCCGAGCAAAAGAAAGGTGGTGACTATTGCACCTATTAAAAGGCGAATGGCCACAAGACGGACGAGTACCGTGTATTGGCTGGTATAATTTAGAATCTGATTCGTGAAGGACATTTGAAGGAATTCATCAAGCATGGATAGAAGGTTCTGCAAACTGACAATGGGCCAACAAAAACTTTCTTACAACACTTTGAATATCCTAGAAGAGGAAGATCAGCCAAATCGAAGCTTTCCTCTTAACAGAATTGATGTGATCCATGTAGGATCGCATTTGGTCAGAAGCAGCAAAGGAGCTAGAAACAGGTATATCAAAGAAGCTAAAGAAGGAGTGTTTTCTATTCAAGAGGAGCCTTCACTCAAAAACCCTCAATATAACATCCAAATGCCTAATCTCACCATTATCCCACAAGAGCTGAAAGAAATCAGACACCCTCATAATAACTCGCTTACGATCGCTGTTCAAATCGAACTCTCCATTGTTATCATGATCCTCATAGACACTGGAAGCACTATCAACGTCATCTTCAAACATGCTTTCGATCAAATGGGGATCCTTAAAGAAAAGCTACAGCCAAGTCTTGTGCCTATCTTTGGTTTCAACAACAAAGGGTCAACTCTAGTAGGACAATTGAAGTTACTAGTATAGATGGGCTTGCCACCATGCCGCAGGACTTTCGAGACACTATTTGAGGTCATCAACCAGCCTTCATATTACAACACTTTATTTAATTGTCTTGCTCTGGACGAAGTGGATGCTTTTATCTCACTAAATACTTAATGCTGAAGTTCTTGATCAAAAGGGGTTGGGGAACTATTAAGGGGGAGCAATTCAACTCTCATGAAATGTACTTTGCTACCCTGGAACAATTTAAAAGGGAACACGCTTCTTATTATGATTCATCTACTATTTTTCAGCTTTTGGATGATGGATTTTACATGTACCATCCAAAGCAAAAGCAAGACCCAGTAATACAACTAAACATAAGCTTAAGAAGTACAATTCATTTAAAAGGAAAAGGAAGAGAAGAGATACTAACTAGGTAGAGGAGGAAGTGGATAAGGAAGAAATTGTCACCGGTTTAGACTACCGTGGAGAAATGGAGAGAATAAAGCCTATTGGAGATCTTGAGGAAATATGTGTAGATCTAGCTAATCCGACAAAGAAGGTCAAAATGGGGAAATAATAAGAAGGCAACCTTAAAGCAGACATAATTCAATTCCTTCAGGCTAGAAAGGATGTATTTGCATGGACTCATTCAGACATAATTGGAATCGACCCAGCAGTTATGTGTCATGCTTTAAACATTGATCCGAGTATAACTCCTATCCAGCAAAAGAAAAGGCAGTTTAACAAAATTTGATCTAATGCCTTTAAAGAAGAGGTTAAGAAGTTGCTTGAAAATGGATTCATTATAGAAGTATTCTATCCGAGATGGGTAGCTAATCATGTATTGGTTAAGAAGTCGAATGGTAAATGGAGGACTTGGTTCGACTACATTGATTTAAACAAAGAATCTTTGAAAGATTATTAATCATTGCCCCCAAATAGATCGGTTAGTTGATGCAACCAGCTGACCCAAGCTTATATGTCTTTGATGGATGCTTATTCAAGATATAATCAAATTCCCATGTTCAAGCCAGACGAAGAGAATACAAGCTTTATCACAAATTGAGGAACCTATCGCTACAAGTTGATGCCCTTTGGGTTGAAGAACGCAAGCGCCACTTATTGAAGACTAGTAAATAGAATGTTTAAAGGGTAGATCAGTCGGAATATTAATGTTTATGTGGATGACATGTTAGTAAAGTCTTAAGAGGAAAGCAATCATTAGAAGGACCTTGAAGAAATGTTTGAATTGCTGCAGAGACATAAGATTAAACTTAATCCGCAAAAATGCTTTTTCGGAGTTCAGTTTGGGAGGTTTTTGGAGTATATTGTTAGTGCTCGAGGAATTGAAGCTAACCCCGGCCAAATTCAGGGTATAAAGGACATGGCTGAGCTTGAAACTAGTAAAGGTATAATGAGTTTAAGTGGAAGGATAGCAGCATTGAGTAGGTTTATCTCCAAAGCTACTGTAAGTGCATGCCATTCTTTGATGTAATCAAGAAGAAAAAGAATATTGGATGGAAGAAGAATGTCGAAAAGCCTTCAAAGGACTGAATGACCATCTTGAAAAGCCACTAATATTATACAAGCCCATGGGAGGGGAAAACTTATACCTGTATATGGTACTTTGCCAGCATGTAGTGTGCTCAGTACTAATCAGAGAAGAAAACAAAATTTAATTTCCTACTATTATGTGAATAGAAAATTGAAGGACACTAAAGTTAGATATCCAGTCATAGAAAAGTTGGCTTTTTACTTGATACTCACAACATGAAAACTGAGAGCCTACTTTCAAGCACATCCGATCAAGTTATTAACCAACTTTCCACTTAAGCAAGTCTTCAGTAAGACAGAAACTTCAGGAAGGTTAGTGAAAGGGGGAACAGAACTCAACCAATATGATATTGAATTCCAACTACGGGTGGAAATTAAAGGACAAGCTTTGGTTGCTTTCATCAATGAATGCACAACTTTGTCAAAGAACAGTTGGAGAAAGAAAAGGATCAAAAGCCTAAATGGAAATTATTCATCGATGGGAACAAGGTGCTAGAGCAGGGTTATGTGATAATCACATCAGATGGACACTGCTTGCACTATTCCATGAAACTAGGTTTTCTGGCTACAAATAATTGGCAGAATATGAATCAATAGTTGTTGGGCGCATTCTCACCCAGAAGACCTTGCGACCAAGGAGCGTGACTCATCCATCCAGGCTCGCCTAAGCCCATCCGGTATTCTCGTCCTCAAAGGCCCATTCGGCAGTAATTCGTTCGGCAGTAATTCGTTCGGCAGTGATTCGTTCGGCAGTCTTAAGCCAACACCGAACCAGTCTCCTTCCATCCCACCGAACCAACAACAACCGGTCCAACCTACTTCCAAACAGCTACCGGTCCACTCTACACTCCAACCACCTCCGAACCAAGCAATGCCGAACCAAGATATACCAGGCCAGATCGCATCAGCCCAGGCCCATCAGCGACTCTACATATCCTGGACCCCTACCCCTAGCCTCACTCTATAAATAGAGGGGCAGGGGTACAGCAATGGGGACAAGTTTGAGAGCTCAAGCACGGAAGGAACTTTCAAACAACTTTCTTTTACTTGTATCAAAGCTTTGTACTTGTAATCACAACAAAAGAAGAGAAATAACATATAAAGTGGACGTAGGCACGTTCTGGCTGAACCACTATAAATTTGCGTGTCTTTTTACAGTTTAGCCCCTGTTTTTCATATATTTGCATAAACCTCCAAAATCACTAAGAACAACGTAAGATCTACAAAATCATACAACTTTGAGGTGTTTGTCCATTTTTTGTGCAAACATTTTGGTGCTTTCACTGAGAACTAGAAGCTCGAAGCTTCAGCTTCATCCACTTAACAAGTTTTCCTAACAGCATCGTCCGCCACTTGGAAAACATGTCTCCCAAACAGAGAAAAGATGTTAACAAAGGAAAAAACATCGCATCCAGCAGTCTTCCAGATCCAGCTGTCACGAATCAAGTAAATCGTCCTCCTCCAGTAGTACCAAATGAAGGACAGGCTAATCCGGCCACTCCTGCCACAGAACAGCCTACAGCAATTACTAGGGCAGATTTGGACAGAGTTGTGGTTGAAGTAACTAACCGCTTCACGTCCCAGCAGGAAGCCTTGGTGGACCATCTCATGTCACGCTTAAGGGATGCTGAAGAATCCATCCGCAACACTGGAACATTGGGCGAGTCCCAGTCTGGAGGATCTCAGAGACAACAAAGATCTTCCTTCTTCGAAGGAGCTAACGGCAGAAGTAGCCATGGTAGGAGCCGAGACCGAGCACAGCCCGAAGTTAGGCCTGAGGAAACGTTTGGTACCGAACCCAACGGGGGAGGTACCGGACGGAGGTCAACTGTAGCTGAGCCTGTCATACTGCCTAACCACGGAAACGCCGGTGAACGGGGCCGAGCTAGAGTCCAGCCCGAAGTTGGACCCGAGGAAGTGCTTAGATCAGAACCCAGCAGGGGAAGATCAAGGCAAGGGCCAACTGTAGCTGACCCTAGCATGCTTCCAGAAGATCAAAGGCAGCCGCTGGAAAATATGAGGAACGATAGACGATACCATCCCTACAGGTCATCTGGACGGAATCAATCCCATAGAACAGAACCAAACTCCGTTCTATCTGCTCCAAATTCTGATGAAAGGATGGCACGCTTATTCAGAGAGTGCATCCAACGGGAACAAAGAGATCGAGGGATAGGCGCTAGGGTAACCAGCCCTTTCGCCCGCAATATCGAAATTGCCATCACCCCCCGAGAATGGAAAATGCCAACAATGGAACCTTACAAAGTAACCTCTGACCCCGTTGTACACTTACAGAGATACACACAGCATATGCTCATGAGTGGAGCGACAGAAGGAGTGCTGTGCAAATGCTTTCCACTATTCTTAGCAGATCTAGCTACCTCCTGGTTCTGCCATCTACCCCAAGGATCCATCAGCTCGTGGGAAATGTTGAAAGAAAAGTTTATCAGTCAGTTCCGCATCCATGTGGAACAACCTAAGGACGCTTATTCGTTATCCAGCGTAAAACAGAAACCTGGAGAGAAGGTGCAGCAATATTTAACCCGATTCAATGCCGCAGCGGCCGCAATCCAAGATGTCGATGAGAAGCTTATCTTAATGGCCCTCTGTAGTGGTGTGCATCCGGATACTAAATTTGCTAGAAGATTGACCAAAGAAAAACCAGCTACTTTACCCGATTTCTTCCATGAAGCTGGAAAATATATAAGACTTGAAGACGCTGCCGCTGAGAGGCAGACAGGACAATAAAATAAGGTGGCTCACAGCGACGCGCCCGCTGTAGCAAAGGACATTCAAAGAAATGATTCTAGAGACAATGCTGGGGGCAAGAAAGAAGCAAAGTGTCTATATCGTCCAGGACCGAGATTTGACGCTTACACCCTTTTAAATGAAACGATCGAAAACATCTTCCTGGCCACTCAAGACGAAGTTAAATACAAACGCCCCCCGCACAAGAAGAAACCAGATATCCTAAACTTGAGAAGCTAGCCTATTGCCTACTAATCACATCACGGAAACTGCGTCACTATTTTCAATCTCATTCCATCAGAGTTCTGACCGATCAACCACTAAGGTACGGAGTCCCATTCAAAATCACATCGGACAATGGACTTCAGTTTGATAGCGAGGAGTACGCCAACTGGTGCCGAGGGCACGAAATTCATAAAAGCTTGTCATCCGTAGCTTATCCCTAGGCAAACGGATAAGTCGAAGCCGTCAACAAAATTCTCAAAACTCTAATCAAAGAGAAACTCGAAAAGTCAAAGGGCGCTTGGGTGGATGAACTTCCTACGGCACTGTGGGCCTGTCGCACATCTTTCAGAACATCAACGGGGCATACTCCTTTCTCTTTGGCATACGGATCGGAGGCTATGCTCCCAGTTGAAACTATAGTGCCTTCCCACCGCAGGATCCACTACAACCCAGAAGAGAATGAAGAGTTCCACCTCATGTCTTTGGATCTAATTGAGGAAAGAAGAAATGATGCAGTCCTTAAAGCAGCAGCCCACAAACAAAAAGTGGCAGCACAGTACAACTCCGAAGTCAAGCATCGCACCTTACAAGAACGGAGCTTATATTTTGTCAACAGTGGATGGAGAGGTGTTCCAGAGGGCATGGAACATCCAACACCTCCGTCGATACTTTTCTTAACTTGTACTGCCCATATGAAGCGAATTAACAAAGAGAATCAGTGGACGTAGGCATTTTCGTGCCGAACCACTTTAAAAAACCTTGTCTCTTTTTTAACTTGTTCCTTCATATCTTGGCTGCTTGTTAACTTTATCCTTTTCTGTTGAACGAAATCCTATGCAAGGCACTCCACAGTGCAACTTCACCTGGACAAGACCTAACAGGTACTATGCGAATCTATGCCCTCGCCAATGAGACACTTTCGCTCCGGCATCCCTCTGCTGCGAGTTAACTCATTGCTCGCAACGGCCCTTAAAGCCAACTGTAATGAGCCGATTATAAGCCACCGAGAAGGCCGACTATAGCCGAGGCAGCTCATTACGGCGTTCGGCTCGCCGGCAACTGTGAACCGATTATAAGCCCCAACATAAGGTGTGGCCAGCCAGGGGTAGTTCACGGTTGACGATCGGCACCCACGCTAGCCGGCCACAGTAAATCGAATAATACCCACGATTACGGGCCATAATGGCCCGGGTAGTTACTGTGCGCGATCTCGGCTCCGATGTGTCTTAAGTGCGGCTGTGGTAAAAAAGAATTAACTCCCCGCGGAGGCGTAAGATGGGTGACGAATGTCTCCAAGACCCACAGCTAGGGAAAGTGACTACAAAACCCGTTTGCCACGAACTTAAGCACACCGAAGGCCTTCCGTGATTGGAAGTTTTACTCTTTCACATATTTCAATTTTACTTAAAAAACTTTCCTCCTATCCTCTATAACAAACCATAAAGTACAGGATGCAGGGTAAGAGATACCCGCCAATGGATGCAGAAATTCATAAACAGATGGCAGGGCAGTCAACTGCTTTCCATGCTTGGTCATACCAGATATTCGAAACTGCCATTTACAAACAGAACATGAAAGGCGGTATTTTCTTCCTTTATGTACAAATGCATGACTATAATTTAATTTTTTTCACACCACACGCTAACATTGCAAGTCATGAGATTATGATTTAAAGCCAGAATCTGACATCAAACACAATTTAATTACAAGAATATACGTAGCTACATTTCTCATACGATATGTCGAAATAGCAACAAATATTCAAGAAACGACAGAATCAGCTTAAGCTAAAAAATTACACGTCAAGAATAATATTATTACAGGTAGCAAGAATTACAACTTAGAAGTTCCTCTACTGTCTTAAGACTAACAGATTCAACACTGTCAAGCCTACAAAAAGAATTTTCCAGGTCCAATCAGGGAGCTGGTTGCGTCGAAGTCTTGTCCCTGCTCTTTTGCCCGCCTGTCCGGTCATAAAAAGGATTCATTAGTGATGAGTAACCAAGTTAACGGAAAGGCTAGAAAGGAAAACTTACCAGCACCTGCTTCTTGACCATCCTGGTCGTCATCCTCTACCTGCACACCCGCCTCTTCAGCAGCAAGCAGCCGCATACCCTCCTTTACCGCCACTTTCTCCTCCTTGGTGAACTGGGCAGTGACCACATCCATACTGAAGACCGTTCCACCTTCTTTATC